>CAJQZP010001060.1:3174166-4377500 GCA_907164705.1 Parnassius apollo | reverse complement strand
ACATATATATATATATATATATATATATATATATATATATATATATATATATATATATATATATATATAGTATACAACTTTCTGTTTTTGTCTTTTTTTTCTGTCCAAGTTTTGTGTTACTATATGCCAGCAAAGCTTAATGTGACCATATTCGGACCCTCGCATACCTGACTATATTAGGGTATCATACAAACGGAAAATATAGGAATTAAGACAGTTTAAGACTTCCTATCATTCTTATATACCGATTTTCCTAGCCTCCCCACGACGGGTAGAAGCGGATAGTTCGCGACCTACAAATGTGGCAATTAGACCCGCTGCTGGTGAGTAATGATCACCGGCCCGTGATTAAGACGGCCCAGAAGATAGCGTGTAATACTCGCAACACAGATACTGCATTACGTGTCGAAATTAACAGCATAGCGATTTGCTTATTGATAGCAATGGAGAGAACAACAGTATTACTTAAAATATCATCACTCTTTTATTAATTAAGCAAATTATATACAAATAATGGGCCCATATAAATTAAATTACATTTATAGACTACTATACATTAATAGTTCTACTTACAAATGGGTGGACAAATATCAAATTTAAACTCAATTGGATCATGTGCTTCACAAATGAATATTTTGAACCAAGTAAGAGAAAGCAAGTTAAATAAAAGCTTGTAATAAAAGAACGAAAGACTAATGGAGAACTAAAACATACCAAATAATAAAAGCAACACAGAAATTTTTAATACGCTATTGCTATTTACACACATAACAAAAGAGAAGAGATAATAATGTGCTTGCCAGGGGTGCGTAGGTTGATAAGTAGTACGGTAAAATCTTATTTGTTTCCCTTAAACAACTGTTTGTTTGACTCGACCGCGCAATTAATTAAGGCATCGAATAGATTGGCCTATTTAAGACCTCTACGAGGGTAATTTTAGATGAATTAATATTATTAATCAAAATCTTTTTCAGCGCAAATGCTAATAATTTTTCTTATTTGAAAGAAACGTATTCTATGGTTACCTGTAAATGGAATAAAGCTTTCTTTACATATATAGTACGTGAGGGTAATATGGTCATACGGTTAATATGGTCATTTTCTTATAACTCAAAAACTACAGCCTTGTTTGCATAGATGACTCTGTGATACGATAGCTCTTCATCAGACAATCAAATAATAAAGGGTCATAAGGACGCTGCTTTATCCAAGCCATTTTGACAGTGGGCATTCTACTAAATATTTTAGTCGATTTTAGTATTGTGTAGTGTAGTTGATTTTTTTTAAGTACATTTTCGAAGTGTTCTTAATTATTGATAAACCTTGTTTGAAACAGAAACAGAATCAGAAACTTTTTTATTCAATGTAGATTATAACGATATTTATTGAAAGTCACTTTTTTAATTTACAACTGGTTCGCAAAAAAAACCTCTGTCCTGGGAAGAACCAGCAAGAAACCCAGCGGGACTATTTTTTTACAATAATAGCTTACAATCATGTTTACAATTAACAACACAAGACAAATTAGAAATAGCTTGGTAGCGATCACCCTTCCCAGGGGTTATTATCATCCATAAATTCCTTAGTATTATAATAACCCTTTATATACAAACTTAATTTAATAACATTTTTGAACTTTGTGTATGACAAATTTTGTATATTTTCTGGGATTTTGTTGTAAAAGCGTATACATCGCCCCAAAAATGAATTACTGACTCGGTGGAGTCGAGTAACTGGTACTACTAGCTTGTGTCTGCTCCTATTTATTAGTATTTTACTATTCTTTTCCTAATATATTAATTATATTGTTACGAGCTTGAGGTTCGTGACAATAAAAATTGCCGATAGAATTACCTAAATTAACACTTTAATTCACTTTACACTAATTAAAGTTAAAAACACTAATAATTAATCACACTGATTCACTTTATTCCGCTCCGAAGCTTCGCTTGTCTCGCCAACTTCAATACCTCCTCGATCGCATCTTGCAGCGCCTATTTATATAAATTAGCAGCGAAATATCCAGAATATTCAAGTAAACACTTCAAGAAGTTTAGTTCTTCGGTTCGAGACTAGATGGCGCTAGTTCCGTCGACTTGAGCGGGTAACAATATTATATGACTTTGTGTTTTTGTTTCTGTCTTCCTCTTATTATTTTTTCTAAAAAAAAACATTAAACAAAGGCGTGTTGTGATTGGCTCACGTAGTTGTATTACCGCTGCATCACGAATGAATTTACTCGCCGTTAGATAGACTGAATTTACAAAGTAACTATTATCTAATCTGTGACTGAATGCACATTTTGTAATTGTCACCAGAATACAACATTACTGATACTCAAAGATGTACGTTGATGTTTTTTTTATATATAGAATAGGGATAACAAACTAGCACAAAATGCACCCGATGATAAGTGTACGATGTGACTTATAGACATCTACATTTATCCTCAATTACGACTGAGTATTATCAGTGGCATATAGTCAATCATTTCAAAAGGAAGGATAGGCCCATCTAAATATTTTACTCATAACTTTTTCATACAAGAAAAAGTAGCGCATTTGTGATAACACAAACGTCATATCAAAACACGACGTAACCAGGGTCGGATTTCGTAGTATAATTATCCTAATTGTACATTTTTTTATTACATTATTTCATAGTTTGTAGTACATTGTATCGTAATAATACTAAGCGAAAATACCATAATTTTACCTAAAGGTCAACTTGTATTATTATTGGGTCCTTTTACATTTTAATATTAGCCCTACGATATAGAGAATTTCTGTATTGTACGTGAGTACCGCGTTTTTTTAATAAAATTAGAATTAGCTCCCTGTGTGATCAATTGATGCTCGATCGATCCTTTCCTTTTGTACTCGTTTCATTTACCCTTATTGAATATAAAATATATTAGGTACCAATATTCAAAATTTTACTTGCACTGAGTTCTTCAAACAAAAATTAAACAGAAATAAAAATAAAATCGTCAAAAAACGAAACGTATAGATAAAATAGACGCGTGACGCCAAAATCCCGGCACATGAAAAAAAAGAAACATGAAACGTCACACGTGATATATTTTTTAAAATAGTATAATTTTATTTTCCATGTACAATATTTTGTGTTTGATCCAACCCTGGCCTAATCTTGGTAACGTAACTAAACTAACTGTAATATAAAACTTTAAAAATGAGTTTATATAACAATTTAATTGTAACAAAATATAAGGTTATTTACCGACGACACGATATACCATTTTTTTCTTTATCTTTGTATCGTAATTTTCGCATTCTTTTAACACGCAACTAGACATATTTGTGACAGGCAAATCTGTCCTGCGCACTACTGTTTACCGATTCGCATTGGCCCTAAACTTCAATTTTAGGGCCAACGCATTGGTCCGTTTTACTTGTTCGGTCGGCCCCGTCCTTACGCTAGTAATATATAAGTCAATGCATATAGTACATTGGAGAGTACACAGGGAGACAGGCAGGAGATGGACAGCAGCATCTTCCTGATAACAACTGTGATATAATAAAAAACTGTGGTTGCCAACCCGCTCGCCAAGCGTGGCAACTATGACAAATATCCCTCCATGAATAACGACGCAAAAAAACGGCCATCATTCCCCGGAGGCCCCGCTATTCCTGGCTACGGTGGCGACCATGGTAACGGCGGGGCAGGGGATGCTAAGAATCTCCGGTGGAGGTTCGGTTGCCACCTACGACGACTCGACCTGGCAACATATAACTCACGCACCCTGAAGACTGACGAGAAGATACTGGAGCTGGAAGAAGAGGTAGACAAGTTGCGCTGGTATATTATTGGATTATCCGAGGTCCGAAGAGAGGGGGAGGAGACGGCAATCCTGGAGTCCAGCAACTTGTTCTACCACCGGGAGGGCGACCATCTGACCATCGTCTCTCGTCAACAACGTTGTAAAGATTGTGAGTGTGTCGAAACGGGACGCGTACCTGATACTCAGAATCACCAAACGGTATTCGCTGAAGGTCATATAGGTTTACGCACGAACTTCGGTACATCCCGATGAGGAGGTGGAGGATATGTATGAGAATATTTCCAGAGCCATGAATTCTTCCAAAACCCACTACACGGTGTTGATGGGAGACTTCAACGCAAAACTAGGCACAAGAGAAAGCGGTGAGCTGAAGGTAGGGAAATTTGGAGCAGGGCAACGGAACCGAAGGGGCCAGCAGCTGGCCGACTTTATGGAGAAAAAGGACTCTTTATGATGAACTCTTTCTTCCAGAAGCGGCCCCACAGGAAGTGGACCTGGTCGAGCCCCGACGGTTCGACAAAAAATGAGATTGACTTCATTATGACGACCAGACGCCAACTGTTCAGTGATGTCTCAGTGATCGCAAGGGTGAAAACTGGCAACGATCACCGAATGGTTAGAGGCACACTGAACCTAAACGTTAAGTTGGAGAGGTCTAGTCTAATGAAGTCAACGCTCCGTCCCCCTCGTGCTCTAATCCAGAATCCCGAAACCTTTCAGCTCCAGTTACAAAACCGCTTTCAATGCCTAGAGGATTGCAATGCAGTGGACGATATGAATGACAAGCTCGCGGAAACTGTCCATGCGGTCGGAGCTAAGTTCTGCAAGTCCCGCCGCAGAAGAACACAAAAACTCTCCGATCACACTCTTAATCTCATGGCTGTTAGACGGGAGATGAGGCTGACAGATCTCCAAATGCATGCGGCGAGTCTTACGCAACTTTAATACTGCTCGTATTAAAGAAGCGATCGAGCGGAACCAGGGCTCCAAAGTCTTTGCCAGAGATTTGTCTGCCAGAAAGAGCCAACTGTCAAAGCTGAAGACTGAGTGTGGCAACATCGTTTCCGGGGCACCTGAGATTCTGAGTGAGATTGAAAGGTTCTATGGGCAGCTGTACACATCATCGTTGGAGCCACACGCATGTGTGAGTAACGATCCAAGAGCAAGTCTTAACCGGCACTATTCCGATGATATCCCGGACGTCAGTCTGAGCGAGATTAGAATGGCTCTCCACCACATTAAAAACGGCAAGGCCCCGGGCGAGGATGGAATTACAGCGGAGCTTCTGAAAGCGGGTGGAACACCGGTACTTGAAGTCCTTCAGAATCTCTTCAATTCCATCCTCCATGGTGGCACTACTCCGGAGGCGTGGAGCAGAAGTGCAGTCGTCTTGTTCTTTAAGAAAAGCGACAACGCTCTCTTGAAGAACTACAGACCGATTTCCCTTCTGAGCCGCGTCTACGTGCTGTTTTCGAGAGTCTTTACGAATCGTCTCGCACGCAGACGCGACGACTTCCAGCCTCCCGAACAAGCTGGTTTCCGAAAAGACTTCAGTACCATAGATCACATACATACCTTGCAGATTGTACAGAAGACCGAAGAGTACAATCTGCCACTTTGCCTGGAATATGTGGACTATGAGAAAGCCTTTGATTCCGTCGAAATTTTGGTGGTGCTACAGTCTCTTCAGGGGTGCCAAGTTGACTGTCGGTATATCGAAGTGCTGAAGTGTTTGTACAGTATGGCTACGATGGATATCCGAGTACAGAACCAGAGTACGAAACCTATCCAACTGCAGAGAGGTGTAAGACAAGGTGATGTTATATCCCCAAAACGTTTTAACGAAGACGTTTTCAAGCTACTGGACTGGAAAGGATACGGTATTAATATCAATGGCGAGTACATCACTCACCTTCGATTTGCCGACGATATAGTCCTTATGGCAGAATCGCTGGAGGACCTTAACACTATGCGCAATGACCTCAATGGTGTCTCCCAACGGATAGGTCTTAAGATGAACATGGACAAAACAAAGATTATGTTTAATGTCCATGTCACACCTATGCCGGTAGTTGTTGGGAGCACTATGCTCGAGGTTGTTGACGAGTACGTTAACCTGGGACAAATAGTCCGACTAGGTAAGTCCAACTTTCAACCACAACTTCGACCGAGAGGTCAATCGACGGATTCAACTCGGCTGAGCAGCGTTCGGGAAATTACGACACATCTTCTCGTCAGGTATACCTCAATCTCTGAAAACTAAAGTGTATAACCAGTGAGTGTTGCCAGTGATGACTTACGGATCTGAGACGTGGTCCTTCACTGCTGGCCGTATGAGGACGCTCAAGGTCGCTCAGCGAGCTATGGAGAGGGCTATGCTCGGAGTTTCTCTGCGTGATAGACTCAGAAATGAGGATATCCGCAGTAAAACCAGAGTGACCGACATAGCCCTACGGATTAGTAAGCTGAAGTGGCAATGGGCCGGCCATATAGCTCGAAGAACCGATAACCGATGGGGAAGAAAGGTTCTCGAGTGGCAGCCTCGTATCGCTAGGCGTAGTGTAGGGCGACCCCCCACTAGATGGAGTAACGACCTGGTAAGACATGAAGGAAGTCGATGGATGCAGGTGGCTCAGGACCGTGCTTTGTGGCATTACTTGGGGGAGGCCTATGTTCAGCAGTGGACTTGTGAAGGGCTGTAATGATGATGATGATGATGATGATATAGTACATACTCCTATGTCATAGAGGCAGGTTATATACATAATATTATTCACTAAGATAAACATCCAGACCCATCTCTGATTACGAATCATAATGGAAGTACGTTGTGACTCCTGATCTCTAAGATGGAATGCCTCGTGTCCAGTAAAAAGGGTCTCCGGTTCTCTACAGTCACCATACCAAACACAGCAGCATTAAGCTGCTGTGTAACGCTATTAATCTAAGAGAGCGTGGTCTAGCTGCAGCTTGGCTCTACCACGTTAAGATCGTGTTAATATTTATTAATTACAATATGTAACATAATTAACGCACATCCTGAAAGTAGTTTGTTCAGAATCGTTTACTGAATCGATTTCTATCATTTTTAATATGAGTAATTTTTTATCCTAAAAATTATTAAAACTACGTAAATTACAGTCACACTAAACCTGTACAGTCAAAACAAACTGAAATTCACCGTAACTCAAGGCAATAAGACTTTTAAAAGAACAGTTTTATTTGTATTAATACAAATTCCGTCATTCAATACAAAATAAAAGTCTTTGTATTCGTGGATATCTACTGTGACCTCAACATTCTTCCGGAATTAGTACAACTAATTTAATAAATTATCAGGCATATGTTTAAGACGACACATCGAAAAGTGAATACATAATTTCTACAAAAACTTGAATAAACGCCGTCATAAGGTCTAAAATAGCATAGCGCCCGCGACGATTAATAGCGCTTAGAAATTGTCAGAATCTTAAAATATATTTTTTTTAAATTATTGATTTAAGTAATCAAAATAATGAGCAAGTAAATTATGAATATTGATGTTATGAATATATTTGAGTGATTCCCAAACATATAGATTAAGTAATTTCGTTATAATTTCAACTATAGTGATTTTTAGAGGTGTTTTCGCAAATAATTATGATCGAGTCAGAATTATACAATCGTGTTTTTGAACAATCAAATTCAAGATAAAGACATGAATTTACCTATATCAAAATTCCACTTTCGTTAGTGGTGTCATAGTCCTATACTATTCGATGAAAGGAGATGCATTTTTTCACGGTGTCGCCTTAACTAAAAAGTCAGTGTGTGAAATCGATTCAGTAAAGGATTCTGAACAAACTACTGGGTATATGTTGTATATTCTTCTATACGTTTGGACACACGTAGATGTCTATTGTCCACAGCATCCACTTGCCATCAAGTGGACAGTCCACTGTGTTCGTTTATCACCCAATTCCATAAAAGAATATTCTTTTTAATTAATTGTTTTCAACATTTTGATTTCTTTACTTACTATAACATTTTATTAAAAATCGAAATCCTGTGACCAATTTTTTATTTTCCTGTTATCATTTTGTAATAAAGATATTTGTAACACTCGCATATTAAACACACTTTATTGTTAACAAAATAAGGTTCAAAGTGCTTCAGTGCTGTGTTATTGGGTATAAATAAAGACGGTATTGGGGAGTGTTCGATCAATTTACAAGTTCTATTTGAACTACCGAGAGCTCTCTTGGTTTGGATAACTAGTGAGCTAGGGGGGCACTTTGCATGAGACTGTGATTATTTGTATAGGATATATCAATGTTGCATTATTTATTTTAGAATTAAGGTAAACATTGTAAACCATTTATTTTATCATTTTTTTGGTTTCTTATAAAAACACTCAAAGTTTATTAGTTAAATATAGTATAGACCACTCCTGACATTGCTTTTTATCTATTCGTTAGGTTTCATGAAACAGAACAAAAAAACTGTAAAAAAAATCCTAAAACTTTTTCTGTTTTTTTTTTCATCAGTTTAGCCATTTCGAAGATTAGCTCGGATACACAGACACACAGACAACATATTATAATTTAATCGTAATTATGGCTTAATGACATGCAAATGACCCTTTGAGTTCGATAAAATACAGTTATTTCGATTTTAAATACTTCTATCTTATTTATACGTAGGTATATAGACCTGCGTCAGCTCGCGGGCTCGCTCAAACTGTAAATTACGACAATTTTGATAAATCCTCGTTATTCCTTGTCCTGTAGGAATTTAGGAATATCCTGAAAATAGTTATAAGAAATTATTATTATCTCATTACATGTCAAATTGCAAGTCTATAATAATTGTAGTTATACGGAAGTAAGGCAACTTTAAAACGAAAAGATTAAACTTTTTTATTATGTAATTACAACATTATAAAGGGAACATAAGTGCATAATTTCACCTTTCTAGGTCCATCAAGACGTGAAATTGAAGAGACTTGTACTTTATATGTTTCTTTTATATCGAAGACAACAAACAAACAAGCATGCGACTCACCTGATGGTAAGTATCGACCGCCGTCCGTGAACAACTGCAACATGAAGAGAATTGCAATTGCGTTGCTGGCCCTTTAACAAGTAGTAAGCTCGTTTCTCTAAGATCCCTAAGTCGCATCGGTCAGTCCGGATAAATCCCCGGTTATAAAGCATTCCACAAAGTAGTATCCCACCAAGTATCCAGGTAATGTTAATGTTAACCTCAGTTTATATTTTGATATAAGATGGTTTGAACCCGCTTGCCATGCATGTCAGCTATGGCAAATATCCCTCATATAAGGCAATCTATGAATAAAACCCATGTTCAGAAGTAGTATTTTGATAGACTTTAATGGTAATACAATAATACAAGAATGGCTTGGCTAAAGTATGGGAAATTTTGTTTTACAAAGTCTGACTACTATTATTTTACGAAGGGTGTCAAACGAGCTCTCAGTTCACCTGATGGTAGGTAGATACTGTGGCCATAGACATCAACATTTATTTTCGGTTAGGAATCAAAATTCAGATGCGTTGTCCCCTGTTGTTGACCCCTGAGAACTAAGATGGAATGCCTCGTTTCCAGTAAAACAGGTCTCCGGTTCTCTACACTCACCATACGAAACACAGCAGCTACCTATAAGCTGGTATTATTCGTTGATATTCTGTGAGAGCGTGGTCCTACCCCGGTCGAGCTGACGCATTCGTGCTACAACCATAATATATCTGCAGCGTGGCTCTCCCACGTAAAAAATGTTTAGCTTGTTAATATAATAGTTTTAGGAATATCAAAAATGTACATGTTGTATAAATTAAATTGTTAGTTGTAGTTTTAAATGCTGAGTGACCACGTGCTTAGCTGTGAAGGAAATGGTCGTGAAGAGACCTGCATGTCTGAAAAATAAGAAAAATCTAAAAAATAGTTGTCCCTGCAGGCCATCCCAGAAACTTCCCGGTATGTTCGATCTTAAAACGCTCGGTAAATATTTCTACGAACTAATACCTAATCATCTCTTTAAAGAAAACACTTTGTCTAATTTTTTTCGACAACGATAACTTTTTAACGGATCAACCGATTTTGATATAATCTGGTGGCAATTGACAAGGTTCAAGAACAATAATAAAATTTATTTAAAAAAAAACTAACTAAATAAATTTAAAAGTTATGTGAACAAAACACGTTTCGTTATCGATTTCTCTTCGACGCATCAACCGATTTTGAAGCGGTCCTAAGACCTCATAACTTCGAGATCTCGGCGTTATGAGGTCTTAGGACCGCTTTAAAGTTCCATATCTTCGATTTTCTAAAACTGGAGTGAAACCAATAACTTTCCGATACTTTGAAAATCATTGATTTTCATAGCGGGAAGTTAAAAATATTTCGAAGACATGTGAAGTTCGCCAACACGCATTTGCGCAGGTTGGCGGATATTTCCTTGCCCTAAAACCCTTTCAGAAATGAGAGGAGGTCTGCGTCCCGCAGTAGGACGTATGAACATGTAATATAGGCTGTAGTTTTAACATATTGTATATTATTGTCTTGACCATATATTACGGACTCTATAATATTATATATGTAACTGGCATTACATATACATAGATCACCTTCAACAACGTATGAATTATAACAAAGTTGAATTTTCTTGTCACACCATTTTGTAACGTCTCAATAATTCAGATTTGCGAAGCGCGAGGTATCCAAACTACTTTGTCGTGGTCGGAAGAGGCTATGCGAATCTTGGGACTTGAGTAGGGTGACCAAACAATTAATAAATTTTTGCCGTATAGTAGCTGCTTAAGAGATTTCACAACCCCTAATAATTCTGTGAGTTTCGTAAAAGGCGACAGAGGGTAACTGAAATAGGGAAAATAAAAATAAAAAATAAATACCCCTATTATGAGGCAATCTATGGGGGAGGCTTATGTTCAGCAGTGGACATTTGATAGGCTTATAATGAATGAATGTAAAAAGCGGTGCAATGGAAAGTTCCTTTTTTGAGAAATATTTGATTCACTCGCAAAAATCGTAATAATAAGACAATAGAAGTCGCATAGATGCGTGACCTTGTCGCCGCTATGATGTGTTGACGAACATCATTCACCATTTTGTGATTTAGTTGCGCGGGAAACGTTGTTCGTGAATTTTTATAAATTTATAACGGTGATTTGGAGCATAATCAGTTGTAAAAACTTATCAAGGACGTGTAATTCAACTAATAAAGATATAAAATATCATCGGTAAGTTGATTATTTACTAATTATTATAGTGTTAACTAATTTACATCTAGATGAATACTTTAGTATGTTATTTACCTGTGTAAACTTTCATTTATTAATTTTCGTAGTGTACAATTACCATTGCTGCTTTTGTTCCACCGTAATACGCGACGCACGTGATGTTGACATACTCGCGAAGCAATGTAATGTGAAACATTAGATATCATTGTGCATTGCGTATGTTTATAATACGATAAGATGTGGCGACATCGGTTTTGGAAATAATCGAGCGCTAATTCATATCTATTGTCTTATTATTACTATTTCTGTGGATTCACTACATGTGCTTGAACTACTTTCTTCTTTATCGGATTGCCGCAGTTTACTGTTGGATATAGACCTCTCCAACTATGGGACAGTGTCTGTCTTTTTTATACAAAAAGGGTGACAAACGTGCAATAAATAAATATTGTATTCTACCATATAAATGATACTACTTTTATACTGATAATTAAAGCAATACGTGCAAAATTATTCCCTAACCATTCCAAAATATCAAAAACGCACAACGTTAATATTCAAGTTTTGATTTCTGCCGACACTCCCGGAGTGCAACCCGGCGTTTTTTTTTTCTAGATGTATTTACTCGTTTAATATTCTTTTTATATCTGACACGCTACAACCTGCCCTTCATAGTCTAATGCATTACATCATATATCGAAATTGTATGTCAGTACAGCTTTGAAATTGTATTAATGCCGAATATTTTTCTGTGATTGAATGATGATGCAAGTTGAACTTTTCGAACGAAAAAAGTCTTTAATAGCCAGTCCATAACGACACAAACAAAAATAAATATTACACAGAAAAATATGACTGCGTGGTCACCCTAAATGCGCGGGTGTAGTAATAATATATGAGTGCATTAGGTACAGGTGTCGGTCATCTTTTATTCATTCGTAACCTCGTTGCAAACGTCTCGGCAGCGATTCGCAGGCACTAAGTGCAGTAAGCCACCCAATAAAACGTACTTGAAAATTCAGAGTACCTAAAAAGGAGTCTGAAATTATTGAAATTATATTAATTGCATAGTTATACCGAGGCCTTTCCACGAATGTGAAGTTACAAGATTATTATTTTGTCTAAATCATTACGGTTTAAAATAGTGAGGGAGGAATAGTCCTTTCAAATACAAACCACCTGCGCATAGTGCCAATGCCATAGATGGACGAGATTTTATTTAATTTATCTCTATACGAGTATTTAACTTCAATTCACTTTCCAAGTATTTTACTTTAAATTACACATAAAAAAGAAGGAAGTTGAGAGAGGAACTGGCCTGGGCTGTTCTTCCTCATATCAAATAAAATCGCTGCGGTTACCCACCCAGCTCTGTGAACTTGGAACCCGAATTAAAAAAAACAACATTCGACATTGAACATATCAACGGTAGACTTTCCACAAGCTGTAAAAAAATGAATGAAAAAATGAACAATCATCCAGACCCCGAAAAATTTTATAGGCCATACAAACACATGTTCCGTGTTTAATTTGAACCCTCGGCCCCGCAGTTCCGCAGCCAAACGCTTAGCCACTGCGCTACGGACGGCGCCGACCTTGGATCTCAATTTTACAGAGTAGGGAAGTATATACACGCCGTAAAATATATATATATATATATATATATATATATATATATATATATTTATGATAGGGTTTGTAAAAATTAAACGAGAAATATTGATTTTATTATTCAAATTTTAAGAATATTTTTTATCTGTGCATCGAATCCCTAAAACCCTATCCGCCATAATTATTGTCGTAACGTCATTGTTAAGTAAACTAGTTAATTTGATGTGTGCTATTTCGAAAATTTTCAAGCATCAATACGATTTGCGTTGCCAGGCATCCGGATAAAGTCGGACACTGTCAGGCATTTCGGTTGCCTTTCCGGCCAAATTAGACGGTGTCCGGCCTGTCCGGCTTTTGTGAGGCTTTTTATATTTAACCATTTTTTACAATTTTCGTGTACTTACATACATCTTATTGCAATTATTTAAATTAATATTTATTGTAATGAATATTGAATGATAATAATAAAGAAGACTGATTCATTAAAGTTTATTGTTATTTCATTAGAATTTAAGAAGATGGTGTGACGTGGTGAGTCATGCATAGAGAATGGGTCGGCTCGACCGAGGAGGGACCACGCACTCACAGAATGCCAACGTAAAATAGTAGCTTGATGCTGCTGTGTTTCGCATGGTGAGTGTAGTGAACCGGAGACCTTTTTTTACTGGAAACGAGGCATTCCAACTTAGTCCTCAGGAGTGACATCGCATCTGCATTTTGATTCTTAATCGTGGATAGATGTAGATGTCTCCACATCAATCACTTATCATCAGGTAGACAGTGTGCAAAGGAGCACCCTATCCCATAAAAAAAAAGATTTTATGATAAGTGGTAAAAGCATTGTGTTACTTTTAAAAAATGCAGCCTTTGTAACAAAATGTCCGGCTAAGCTGGCTGCTCTGTCTGGCTTTTCAGTTTTAAGACCTGGCAACCCTGATTACGATGGTTGAGTTTTATTCCGAATTTAAGACATCGTGGAAGACAGATTCGTAAAAGCAGAAAGTATTAATCTACTAAATATACATTGATGGTGGCAAAATTTTCTGCATGTAATCGAGATTTTTGTTGGACTTGAGTATTGACGGTGTTAATTAGTGAATATAAAGTGTAAAATTAGATTTACGGTAAACTTGTATATGTTTTCCATCAAAAAATTGCCACCAAATAATATAAGGGCAAAATACTAAACGCGGTAACTAAATATCGGTTGTATATACTAGAATAAAAAAATGATATTATAAAGGCACATTAGGTCACAGCTGATGTGAAGGATCGACGCTCCGGGAAGTCTGCAGTCTGTGAACATGTACAGGATCGCCCCCGTCACTACATCAGATTTGATAGACCACAAATCCTCGCTAAAGAACACCGATTCCTTCCAAGGATGAATGAATTTCAATAGAGAAGATGGCTGGGTGCTACCATCTGCTTGGGATCCTATAATAAATAAAATTAAATCCCAACCCAAGCATACAACTGCAAGACTTCATGATACCATAAGTTCATACTGTGTAGATCGGAACAAAAGTTAAATTTTAATCTATGGTAACCGCGGTTAACTATGACATCTGGACGTTGAACATCTCAGTCCTTCCCGTGACCATGGGTGCTGTAAAGCTCTCGAAACGTTGGGTATTTATAGTTAAATATACGCGATAAATTCCGTAAAAACTAGTATTATTTCAATGTGTAGTGTTCGCGTAAATATAAGAAATCATAATTTTTATTAGATTTAATCTTCTAACTACACTTAATCTTTTTCTTTTTTTCCAAATATTATAACAAATTAATTTTGTTCACTAGCACAATATGCAAACGTATGCAAAAAGACGATATTCTGTCACTTATACAGATTTAAATTGTACTATGGCTGTTATTTCTTTTTTAAATTTTATATCACTCTCATAGAGAGAAGTCATGATACTATTGTATTCACAAGAGTGTACAATTACCATAAAAATAAGTTTTAGACGGGAGTTTGCATACATCGTTGTTCAGTAATAAAATTTGAGTGATACTATAATAATACTTAGAGCTGTATAAGCAAGTGCCAGTATACAATAAACAGCTTTTGTAAAACTTTAAAGATAAAATCAGATTCAAATGTTATGCTGGTATTCTGTGAGAGCGTGGTCCTTCCCCGGTCGAGCCGACCCATTCGTGCTACAACCATAAAATAGCTGGATCGTGGCTCTACCACGTATAGAAAAATTTTATTAATTTAAACGTTAAATCAAAATTTACCTAAATAATGTTTTAGTTACGATACTTTAACTCATAGTCATAATAAGGTGGCTAATGTAATTTGCGGCTTAAGATAATCCAGTAGCTACCCCATAACATTCCGAGGGTGTCATAAGAGGCGGGAAACTAAAACAATGGATGATCTATTATCTTGTTGTTAATGCTGTTAGTCTATGCGACTCTTACAGCTTCATCTTGTCACAGGGCTCGCGGCCTGCAAGGCCGCGAGCTAATTAAAAAGGGAAAGGCAATGAGGTGAAATGATGATGAATGATTTATGATTTGATATTGTTATCAATCATCATGTCGCCTTTTAGGCGTTTTTTCCTTGAGCTATCTAACCGCAGTCCGAGGGGGGGTGTGCGGACCCCCGTCTCTGACTGCTCAGCTCGTGTCGGTCGATGTTCTGGGCGGTGAGAACCGTCCAGGAACGCGGGTGTACGGTGTGTACGCGGTGTGAGCTGGAACGCGTCGTGCCCGTCTGCGGGTGCGACGCGTCCCATTCGTTGTCCTATTAGTGTTTGTCCCATTTAGTGTGGGTGTAGTGTCATTGTGTGATGTGCCTGCGACGCTTGGGTCGACTGGATCGAGCGATATAGGTGGCTCTATTAAAACATTTCGCGGTCTACGGAGATAGGACGCGACGTTTGCTATCGGAACGTAGTTAGCTGCGTTTGTCACTAGCGGGTTAGGGTGGGTTTCTACTCTATCAAAGTAGCGTTGGGACATCTCCTTAAAATATTCGGAGATAGATGGTAGTTCACAATCATTGTGTAGATCAGAGTTCCGTTGATACCACCGTGCGCCGGTGGCTTTCCGGATGAAAAAGTTTTGAACTCTTTGGAGTTTTAAAATATGGGTCTTGTATGTATGGGCGAAAGCTACACTTGCATAGGACATAACTGGTCTAATGCAGGTTTTGTACAGTCGGAGTTTGTGTCTTAGGGACAGTTTACTCTTGCTGTTAACGAGAGGGTGTAGACGGCCAATTATTGACTTGGCTCTGTTGCGTACTACACTTATGTGCGTCTTGAAACTCATGCGGGAGTCGAAAGTGACGCCTAGATATTTGGCCGATTTTTCCCAAGGGATTGGGCGGTCGTATAAAGAGATTGTTTTGGGTTTAGAACCTCCTGTAGAATTCCGTTGGAAGTATACTGCTACACTTTTATCGGGATTTACGTCGATTCTCCATAGGCGGAACCATTCACCAAGGCGATTGGTCGCTTTTTGGAGTTTTATAGCGAGTCTATTTTTGTTGGGGTCTGACACAAAGAGTGCCGTATCGTCGGCAAAGAGAGCGGTGTTAACTACGGGGTCTTTTGGGATATCACTCGTGAAGAGTGTGAAAAGGAGTGGAGATAGTACGGAGCCCTGTGGAACCCCGGCCTTGAGGAAACGTTTCGAAGAACGAGTTCCCTCCACCCGATATCGAAAAGAGCGGTTCGAAAGGAAAGCTCGTATGATGTGCACGAGCCTATCGGGCACTTTTAGTTTGTACAGCTTGTAAATCAAGCCGTCGTGCCAGACCTTGTCAAACGCCTTCGCGACATCGAAGAAGAGGGCTCCCGTGTTTCGAGACTTTTTTCTTAACGGGTTTTGACTGAAGCCAGACAGAATGTATTCTGTTAGGCGATGTATCTGGTGAGTGCATGAGTGATTGGCTCTAAAGCCGAACTGTTCGTCTGGGAGGAGTCCGTTGGTTTCGGTAAAATGACGGAGACGCTTAAGAATAATGCGCTCATATAATTTGGCCAATGTGTTGAGCAGGCTAATGGGTCTGTAGCTAGAGGGACGATTACGCGGTTTACCCGGTTTTGGGATCCCTATTACGTCTGCTTCCTTCCAGATGTCCGAGAAGGAGCAGTTCGTGAGAAAGGTGTTAAATATTCCTACTAAGAGGCAAATAAGTGGCGCCGAAAGGGATTTGATAACCTTGTTGCTGATGCCGTCTGGCCCAGGGGCTGATCTATTTTTAAGACTTTTAATTGTATCGGTGACTTCATCTACTGTCACAGGATCGAGAGGTTCACCCGCTGGTGGCAGCGCAGTCCTACGTTCTACTTCCGTTTCAACCTCTAATAGGTGAGCGGGATCTATCGGTGCGGTGGATGGCGTGCACTGGTACTCTAGACTGTCTGCTAGGCATTCGGCTTTTTCAAGATCGTCAAGGGCGAGATCGGGGCGGTCCAGCCTCACGAGAGGCGGCATTGGTGCGGATTTGTCGGCTTTAAGAGCTCTTGTTAATCTCCAGAAGGCGTCTTGGGATGGTTCGATACCTTCTAAGAGGTTATCCCAGTTATCATTTCTAAACTCGGCTACTCGTTGTTTAATCTCGTTTTGTAGAGAACGTACCCGAAGTTTATTGGTTTCCGTGCGATAGCGGTCGTAAGTTTTAAGCGCGGAATTCTTCGCTCTAATCAGCCGTCGAACATCCGCCGGAAGTTTCGTGTATTGATCGCTCGATACACGCACCTTACGGGAGCAATCTTCGACCGCTGATGTGAGGTGAGTCGAAAGGGCGCTAATCGCCCTATCGGCCTCCTCCAGCGAGTCTATCTTGTCGGGGATAGTGTCCAAATGCTGGGAGTTCGTAGACTTAAGTTTGACCTCAAGTTTACGCCAGTCGACAATAGTTTTGGTCTGAGGGACCTCACCTGCCGGCTGGCCCAGTTGTAAAACGACCGGCCTGTGGTCTGAGACTAGCTCGATAATAGTCTCTATCGAATTAATACTAAGACGGATGTCTTTTAGCAACGCTATATCAAGGACGTCCGGATGTTGGTTGATTGAAAAAGGATAACGTGTTGGACTCTCGGGAGCGATAACATCGAAGTTAAGTCTCTCCGTGAGGTCTCTTAGAATTATTCCGTTAGAATTGTTAACGTTAGAATTCCAGCTAACGTGTTTACTATTTAGGTCTCCTGCGATTAATACGCTAGGGCCTAGGTTTAATAGAGCCGATATGTCGGAATCTAGTATGCTTTTTACGGGAGACAAGTATGCTGATGCAATTATTAATGGCGGATGGCCTGTGAGTGCTATCCTACAGACCGACGCTTCTAAGTTAGTAAGCGGCGGAGTATCTATCGGTAAACATTGCAAGGACCTTTTGTAGTAGATCAAGGTGCCGCCTTTAGGTCCGGTCAACCTATCATTTCTTACTAGGGTATAATTAGCTATTTTGGGATCGCTCAAACTAGGTTTCAAGAAGGTCTCTTGCACTAGCATGATGTCGATATCATGATTGCGTAAAAAATAAATGATCTCTTCCTTTTGATCTCTGATACCGTTTGCGTTAAAGTACGCGACAGTCAGAGACCTAGGCTTGGTTCTACCTACAGGTCTTAATTCCATTTTAGTTAAAAATAAAGAAAAGAGTCGCTTAGGCGCACTGGAACGAACCTATCGCTTGGATAAGACTAAGATGCTCAATGGTAGCATTGAGCCTATCCTGAATTGAATTAGCTTCGCGAAGTTTGCGGGCTAGAGTCGTGACTTCGGCCACATTAAAGCTGCTAGCGAAGTTGAACACTAACGAAAGGTCAGTGTTGATGTTTGACGGTGCCTGAGGGGCGGGTTTGGGCTTCTGGGCCTGGCGAGGAGGCACTGGCCGTGAAGCGGCCGCGCTGACTATCGCCGGGGGCTTAACCCATGCGTTGGGCTTAGGTGCTGAAGGCACCGGAAGGCTTGGGCCTTGCCCGGAAGTCCCTTTAACGGGGGCGGGCTTGGCTGTAGCCTGAGCGGGCGCGGGTTGCGGCACCGAGATTGGTGCGATCGATGGGGCAGTATGCCGTGGGCGCGACCTACTGGGGTTGCCCGCACGTCCGCGCCGGATAGCTCCTCCATTCTGCTTCCTACGCGGCGCTTTGGAACACCCGCGATAGCTCGCTGGGTGTCCCTCTTCGCCGCACAGAACACAGCTTGGAGGGCCCTCCGTCTCGGGCGTTCGGGGGGCACTCAGTAGTGCCATGATCGCCTAAGCACTTGACGCACCTAGGCCTGGCGAAACAATTCTTAGCCGAGTGGCCGTATAATTGGCATCGGTAGCATTGGCCAACGATGCCCACAATGGATGAACAGCAATATCTTCTTTTTAAGAGTTTAAATTAGTTTTAAAAAAAACTACGCTTTCCAACTCTCCCATCAAGCGTAGCAAATTATGACACATATCTTCCCTGTGAAATAATCTATGCCAATCATCAAGAATCAATGCTAAATAGGCCAGTGGACATTTGATAGATTGCTATGAATAATTGAATTAATATTAATTCACATTGCTATTAAATATTAAATAATACTGTAATTCGGTATTCAGCAAACGATATTCCAGATTAACTGAACAGTTTCGGAATGGATCGACTAAATTTCATTTGAAGCGTCAACACATTCGAAACACCCTCTTAACTCTATCCGGCACTTAGTAATTTCATCTAATCCGATACACAAGTTTTAATACCCTGTCCCACTCAGCCGGCGGCTAGGGAAAAAAGGGACTAGTGTTAAGTCTCGAAAAACTGCACCGTTTCACACGGTCGCACCCTTGAATTAGAAATGAAAATTTTTACTTTCACCCAACGCTATGTTATTCGTACTAAAAAAGGGTTAAGTTATGTGTTAATTTTTTTTCTTTTATAACTTTTACTAGTGCATTTGTTACCTAATTACGGTCAATAATATAATGATCTTCCGCATATTTGTTTGATATATTATATTTTTCACATAATTAAAACTTAGGTGATAAATGAGCACAGTCCAATTTTGATCTATTAATATCTACATCTATCTCCGATTAGGGATTAAAATAAGCTGAAGATTAAGATGAATACTCTCTCTCATCGCTTAGAGTCACAGCAGCATTATGTATAATTGAATTATAATATTCTAAATGTATATTTCCAAAAACTAGAAAATTTGTACTTTAATTTTTATAAGATTACAAAAAGCACAAAACAATAGTAGTCTGGTAGAATAACTACTAAAAACAAGGACTGCACTCCACCTAGTAGAGCCGATGGGTGCTACAGCAGCTAGTTTTACTAAAATCGGTAAATATTATCTCATAATTTCAGTCTGGATACTACTTTATAACTGAAATGAAAATATAATGATAATCGCTAAGGTGTATGATAGTACATTACCTAAAATTGGTCCCGTTTCAAAGATCACTGATAAACCTGATTAGCCATAATCGTTACGTTTGGCAGGTTGACTTTCTGGATTTGCATATTCCACGCCATCGTTAAGTAATCCGACTATTTCATTAGACTTTTTTTTCATTTTTCATATATTTCTCTTCGTCAGCTGTTGTGATATTGTTCTCGGACGTTAAAACATTATATAGGTATAAAGTATACTTACATACATAGCGTCCCGCTTGTAATCACCGATAGGGTAGACAGAGTCCTAAGAACAACGAGTTACTCGTAACATGTCGAGACAAAGGAGTTGGTTTAGGTGGAAAAATATGAAAGGGGCAACAATTGGAAAGTAATCTCTCTAGCACCATCTGACTGGTTTCAAGCGATACCTTACAACCAATAGCCAATCAAAAGTTGCCTGCTGACTATTAATAATAGTTGGGTTGGCAACCGTAGTTTTTTATTATGTTGAGTTAACAACTCAATCAAGAAGGTAGCATCATCTTCTCTATTTCCTTTCGTCACCTATTATGACATCCATTGGATGATAAATAACATTTTTAGAAATTAAAAATATTCCCATAAATAGTAGTCTAACCTTTCATACGCATAATAAGTTAGTGTGACGGTAATCGCAAAAAAGTGGTAATGTATTTACGAATTTGTAACGTAATACATAGATTAGGTGAATCACAATATGACGTATACTTTTATGATTGTAAATATTGGTGCCTTTGGAAGTCACTAGTGTCTAAGATACAGACTCGGCCTAGTTTAGACGCTAGTGTATAAAATTATATAGATAAGTTATAACTCATACCATTTGTTCAAATGTCTTAAAGATAAATAATGTAATCTTTACTTTGTGTCAATAAATTATTATTATTATTATTATTATTATTATTATGTGGTACACAATAGTTTTACGAAGGCACTATACGGTGGACCAATCAATACATAATTATTAAATTACAACCTGATTAAGTTTATTTTTATGAAAGTCGCAGTAGGATCGTATTTGAGGGCCTATACTGCCTCAGCTCAAATTCTAATTTGGCCCCACTAACCCGCCCGTCATATGCTATGTACCGATATGTTTGTAATCGCTAATACTGAAAGTAGATAAGTGGTTCGATACTTATTTCATTAGGGGTTATTTAGCATTTTAATTTTACGTCGTCCTCTTGCGTAGAGCTTTCGAAAGCTGAAGCGAGACTGAGCAGGGGTAGGTATCTGGCGGCAGGGAACAAGCTTCAGGACGACGATAGTTTAGGTAATTACATTTACAGTGAAAAATAATGGTGATTTAAAACAAAATAAAACATTCGCCCTGCTAACTTTGCATACTAACTGACATTACTATAAAGTTAGTTCAGTTATGCAAAGTTTCATGATTTAATTTAAAGTATTTTGTGAATACCAGCGGTTTATTGTTCACTTTGGAGGTAACTTTGGATTTTTTTTCTATCGAGAAAATTTTACGGAATCGTGTTTTCATCTAACATAGTACTTAACATTAATCGTCGACTTTACCATATATTTATTTCAAAATTAATGGTGCAATATTTTCAGCATAACGAAGGATCTCGCTAAGCCATTTGAGGTAGTATAGGCCCTTAATTTCAACTTAGTTTGAATTCCCTACAATTCTAATTATTTTCAGCATTACAGACAGTCCAAAAATATTTACTTTGTTTCACGAAACACGTAAACATCTATATTTCTTACTATGAAATATAGAAAAAATATTAAAAATATTAACAACTTCAGTTTATTATATACCTTATCACATAAACATAAAGTTTAAATACCATTGCAAAATATGTTTATTTAAGTAATGGCATCCGACAAAGATATCGCTTGAATATAAAAAGTCATAAGTGCACAAATATTTATTCTAAAATGAAACTTAAAATCTAAGTAATAAGGTTAAAAATAGTATACTCTATTTTATTCTTGGTATTACATTACAATGTTCGTTAAAATGGCTATGATTGGATCATTGGACCATACTAATTTGAAGTAAAACCACAAAAGTATTTGTGGTCATTCACTTCATTCACTTGTATTGTTGAGTGTTGTTAACATAATTAAGTCTGGAGTTACAACAACTTCTTAATTCATGCCATAGATGGCACTGTAAAACATAGATAGATTTTCGACAGTTTTTAATAAAAATATTTAATAATAAGTACGACATACTTATGAGGGAAATTAATTTTTCTTCAAGGAAATATAAAATAAAAACGAAAGTAATTTTTTATTTATCTAAATATAAATATGTTCCACGGCGATATTCGAAAGTAATCACGGGGCAGTTGAGCGTTATTCAAGTCTACGATTTGCTCTACGCTAACGGTGTCAACTATCAGTTGGTTAATATCATTTATCCAAATATCTGGTTAATTGTTATTCCACCACAACTACCCGGCTACGGCTAGCTAGCTTAGTGGATAATGGATATTCTTCTTACACCGCCACTACAATCCTAGAGTAGTACCTGTGGCCGTAGAAGGAAAAGGGGAGATCTCCCAACGGGCAAGGTGATCGGCCCGGGGATCGGCCAACGCTCCGTGTTGGAGTCTATTTTGGAGATGTTTTCGCTGTTAGTCTATGCGACTCTTACAGCTTCATCTGACTCATTTCTTCACTCTAGCAGGGCGCGAGCTAATTGAAAAGGGAAACGTAATGAACGTGAGGATGATGATGAAATGGTTTGTGGTAATATTGTTACCATTCATCATGTCGCCTTTTTAGGCGTTATTGAGCTATCTCACCGCTGTCCGAGGGGGGGGGGGGAGCGCGGACCCCGCCTCTGACTGCTCAGCTCATGTCGGTCGATGGTCTGGGCGGTGAGAACCGCCCAGGAACGCGGGTGTACGGTCTACGGGTCCACGGGTCCGTCTACGGTTTTTTTTTTTTGCGCCCGAAGCAAATATGGGCAACCCTCCGGAAAGCGGGGGAGGGAGGCGGTGAATGCTCATAGCATACCACGCAGCCGGCTGCGTGGTTATGTGGAGACTTTTACCCACTAAACACCGCCTTTTAGGAAATGGCTTAACGATCTGACTAGAGATCTCTAAGCCGTATACGAACGCGACCCTCCTTGGCAGAAAGGAGGGTGCAGCCGTCTACGGGTGCGACGTGCCCCATTTGTAATCCTAACAGTGTTTGTCCCACTTTGTGTGGGTGTAGTTTCATTGTGTGTAGTGTCATTGTGCATGTTGGAGTTTGGAGCTATTCTATATATAGCATGGTAGCTTCGGAACTCTGATAGCGTGATTTAGACTTCGATACGTTTCGCTTGTAGCGCGACTACAGCGCCGCCACGTGCCCATAACTAATAATAGAACAGCTCTATAATTATTTAACAAGTTGGAAATGAAAGTGCACATAGAGCTGCAATTTAGAAAAAAATCTGCCAATACACATTCTTAAAACCTATAAAAAGTTACCTACGTATGGCGAACTAATTAAAAAAACTTCACGACTTTAAAATACGAGTTTATACGAATTAAAAATTGAGCACAAATTCGCACAAACTCGCGGGGTCCCGCAAAATTGTCGAACGTTAACAATGTAATTTTTCGTATCGCATAAACCGCCACCGCAATCAACAAAAGAAACAAGTCGGAACTTGAAGCGCAGACTGACTCCCTATTCGATACAAAGGGGAGAGAGCTGCTCGTTACCATTCATAATTCAGCAAAACTCCTCGTACGTTTTCCCATTAGAAATTTTATAAGGTTTTTATTGCGACTAGGGATGTTTTAAATAATATAATACTTATGTTTCCTATTTTGATTTATAATGTATTTGTTAATTGATTACATATTTATATTTTCGCGCCTTCGCTACGCGCACTGTTAAGTACTAAAATGGAATGTGTCACAGCCTAAAATTATACTTGCTCTACAACAAAATGCAGCAGTGACTGCATAATATTATATTAAATTGGTGTTGAAGTTGTTCATGGACGGCTCGTTTGACCCTTCTTTTATAGCAAAACAGGTTAGAAGATGATACCGAACTCTTAGATAAAAAGTACTTTGGCTATGAGCTTAAAGAAAAAAAAAGATCTTAAGATCAAAAAACCTTGTTACAGGACTCATTAATGATGATTAAGATTTTTGACATTATTACGGTCTTGTATACCTTATAAAATACTATTAAAATGTAACCACGGTGTTTTTTTTAATAGAATAAGGGTAACAGAGAGCTCATAGTCCATCTGATGGTAAGTAGATGTCCTTAAACATCTTCATTTATCCTCAATTAAGAATCAAAATGGAGATGCGTTGTTACTAATGAGTACTAAGATGAAATGCCTCGTTTCTTTTCTTTTTTCTTCTAAAACAGAAAGCATTAAGCTGCTATTTCAGGCTAATATTCTGTGAGGGCGTAGTCCTACCCATTTGCGCTAAAATAATAATAATAATATAGCGTAATATAGCTGCAGCGTGACTCTACCACGTTTGAAAAGTCTAGTAATATACAAATCAAACTGCAACATACTTGTTACTTTAATATAAAAAACTGCATAAAACGAACGTGCCATAAATAAATGATTTCGATAATTAATACATCGCAGGTACATCACTAAAGTAGCGCCTCGTGGTAAAAAGTTCGCGCGTTGTGGTATTTCACAGCTCCTGAAAGCGGGAAACGCGATGCGTTCACTAGAGATTCGTTTTGCTTTTTAATAATGAAAAAAAATGTTCTAACTGCAATTTGCCAAAAGTATAGTAATTATTAAGTTTGATATATTATTTAAAGAACATAACGCGAAGTTGATTCTACACTTTAGGTTATCGTTTATACTAACTTCAGTGAGTTATTTAAATATGTAATCAGAGATTTATACGGAATTCGTCACAAAGATTTCGAATATTCATGTATAAAACTCTAGATTGTAATAAATTACTTACCGCATTCTTGATGACGACAATGTCGCTTTTTAAAATAAGTGTTCGTCAAAATTTCAGTCATTTTAATATAAGGTAAGAGGCTCAAGAAACCTTTCTTCCCCATCAATTATCGGTTCTTCGAGCGATATGGCCGCTCCATATTAATTTAATAATACAAAAACTACACGCAGCGAACTTAATTTTATATTCATTTACAGTGCTGTTTTCCTCAAACCTTATTTTTATAATTAATTCTTAGATAAAATATCACGAAATTACAGTATTATGTTTAAAAAGAAATAAGGAACCATCTATCTGAGACACATTTGAAAGAAACATAAACGCAAGGGATTAAAAAGGATGAAAAAAAATTTACGTGGTAGAACCACGATGCAGGTATATTATAGTTGTAGCACGAATGGGTCGGCTCGACCGGAGCGGAACTACGGTCTCACAGAACACCATCGTAAAATAGCAGCGTAATGCTGCTGTGTTTTGTGTGGTGAGTGTTAGGGTTAACCGGAGACCCTTTTTATTGGAATCGAGGCATTCCATCTTAGACCTCAGTGGTAACAACGCATTTGCATTTTGATTCTTAATTCAGGATAAATGTGTATGTCTATGGGCCCACAGCATCCACTTACTGTGGACTGTGTGCTCGTTTGTCACCCAATTCAATAAAAAATGTGTAAAAGAAAAATCAGTACGCGTATTAAAAAAGGATACCCAAATAGTTATCTAACTCCGCTTAATACTACAAAGGCTGCATCGCTAATATTGAGGAGGCTTATGCCTTCACGGGGAAGTCGGTATGTTAGGTTCAAGGGATACGTCTATTTCGTAACATTTAAGTGCGAATAGAACACGCGTGCAATACACCCGGCCGATCGACGATGGTCTGATAACGTGATATACGCTCAACCCGCTATATGCCATATCTTCTGCTCCAATATTTCGAATACAATTTTTTTTATGTAAGTAATGGTGACAAGAAAGCACACAGTAAATGGATGCCTGCTCAAAGATACCTACATCTACCTGTATCTACCCCTGAAGACTGAAAAAATGCCTAGGACCAGTAAAAAGAATCAACAGAAACTCGAAATAGAGCATTATGCTGCTATTTCACAATGGTGACCGACTCATTTGTGAATGGACAAAGGAAAGAATGGACAAAAGAGAGTCATTCTCTATCAAAAACCGTATGAAGTCCGCCAACACGTTTAGAGAGCGCGGGTTTTTCCTGTCTTTATTTATCTTTTTGTACATGTAGCAATTTGCCAAGTATAACAACGAAATCATTAATTTTAAGTATCCGGATGACCGAGCTTTGCTTGGTATTTTTTTTTAGAAATCGTGTTTTTTGTAAATTATATTTAGACTCAAATTACATACTGATGAAATATGAATAAAATTTTTCGATCTTCTCGATCATTATTTTTCATGTCTAAAAAAATACTAAAAAAGGGCTCCAAGTAATATATTTTATCACAAAAAAAGAAACTTAAAAAAAGGGAAAAACAGTCTGAACCGGAGACATTTGGAGTCGAACCGGCGTTTCATGATTTCAGCACCGCCCGATATCCTATTTGAGCTGTTATAACCTTTTAGGCACTGGCAAAATTTACTTTCGTATTCTAATGATACTGTATCAGTTCTTTATTGTCTAAAAACATGGATAAAACGACATTTTCTAAAAATGAGGCCTAGCTAGATCGATTTATTGCCCCCGAAACCCCCGAGTACTAAATTTCATGAAAATCGTTGGAGCCGTTTCCGAGATTTCGATTATATATATATATATATATATATATACAAGAATTGCTCGTTTAAAGGTATTGGATTTAATATAATATGATATGATTATGAAAATAATATCTATTACAATATTAAAACGCCGATAGCAATTGTTAAACTAAAATGTATTTTATTTGAACGCAAAATATTGTAATATGAAAAAAAAATTGGCTACATTATTTCTATATTGTGGTTTCTTTAATGGTACTTCTAAGAAACAAATTTGGTGGAAAATGAAAACGGCGCGTCCTTTGCGGGCAAGAAGTTAATTTGTGCCTTGGAACGCGCTCGCAAAGATTATTTTACTTGCCCTATCAAGAGATTTGCATACCCATTAAGGATCTCCGAGAGGAATAATTAGTGTATTATTTTGAAAATATATTTGTTTCATTCTTCTAACAAAACACTTAATTCAGTCAAAGAACTACTTATTCTTTTTTATAACTTTTTTAATCAACATACTGAGTTTCTTTGGCGCATCTGTTTAAAAGTTTGATAGAAAATACATACATAAACACTCACGCCTGTCACCCAGAGGGGTAGGCAGAGACTATAGACTTCCATTTGGCACGATCCTGACACACCTCTCTCGCCTCCTTCACATCCATACACCTCCGCATACATGCTCGTCGGTTAAGGGTACTCCTAATTTGGCCCGTTTTCAATAAATCGCCAATTTGGTCGATAAATTTTCGCTTAGGACGTCCCTTTCCAACTCTGCCATTCACTTCTGCAACATAAATTTTCTTTGTCACTCTTTCCTCATTCATTCTTTCCACATGACCAAACCACCGAAGCATTTCTTTCTTAATCCTGGTCACAACATCATCTTGCAAACCACACTCTTCTCTTATTACACAATTTCTTACCCTGTCATTAAGATTCAGCCCTAACATACTCCTTAACGACCGTATTTCTATTGCGTTCATTCTACTCCCTTGCTTCTTCTGCCACACCCAACTTTCACTATCATACGTTAAAGTACG
This sequence comes from Parnassius apollo, assembly GCA_907164705.1. Classification (NCBI taxonomy): domain Eukaryota; kingdom Metazoa; phylum Arthropoda; class Insecta; order Lepidoptera; family Papilionidae; genus Parnassius; species Parnassius apollo. Next base: position 4,349,753 of record CAJQZP010001060.1, on the reverse strand, counting down.
GACCAACACAGCATTATGAATTGCCATACGTGCCATTTTCGACACATTTTGACTCTTCACAATAGAGTGCAGGGCCCCATTTACTCCATTTCCCGCATTCACTCGTCGTTCTATATCCTTATCATATCTCCCATCCCTGCTAAATACGCAGCCCAAATATACAAACTCATCTACTTGCTCGATCAACTCCCCTTCTATTCTTTTTTCACAAATCTGTTTTACTTTGGCGCTTCTCTTTCAAAAACTGATAGAAAATATTCATTAAAACATAGCTACAATGATGAAATAACCAATAATATTAGAGTCGTATGTTGACTCCCGATCTCAAAGATGATGATGACATACTTGCAGAAGGAACGGAGGGTGTCGTCAGTAAGAATGAACATGCTTGCTTGCAGGTTTGCACACTGTTCACGGGAAGTAGAAATCACCGTATTCAGAGCTTTCCGCGCGTCATTTAATACGTGCAGCCAGCGGACTAGATACATTTAAAAAGCTTACAATGCACCGCATACAATACTATAACGCGTCTAGTATGCTACTGGAGTGCCTCGACGTTGTAGTGCATCAGTGATGTTCGCGGACGCGCGAGAGGACTGCGAGAACGCGTAAAACGTGCGTCACTGCAGGCAGGGCAGCTGCAACAGCATCCTGAACATGATCGTAATCATACTAGACTGCGAGTACAAAGGCATTACTGCGCCAAATTGAGTGGGAGGTGAGAAAATGGCACATATTTATGTACTGTTTTAATAAAATGTTTTAGTATAAATAATATACCTACTAACAAAGTGGGATTACATGGACTTATCACCAAATGGAATCGTAATCGAGCACTAGTATGCAATAATTTAAGAAAAATCTGTTTTATATAATAATAAAAAAATATTAGTTATCTAAATAAATGAATTTCTATAATCATCAAATTCGTTTTCGTTGATTCGCAAGACTAGGTTTTTAGGGCTTTTTTCTAGGTGGAAGGAATTTTCTGAGGCGCTTATACATACATAAACACTCACTTCTGTCACCCAGAGGGGTAGGCAGAGACTACGAACTTCTATTTGGCACGATCCTGACATACCTCTTTCGCCTCCTTTATATCCATATATCTACGCATACATGCTCGTCGGTTAAGGATACTTCTAACGTGGCCCATTTTCAAAATATCGCCAATTTGGTCGATAAACTTTCTTCTAGGGCGTCCCTTCCCGACCTTGCTGTTCACATCTGCCATATAAATTTGCTTTGTCACTCTTTCCTCATTCATTCTTTCTACATGACCAAACCACCGAAGCATTCCTTTCTTAATCCTGGTCACAACATCATCTTGCATACCACATTTATCTCTTATCACGCAATTTCTCACCCTGTCAGATTCAACAAAAATTCTTATTTCACATACCGTTTTGCTTTCTTCTCTTTCAAAAACCATCACTTTCGTCTTACTTGCGTTCACTTTCATTCCCCTTTTTTTTAATGCCCAGTTCATTAATGTAACCATCATTTGCAACTCAGCCGCCGATGACGCAAATATGACTTAATCATCGGCACACAAAAGGCATTTGACGGTTAACTCGCCCATTCTTAACCCACATTCTTCATCTTTTAAAGTTTGCAAACACCTGTCCATAAATAGGTTGAACAGCCAAGGGGAAGCTACACAGCCCTGTCTGACACCTTTTTGGATGCCAAACCAGTCCGAGTAGACCCCATTGATCTTGACACAAGCACTAGAGTCCCTACAAAGAGACCTTAATGTTTATCTAGGTAGATACAATCCTATTAACTATTTAGTCTGCCATGCAGCGTTCCACCCACTGCGGTGTTCATGTTTGAAGGTAAGGAGAGTCGGTAAAATTACATGATTTGAGATATTTCGTTATTTCATATTAGTCTTTAAGGATGATATTACGGCCCTCTTTATTTGAAGTCTGATGCTGGTCTCCAATGGTTGCAGTAACCACTTCACTTTCTCATTCATCATAAAAAAATAATAACTTTTCTGTAAAATCCATTGTAATATAGTACCTATATCAACTAAGTATATTTAGAAATGTCACTCTTCGACAAAGTAAGACTTATCATACGAGTACAATAAGAATTATTTTAATTGTGTGAGACGTCGTAAAGAATATTAATTAAGAATGAGAAATAGAATCTACTTTTTTTTTGTTTAGATTGTGTTGGCGACGCGCCTATAAGAATATTTCAATTTATTAGTTGACCGATTACGAATAGCTTCTAAAAAACAAATTATCAAGCAACAATATTCCGATAAGAAAATGGTTGTTGAATCTTAAAGAAATATCGAATTAATGATATGAAGGTCTTGGGTTCGACTCCCAGGTCGGAATAGTTTATCGTTTTCTTAGTAATATCTCTTAATAAATTCATATAGGGAATTTTTAAGATTTAAATTATGTTACCGGATTTGTTCCCCGGTTGAAATCATCTTTCCAATAATGTTAATTTAAAGAAATATTAATATAAAGTTAGAGACCAGGATTTGTTCCCCGGTCGAGATGATCGCTGTGCATAAGTAGAATTAATGGAAATTAATTGCATAAGTATTGTCTTGAGTCATGAGTTTGATATGTTTTGTATGAAAACAAATACCTATTTTCTATGATTGATTTATGAAAACATTCACTTATAGTTGTTTGATAAGAAACATGATAACTGATAAGAATCTGATTAGAAATAGTTTTCGGCGTTTGAGAATTGTGTAGAATCATTTATTCACCTAGTATTGTTGATATTAGTGTATACCAAACTTTCCATTTTTACTTATAGTCGATAGCCGTGCAAAAGTTAGTTGTTCAAATAGTGTGAGTTCATAGACGCACGCTAGCCACGTACTTCTCCTAAGTAGAGCAAAGATGAAGAAGCCAAATATGTAGAAATTTAAATATTTGCAAATTTCAGCAATTTATGTAAAATGACTTGTAAAATTTCAGATTGATTGTACGTGTAAAAGAGGTGAATTCTGTGTTATTTTATGTGAAAATTCCTGTGAATAAGTGAAATAATGATAGTTTTGTATAAGAAATTTAAAAGTGTTTTAATAGTGAAATGTATAGAGAAAATGTAAATTAAACTATTGTATTAGTTAAGATATGTATAATTTCAAGTGGAAAACATTGTTTTAACTTTTTATGTTAAATATTTAAGAAATTCCAACTTTGAACATGTGAGTAAAATAAGCATATTTTGTTAAATAAATAAAGGGTTTTTTGTGATATGAAAATGTAATGTATATCGTAGTATAGATATTTTTGTGCTATCTTTATAAGTAAATTGTATAAATGTATGTCTTATACAAATAAAGTTATTGAGCAAACCGTGAGAGAGTGATAGTACAAATTGATGTAATTGAGTTGCGCAAGCGCACAAATGGCGCGGCTCACTTTCACGTTTAGCTTCGAGGTAGTTCAGTATCAATTTACTGCAAATCTTTCGGGAAAAGTGCCTCTCTTTTTTCTTGCAAATCGTTCGGGAAAAGTGCAAGACCAGCAGTCAATAAGAAGAAGAAAGAAAAAGTATAGGGAAGTGATAGGGAAAAGTAATTACTCTCTCACGGAACGGTTTGAAGATAATTGCTGTTTTATTCCCAAGGAATTCTCCCCTTAAAGTGATACAGTCCATATCGAAGAATTAAGGCGTTGGGACCGGGACGACTTCGAAAGACCCGTAATCCCCGCCTGAACCTATTTTCTGAAAAGGAAGAGGTTATCGCCCTTGTGTGTTACTCCGTTGCGGAGATCACATACGTTGTTCCCGAACCCAACGTAGGCGTTGTAGGAGGCCGGATCGAGAGAAGCCTCGATTCCCCCCTTCTGTTTCTTAGTTTAACGTTTGTCTGGTTCCTTTTCGGATTGTTACCTTATGGTGACGACATAGTAGAAACCATCTTATCGAAAAGAAACTTCGGAATAATTGTGAAAAAATTTAATACTTATTTTATTAAGCCTACGACTATAGTCGAATAAATAATATAAATTATTATTATAATCGACTTTTTATCGTAAAACTTTTATTATTCGAAAATCATTATCATCATTACGTCACGTCACGTCACAAGTCCACTGGTGAACATTGACTTTCCCCAAATGGAATGCCACAAAACACGACCTGCATCCATCAAAATCCTGCTTGTCTTACCAGGTCGTCACTCCATCTAGTGGGAGGGTGCCCTACACTTCGCCTGCCAGTACGAGGCTGCTCCTCAAGAGCCTTTCTTTCCCATGAGTTGTCGGTTCTTCGAACTGTGTATATGGCCGGCCCATTGCCACTTCAGTTGGGCTATGTCGGTTTCTCTGGTTCTACTGCGATATCCTCATTTCTATTCATTATAACATAAAAACCATAAGTTAATGCTTACTGAAATAAATTATTATTCTTTGACAAAATAGGTAGTAAATGTGGCAGTCGAGGGTGTTTCTCGACTTGATTACATTAAATTTTGGCGGAATCATTCTCCGAGAATTTCCACAGCGTCAAACTTGAAAAGAAACTGTATCAAAGTTTTACGCCAGAAGACATTTATAACGACTTTGATTAGAGAATTATATTAGATAAAAACATTAGTATCTTTAAAATGTTGTATAATTTATATTACTTTCTTTATGCTTAATAGTTTGAGATATTTGAAATTATATTTATATGGGCAATTTTGAATTAGACTTAAGGAGAATTAGAATACCTAAGTTGTCAATTTAGTTTTTTTTAAAGAAAGAGTGACAAACGAGCACACATTCCATTTGATGGTAAGTGGATGCTGTGATCCATAGAATCTACATATATATATATATATATATATACTCAATTAGGGATGAAAACACAGATGCGTTGTCACCCCTGAGGACTTAGATGAAATGCCTCGTTTTCAGTAAAAAGGATCTCCAGTTCTCTACACTCACCATACGAAACACAGCAGCATTGCAATGCTATTTTACACTGGTATTCGTATCTACCCCAACCGAGCTGACCTATTCGTGCTACAATCATAAAGGCCCTGTAAAAGCGCCAACATAAAAAAAACAAACAAAACATCATCGACCACAGTTTTCGCCTAGGCAATATCATTAATTTTCCTCAAATATCAAAAAGCTTTCTCAAGGATTCTTTTATGATACTAATCAAAAATATATTTTCTGAAATGTTGCTTTAATATTCTTTAAGTTAAAATAATGTCGAACATTCGTTTTTAAAAATTACGCCCGTGTTTGAGAAACTGCATATTATACCAACTGTTAATTATCTATGTGAAATGCTTAATCACTAGTAAAGACAGACAAATAAGGGGAGGTGATTCCATAAGCTTTCTGTTTTGGAAATTTTGACGCAGTAACTAGCCTTCTTAACTTCACATAGATTTTTCCTGCATACGTCTGGTAGCGCCTTTAATGTAGATATATAATATGGGAAGTACTTATTCTCCAAACTAGGTAGGCGGTTTGGAGAATTGCGGTGATAATGCTGTTTTCCATCAGGATATATCTTACATAATCGGTCTGTCACTAAAGCCGAGTTCCGATATACAACCTAACCGGATCATATGCGAACATAACACTACAAAATAACAAAAAAAAAAGTAAAAAATAAACCACATCCCTAGATAAAAGTATTTGCTTTAGTAATTTGTGTCAACCCTAACGTCACTCGGTGAACTCTATTAATTAAAACGCTGTGTAAACCGAGCTTTATCGCGTGGCGGCCGTAGTAGCCAATTAGTGTGCGCGTAACCAACACTCGGTACCAAAAATTATACGACATAATGACTCCCGGTAATTTTGACAAACGACCTTTCGAAAATCGTGGACAATAGAGTGTGATTGATTACCCTATTATCAAATATTTTTTTAATACGATTTGTGACTTCAATTTTAGATTTGTTTGTTCTATAAATTAGTCATTATTTGTTGATATTGACAAACATGGATAGGTACCTGAGGGAATTTTCTCCGTATTCTGTTTTACTCTTTCTTAAATATAAGACAGTTTTTAAAACCTTAATGAAGTAAGGAAATGACTTTGAAATTAAAAAATTGGTAAATTGTGTCTTAAACTTATCTATTTAGGTATATTTTAGTTTAAAAGTTTAAAGTTTAGTTAGTTTTAAAGTTTAAAAGCCGCGTCAATTATAACGCACGCATGCGTTATTTGTGAACATACAGTTTCCAATTCTAAGCCTTAAATTTAAATAAGAAAAAAACAATTTTTTATAGAATAAAGGTGACAAACGAGCACACAGTCCACATGATGGTAAGTGGGTGCTGTGGACCATAGACATCTACATTTATCCTCGATTAAGAATCAAAATGCAGATGCGTTGTCACCCCCGAGGACTGAAATGGAATGCATCGTTTCCAGTAAAAAAGGGTCTCCAGATGTCTACTCACCATACGAAACACAGCAGCTTTAAGCTGCTATTTCACGCTGGTATTCTGTGAGAGCGTAATCGTTCCCCGGTCGAGCCAATTCATCCGTGCTACAACTAACTATACTGCTAATATGGCTGCAGCATGGCTCTACCGTGTATATCACTATCCATTACAGCGTTACATTTGGGTAACAAAGATATCGTGTATTGTTTCCAAAGAGGAGCAGATAGCTGTTTTTCTCAATTTATTTACACATATCCAGCACAACGCTATAATGATGACGATGATGACGATGTGGATGCGTTTATGAACCGTGTAGTGGCGGCACTAAAATATCTACTGCCCCTTATCGCCCCGTGGGTGTCGAAAGAGGGGATAAAGGGAAACAATGTATGTGCAGTATCTTTCTAATAACAACTGAAACATTAAAACCTGCGTTTGCCAACCTGCCTGCCAAACGTGTCAACTACGGCGAATATCCCACTAAAGCAATCTACGGGGAAGCTTAAGGCTCAGCGGTGGACTTTTGATTGGCCACAACGGATGTAGATACGTTGTTTTATTGCATTAGTAATTTTAGCCAGAACCAGATAAAAAAATTATACTTAATTAAAATTCGACAACGCTATTAAAAGCTGATAAAACTATTGTCCTACTCGTATTAGGCAAAAGCATTCCATTCATCACATGAGACAGCGCTAAAGACCGGCGGCTGCGTGAGATAACCGCGCAGTAAACCGACAACAATACCCGGCCTCGCACTCAATAAAAGATGATAACACATGAAATATGAACTGACGGCTCCCCTCTGACGACCAGAACCGAAATAGTAATTTACACTTTATACCCTAGGCACAAGGATTAAATCTCTTTATTATCGTATATATGTTAAGATGTTTTGGAATAAAGCCAGTTGTTAACATAATAAACTAGCGCCAACGAAAACAAACCACACTCTGATCACGAATACAGCGAAATTTGCCAACAGAAACAATCCAAGTTACAACGTTTTGGAACGCTGCACTCACCGCGCGAAACAAAAGCGAGGGAACCCACGCTATTGGTGGAGGAGGTGGGCGGATACCCGCATAATATGGCGGAAATATTACCAGCTGAGGAGGTATTCAAGGTACACTAGGAGGAAGGGAGCTGGGGGTGAATGGAGGCTCCCTCCGAGAGGTTAATTACCCACCGGCCGATAAGGCAGCGGCTCGCTAATTACGTACTTATGGCGGACTGAAATTAAGTTATCGTTGGCGGGAAAATGACGCTCACTTTGTTTGCGTTCCGTTTTACGGATAATATGTATTCTGCGGTGCTCGAGAGTAATGGAAGAAAATTGGCGACTATTCAGTTTTATCTTTTATGTCTAAGAACGACCGTCGCGTCGTTTCTAGATAATGGAATCATTGTTGAAGTACAGTTGACTCTCGGGACTCTTTTTTAATCGTTTACTTAATTTTCCCTTTGTTTTCTATTCAAAGGATCGCTTTTAAGAATGGGGTGTTAATCGTATTTTATATCAGCGATAAAAAAAGAGTTTTGAAGGCAAGTCACGCTATACGAATTAACATTTTGAATTATGTAAAGGATAACCTACGCACAAGGGAGGAACACAAAAGATATTTCTACAACCACAAATAACACAGCTGGCAGCTGTGCCTCCAAATAAAAAGTAATAAAATAAAAAGACTCCTGCGACAAAACGTAGATACTTACATACGAACAAATCTTATTTGAAGTAAATTTTCAGTAAACCAAGTAAAATCTACCAAGAAATAAGGTCTGAAATCGAATGATACACTGGTTCGGAGGAAGCAGGTTGTATTTTGGTAGGTTTATACATATTTACCACAAAAGCGGCTCAGCGAGAGATCGCGGGATCTGTTCCCCGGTTTTATTTTTCCAAGCTCTAAATGGAGTCGGTGGAGCATTTAAATAAGCTTCGCCGCCTGAAGTATGGTAATGTTAGTAATACTTGGAAAGAAACCACGCGATGTCGTTTCAAGCGTCGGCCATTTTGAATTTTTGTGTACATATGTAAATACTATACCTACTTGCATATGTACTTTAATAAATTATGCTAAACCTATAAATATTTTAAATTTTATTACGTGACATACTAAAATACTTGGCTATATTTTAATCATAGCTTATAGCCACAACAACCAAGCATCAAGAGCCGTGGTAGCTCAGAGGCTATCTCCTTCAGAAATGAAAGCTTTTGCTTAGCAGTGGGACGTATAAAGGCTGTTACTTATTTTTTTCAAGTTTTTATATGCAATAGAGAATTCCTTAAAACAAAAGATTTTTTATTGTATAGGAATCCTATACCTTTAAACGAGCATTTCTTGTATATATATATAATCGGAATCTCGGAAACGGCACCAACGATTTTCATAAAATTTTGTGTCCAGAGAGTTTCGGGGGCAATAAATCGATCTAGCTAGGATTTATTTTTAGAAAATGCCCCTTTGTCCGTAGTTTCAGGCAAAAACTGCTACAATATAAGAAGGTAAATTTTGACAGGTTACTAACGGTCGTAATAGCTCAGTAGGGACGTTGTTCGGGCGTGATAACCGTGTTCGGTAATTCGCGTCCCGCCTTGAGTCCGGCTTTTTTTCCTTTTTTTTTTCAAGTTCCCTTCTTTTGTGAGAAAATCTATTATTTCGAGCCCATTTTTTATTATTTTCGAGTATTTTTTAAAAATACGAAAATTTTAATTAATCTAAATCCACTAATGATTTTTTATTCAAATAACCAGTTCAGTTTTTTCTATTGTGTCAATAAGATCAAAAACTATTATTCATGTAATTTGTATATAAATGTAACTTAAAAAAACCGAGCAAAGCTCGGTCATCCGGGTACTAGGTGATAAAAGAGCATACAGACTAATTAATGTTAAATAGAAACTGTGGCTCATAGACATCCACATCTGTCTTAGACTAATTTATAGCGTTGTAACCCTGAGTACCTACTTTATGAAATATCTAGTTATCAGAAAAAATATTGGAGAATGAATCTCTTAGTGAGTTAGTGAATAGTGTTAGTACTAGACATTTACATCACGTTATTTGACTCGTTTTTTGCTTAATCAAATTCTCAATTTTAATATTAAAGGAATACAAAAAATTGCATTTCAGTCCGGATTAAAACCATTTGACTTCAAAACGATCTATTCTATTCTATTTTAACCAAAAAAAGTAGATTTTATGTCTTATTGTTATACATTACAATACAATTAGGCGTTATCGTTTTCCATTATACCGTTAACCGTTTTTAATGGAAAATATACTTAAGTTACTAGTTTATAATATGTCATAAGCCTATATTTTACCGAAGAGAGACATCTCTAAACGCACTTCTTACGTATTATAATAGATTTTAACGGAAAGCAATTGTTTTTTTTTAATGGCGTGAAATCTCAATATCCCTGAAACCGTGTCTCGCTGCTCTTGTTCATCTACTCTTTGTTCATTCATTGACGACAGCATAACAAAACTCTGCTTCTGAACTTCACTTCATGCCTTCCCCCATAGACTGCTTTATATGGATATTTGCCATAGTTGCCACGCTTTGCAGGTAGGTTGGCAATCGCAATTTAATCAGGAAAATGCTGTTACCCATCTCTTGTTTAATTCCCTTCTCTTGCATCATAAAACTCCCACGGGATGATATGGAATAGTGGATTCTCTTACGCCGCAACTACATGACAAAAATTAGGTACTCTGACTCTTAATTTCTCTTATTCTTACTCTTGCACTACCCTGTAACTATAATTAAATTTCTTTGCTTGTATATCCATAAATTGTTGCTTTGTTAAACATCAGTGGGTAAGATATTTCCTATGGTGTAGAACATAGAATATTATAATACATACATAGAACGGGAGAGTGGGCGAAGCCCGTGTAGTTACTAAAATGTCACTTACACGTCAATTCACACGTATAAATTTCAACACGAGATGTGTTTTGACGTTACGATCGTTTTCAAATTTCAAAATTTAAAAATAAATATGTATTAAAATCTGTCTGTCAACACAGTGAATCGGGTTTGTATTAGTGATAATACGATGTTATTGCTTGTATGTGTGCTCCCGGCGACGCCGACCCTCGTACAAAATAAGGTTGGCAGCCATTCTATTGTATATTATAGTATTCTATGGTGTAAAACCACGCTGCAGCTATAGTGTGGTATTACACAAAGGGGTCGGCTCGAACGGGGAAGGACAACGCTCTCACAGAAAACCAGTGTAAAATAGCTGTGTTTCATATGGAAAGTGTAGAGAACCGGAGACCTTAGTTACTGGAAACAAGATATTTCATCTGACTCAGGGATGACAAAGATTACCGAGAATAGATTTCTATGGGCTACAGTATCCACTTACCATCAGGCTCGTTTGTTATCCTTATTGTATAAAAGTATTTACAGTTTAATGGTGAATGGTGGATCAAATCGAATGCCAAACATCTTAGTCAACGTCAAACACATATGTATGTAATTACTCTAACACAACCGCTGACCACAGACGCAAACAATAAACAACGCGCGGTCTATAATCTGTCAAAACACACTGATCGAACCGAAAATAAAAGTATTATCGAAAGGAATATTAATTTGTGAATGTGAAAACTTCGACATAGTAATCGCTGTAGATCATAGACACCATAGACACGAATACCACGTTACCAATAAAAAGGATCCCCATTTCCCTATACTTTACTGTTACATTTTGAGTTCGTGACAATTCAAAACTGCCGGCAGTATTACCAAAATTAACACTTGTAACCTAGCTCGTAACAATTGGTGTCAGAAGTGGGATAAAATCATGCCGATTTTACCTAAGGAGGAAACGGAGGGTGTTGGCGTACCCGCAGCCAACGCCAGCATGTGACGGACCAGAGACGATTTGGTGGTGCAACACCGCAGCCGTCGTAGGGCCAGCCGCCGGCAACGGAGGCCGGTCCGTCAGTAGCTCCTGCATCTGCAGCACCTGACTTAGGTGCTCTGATGGTGATGCTGCAGGAGCAGGCCCGTCGGTTGGAAGAGCAGCTGCAGCGCGGACGAGAGGAACAGGCCCGTCTGTTGGAAGATCAGCAGGCAGAACAGGCCCGTCGCTTAGAAGAGCAGCTCAAACGCGACAAGGAAGACCAGATGCTTCTCGTGAAGGACCTTCACGCTACCTTCGGGAAAGAGATAAGGGAGGTGAAGGATAAGGTTGCTCAACATGATAACCGCCTGTCGGAAGCTGAGACCCAAATCAACCAAGTTAGGAAAACGCTGGATGAACTCAAACTTGGAGATGGAATTGCAGCCTCCGCAGTAGCTACAACGCCTTCGCTACGTGGCTTCAAAGTGCCACCGTTCGACGGGACTTCTTTCTGGTCAGCCCTCAAAATCCAGTTTGAGGCTGTTATGAAGGCGAAAGGCTGGAATAAAAGTCAGGCCATGACGGCTCTCACACTAGGCCTGCGCGACCAGGCCTTAACAGTTCTGGAAGCTCTCGGTGAGGAAGTGACTTATGAGCAACTCCTTGAGGCATCGGAGGCGAGATATGGCGACGCTCACCTGGACCACGTCTTTCGTGTGCAGCTTAAAGATCGCGTGCAGCGCATCAACGAAAACCTGCAGCAGTGGGCTCTAGAGGTGGAGAAGCTGGTGCGAAAAGCATACCGGTCAGTACCTGCGCTCGTTAAAGGGAACTTGGTGCAAACATTCATCGACGGCATCCGCGACCTCAAGCCAGAGCTGCTGTGAGGCTCGGGCACCACGAGACACTTAAGGACGCCTTGGCCCATGCACTGGAGGTGGAATCTGTGCGGCAGGGTCATCGTTCCGATCGCGTCAGGGAGGTTGCAGCAGCTACAGTTCGCGACCACAACAAAGATTACAGCCCTAGGTGCTATGGCTGCGGGGAAAAGGGCCATTCGATCCAGCTGCCCTAAGCGAACCCTAGAAAGGGAAGGTGAACGATCTCAGGAGTGTAGTGCGGCCAACAGCACCGCCCGGCAGCAGCAGGGAAACGAGTAAAAGCCTGAACTGCGGGGCGGGTGCTGGCTGATGTTAAAAGAGCCCCAAGGATCTCGATCTCACAAACCCATGATGGGAACAGTCTAATCATCAAGGGCGAGGTCAACGGAATGCCATGTAAACTGACCATAGACACTGGAGCCTCTCGTACGGTTGTTAGTTCCCAACTTATAAGTCAGTTCCTTGGGGACTCCGCATACAACCGAGAAAGCATTAATTTGGTAACAGCCACCGGTCAGCGTATACCCGTCCGTGGAGAGAAGATGGAGTTAAAGCTAGGCAACGTGATCTACCTGCATAATGTCATCGTGGCTGATATAATGGACGACTGCATCCTTGGCCTAGACTTTATGAGGAATAATTGTTGTGAGATCGACGTTAAGCAAGGTGTTTTGAAATGTGGACAGGAGGAACTTTTTATGGAAGGTGCGTTACCAGGGAACGTGTACAGCATTAAGAAGATTGTTCTTCCGCCGAGATCGGAAAAGATTGTGCCGGTTAGTCTTCCTCAAAACGCTGGGCAAGCTCACCGTTGTGTACTTGTGGAAAGGGTAAACAATGACCCTCTATGGAAAGTAGCTCGAACCTTGGTCAGAACCACTGACATCTCAGGAGTACGTGTGCTGAACCTTTGTGACCGGGAGCAGATTATAGAAAAAGGCACGCTGGTTGGTACTTATGAGGAAGTGGATTGGTTACGTCGGTGCCGATATCTATCGAGTGAGACCCCTAACAAGGATGCACAAACGAGAGTGACCCCACTTTTGGAAGACTGTCGCAGCGTTCTCTCCCCGAACGAAATGGTCAAGGCAAAGAAGTTGTTACTCGAGTACGCCGATGTATTCTCATCAAACGATGCTAACATAGGAAAGACTGGCTTAGTTCAACACAAAATTAACACAGGAGAAGAATTGCCTATCCGTCAGCGGCCAAGAAGATTGCCGGTAGCACGTGAAAAGGAAGTAGAAACCATGATTGAAGGAATGGTGAAGGATGGTGTTATTGAACCTTCCTCTAGTCCACGGTGTTCACCCGTGGTGCTGGTAAAGAAGAAGGATGGCAGCGTGCGGTTTTGTGTTGACTACCGCCGTCTGATCGACGTTACGAAAAAGGACAGCTATCCCTTGCCAAGAATTGATAACACGCTGGACATGCTTACAGGAGTAAAGTTGATTTAGCACGCTGGATCTAAAAAGTGGCTACTGGCAAGTTGAAATTGACCCCTTAGGGTCCTTAGACAAGGAAAAAACTGCGTTCTCGACGGAAAGGGTATGTGGAAATTTAAAGTAATGCCGTTTGGGTTGTGCAATGCTCCAGCAACGTTTGAAAGGCTGATGGAACTTGTACTTACCGGGCTAATTGGCGATGCCTGTCTGGTCTACTTGGATGACATCATCATCGTGGGCCGTACGTTTGAGGAACACCTTCAAAACCTGGAACGCGTGCTCATGAAGATTCAGAGTGCCAACCTCAAGTTGAGTCCGAAGAAATGTTCACTATTCAAACGTCAAGTCAACTTTATGGGGTATGTAGTGTCGGGAGAAGGTATCCGCACGGATCCAGAGAAAATCGCAGCTGTCAAGGATTGGCCGGTTCCAAAAGACAAGATGCAGGTTAGAGTATTTTTGAGTTTGTGCTCCTATTACCGGCGATTTGTGAAGAACTTTGCAGATATAGCCAAACCTCTGCATAAGCAAACCGAGGAGAAGCGACATTTCTGCTGGGATGAAAGTTGCAATATCGCATACCAGGAGCTCAAGGACCGTCTGTGCAAAACACCTATTTTGGGATACCCTGATGCAAGCAAAGAATTTATAGTTGACACAGACGCAAGTGATATAGGACTTGGCGGTGTGTTGTCTCAACGGAATGGTGACCAAGAGGTCGTAATAGCGTACTTTAGCAAGTCGTTGTCAAAACCGGAAAGGAACTATTGTGTCACAAGACGCGAATCGCTAGCTGTGGTAAAGTCATTGCAGCATTTTAGGAAATATCTTCTGGGTCGAAAATTTCACTTACGAACTGATCATGCTGCACTAAAATGGCTATTGCAGTTTAAAAATCCAGAAGGACAAGTTGCGGGGTGGATTGAACTACTGCAGGAATACGACTTTGAGATCGATCATCGCAGCGGGAAATCTCATGGCAACGCAGATGCATTGTCAAGAACACCTTGTTCTGAAGATTGCAAACATTGTACTAGGCAAGAGAGTAAGGCAGTGGTATCCGTGAGGATGCTCAGGGCAGACCACCTCAGCAACGAGTGGAAGGACAGCTTACAACGTGCACAGCAGGAAGATCCGGACATCAAGCCGATTCTGGAATGGATGAAGGCCAGTGCTCCCAAGCCCAAGTGGAGCGACGTCTCAGCGATGAGTTTGACCACTTAAAGCTATTGGGCCCAGTGGGACAGCTTGCTGCTTCAGGATGGAGTTCTGTGCCGTAAATGGGAAAATGTTCGGGGAGACAGCTGTCATTTGCAAATGGTTGTCCCCAAAGCTAAAGTACCGGATGTTCTACAGCTGTACCATAATGATTATTCAGGAGGCCATCTGGGAGTTAAACGAACTCTACTGAAGATCCGAGAACGGTTTTACTGGGTCCACTGTCGAAACGATGTCGAGGACTGGTGTCGCAAATGTACAAGTTGTGCGGCTGTAAAGGAACCTCAGACTCGTAGTAGAGGTGCATTGAAATTGTACACCATGGGAGAGAATAGCCATTGACGTGGCGGGGCCGTTTCCGGAGAGTGAAAGCGGTAACAAGTATTTCATGGTTGTGATGGATTATTTCACTAAGTGGCCAGAAGTCTTCGCCATTCCAAATCAAGAAGCTTCAACAGTTGCAGATAAACTAGTTCATGAAGTCTTCTGTCGTTTTGGAGTACCTTTAGAGATTCACAGCGATCAAGGAAGGAATTTTGAGTCTCAAATATTCCAGGAAACTTGCCGAGTTATGGGTACTCATAAAACAAGAACGACTTCTTATCACCCGCAATCTGATGGAATGGTAGAACGATTTAATCAGACATTGGAGAGGTACCTAGCAAAAGTTGTAGACAATCGGCAACGAGATTGGGACAAGCACATACAACCGTTTTTGTTGTCATATCGAAGCGCTGTTTACGAAAGTACAGCAGTGACACCAGCTTTCGCAAACTTTGGAAGAGAATTACGGCTGCCTGCAGACCTGATCACCGGGATTTTTTTTTTAACCCCTGTGGGGTGTGTGTTTTTGGTACTTTGTGCACCTGATGCTCCACGCAGTATAACCGATTATGCAAATGACTTGCGGAACAAAATGAATGACATTTATGAGCACGTCAGACAATCGGGCCAGCAAATGTCTGAAAAGATGAAAACCCGGTACGACCGCAAAATGAACAACAAAGGGTTCGACGAAGGTTCACTAGTGTGGTTGCAAATCCCGTCGTGGGCGCAGCAAAGGGAAATCTCCTAAGCTTCAAGCTAAATGGGACGTAGGATTTACAGGATAAGATGTCTTGGAAGAAAGGCGCAAGAGGGATTCCTAAGATCGTCCATGGGATCGTGGCGTTTTTGGGGCCGATAATGCTCGGGACGAGCATGTCTTAGGAGGGGGCAGTGTTGCGCGCCTAAGTTGACGTCATGTACCCGGAACTAGCGCCATCTAGTGTCAGGGACGAGAGCGAGGGGAGCTTTCCAGAAAATGACATCACTAATCTTTAAACGGACAGCGCCATCTAGTATCGAAACGAAGAACTAAGCTTCTAGAAGCCCGACACTCGAACTTTCGACGCCTAGTCGATTGACGTTTCGTTGATAATGTGTATTTAAAGGCGCTGCAAGATGCGATCGGGGAAGTATTGAATTTGGCGAGACAAGCGAAGCTTTGGAGCGGAAGAAAGTGAATCAGTGTGATTAATTATTAGTGTTTTAACTTTAATTAGTGTAAAGTGAATTAAAGTGTTAATTTTGGTAATTCAATCGGCAGTTTTTAATCGTCACGAACCTCAAGCTCGTAACAATAGTCATCCGGTTAATATGGTCACTTTCTTATAACTCAAAAACTACAGCCTTGTTTGCATAGATGGCTTATGATATCATAGCTCTTCATCGGTCAGTTAAATAATAAAGGGTGAAAAGGGCGATGCTTTATCGACGTATTTTTTTTATTAATTAATTTAGTATGGTTTAGTGTAGTTGGTTTTAATAGGGAAAATTTTCGAAGTGTTCCTAATTATTTCTAAAGCTTGTTTGCTATTTTTTTTATAAATATATTAGTTATAATATACGACTTTGTGTTTTTGTATCTATCCTCCTCCTAGTTTTGGTTTTATATGGCGGCAAATCTTAAGGTGAC
The DNA here is from genome assembly GCA_907164705.1 of Parnassius apollo. NCBI lineage: Eukaryota > Metazoa > Arthropoda > Insecta > Lepidoptera > Papilionidae > Parnassius > Parnassius apollo. The sequence continues at coordinate 4,332,999 of CAJQZP010001060.1, read as the reverse complement.
CATATTACCCTCATATTACGATTATATAGATATAATTTATTAAAAAGGTGTGTAATAATTGAAACATTAATAAAACAATAACTAACAAACTAAAGGGATAAACTAATTGGTTTCATTCCTACGACTAATTAATCAAATATGTGTTAAGAATGAAAAAATTATGTCACCATATGGGCTGACACAAAAGGAAGCCGACATTTTTTCTTAATTATTGGATAATACAAGATGCCAAGTGTTGGCTTCGTTTGAGGAGAACAATTTAAGGTGAGGTCACAAATGACTTACCAAGCCCTCGTCAAATGTTGTTAGTGGTTCCGCGATTAGAGTCAATGTGCAATTTATGTATGATTAAATCCTAGTGACACTGATAATTTTTTTAAATAATTCTTCTGTGGCGCAAATAACAAAATTAAATAAGTCTAAAGGTTAAAACAAAAATCATTTGTTGTTGTAAACTTAATACATTTAGTTTTATTGTTTAAACATCAAGGAAGTATCATCAGCAAATAATACTATATCATGATTATCCCCTACAAGGGAGAGTAAGTCATTAATATACACTAAAAATAGGAATGAGCCCTGAGGGACACCCATCTGTAGAGGCCATCCGGAAGAACTTTTACCATTTACCATTCTTTTACCTTTCTATTTTACCTTTTTATCTTAAAGTGCAACTTTTACAATCTTTTACCATTGAACAGTATATACCTAATTAAATTTACTTAAAAGAGAAAAGGTTTATATTTTAAGTCACTTCTCCAACTAAGATGTTTTTAACGACGCCCCATATGTTAAGATCCATCAAGCCATTTAGGCTACAGAGTTTGCCAAAGAAATGTCTATTTCTATACATACCTACTAGTAAAATTACTCAAAATCTTATTATGTTAAACTATTCGTTCTTACGATGCAAAAATAACATTAACATTAAAAAATGTTCTATAATACATCCCGTATGCTCATTAAACTAAACACTCCAAGAATGTATACTTCGCGCCACTAGTGGCCCGTGAAAAGCGTTCCGTGCCTCCCACACCCACATAATTAGCTTCCGTAAGCTGTAAATCTACGCACCAAGCCGACGTCATCGCAGCGCTCTTTGATCACGCTGCAACTGAAACGTAACGCTTCGACTGAACGAACAAATGACGCGAGCGGTTTTTGAACGCAGTGTTTAATGTCAAATGTGGCGGGAATCAAGTCGGTAGCGTTAATTGCTTCATTATGGGACAGTTAAGGTTAAGTGTGAACAAGTGGTAAAATAAAAAAAAATTGTACACCCGACTTCAATGAACCTATCATCATTGTAGTCAGTCAATTAAATACGCATTATTAAGTATAACTCAAAAACTAATAGTCAGATCTTGATCAACTTCATATGGGACCACATAAAAACCATCCGCTATCAAATAAAAAAAGAATCTTCAAAATCGATTCACATAGAAAAAAGTTCTGAGGTAACACACATAAAAAACACAGTCCCATTGAATACCTCCTCCTTTCTTTGAAGTCGGTTAAAAAGGTAATATAATTATACCATGATTATGTAAATTACCAAATATCTCTTATATTCGATTACTTACATGTATTTTATAAATATATTTTTTTCAAACCAGGTACACTGATGACCGATTTTGTAATAAATGGATTTTAGCAACAAAATTACAATTACAAATAGGTTAAGCATATCAATTGCTTCTAGGACTGATGTAAAGCAATGCCCTGAGGCACCTTAACTGGTATAAAATGTTTTAAATTGCTTTTGCGGTACAATTACACATTACAAGATAAAGATTTATTAGCAACAAAAAAATCTATCTCCTTTTTTATAATTAATAAATGAGTTTACAAATCATGTGATGAGAAATGGTTACTGTTTCCCATTGACACCAGCAACAAACATCAGACAAAGCGTGATATAGGTGCGAGAGATATGTGGTCTGATACGTTGTCACCTATATAGACTAAGAGAAAATACATCATATCCTGTAATTATACTGGTTTTCATACTCATGAAACCGAAACAGAAATATAACAGTAAGTGCACTGTGGCCTGTTGGCAAAAATAGACAAGAGAGTTTTATTCGTGGTAGAGCCACGCTTCAGCTATATTATGTTGTAGCACGAATAGGTGTCGACAGGGGCAGGCCCACGCTCTCACAGAATAAAAGCTTAAAATTGCAGCTTAATGCTGCTATGTTTCGTATGGTGAGTGTAGAGAACCGGAGACCAGACATCCGAAAGATCTTTTTTACTTGAAACGAGGCATTCCATCTTAGTCCTCAGGGTAGACAACACATCTGCGAATGCAAATGTAGATATCTATGGGCCACAGCGTCCACTTACCATCAGGTGGACTGTGCGCTAGTATGTCTCCCTTATTCTATAAAAAAAAAGTTAAACAGATGACCCACTACCTGACAATAGACATGTTTGAATATAGTGGTAGGGCCACATCACAGAGATGTAATAAACCGTACAAACTAAAAAATGAAATTTACAATTTAAAACAATTTCTTGCACGTTAATTAATAATTTATTGTATTGTACAATACACTACGAGTATACTCAAAACTAAACTCTTCATAAAGATGACAACCCTGCTACATAATGAGTATCCCAAATCGATTACATCCGTATCCGTTTTGATAGATGCGCGTACCCAGTAAGCTTCTGTAATTGGATATCACATTATTCGAACTAAAATTTTGCGGTAGGTACATGATCGGCTGCCTGTAGCTCGAAGCAAAATCCAATGGCGAATTATTGGACCAAACATCAGCTACCACTACTAAATGCGACAAACTCGACATTTTAAGTAAATATTATGGCTTTAATAAAGTTAAAACTTTATACGAAATATTATAACTTTCCAGTATAGTTGTGAAAATAAAATAGGATATCAAGACCAAATACTAAGGGGTATACTTATTAACATATATTGGAAAAGAGTGACAAACGAGTACTTAGTCCATCTGATGGTAAGTGGATGCTGTGGACTACAGACATCTACATTCAAGAAAAGAGTTTACTCCTTTATAAAGGGGCCGGCAACGCACCATGCCATGATCATGGGCATCGGTAGTCACTTAACATCAAGTGAGCCGCATGCTCGTTTGCCCCCTCTTCTATAAAAAAAGTGAGAGCGTGGTCGTACCCCGGATGAGCCGACCCATTCGTGCTACAACTATAATTTGGCTGCAGCGTGGCTCTACCACACGTAAAATATTGACAACAAGGAAGCATAATTTAAATTTAATTAAACACAACCTAAATTTAAAGTTAATGGAAGATCTAATTTACAAACGATGAAAACCTTCTAATAGTATACTAATTTTAATACGAATAAAAAACTCGCCGGTTTTTAACAAGGTTTTATCCCTTATTTAATTACTTAGCGCTACTGGAATTTATTTTAATAATAACACGATATAACCTAAAAGTTGATGAGTTTGTTTATTTTATTACGGCACTGATTGAGTTTTTTACTTATTTCTCCTTTCATATTTTGCTTTCATTTTTTGAAAGCACACTGAACTTTCTGCAAGCAAATTATACATCCTTTCAACTGACGGCATAATATTTTATTTATATAAATACAATTCGATATACTTCTTTATAAATAATCTTTTTCCCTTTTGAGTATTAGATTCCCGAAGTCCAGTATAATGAGTGTAAAACGCCATATTTTTTTTTTCATTATCGTACCGGCCAATGGTAGAGAGTGGCGTAATTAATTAGGTCGCATATCGCACGCACCCGCACGCCCGCTGTAATCGTTCTATCATATCAATCAGTCGGCCAGAAACAATCAATTAGAAAGAGATCCCCTTTCAATTATTTGCCGTATCGGTACGTAATTGCCTCGTTGGATCCAAGGGGGCGGAAATCGAGCCTGCATTACGTGTTATAGTGACTAATGACCGAATAATGTCGATTGCTAAACGCATCGGATTTTCTACAAACTATTATATACAATTTAAAAAGAAATATTTTTGAAGTCTAGACGAAAGTTTATAGACGAAATTGGAAATAGATTGAATATGGGTCAAATTAAGAGTACTCTTAACCAACGAGCATGTATGTATAGGTATATATGGATGAAAAGGAGGAAAGAGAGGTGTAATAGGGTCGTGCAAAATGGAAGTCCATAGTCTGCCTACCGTTCTGCGTGACGGGCGTGAGTGGTTATATATTATTTATGTATGTATTTTGACGCTTTAAAAACTGCATATGTGTTAACAGTATTTTGGTAACTTATATCGCAGAAAAATCATATTTGCGGTCTCATAGGTCGCATAGGATATGTCTGTGGTTTATAGAAGATTGATGGTAACAAATTGCAGCTGTATTACGACTGCAGCACGAACGGTTTGGCTCGACTGGAGTAGGAGCACGCTCTCGTAGAAACAAGCGACAATTATTTCTCATGTTAGAACAAAAGACCCTGTTACAGATAACGAAGCTTTCCAACTTTTTCCTGAAGAGTAAAAACGGATTCATATTATAATTCTTAATCGGGAATAGTTGTACGTTATAGGCAACAACATTCGCTTACCGTCAGATGCACTGTGTTCTCTTTGTCAAACCCACAAACGTAAAAATGGAGATTTATTGCAATGTTACCAAGTAAATGCTCGACTACACAAAACTCGGCTAAACACTGTACTGTTATTTATCTGCTACTAGATTATTCGTTGGATTCGTCTGGATTCTCTCGACATTTATAAATGATCTCCAGACTCTCGACAATACTCAAAATCTCCAGATAAACATCTTCTCGGAAAGATGACGTATGGCCTTTGATTTAATAAAAGTTGAATTATTAATAAGACTGAAGTTTGGAGTAAATTGTTTGAATTTTAAATATTTTCTGAATACTACTAAAAGATCTAAATTGGCGGACACTAGTAAACTCTAATTCTAAATACATGTGGTAACCCAAAAATTTACTTAAACTAGTCGTAGGTATTGCTTTATATATTTGCCAGAAATATACCTTAAATGTGCTGATTGATTCTTTTTCTCATAAAACTGTTTTAGTTCTTCTTCAATAGCATTATTTTATTGTCTGTTAAAATATAGTATTTATTACAAAAGTGCATTGTTGGTAACTGTTGCTATGAAATGGCCATCAATAACAATACGTAATGCAATCCATCAAGTCTCGACACCTGAGTTGCCGACAGCGTGTGATGGATGACTGCTATTGTTACTCGGGTCCCGAAATTCGTATACGGTTTGTATTCATTAAGCATATCGAGATAAACAGGACCATGCTAATCGTATACAGATTACTTGCATTATATTTTATAGTTGATCTATAGCGGTAGGTAACGATTGTGACGATATTTGTGTGAACTGATTACTTAATTACATAATTTTTACCATTATTGCAATGCTTTCCTGTAAAGCGTGGCAGCTATGGTAAATATATAAGCGAGAACATAAATAAGTACAGGGTCAGGTTATTACGTCGTCGACCGTTATCAGAGACACAATTTGTTCTTCAAAATATAAGGACTGAAAATTTTATTGTTTTTCAACCGACTTCAAAATAGGAGGAGGTTCTTAATTCGACTGTATTTTAATGTATTGAAGATTCTTTTTTTTTTTAAAGCTGGTGTTACTCATGTGGTCTCATACAAAGTTGATCAAGATCTGATCAGTACTATTTGAGATATCCTTAATAATTCGTATTTAATTGACTTCGACTACATTGACGATGTTCTCATTTTATTTATGTTGAAGTCGGTTGTACATTTTTTTTACCACTTGTATACTTACAACTCTGTTATACAAAAGTGACGCACAGTCCACCCGATGGTAAATGGAAGGTGTAGCCCATAGACAGGTGATATCTAATTCGGTTAGGTATCTATATGACGTCATCATCAATAACGTTTAGTTACCAGTTAGACAGCATAAATACCAGTAAAAAAGTGGATAATAAGTAAGTGGTAAGTGTTAATATGTCACATACCATCAGGTACTCATTATGACGCTATTTTATGCTGGTATTTTAAAAGGGACGTGTATATCACTTTGAAACATTTTTATTGAAAGCACCTAAGATTCAAGACTTTGGTTTTTTGTACTAAATATTTTCTTGTCATCTCATGCAAGTCTAACTTGGCTAGGACTTCTACAGTCGCTGAGCTGTATTTTTTTATAGGATAGGATGACAAACGAGCACACAGTCCACCTGATGGTAAGTGATTGCTGTGGCCCATAGACATCTACATCTATCCTCCACTACGAATCAAAATGCAGATGCGTTGTCACCCGTGAGGACTAAGATGGAATGCCTCATTTCCTGCAAAAAGGTTCTCCGGTTCTCTACACTCACCATACGAAACACAGCAGCATTAATCTACTATTTTACGCTGGTTTTCTGTGAGAGCGTGGTTCTTCCCCGGTCGAGCTGTCCCATTCGTGCTACAACTATACTACTAATATAACTGCAGCATGGCTCTACCACATAAAAAACTTTCTACTGCTGACTCTACCGTGGTGTAGTGCTCCTCATCAGCGGTCCGAATATTTTTATCTGGCATATAGGTGATGATTATGCTGCCATTATGAAAGACACAGTTTCATTGTGGTGACTGGCATTTATCATAATCGCCATACCTTAAAATCGTTAGAGACGAACTCTAGCAAACATTATTAATATATTTTAACTATCCTTAAAAATTATACAAAATTAGGTTTAACGCTATACACTGTATAAATTAGGTTTGATACTATGTACGTTTTATTAAATATACCACTCCAGTATATTCACGTCTATGAAATAAATTACGTTCCATAAACTAAAAGAAATAGGAGTATTTAATAAAAACCTTTTAGCTACACGTGCGTAAAAATAAAATGTCGACAAAAGCTGTCGCTAAACTGAAAGCAAAAAAATGACATTGAAATGTCAATTTTATACAATAAAAAATGAAAAACTCCCAAAATATTATCACATTCTAGTTATATGATAGAATGGTAAGCACCATTCGGCGTGGTTGAGACGATGAACGCTACTGCCGTTGCTAGCATTGGATTAATTTTACTAGTTCTTCTGCTCTACATACGACAGAAATGGATACAGAAGGTTTGATCTCTTATTTTCCTATGCTTAACTACTTTATAATCAAAGTAATAAATATGTGCAGAACTTATTGTATCGTATAACAAAGGCACAACTAAACAAGTATTTGCCGTAATTCTCAACAAAAACAAAAAGAAAATTACTTTATTAGATACTTACATAATTTTTTTACGTTTTTGAACTTATACTTTCTCCCAAAATAAAAGCTAAACAAATACTATAAGCTAAAATAAGTTGAAATAATAGACATCAAAACGGACACCACAAAGCAGGTCCCAGTTAAAATCAGTACTTGTTACTTACATACATTTAAATCAAAATTTAAACTTTCATAATATTCTAAAGTAAAAAAAATATAAAAGTTTTTATGAAGCGACGCGAATATCGTAACTTTACGAAATGTTTCTTTAACTACGTAGGTTTTTACATGGTACAGCCACACTGAAGCTTTGTTATAGCCGCTACAATAAAGAGTTGGCTCGACCTTCGACCGTTCTCCCTCGAAATACCAGCGTAAAGAAGCAGCATAATCCTACTTTTCTACGGTTTTGCTCTGTCACGAGAACCGAAAACCCTTTTTATTGGTAACGCGGCATTCATCTTAATCGTAAGGAGTGACGCTGCGTTTTGAGTTACCTACCACAAAAAAATCACTACACTTAAGACACCGAGGTACACCAAAAAAAATTTTGAACCGGCGTACATAAAATCTCTTAACAAAATTTTTTCTTTATTTTCGGAATAATATGTGTTATATGTTATATATGTATATTCAGAATTTTTTAGTTACAAAAATAGTGGTAATGCCCAGTGTCATCGAAAAAAAGCTTTTGCTGTAACACATCTACTCTTCTCATTAGCTCACAAACAGTCCACGGTTGAACATGGACCTATCTAGAGAATTGACCATTTTCTTCGCACTTGGGTATTTTAATATATATATATATATATATATATATATATATATATATATATATATATATACATATATATATATATATATATATATATACATATATATAATATACCAAACTTTTGTCCTATTTTACAGTCAGAGCCGGATTACTCAGCAGTCCCTGTCCCCGTGCAACTGGTACACCGTCTTTGCCCCCATAACAATGTAGTGCAGCGTTACGTCGTTGAGCAGAAAGACAGCCTAGATGAGCATCTTGACCTCCTTACCCGGAAATTAGCAGAGAAGGTTAGCGAAACAAGTAACATTTTACGAGAAAGCATTTCAGTTATGCGTGGTAGAACTCTATCGCACTACACGGTACCACGGTGGGGTAGCCACTACCCGATATCGTCCTTGGAGTCGTAAGAGACGACGGGGGAATCCGAAAGCTATGCTTAGCAGTGGACTTTTACCAGCAGTTGCGGTTGAGTAACAGCTGCGGAAGCTTTCAAATAATCCCTCATTATTTCATAATTGAAGTAAAAAAAAACCAGCTTTTATACGTCTCACTAGTGGACACAGGCCAATTATTTCTGGGAGGATTATGGAGTACTGGGTAAACAATTAAAAAATTCACTAGTGTCGAATTGCGGAGTCGAATCCGTGTTGCTCGCGTACTGAGAAATTCACAGTGAACGCTTATAACCACTAAGCTAACACGGTCCCCATGATATTATGATTATTGATAAATATTTCATGATTTTTATAACGAAATTTAAGTTAAAAATATCTTCATTCATATTGTTACTACTAGAATAATAATTTTAAGTATAAGCTAAAAAGGTATTAAATCCTGTGTGACGTTTTGTTCGTTCTGTGTTATTAGGAAGGTAGACTACGTCTCTCCAAATCGAGGATAGCAGAGACGCAAAATGAGATCGAGAACCTTCACGCCATCGACTATGACCTGCGTCACAAGTACCGTGAGATTATAGACTCTTTACGCAACGATCTGTTGAACAACGAGAAGGAATGCAAGCGCCTGCAGGAACAGATCGAATGGGTCTCGCGAAGGAGGGCTGAACTACATGATGAGGTGAGTTATTTATGTCTTTGCTTCAACAATAAAATATGATTCTTTTGGGGTGGCAGGCATCCCCGTTTTGCCTAGAAGTACTTCCGCGTCCTCCATCCTCTCAGGTGCCATCCTCTCACCTATTTGTGCCAACAAACATAGTACATCAGGGTAGATAATATGGTCATCCGGTTTATATGGTCACTTTCTTATAAGTCTAAAACTACGGCCTTGTTTACATAGATGGCTTTGTGATACGATAGCTCTTTATCGGTTAATCAAATAATAAAGGGTCAAACGGGCGCTGCTTTATCAACGCCATTTTGATAGTTGATATTATAGTAAATATTTTAGTAGATTTTAGTATGGTGTAGTGTAGTTAGTTTTTTTAAGTTGATTTTTCGAAGTGTTCACAATTAATGACAAGGCTTGTTCGCTATTTTTTTTCTTAATATTTTAGTTATCGCATACGATTTTGTGTTTTTGTCTCTGTCATCCTCATAGTTTTGGTTCTATAGGGCGGCAAAGCTAAAGGCGACCATATTACCCTCATGTACCTTAGTGTTTGCGCTGCTGTGTCCCAGTCTGAAGGGTATAGCGAGTCCTCAGAGGTAACAACGCGTCTGTAGCGTTCATTGTGTAATTTTTCATGTAGCTATCATTGTTTGAAAGTGGCAGCAGATGTTCATGGTCTACAATAGCCACTGTACTAAGCTTGTAGATAACGAATATTCGGCTATTATTCGGTATTCGGCCTATTCGGCTACTTTATTCTATTCGCCCGAATACCGAATATCTGGATACTATTCGGCCGAATACCGAATATTTGATTAAGATGTTTTGTTGTAGTCAGATAATTGCTAAAATAAAAATGTCGATTTATTTTATAATGATGTATTTTTATTATAATCATTAAAGTACTCACAGGTACATAAACAACTTCCGTATTATAAAAAAAAATATACTATCAGATTAACGTCTATGCACTTGAATTATCGTAACTAAAGTGGAAGATTCTTGTGCAGAAAGGCAAATTCTTCTACATTTTCAGGCAGTAGTTTACTAATTTCCTTCTCGTCGACAATCCCAGCTTCTGACAAAAAACGCTCTGTATAAAAAACAGTGCTTTCTTCCTGGCCTAATGCTTTTTCCTAATATTCGGCTATTTGGCCAGGAAGCCCGCAGAAAATGCGGTATTCGGCGTGTGGCCGAATATACTGTTCGTTGCAAGTCTACTCTATACCCATCAGACCGGAACACAGATGTACAAGCACCGCTATTTGGCGCCAGAAATAGATAAGAGAGACCTAACTAGATGTCTAGGCAGAGAAATAGTCTCAGACAAGCAGATTTTCCTGATGATAACTACATGGTAAATCAGCATTTAAAATTGCAGTTAACAATTTTTCTTTCTATGATTTTTAAGCAGACACACATACCTCTAGGTATTACCTACGGCTCAATAATAGGTCTTTAAAAAAAAATTCTCTTTAAAACCTATGAAATTGCCGTTCTGCAGTATTGGTCGTTTAAAATCAAAATATTTTTTTTAACTAAGAATTATAATTTCAAACTCATTTTATTTTAAAAACAGAATTCTTTTTTCAAAATTAGTTTATTGTTTATTGATTAGGGCATGAAGGTTAGAGAACAGGAGAACGATCACTACGTACTAAAGCATGTCTTTCCTTGAAAAGCAAGCCTGTCCTTGAAAATTGTAGAATTTATAACGGCGCTGACGTTGGTGAGTAGTGACTGCGAAGTTAGCTGGTTACGAGTACAAGTAGATGAAGTTAGTTGAATAATGTACAAATTTTCATTTCATTTTTAATGAGAAAATTTTTGTAATTTTGACAAAAAGAAACATAAAAAAATGAAGAAATATTTTATTGTGCGTGGATGTGCAAGTGGCTTAGCATCTGATCGGAAAAATAGACTGAAAATGACTTTTATTGACCGAACTTTGTGATCGCAACGCCTCACTTATGAGGTCCATATTTCTGGGACACTTTTTTTTACGGCGATCGTTCTCCTATTCTCTAACCTTCATGGATTAGGGTTTCGTTTTCATCGAATTAAAAAAAATCGTCATCTTGGATACGTCAAAAATTCGAATAATTATGAAATATGAGTACCGTCATGGCAGCAACACGGCACAAACGGCACGCAACATCAGCGACGTGGAGCGAATACTACACTACAAATCGACGCACCACCTTATTGGTTTGCCCGCTTACGTTCTGGAAATTTTGACCTGAAAAATGAACCCCATAAGCTTTCGACGCTAGCATCAAAAAAAATATTGGTCTATTTGCGCCAAATTGGTAGGGTAAAAAAGCTTGACAAATGGGTGCCCCACGAACTCAATGATCGCCAGCGCAACGTACGCGTTAAAACGTGCCTTGCGCTGCTCAACAGGCACACAAAGGAAGGAATTTCCAACCGCATTGTTACCTTCGACGAAAAATGGATTCTTTTTGACAATCGCAAGCACTCAGCAAGTTGGTTGGATCCTGATTCAGCATCTAAACAATGCCTTAAACGAAAAATCACCCCTAGAAAAGTAATGGTCACTGTTTGGTGGGCTAGTGTGATTTATCACAACAAACGGGATGAACATTACTGCCGATATGGACTGTGAAGAACTGAACACAATGATGGAGAAGCTTGCACATCTCCAACCAGCTTTGGTCAATCGCTCGTCCCCGCTGTTCCTGCACGACAACGCACGACCTCATACTGCACAACAGACGGTCTCCAAGTTAAAAGAACTGTTTTTGGAAGCTCTCCGTCATCCGCCGAACTCACTAGACCTTGCATCTACAGGCTTCTACTTTTTCCAGAATTTGGGTAAATTTTGGCGGGAAAAAATGCAATAGCCGAAAGGCAATACAAAATACCTTTGAAGAATTTGTTGCCTTCCGTCCAGCTGATTTCTTCAAGAAGGAAATTGTTGGAAAAGATGCATCGATTGCATAGTTGATTACTTTGAATAATAGAAATAAAAGATATTGAAAAAAATACGTTAACTTATTTAATAAAAAAAAACTTCAATGTCATAGATAAAGACCTAATATTAATATTAACGTATGATTTGAGGGTATTTCAAATATTTAAACATTATTTTTTGTAATATTTACAAATTTATTCTATAAGCTAACAATTTATTATAAAAGATTTAACAAAATTGCTGATGTATAGATACGTCGCAAGGTCGCCGAAAACAGAAATTTGAACAAAAAGCATTGTCATTAGAGGATTAAAAAGCAAAAGGTTGTTAGATCAACAATACTCGTAATATCTGTTAAGTTAAAATTATCAATTAATCTATTTGTATTAATTTTAGGTTCGTCGCAGTCAAAGGCTGTATGGAGATGCAGCCGTTAAACTTGCTACCAACTTAGCGGAGCTGCAGCGTGGTCGGGAAAGTAGAGTTACTGATAAACCTCAAATACAAAATTCCTTTGATTCTCTGCTTTTAAGAAAAGAGCCTCACTTTCCTAATTCTTCACCAGTTGCCTCTGTCATTATAAAAAGTTCGCCCACAACAACACATAACCCTTTTACCCACTTTAGTGAATCACATTAAGTTACCGAAGTAACCGGCCTTCGTAGGCCGGTTACTTCGAGGGAAATTATTTTTACAAATTGGTTTTTGATTGCTATTTTATTTTATTTTTTGTGCACAAGTAAAATAAAAATGTACGTATATACATGTTTACATTTTTCATTGTTAGATTTGTTTCCTCTGCCGTCTATCATTATTATTAATTAGCCCAGACTGAATTTATTGAAAATGGAAAATAATAGGTTTACATTTTATCATTTTTATATATGATGTGTAGATTGGTTTTTGGGTATGCAGTATGATTACGTAACTGTAATGATAATGATAATTAAGAAAATAATTATACTTTAATAAGTAAAAACCAATTATAAAATAAAACAAAATATTTTCTGTGCCGTATGGTTGTAGCGTAAGAGATTTATTATATGATCCCGTGGGTGAAGTAAGAGGCGACTATTGAAATGAAACGGAAAATAGATTTATTTTGCCAATGTAGCTATGGTAACCATCTTCCCGATAACTACCAAAATAATTAAAAAACTGCGGTGCCAATGTGCCTGCCAATTGTGGCAATCGGGACAAATAGCCCACCTGTATGGAGGAGGGCATTTATGAAGGAGGCCGTGACCTATTGATAGTAAATTAATGAATGAAAATAATTTCCATACAATTGATGGTCTCCGTGGCGCAGTGACTCAGCAATGAGTTGCAGATTTAAGGACCGCGGGTTCGAAACCGCACGGAACAAGTGTTTGTATGGCCTACGAATAATTGTTCCGGGTGTGGATTATTGTCCTTACGATACAGAACTAACCCCACGATACAGAAGCAAATCCTAGTGTGGATTTTACGTTTAAAAAAAGAATTTAACCGTCGATGTTAAGATAGTGCATCAAAGATTATTCAATTTTTAAATGGGTTCATAAATTATAAAAGAATCATCAATTCAATTCAAAGTCGACAAAGATATCGCGTATGTTAACCTACATACAAAAATATAATCGAATTTAGAATCTCCTCATAGAGTATACAATCCCAATTCACTACGTTTTAAACCTCCTCTTTTTTAATCGATTTAGAAGACGTCGGTTTATAATCGATAATAATAATAAGTTCATTCTTCCCCTCACAAATTTAGTAATAAATATAAACATACAACTTAATTTTAATATGTTACAATTAATTTGTGAGAGACTGGTGTCCGTACTAGGATTCCCTGTATGACAGATCACCAGCCCCCATCTTCAGACCTGATAATCTAGGTAATATTAGGTGTATGATAAACAAGAGAAAAAAAATACGAAAAATGTTTTGTGTGTGTGTGTGTGTGTATGTGCTTGTGTTTATAGCGTTTAAGTGTTTATGTCATGTATGTTTTAAGTAGTTCCTCCTTCCTTTAATGATACATGTATAATCGAATCCAACCACGATTTCTAGATCTCTTCTTTTACTATTCTAATCCAATGCTTGATACTACTACCGCCACGTGTAGTGGGGATGTAAGAATACCCGCTACCCTATATTATCCCGTGAGTGTCGTAAAGGGCGACAGAGTGAATCAAATCAGGAGATGAGCAGCAGCGTCTTCCTAATAAAGACTAAAAATAAAAAAATGCAGTTGCCAACCAGCTTGCCCAGCGAGGCAACTACAGCAAGTATCTCCCCCTATGAGACAAGCCATGTGGAAGGCCTATGTACAACATTGGACTTTAAAAGACTGTAACGGTAAACCAATGCTAGACTCCAATTCTATCTGATGGACTTAGGTTAAGAAAAGTCTATTCTCTTTTGTCTTGAAGACACTCACATTGTAATCAGATGGAAAGACAGATGCTGGCAACTTATTCCACTCCTTCGCTGTATGCATGACGAACGACTAAGCAAACAGTTTGGTTCGAATGCGTAGTAAGTCAACAATGAAAGGGTGTAGACTGGCCGAGAGTGTCCTTTCGTTGTGTTGTGATTACAATCCGTCCCCGTGGATTCTAGACTGTATCTGACCTACATTTACATACTCCATAATCCTAAACTACAAATTCTACTAAATCTCCTTTTTAAAAGCCTACTCCTTTTTAAAAAGGCGGGCAACGCATCTGCAATTCCTCTGGTGTTGCAGTTGTTCACGGGCGGCGGTAGTCACTTACCATCAGGTGCTCGTTTGCACTTAAAAAAATCCACAAAATCTTAAAATGTTTTTATCCGCAGCTGTTGAAAATCTGTTGCATTGTTCTTGACGAGAACTGGAGAAACTTTTTACTAGTGACGAGTCATAGCATTTCAGTCTTTAAGAGGTGAGAGTAAGTCAGCTCAAATTCTAATTTCGCCCCCACTTCCCCGCGCGTCGTATGCTATGTACCGACATGTTTGTAATCACTAATACTCTAAGTAGATAGGTCGTTAGATACTTATTTCATTATGTTTATCATATATATGCCTGTTTCTTAACGCCAACCCAGTCGCTTCTTATTTTTATAACGGTTATTTCCCATTTTAATTTTACGTCTTCCTGTTGCGTAATGTGTTTTCTGATCGTAAGCGACACAACTTCTCCCTTCAAAAGCCGGAGCAATACTAACGGAGCGACAGGAACCAAGCTTACGCGCCGATAGTTTAGGTAATTTCTTTTTACAGTGAAAATAATGATATTTTAAAAAAAAGTAAATAACGTAAGCACTGCTTTATGGTTAGTTCAGTTAGTATGCAAAGTTTCATGATCTTATTTAAAGTATTTTATGAATAACAGCGGTTTATTGTTCAGTTTGGAGGTAACTTTGGATTTTTTTTTCTATCGAGAAAATTTTACGGAATCGTGTTTTCGTCTAACATAAACCTTAACATTAATCCTCAACTTTACCATATATTTATTTCAAAATTATTGCCGCAATACTTTCGGCATAACGGAGGATCTTGCTAAGCCATTTGAGGTTATATTTCCCCATAAGGGTGACAACGCATAGTAAATTTTCAATTAAGGGTAGGTGTATATGTCTATGGGCCACAGCATAAACTTACTATCAGGTCGATTGTGTACTTATTTGTCAAACTTACTTTTATAAACACCTGCGCAAATTGAATATGAAGGTAATTTTTTTACATTTTTTTACAACATTACATTCATACTTAAAATAAATACAACATAACAAACTGTAAAACCGTTTGGAACCTGAAAATAAAAAATTTATGAACTTCGTCCGAAATAACTCTATCCATTTACTAAAGAGCACCGCTTTATTTTAAAGTGTAAAGCGTAAATAATACAGTGTGCAATAATACAGCTAAATGAGCATTTTTATTGCGACTCCACATAAAACAAAAGCAAAATAAAGTTGCTATCACGTTAATATCCCAAACGTATCCGAAGAGAGAAAACAACCGCAGCACATCCCTACCCCCTTTTATATCTCGTTAATTCCGAGGGTTAAAATCCCCGAAAAAGTGAGCACTTGCCTTGTTTACAAGGTTTTAGATTTTAATTTAGATTGGGGTCGGTGTACGTTGGCGCGCGAAATGACGTAAACGTCAACCGTAATGGCGCGAAAATTGAGTTCTTTTACGAGGACGGTTAGGTCGGTAGAGGTTTTATGAGGGGTGTGTTGGCCGTATCCATTAAGATCACATTCGTATGTGATCACCTAATACAATATCATCAAGTCCGTGCCGAGGGCGCTTTGTGAATAATTTCGCGGCAATCTGCTCGCATTTGTGACGGATTTGTATAATTTTAATTTCATAATTATTGTGTGAATGAGATAAATACAAACTTACTTAAGGATTTTCGAATGGATATGTTTTTCTACTGGATATAGTTTCGGCGTCACTGAAACCTGAAAGGTACGCAACGCTCTAACTGTTGGTATGAAACTTAAATAAGAAAAAGCTTTGCATCACGTTAGAGGTGTTTACATATCGTCGAAATATTTAGAATTTTAAAGAAATCAGGGTTTCTCAAGTTATTTTCTTTTGCCGCACGGGGGAAATCAGCACCTAAAAGTGCCATTAACTTTTTAAATGCATTGGTGCTGGCAGGAATCGAATTTCGTTTGATCTTGTAGTACTAAATTTACGACGATATAAACGTCATAACTAATATGTTTGTATAAATGTATAGTGAACATCTGATGAACTGTAATTTTTTTTATAGAATAGGGGTGACAAGCAAGCATAGTGCACCTGATAGTAAGGGCCGAGGTCCGTAAACATCTACATAAATCATCGATTAAGAATAAATGCAGATGCGTTGTCACCCTTGAGAACTAAGATGGAATGCCTCGTTTCCAGTGAAAAGGATCTCCGATATTCTAAACTCACCATACGAAACACAGCGGCATACAGCTGGTATTTTACGCTGGTGTTCTGTGAGGGCGTGGTCTTTCCCCGGTGGAGCCGACCCATTCGTGCTAGAACCATAATATATATAGCTGCAGCGTATTTCTGTCACGTAAAAAAATGTAATGTAATGACTAAAAGAGGAATATTCGCATGCTTACATTCAAACCGTTGTCACACTATTGCGTAAATGTTGTACTCCCTACAATGAACTAGGCCTTTTTATACGTGGTAGAGCCATGCTGCAGTTATATTAGTAGTATAGTTGTAGCACGAATGTGTCGGCTCGGCCGGGGAAGGACCACGCTCTCACAGAATACCAGCGTAAAATAGTAGCGTAATGCTGCTGTGTTTCGTATGGTGAGTGTAGAGAACCGGAGACCCTTTTTACTGGAATCGAAGCATTCCATCTTAGTCCTCACGGGTGACAACACATCTGCATCTTTATTCGTAATCGAGGATAGATGTAGATGTCTATGAGCCGCAGCAACCACTTACCGTCAGGTGGACTGTGTGCTCGTTTGTCACCCTATCCTATAAAAAAATATCCACCTGTGAAATATTTACAGATAAACAGTAATGAAAAACTTGCATGATGCAATACAGTTTATCACAAGCAAGCCTGTTATAAGCGTACCCTATAGTAGCGTTGCAAGAATATCTAGTACCTCTATATCATTTCACGGATGTTGCAAGCAGCAACGAGAGTCGTAAGTGAATCGCAGGGTACAGGTGGGCAGCAGTATCTTCCTGATATAAAATAATAAGAAACTGCGGTTGCCAAACCGTTTGCCAAGCGTGCCAATTACACCCCCCCCCCCCCATTAGACATTGTATATCATCAGTTGACTATTGATAGGTTGTGGTGGTGGTGAAAGCCTGTCATATGACTTATACTTCTTCTTCATAATCATCAGTCCATAATAGTTTACTACTAGACATGGGCCTTTGTGGAGAGGCTTTACCATAATCGACAGGATACGCAGGCGATATGTCAATCGAAAATTTAAATAGGTCGCATCTTTAACACTTCTCCCCATCGCCAGTCAGAGCACATCTGCTTACACCAGATGGAAATACCGCCATTAGTCGGGGAAGATTTGGCATTTTCCATAGCTCTCTTTTTTACAACACCCATCGAGCGATATGGTAGAGAATTCTTTTACGCCGTAACCACGGCCAATGACCTCGGATTAAGACTTAAGTCTACAAAAGAAGTTTACAATTATCTCCTTTCAAAATTAATCTACATAAATATCTCTTCGAGAATACCAGCGTGAAAAGCAGTTTAATGCTGCTGTGTTTCGTATGGTGAGTGTAGAGAAACGGAGACACTTTTTACTTGTATCAAAGCATCTTAGTACTTAGTCCACGATCCATTTGCATTTCGATTCTATATCGATGATAGATGCAGATGTCCCATAGCATCCGTTACCAACAAATAGATTAAAGACTCGTTTTTACAAACTCTAATATTTTTTGTATTATTATACCCTTCATGTTGTATTTATTCCGATATTAAATTCAAATTGTAACCCTAACGTGAACGAAGCCATAGGCAAAAGCAAGATTGGATATAAACACCACTCGTTCAATTTTTAAGTGGCATTGACACCGCAATCACATCTGTGCTTCTCAAACATATTAAATAGAGTTTTGTCCAATTGTTTGTTTTTCTTTTCGCCTGCCTGTTTCGCCTGGGGCCTGGAGTGCTTGTTCAATTGGTTCGACAAACATGCTTGTGTGTCAATAGGGCAAGAGATGTCCATGTTAATTGATTAGTTGTGGTTTATTTTTTACTATTTGCCTATTTTTTTTAATTTACTTCAAAAAGTGCAGAAATGGGTAAATTCTTATTTTGTCATTCATATTTAGACATTGAAAACATTTATCAAAGGGATAAAGATATAGTATACCCACGGGAAGATTATCTTCCTAACTCATTAAGACTGCGAGGACTAAAAGTTTTTATCATCATCATTGCTCGCCCCACAAAAGTCTCCCCCATTGATTGTCACAATAACAGCGGCGTCACTGCCTTGTTTGCATTTTTCATAAAGATCGTGTAACACTTTGCTTGCCAATATGCTATCACCCGACCGGCTATCACCCGAGAACCTTCTTTTCTGCACGTTGTGATGACCCATTTATGCTGCAACTTTAATATAAGTAGGTGACTCTATGAGGTTAAAAGCTTGATTGGCCGGTAGAAACATCATCATCACCATAACATTTAATTGCAAATCTAGACCATACCATCGTGATAAAACCACGTTGTAGCTGTTTCATGGCTACAGCACGAATGAGACGGATTTAACGGGAACGAACGACACTTACAAAATACCAGGGTAAATTAGCCCACAAAAGCCCACTAAATTAGCCGACCTGATGCAGGAGTCGATGGATACAGATGGCTCAGGACCGTGCTTTGTGGCCTTTCTTGGGGGAGGCTTATGTTAAACATTTGGCGAAGATGATGATATTAGATGCAGGATTTAGTCCTAACAACAGCAATTTTAATACATTTTTATATATTACAGGCATAAAAAAAATTCGCTAAATTTAAAATAAAATATATTTTCTCAATTTATGACCTATTTTACGCCCTGTACCGTCGCTGAAGAAGACAGATCTGATGCGAGATTATTCCAATTGTTAATTATCTCAATTGAGGGTGCAAATCAACAAGCCATCAAAATTCAAGAGAGCCCCGTTAACGAATTCGAACGAGGTTATACAATCTCCAAAGTAATTAAGATACGCCTTACGGTGCAAGTTTATCGGATTACACTGAAACAAAGTAAATTAAAAGTATGTACTTTAAAATACGCATCAAGTCTATACTTCATAATAGTACATATGATGTGAACTTGTTTAGATATTTACATTTTTGTATTTCATTTTGGTTTAGATTTAATTTAGTACCTACACCTATTTTATTTAAATCCAGAATAAGGTCCTATTCTGGATTAAAACAGGGACATATTCACTACGGAAAAATAAATTATACGTGGTAGAGCCACGCCGCAGCTATATTATGGTTGTAGCAAGAAATGGGTCGGCTCGACCGGGGAAGGACCACGTTCTCACAAGAATACCAGCGTAAAATAGCAGCTTAATACTGCTGTGTTTCGTATAGTGAGTGTAGAGATCCGGAAACTCTTTTTTACTGGAAACGAAGCATTTCATCTTAGTCCTCAGGGGTGACAACGCATCTGCGTTTTGATTCTTAATCGAGGATAAATGTAGATGTCTACGGGCCACATCATCCACTTACCATCAGGTGGACTGTGTGCTCGTTAGTCACCCATTTTATATAAAAAAAAACTTCGAGATAATGAATATAAATGTATTTCTATTTCCAACTGGACCAAGCCGCGGTTAGATTATTGTAGTAACATTATTATATGAAGAGCTCTACTATTTATAGAAAACTCTTATATTTCGATAATTTAAGTTTTAAACTATTGTATTTATATTCGATTTGTAAAATAAAAACTAAATTATTAAAAAAAAACAAAAGTCCCGACAGCGTAAATAATAATAAACTGAACAGAGAAAAGAAAAACTATTAAATATTTTACAAGTATGAATGTTTTGTTTTTTCTTCTTCTTAATTTTATTTTTCGAACGCATACAAACCTGCAAGATAACACTCAAGTATTATTTATACTATAACTTGAATTTTATTTCTTAATGCGGTTTTTGGTGGACCATATGCTCGGCAGTGAACTTTGTGATAAGACTAAGATGGAATCCCTCGTTTCTAGTAAAAGCGGTCTCCGGTTCTTTACACTCGTCGTACGGAACACAGCTGCATCAAGCTGCTATCTTATGATGATATTCTGTGAAGGTGTGGTCCCCGGTCTATAGTATAATTCACAGCCAGTTTTGAGAGTGAACATATTTCCTAAGCTCTCACTTTTTGGTCATCATCTACGACGACCAAGGTTTGCCACTTCTTTGTTTTATACTTGTTGTTTTTAATAGCAAATGACACTTTGATGTCATCTCTCATAATTACGTCAGCGTTTATCAAATCTTCTAATATATAAAAATTAATTTTTGTCTGTTCGTATTTTACCATACCGGTCATCAGATTGCGGTAAAACTTTGTTAACATATTGCTAGCACTTCCGCAAAGGTTATATCTAAGCATAGTCGGATCGGACCAGTTAGGTGGCGCTGTTGTAGAAACCAGTAACAGCCGTGCGAAGCCGGGGCAGATCGCTAATAACAAAAAAAAATTTAATTCATTTCCTTTTAATAAAACTTAAAATTCAATGAGATATACATATACTCTTTGAATTTCAAATTGAAATAACTAACATTTCATTCTTTCTTATATACGGGTCATACTCAGAAAATATGTACATTTGTTATCTTTTCTTGTCCCGCGAACTCATACTATAATAAATATCAAATTTTATAATTATGATAAAAAACAATTCCCCTTGTTGTTATATTTTTTGAGATCATTCTTTTTGTAAAAATGCTTTCGAACATTTTTTTAGCGTCCCAGTGACCATTTCACTTTTTCAGAGTCAAATTGTTACAAATATTAACAAGCTTTATCTAATATGGCTATGGCCATACTACTCCTGCTGAATCAAGCAATTAAACTCGACCTAATTCACTCGTAAGTCATTTAAAAAATAATTTATGTTAATTAAATTAATAATGTCCCAAAATTATAACGTTGCATTACTCAAGTTTCGTAACGTGTAGTAAAATTAAAAAAGCATTTATTTAAAAGAGTAGAAATATGTTTTTCTATTTCGACAACACTAGTAACTACGCCAAAATTATTGCAGCCGCGGCCATTGTGTTTTAGTCGCAACCGTGGACTCAAGATTTGGTATCACGTGAATATTTTCAAAAACTATCTCAGGGTGATAAACAGCTATTATTTTGGTAAGTTTATTATAATTTTTGTTTACTCATTAAATCCTTTTATTATTTTTTGTAATATCATAACGAATACACTCGGTGTTTGTTTGTGCAACACTTGGTTTACGTAAAAATAGTTCTAGAGGTTATAATTTCTCAGATTTTATTCTCAATTTCGTTATATTGGGTAACGTTACGAAACTGAGTAATTGTTAAGATTAGTTCACAAAAACAATTAAGTATGTAATTACTTACTACTACTTAAATAACGTTTAATATGTCGTTATAATACGTCGTTGTGGTGTTTACTCTTTTCTAGCAGTTTTTTCTTTACTGCAAATAAAACAATTGAAGTAAATAAAAATAATTTAATTAATTAATAAGTGAAACTAGTCTAATGTATTATTTGTATTTTTCAAAAAAATAGGAAAGAAGAAGAAAGAAGATTATGATAAAAAAATTAAAGGAAGAAAGAACTTTATGATAGAAAAAAAGTGTTGAAATAAAGGTAAAAGGAACATCTAATGTTCAGGATATTCAGAAACAAAAATTGACGTCTGATGTATATAAAAAAGTAACAAGAGAAAAAGAGAATAAACCACCAAAGATAGGTAAAAAGAATATAACGTTTGATTGCGAATCTTCTGACACTGATGAAGAAGTTGTTTATGCTGAAAGTGACAATAGTCCCTATATTAATGAAGAAAGTAACTCGATATTATCAGACATTACAACAAAACCCAAAAATGAAGTCACTATTTTATCGGATATTAGACTGCATCCAGACAATCAACGATACTTTAATTTTGCTTCCCTACGAGTCTCGTCAGTGCATAAGATTGATCCTACTCATATAAAGTAAAGTAAAAGTATGTATGTCCCACTGCTGGGTACAGGCCTCCCCTCATTTATGAGAGGGTTTTAGGGCAAGGAAGTGTCTGCCGCGCTGCCTCAATGCGTGCTGGCGAACTTCACATGTCTTCGAAATACTTTTTTTTCTACCTATGATAATATATATTTATTTAAAAATAATAATCATAATGATTCCATTGACAATGACTCAAATTTTGATATCTTCTAATAAATTATTAGATTTCATTTTGATCTCGTGAACATTCCTCCGACATCACGTTATTTTTTATACTGAGGTATTATACTGTGTGAAAAAATTAATATTTTTTAACATTCCATTTATTCCTAGTTTTATATCTAATTCACCGATGTAATTTTTTTTAAAAAATTATAATTTTGGTTAGTCTAAATACTGTTTCAATTAATACAAATAGGACTAATTAAACCAAACACGTGTTTTATTAGCCCAATCTATAACTTGTACTTAGTTTAATGTGTACTATACCTTATGAGATTAGTTTCGTTACGAATATTCTAAATCGTTACATATCAGTTTAGTTACAAAATTTAAAATGTACACTTTTTCTGAGTATGACCCATACACTTCTTTCACGCATCAGGATGTTATAGTCAAACTGTTATTATAGCAATATTTTTAAGAGAGCACAACTGC
The DNA here is from genome assembly GCA_907164705.1 of Parnassius apollo. Lineage (NCBI taxonomy): Eukaryota > Metazoa > Arthropoda > Insecta > Lepidoptera > Papilionidae > Parnassius > Parnassius apollo. The sequence goes on along the minus strand of CAJQZP010001060.1, from coordinate 4,309,621 downwards.
ATGGATATCAAGGGTGCCAACACATCTGCCTGTAGCCTTATTTATTTAAGGGTGTATATAAGCTACAGAAATCACACCAGCTGGATTGTTAGCTCGCTAGTCAGTCTATTATAAAATAAGCAAAAATAAACGGGGGGGGGGGCCGTTAGAGGATTAATCAATTAATTACCCACGTAGGTGCCCAAGCCCAAGAGGCCATAGCAATAAACGCTAGGAAGACTTAACAAGCCACAGATCAGGATCGTAACAAGTGCTATCACAGGACATGGCTCTTTTAACAAACATTTATTTACCATAGGTGTTGCAGATATTCCCCTGGGGGAGGAAGAAACGGCGGCCCACGTATAGCTGACATGTCCGGAGGTCGCTGCATACAGGGCTAAATATCTCAGTGTGCCGGGATCACTCCCCGAAGTTGCTTGCAACATCAAAAGACTGCTGAACTTCTTCGGGAAGATTTCATGACTCGAATAATCGCATTAATCCTGCCCATATACAAAATACGCGCTTAGACGTGGAGTTGTGGAAAACAGCCCGTCGTAAACTAACTAACACGTAGGTGCTGGCGTAACCAGGATACCATCTCGCTTACGCCAGACGATAGGCAATAGCGTCATAGGAGACAGATTGTTGATATTTGAATCATCAATCATTTTTTTACGTGGTAGACCCACGCTGTAGCTATATTGTGGTTATGGCACGAATGGGTCAGCTTGGCCACGCTCTCACAGAATACCAGCGTAAAATCGCAACTCAATGCTGCTGTGTTTCGTATGGTGAGTGTAGAGAATCGGAGACCCTTTTCATTGGAAATGAGGCATTCCATCTTAGTCCTCAGGGGTGACAACGCATCTGCATTTTGATTCTTAGTCGAAGATAGATGTAGATGTGTATGGGCCACAGCATCCACTTACCATTAGGTGGACTGTGTGCTCGTTTGTAACGCATATTCCACAAAAATAAGTGACAATTCTTCCCTCCAACGGTAGAGGTTTATGTCCAGCAATGGATTCCTACGTGCTGACGAAGAAGAAGAAACATCCAACATTCCTTGACTTCCTTCGTAAATAACAAAACATATTAATATTATAACATAAATTATCAGAAGTTGAGAAGGCGAAAGTAACATTTCCATATCTTTTAAAGGTACTATACTAGTAACAATAAAAATGAATAAAAGCTACCCTGTTGAATCATCCCTCAGCGAGAATAAGACGAAAATAAGAAAAGTTTTCATACATAAAATAAAAAGCGCGTCAAATAGCAAGGGGAGCACCATCCCTCTACTAATGACAACGACACCACCGTGGACAGACAGCGGCAGTATTTTTTTTTCACTTTTTATTTTTTATTGAAGCAATGTAACAAAAATAACATAAGGGCACAACAAAAGCAGAATTTTTTACAATATTACATTATGTATATGTATATTGTATTGTATACCGCGTATATATATATATATATATATATATATATATATATATATATACGCGGTAGAGCCACGCTGCAGCTATATTATGGTTGTAGCACGAATATGTCGGCTCGACCGGGGAAGAACCACGCTCTCACAGAATACCAGTGTAAAATAACAGTTTAATACTGCTGTGTTTCGTATGGTGAGTGTAGAGGTCCGGACACCTTTTTTACCGGAAACGAGGCATTCCATCTTAGTCCTCAGGGGTAACAACGCATTTGTGTTTTGATTTTTAATCGAGGATAAATGTGGATGTCTATAGGTCACAGCATCCACTTACCATCATCTTACCACTTATCATCATGGATTGTATGCTCGTTTTTCACCCCTATTTTATGAAAAATGTGCAAATATGATACTAACAACTTAATGCCGCTGATGTTCGCTAAGTTATTAATCATCTCCATACCCATCTTTTTCTATTGCCATTTAGTAAGGAGATAGAGGATAGAGAGCTACTTTAAACATTAATTGGAATCAATTTCTGTTTCCTTTTAATTAGAGTTCGTTTTTTATAAAATATTTTATTTATCTACTTTGATGTTTCTTTATTTTATCTCCTTATATTTTAATTCTGTGTCGTCGATCTGTGTCGATCGTCAAACCATCTACTAAGCAAACCCACCACATGACGGGCAAGGTCATTGTCAAATATTTAAATCTGACCCTGTAACAGAACTATAAGATTAAGTAAGTGACTGATAATTTTAAGCCAGAAGAGTAAGAAATTCAACAACTGATGTGATGCGACTCGGCGTTCATGATCCGGCGGTAGGTGGGGCGGAGTTGTTTATTAAGTATAATAAAATGTATGCGACATTTTTAAATTTTGTTAAAATAATATCTGCTATTTGCTTTACTTCTAGCTTAAAAACTTGTCACCACACTAGAATGTTTCATAAACAACGACAACATATTATAATAACCGTGGTAGATCGAAGTCTAAGAACTATCTCACAACATTAAGAAACCTGCTGTTTTATTAGTTAAAAAATATTTCGAAATTAAAACTGAAATGTAAAGTTCTCTAACTCGCTTTGTGGCAGCGCGATGTATATCGTCCAGCCCTAACCCACTCAGGAATGAAAGCGGGCCCAGCAGTGTATTACCTAGAGACATGAACAAGGTTCTCTAATGGCGGCCTCGCACTAGTAGGCGTAGTGTAGGGAGACCCCCCACTAGAAGGAGTAACGACCTGGTAAGACATGCAAGAAGTCAATGGATGTAGGTGGCTCAGGATCAAGACCGTGCTTTGTGGCATTCCTTGGGGGAGGCCTATGTTCAGCAGTGGACTTGTGAAGGGCTATAATGATGATGATGATGATGAATCACTGCGAATTGTGTTTTCACACACGTTTCTTTGTAATCGGACAATTAGTTTCAGAGGAGACAACTTACATCGAAATTAGGGGCAAGAAGGCTTCTCTACACTCCGGCCCAATCAATTTTAGACCCTATATCATACATTTTCTCCAAAAAGAATATACAGTACAAGGTAATATTAAAAAAAAAAATAAGTCCAAACGTGTAGCGATGGCATGTAACACAAAGTAAATAAAATAAATGTAAATAACGCCCTCCCGCCGGCCGCGCCACCGCGCTTCAGTCACGCTTACCGCTTACGCCATGTTGCACGGACTGTGCTGACATCGCTCGTCAAACTTTTGACTTTTAATTAAATATGCAACAACCTTTGACAAAAGTACCAGCTTAACTCGCTTCCCACTACTGGGTACGTGATTCTACTCAGTACCTATTACGTTATTACATAGGGTATAATGTCTACCAGACCGAATTTCGGCCACGGCGACCTGTCTCAACGTAGAGTAGCCATTTGCGCAAGAGAGATTTATAGTATCCCAGTGTATGCGCAAGCACAGGTGGACTCTCAATTTCCTCACTCTCATAGTCATGGGACGGCAATAGATCAGTCGCAGGACCAACAACCAACGTGCTTTCCAAGAAACTGAGGTGAAACACCGTTAACTTCCTGTCTCCGGGCTGTTATGTATTATCGTATTATAAATATTCTGTAATACAACCATGTCTTAGAGCTGACAAAATCTGACGGTTCTTGGCTAACGTCATTTTAATCTATAAGCATACTCGTATAAATAAAATTGGATAGACTGTTTCTAATATCAAAATAACTGCCTTTTATTGAGCTGAGAGGGTTATTTGCGTTCAGATATTAACAATATAATAGATTATAATGAACAGATATATCAAAGATGGGCCATATTAACAGAAGCCTTAACCGACGAGCATGTATGCGTAGGTATATGGATGTAATGGAGGCGAGAGAGGTGTGTCAGCTCTTGCTAAATGGAAGCCCGTAGTATCTGCCTACTCTGGGTGGCAGGCGTGAGGGTTTTTCCCCCCCGAACGGGTTCCCGCCTTGTCGTGGCGGGGGGCTTAGTAGCCGTGGCTTGGTCTCCCACGGTGAACAAAGAGGAACCCACGTGGCTGGCCCGAGGTGAAGGGCCGGCCTGAGGTGGCCACTCCGAGTGGGCTTGGAGAGCCCACTTCGGATGTGTGCTTGTGGACTGCAGCGAGTGGGGACTCCGCACCCTCTACCGCTGCAGCCGAGGTGGAGTCGCGGAGGAAGAGGAGTGTTGGTATGGCGATGCGCTACTCGCCCTATCCTCCGCGACTCAAACGGGGCCGCACCGTTGATGCGGTGGTGATGGGGCTGCGGGGGGAGAGGATTGTCGGTATTGCGAGGCGCCGCTCTCCCTATCCTCCGCAGCCGAGTCTTGGTTGGCGGCGGAGCCATAGACCAGATCCGCCGCTGGGGTCGGGAAGGCTAGTACTTCTAAGTGCTCGTTTTTCCTGGCCCCATGGCCTTCGCGCATCGGACGCGGGGGCGTCTGTTGCGCAGATGTAATTGGAGGCCGTGGAGGAAGGCGTGCCATGTGTTCTGGTGCACCTTACTTGGGAGGGAGAACGGGGAGAAGTATTCCTCTCCCGAGGAGGTGCTGCCATGGGGCAGCAATCGCTGGTGGGGCCGCGGAGGTGTGCGAGAGCGTTCCCGTGGCCCTGCCAATATGCGACGAAGGTGGAACACCATGGGGTATTAGTCGGTGCGAGTCCGACATAACCCGTCCTTGCCCCCGTGAGGCGGGTATGCGTAGGCATTTCCCCATGTAAAAAAAAAGGCGTGAGTGTTTATGTTTGTGTTCTTAAGTCATTAATATTTTTTAATCTGTCTGCTAATCCTCGGAATGGCTGTACCAATTCTAATAGAATTTCAGGAATAGATAGAGAGAAAGGCCAGTAATGAGCTGGGTTTTTATTTATACGAAAAACTTATGAAAAACCTACTTAGAGGACTATATAGTATAGTAATTTTATTAGAAAGTTTGAATGACAAAAATAAAAGTCTAAGATGTTTTTCAGATAAAATGAATGAAATATTACTTCCGACTGCAGAGAAACCGTATATTATAATCACTAGTACTTGCCAACCATCAGATATGTTGCAATTATATTCAATCTTGTTAAAATTACTAACGCGAAATAGCCGCTAAATTAACGATATGTCATTTGTTTTGTGACAGACAAAAATAAACGGATATATATTGTTGCGTGCCATAATTAACGCCACTAACGCTCTAGTATCGAGTAGCTGAACTAGAAGAGGTTTCTAGAAAATTCCCTACCAGAACTTTCGACACCTAGTCGGTCGGGACCGGTATTTGCTCGAACATTCTAGATGTTTCAATGAAAAAGGCCCTACATATGGCTAGTAAGGACCGCGACCGAGTCAGTATTGAATTGGCAAATTACAATACAAGCGAATACTTCGACACGATATAACTGCGAATTGTGTTTTATTATTTGTGTGTTTTAAGTTGTAATTGGTGTCCGGTAATTAGTGTCAATTTTGGTAATTCAATCGGCAGTTGTAATTCTCACAAACCCCAAGCTTGTATCAACATAGTATATATACTATGTGATTTTTTTACCATCAGGAAAATAATAGGTACCGAATAATAATTAGTAGGTACCGAAAGTTTATTTCAAATTAGTAGTATTTATTGATAAATCAATTTCAGGACATATTAATGTAAAATAAAATAAAAATGTAAAATATGAGTGCTTCCATTCCGTACACCTGTTACACCCAATTTTTTGCCAGACGGTAAAAAACATTGATTAATATATTACACTAGATCAGTAATAACCGCGCTAAAGCGTTGTCACTGCACATATGGCCACAACCATATACCTAGTTAACGTCAGTTCAGTGTTCAATGTGACGCCGACAGAGTTGAGCCACGACAAAAAATGGGTAAATGCGTAGTGAAAGAATGAAAAAAAATAAGAAGAAGAAGAAGAAAGAAAATATTCAAGGTCACAAAACCTAATAAATCAAGTGGAATCACTTTCAACACATAATGTTTAGTTCTTGTTTTCATATAAACGTAAAAAAACTCAAATAATTAAACAAAATTATCGAATATTGCCATTTAGGTTCAATGTTGCCACTTTTCCGCATTTGTCATTATCCTACATTAATGGGAGACTATATAATTGATGGATTAAGCTAATTTGTTACCTCTGATTTGTTAATATTTTGGAAATAATAATAAAAACTACGTTTTAACTTTCGTACAAAATAATTAATTATTATTATTTTAGTTTATTCATGAATTATCTATAAAATATATTTTATCATCTATTTTATATTAATAATTTTATATTAATTATAATTTCATATAAATTTTATAATTATATTTTATTACCTATTTTATATTGTTTGATTTATTAGTGCAATAAAAATACTTATAAAAATATGTTTTATTACATAATTATGTTTACTACTATTCATCTGATAAGCTTTGTATCCTTTTTTTCTAAGGGGACTCAATAAAGATTTTAAATTAAAATATGCTTTTTTAATATAAAAAATTTAACTGCAGCTTAAAAAACTCACATTTATTGCGTATTTAGGTAAAATTTCGTATAGTAAGCCACACCAACCCGCCATTGCATGTTTGTGTGTCTATCTTTATCTAATCTTAACGATAATATTGTTTTCGCAACTTGTGTAAGTGAGATAGATATATGTTTATTTAAAATTGTAATTAGTTTCAAAGCTACGTCGCGTCGTCGCGTTTGGATAGTGGTTACACTTTTTTCGACGCGCTGTAATGTGGTTTGATCCTCTAGTGTTGTATAACTCAGTGGTAAAAAATAATAAATTACCTAATAAATGATTTTCTAGGTGTCACAAGTATAAAACAAAATGCATGTAAGTATAAAACAAAAAGAGATAATATTTTGGTTATCATTGCTATAAATAGTAGATATTTAAGAATTATTTCTGCACAAAAAATATTTTGTGACAATACCTACATATTATCCATATTAGTGGTGATGATACACTATCAATTGTGGTCTTCGCTTTTAGTTTACTTCTTCTATCTATTTACATACCTAATATTCAAAGATATATGACGACGAGATTTAAAATTTCATGAAATTTAATTTCAAAATTAATACTATTTTATTTCAAAATAATAAATATAATAAAATATCTCGATATGATAATCAATAAAAATAAGTAATAAGTAGAAATAAAACAAATTAAACGCGGTAAAATCCGTATCATTCGTTTTATTCAAAAGGTAGTGTTCATGTAAATATAAGAAATCATTAAGAAATATAATTTCAAGGAATGCAAAATAAAGTGTAATGGAGAAAAAGTTTCTGTGATGGAATCTGCAATAAAAACCGGGCTGGCACTAAACTTTGAGAGCCGCACAATTTTTCCCCACTCGTAATAAGCGCATTAAGGGTGGAAAAATTTAAACTCGCCGCGTCCCGAAACTTTTCGCGTTTTCTTTTTACATTAAGGACAAAAAGAAAAAGATCGCCTACTTAGAAGGGTGGCGCAACTTTTAATATCCCTTCCGGAACTAGCGACGATGGAAAACAATATATTCGTTCTTTTTTACTACGAGATAAGGTATAATTTCATTTAGTAAAAACTTTAAGCAAAATGAAAACAGAAGTTTGTAAATTTTAATATAAGCACGGTGTATATGTGAGGCGCTTAGCGAATTTAAAAACTGATGGGACAACTCGCGGGGGAGTGTTTTACGCTTCAAAATGTTTATATTGCTTTATACGTAAGGATGTAGGCATCGAATGCTACATTCTTTTAAATATTTGATTTTATTTCTTATCCAATTTATAATACAACGTTAAAGTTTACTATAGTGACCAATATTAAATAAAATATTTATGAAATAAATAAAATAATGCGAATTTATATAACTATTGCATAGTATGTGTAATATGGTCATCCGGTTAATATGGTCACTTTCTTATAACTTAAAAACTACAGCCATTTTTGCATAAATAACTCTGTGATACGATAGCTCTTCATCAGTCAATCAAATATTAAAGGGTCAAAAGGGCGCTGCTTCATCGACGGTCATTTTGACAGTTGACATTATAGTAAATATTTTAGTTGTTTTAGTATTGTGTAGTGTCGTTAGTTTTTTATAGGTTGATTTTTCGAAGTGTTCTTAATTATTGCCAAAGCTTTTTTGCTATTTTTTTCTTAATATATTAGTTATAGAATACGACTTTGTGTTTTTGTCTCTGTCCTCCTCCTAGTTTTGGGTTTACAGAGCGGCATTATATCGGGTGTCCCAGAAGTCGACGTCAAGCCGAAACTTTCTGATAGGCGAGGCCATACTAGTTACCAGAAAAATCTAAAAAAAAATCTAAGTAATGTATTTCAGAAATTATAGTAATTTTTTTTTCGATAAAATGTACACCATGAGACAGTTTTTTCATTCCTGTTGCTACAAATATTTACTTTTTGCCAATTTTTTTTCTCTTACGTCATCCTGAATAGTGCTTCTGTAACCTGTAATCCTAAACCCTTTGCCGATCACTCCAGCTTGAAAAAAAATGTAATTTTATACCGAACCAAGTTTTCATAATTAGTTTTTCGCACTTCTTCAACTGACCGTCCTGGAAAAAAATTGTACTACGCCAGTTTGGCAAGTAGCTTTAAAAGTTAGTGCATTTAATACGGATTCTAACCTGGTTTAACACTTACTCCATTATTTCTTAGATCAGCCATAAAAATTTTTTTTGTTAAACAAAGTCAGTTTTTAACAATTTTTTGGAACTTACATTAAAACGATTGTAGTGCAACAAAAGCGTTCCTAATGACCACAGCGTGGTTTAAATGAGATAGAGAGAGACATTCTATAAAGTGTGAGCGAGACAGATAGTGACGCTAATGAGACACAGACGCAAAAGAGTGAACAAGACAGAGAGCCATGCTAAGTGTGAGCAAGGCAGGTAGTGACGCCTCTTATTGGTATTGGTACACACACTACAAATCAGTCAAGTACTCTGTGAAATCAGTACGCAACGCTACTTCGTTTACTACGCATCTTTTCGTATTCGCTGGTAATATCTTGTGTTCTTACTACTTCGTCTTCGTTTACTGGACTTGTTTGCGTGTGATTTGGATTTGGACATTTGTGATCTCTTTACGACGACCTTTGCTTTTCCCTGGACTAACGTCTTATTGTGTATTTGTACCATACCATGGCTGTGTACACCACACGGGAATATGCCAACATGCACCTCATTTATGGGGAATGCCAATGTAATGCCAGTGAAGCCGCTAGACGGTATCGCGAGAGATACCCTAATGCTGATCGCTATCCAGATCACAGAGTTTTTACCGATGTGCACCGTCTACTCTTCTCTGATGGCCGACTGCCAAACCAAATACATGGTGAAGGTAGAATTTCATTACCTTACGAGGAAGTAATCCTTCAAGCAGTTGATGAGGACCCAAGTTGTTCGGTACGTGGAATTGAGGCCAGCACAGGCGTGCCCAAAAGCTCACCGAATATTACAAAAAAAATGAGCTCCACCCTTATCATGTACAAACGTTATTACCTCGGGATTATGAACCTCGGGTTGCGTTTTGCCAAACCATGATTCAAAAACACCGAGAAGACCCACAATTCTTAGAATTTTTTTTGTGGTCGGATGAATCAACCTTTAAAAAAGACGGCTACATGAACCTTCACAATCTACACGAATGGCACGTCGGAACGATTGATGAGACAAGATAGATCACAGTACTGTTTCAAAATAAACATGTGGAGTGGAATTTTAAACGGAAAAGTCATAGGGCCTTTCGAGTTGCCAGAAGTTTTAAATACTGAAATTTCTTTAGATTTTTTACAAAATCATTTACCCAATTTGCTGGAGGACGTGCCGCTTATTATTTTCAGAGATATGTGGTTCCAACAAGATGGTTATCCAGCGCATTATAGCCGCTTAGTTCGAGAACACCTTAATGAGGAATATCCGGACAGATGGATAGGGTGGGCTGGTCCGATCTCGTGGACCGCCCGCTCACCCGATTTAAATCCTCTAGATTTTTTTTTACTGGGGAGCAGTGAAGGAAAAAATATATTCCAAGCCGATTGAAAATGTAGAAGAGCTAAGACAGAGTGTGAGCCGTGGTAGCTCAGTGGTTAACGCTCGCTGTAAATATAACAGAACGCGAGTAACCCGGGTTTGATCCCCGCCGGCACCAATGAAATTGTTAATTGTAATTTTAAGTGCTGATTTACCACGTGCTCGGCGGTGAAGGAAAACATCGTGAGGAAACCTGCATGTCTGAGGAATAAGAAAAAAAATATTTCGAAGACATGTGAAGTTCGTCAACACGCATTTGGGCAGCGCGGCGGACACTTCCTTGCCCTAAACCCTTTCAGAAATGAGGGGAGGCCTGAGCCCAGCAGTGGGACGTATATAGGCTGTAACTTTACTTTACTTTACTAAGACAGAGAATAGCGGAAGCAGTTGAATTTTGTAATAATAGAAGATTCGCCCGCCTGATTGATTCACGATCTTTTTTAAGAAGATGTCGGGCTTGTATTGCAATTCAAGGACGGCAATTTGAACATCTTTTGTAAAATAAGTAATAAATTTTATCATAACAACGAAACTGACTGTCTTAATTTTATAACCATTATTTTATTACTTTAGCTTGTATTTGCGTCTGTCTCATTAGCGTCACCGTCTGTCTCGCTCACACTTTATGGAATGTCTCTCTCTATCTCATTTAAACCACGCTGTGGTCATTAGGAACGCTTTGGTTGCACTAGAATCGTTTTAACATACGAGACCCTTTACGTACGTATGTATGTATATACGTGAGTTTTAATGTATGTGAGAGTTTTAGGTAAGTTCCAAAAAATTGTTTAAAACTGACTTTGTTTAACAAATTTTTTTTTAACAAAAAACTTTCTTATTTAAATAAGTAAGTTATAATTTAGCGTTACTGTTACCGTGACCGTTAGCGTTACAGCCTATCAAAAGTCCACGGCTGAACATAGGCCTCTCCATAGATTGCCTCATAGGAGGGATATTTGCCATAGTTGTAGCTGTAGGAAGACTCCTAATAACATTTAAAAAAAATTGTGTGTTGTTTCCTCAATCACCTCGTACTTAACCCACGAGACAGTATGGGTAATGCATATTCTTACACAGCCTACGAGTACACTACATGGTTTAGAATTCATATCAATTGTACATTTTTTAACTTGCCGCTAAAAAAATTGAAAATTATCAAAAATAGGAAAGTTATTTGTATCACCCCGATTTTTGAAAATCGAGTTTTCATCAGATCTCGACGTTTTGAGATCCCAAGAAGCTATTCCGACTAATTTCACGTGGACGTCCGTACGGATGTATGTATGTGTGCAGTGTGTACGTGCGTGCGTGCGTGCGTGCATGCGTGCGTGCGTGAGTGCGTGCGTGCGTGCGTGCGTGCGTGCGAGCGAGCGTGCGTGCGTGCGTGCATGCGTTCCTGCGTTCGTGCGTGAGTGCATGCGTGCGTGCGTGCGTGCGTTCGTGCGTGCGTGGGTGCGTGCATGCGTGCGTGCGTGCGTGTGTGTGCGTGTGTGTGTGTGTGGTGTGTGTGTGTGTGTGTGTGTGTGTGTGTGTGTGTGTGTTTGTGTAAGTATGTGAAAGGTTTCATAACTTTTGAACGTCTAGATCGATTGATGCGGTTTGTGGGGTTTTAAAGATCTCAATGTGGAATAGATTTGGTGATAATATAAACTGATTCAGACGAGTAGATTTTGAGAAATCTCAAAAATAAAAATTTTGAAAAACTGTTTTTTTTAACAATTTTTAAACGACTTTACCGATCGATTTCAAAAACTAATCAGCTCTTAACCTCATAAAATGACGTCGAGTGACGTTTGAGAAATAAAAATCGGTTCATTCGTTCGTGAGATATCGAAAGTAGTTAGGTTGTACCAGTTCTGGCGCACGACGTTCGTCGACTCACAATCCTAAAAAAAAAAAAAAGTTTTGGCATTCCATTTTTGCGTAGGATGCACGGTTCCGGAGATGTGCAGATCAATTAACTCTTATCTAATTGATATCCGCTGCGAGCCTCAACCGTCATTAGCGCTCCATGGTCCTTATCTACTTATCTATTGTTGATTGACTACCGTCATTATCTATTATTCGTCAGCGTGTGGGTCGGCTTATGCTATTGTATTATACTCCTTTGTTCCTATCTACAACACTAATCTGAATCATCAATAAAACACATTACCTAATTTTGTTAAAATTTTTATTTATGAAATACAAAATCTTATTACTTATTATCTATAAAATAGGAGTGAAACATCTCATCCACTAACATATCGTTGTACAATGTGTTCTCTGTAAATATACTCGTAAAACTATGCATTGAACATCCCTGAAACTTATATAGCAAATACATTAAGCAATATTCGCCACAAACTGAAGTCCTATCAACATTCCAGTTCCATCTTTTAAACACATTACCTAATTTTGTTAAAATTTTTATTTATGAAATACAAAATCTTATTACTTATTATCTATAAAATAGGAGCGAAACATCTCATCCACTAACATATCGTTGTACAATGTGTTCTCTGTAAATATACTCTTAAAACTATGCATTGAACATCCCTGAAACTTATATAGCAAATACATTAAGCAATATTCGCCACAAACTGAAGTCCTATCAACATTCCAGTTCCATCTTTTACAATTTCGTACAGGTGCCCGTCCATATGAATCAAAATATTCACCGACGTCATTCGTATCGATATATAAAGCTACCCAATGTGACCCTGGTTTATCATCTGTACCCAAATTGCATATTACCTAGTCAGGTCATAAATTCTATCACATGTTTAATGTAAAATAATTGAAACAAGTTTATTCATTATGTAACCATTTATATACCAAAATGAACTTAACAAAACATAGATTCTTATGACACTATATTATAGTTTATTCAAAATGACCTCCGTAATTTTGAATACAGGCCTTCAATCTGCGCGGCCAGTCGTCTATCTCACCACGAACGAGGTCCATGTCATATCGGCGGCTGCCTTAATTAAAGATGTCTTGAATGACTCGAAATTGGGATGAAGGCTTTGAGCACGCCTTTTCCTCCAAGTGTTACCATATCTTGTAATCTAACGGATTCAAATCTGGACTGGTCTTTGTGTCGGATGAAGTCGATTTCACGCGCCGCCAGCCAGTCTTTTTTTTTTTGTTTTTAAAGAACGTTACATCCACACTAGGTTTTTCTCCTGTATCGTAGGGGCAGTTTACAAACACAAATTTCACAAGGACAAACATCCAAACTCGGAACAATTACTTGTAGGTCGTACAAATACTTGTTCCGTGCGGGATTCGAACCCGCGACCCCCAAGCGCAGCCACTCATTGCTAAGCCACTACGCCACGGAGCTGTCAAAAATCTTGTGTGCTCTTCGCTCTATGAGCTGACGCCGAATCTTGTTGGAATACCCAGTGCCCGTTATTGAACATGGTATGAGAAACAGGTTACACAAGGTTCGTCAGGACTGTATTTTGATACACAACTGCATTCGTTTTTAACCTTTCTCACAAAAATGTACCTCTGTTAAGCCCCAATAAGAAACTCCCAACCATACCATGAGCGAGGATGGAAAATGACCTCGTTGGACACGCGGAATACGGTTGCTCGCTTCTTCACTACTGTGTGCGTACACCTTATCATTTTGTTTGTTGTAGCTCTCTTCTACGGTAAAAATTTTTTTATCCGACAAAAGAATTTCCCGATATTTTTTTCCCGCGTACCGCTTCACCAAAGCGCGGCATCTCTTCAGTCTCAGATCCATAAGACGAGCATTCAAACGATGTCCTGTTTCTGCTTACGTTTGGGATTTCTTTGAATTCGCACCTTTACAGCTTTTATCACTGCTGGAGTCCTAACAAATCGAGGGCGACCACTTCTTGACCTGTCATCTACACTAGAGTCTTCATTGTATCGTTTGATGGTACGATAAACGAATCTTTTGGTTATATTCAAATTTTTCAGTATATCAAAAAATTTAATTGGCGCGTAATCGCAACTGCAACACGGTCTTTTTTAAGCGTCCACTCCATATGTAAAAATGAGTAAAATTCTAAAAAGTATACAGTTTTATTTTCATGAACAATTCGAATTCAATAAACTTTTTTTGTGGCCAGCATTCTAAAAGAAAAGTTTTTACTGTGTGACAATACTTATGACCTGACTAGGTATATACGTTGGTACGTGGGTGTACATGGGCAGTCTGTTAGCAGCATAAACATTATTTTCTAGACTGGGGTGAATCTTTTTCAGATGTTGTTGTACATCTAGTGTATCCATGATATTACTGCTATTAGTAGATTACTACAGTACAATCTACTCAATGACTAACATAGGAATGATCAATTATGTGATTTCTAAATATTAAATTGCATTTTTTCTGTTATACAAAACGTATTTGAGTCATCAATACACTGAATAAGACGCAACACGAAGAATGTGAGATAAGGTTGTTGACGCATAAAGTTATTATCAATTCTACTGTAGAAATTCTTTAGATTAGAATTATTACTTACTGGTACTATATAAGACCAAGCAACTGCAGTCATGGAGTTAGTGTATGGTCGTTTGACCGCAGTGTATCTATCAATTCATTTGTGTTACTTCAACGCATCAAAGGCCATAGATGTAAGTGTTTAATCTATTGACAAAGTTACTTTTCTTTCTGTTATTTTTTTACGTGTGTATGATTTTGAACGACAGGCCTGTTGGTCTAGTGGTTAGTGACCCTGACTGTTATGCCGGAGGTTGTGGGTTCGATTCCCACCCAGGACAAATGTTTGTGTGATGAGCACGATCATTTGTTCTGTGACTGGGTGTAATTTATCTATAATATTTATGTATTTAGAAATATATAAGTATGTTTATCAGTTGTCTAGTACCCATAACACAAGCTCTGCTTAGCTTGGGACTAGATGGCGTTGTGTGATAGTTGTGGAATATTATTATTATTATTATTATTTAGTGTTAACAAATTATATTTAAATATTTTGTGTGTGTATATGATTAAGCCGTGGTAGCTCAGATGGTTAGCGCAAGCTGTAAATTTTACAGTACGTAACGCGGGTTCGATCCCCACCGACACCAATTAAATTGTTAATTGCAATTTTAAGTGTTTATTCTATTGACACACTTACTTTTCTTTCTGTTATTTTCTTACGTGTGTATGTATGATTTAGTGTTAACAAATTATATTTAAATATTGTGTGTGTATATGATTAAGCCGTGGTAGCTCAGATGGTTAGCGCAAGCTGTAAATTTTACAGTACGTAACGCGGGTTCGATCCCCGCCGACACCAATTAAATTGTTAATTGCAATTTTAAGTGTTTATTCTATTGACACAGTTACTTTTCTTTCTGTTATTTTCTTACGTGTGTATGATTTAGTGTTAACAAATTATATTTAAATATTGTGTGTGTATATGATTAAGCCGTGGTAGCTCAGATGGTTAGCGCAAGCTGTAAATTTTACAGTACGTAACGCGGGTTCGATCCCCGCCGACACCACTTAAATTGTTAATTGCAATCATGTCTGAGAAAATTTCGAAGGCATGTGAAGTTCGCCAACACGCATTGAGACCGCGCCGCGGACATTTCCTAGCCATAAATACAAAGACAATAGCAGAAAGTAAAAAGTTAAAAAACACTTTTTTAACAATGACAGTCATTAGTTGATCATTAGTGAATGTGATTCTGTTTACTTAAATTACAGGAAGACAAGAGCAGAAGGAAGAAATGGGGTGATGGGAAGTAATGAAGAATGAATTGTTATGTGAAGTTTGTTGGAACAAACATATTTTAGTCACGTGTAAATACTTTTAACATTTTGGTTCAAAATGACACAAAATCTACAAAATATTAGATACATCATCGACATGGACGGATTTTACATTACATATCCTCATAAACATTTTCAATGTAGAGAAATGGCTATTCTAGACGTAAAACTATCTAATAAAAATGATTCGTTTATCGATCATTATTTGTTTCAGCCAAGTTATCCTTTCAATTATTTGTCGCCAAAAGACAAAAAAACTGTTCGTTATTGTGAAATACACGTGCACGGCATTCCATATTTTGATGTGACGGAAGAATTAAAATGTGCCTACAAACAAGAGAACATCATTCCCATATTAAATTGGTATATTAGAAATTTGTGCAAAGACGAAGTGATCGCATGCAAAGGTGGTTCAACAGAAAAACAATTTTTAAAAATGTTCACGACGAATGATAGAATTTTTAATATTGAAGAATACAAATGTCCAAAATACAATGATTTGGTAAATGTCAAAAATTTAAACAAACGTTATGTGTGTAATAATCATATATTTGCAAAAAATAATCACAAAATTTTACATTGTTCTTGTGACGAAGTGTAGGTTTTTTACAAGTGGTTATTACTTGAAAATAAAATTTTAAATTAATCATAAATTTTATTTGATTTCCCAATAACATTAGTTATAGTATACTATATAATACAAAATTGGTTCAACAGAAAAACAATTTTTAAAAATGTTGACGACGAATGATAGAATTTTTAATATTGAAGAATACATTTTGTGATTATTTTTTGCAAATATATGATTATTAAACACATAACGTTTGTTTAAATTTATGACATTTACCAAATCTTTGTATTTTGGATATTTGTATTCTTCAATATTAAAAATTCTATCATTCGTCGTCAACATTTTTAAAAATTGTTTTTCTGTTGAACCAATTTTGTCTAATGTTTTTTGGAAATCAAACAAAATTTATGATTAATTTAAAATTTTATTTTCAAGTAATAACCACTTTTAAAAAACCCACACTTCATCACAAGAACAATGTAAAATTTTGTGTTTATTTTTTGAAAATATATGATTATTACACACATAACGTTTGTTTAAATTTATGACATTTACCAAATCATTGTATTTTGGACATTTATATTCTTCAATATTAAAAATTCTATCATTCGTCGTCAACATTTTTAAAAATTGTTTTTCTGTTGAACCACCTTTGTATGCGATCACTTCGTCTTTGCACAAATTTCTAATATACCAATTTAATATGGGAATGATGTTCTCTTGTTTGTAGGCACATTTTAATTCTTCGGTCACATCAAAATATGGAATGCCGTGCACGTGTATTTCACAATAACGAACAGTTTTTTTGTCTTTTGGCGACAAATAATTGAAAGGATAACTTGGCTGAAAGAAATAATGATCGATAAACGAATCATTTTTATTAGATAGTTTTACGTCTAGAATAGCCATTTCTCTACATTGAAAATGTTTATGAGGATATGTAATGTAAAATCCGTCCATGTCGATGATGTATCTAATATTTTGTAGATTTTGTGTCATTTTGAACCAAAATGTTAAAAGTATTTACACGTGACTAAAATATGTTTGTTCCAACAAACTTCACATAACAATTCATTCTTCATTACTTCCCATCACCCCATTTCTTCCTTCTGCTCTTTTCTTCCTGTAATTTAAGTAAACAGAATCACATTCACTAATGATCAACTAATGACTGTCATTGTTAAAAAAGTATTTTTTAACTTTTTACTTTCTGCTATTGTCTTTGTATTTATGGCTAGGAAATGTCCGCGGCGCGGTCTCAATGCGTGTTGGCGAACTTCACATGCCTTCGAAATTTTCTCAGACATGATTGCAATTAACAATTTAAGTGGTGTCGGCGGGGATCGAACCCGCGTTACGTACTGTAAAATTTACAGCTTGCGCTAACCATCTGAGCTACCACGGCTTAATCATATACACACACAATATTTAAATATAATTTGTTAACACTAAATCATACACACGTAAGAAAATAACAGAAAGAAAAGTAACTGTGTCAATAGAATAAACACTTAAAATTGCAATTAACAATTTAATTGGTGTCGGCGGGGATCGAACCCGCGTTACGTACTGTAAAATTTACAGCTTGCGCTAACCATCTGAGCTACCACGGCTTAATCATATACACACACAATATTTAAATATAATTTGTTAACACTAAATCATACATACACACGTAAGAAAATAACAGAAAGAAAAGTAAGTGTGTCAATAGAATAAACACTTAAAATTGCAATTAACAATTTAATTGGTGTCGGCGGGGATCGAACCCGCGTTACGTACTGTAAAATTTACAGCTTGCGCTAACCATCTGAGCTACCACGGCTTAATCATATACACACACAAAATATTTAAATATAATTTGTTAACACTAAATAATAATAATAATAATAATATTCCACAACTATCACACAACGCCATCTAGTCCCAAGCTAAGCAGAGCTTGTGTTATGGGTACTAGACAACTGATAAACATACTTATATATTTCTAAATACATAAATATTATAGATAAATTACACCCAGACACAGAACAAATGATCGTGCTCATCACACAAACATTTGTCCTGAGTGGGAATCGAACCCACAACCTCCGGCATAACAGTCAGGGTCACTAACCACTAGACCAACAGGCCTGTCGTTCAAAATCATACACACGTAAAAAAATAACAGAAAGAAAAGTAACTTTGTCAATAGATTAAACACTTACATCTATGGCCTTTGATGCGTTGAAGTAACACAAATGTATTATTGATAGATACACTGCGGTCAAACGACCATACACTAACTCCATGACTGCAGTTGCTTGGTCTTATATAGTACCAGTAAGTAATAATTCTAATCTAAAGAATTTCTACAGTAGAATTGATAATAACTTTATGCGTCAACAACCTTATCTCACATTCTTCGTGTTGCGTCTTATTCAGTGTATTGATGACTCAAATACGTTTTGTATAACAGAAAAAATGCAATTTAATATTTAGAAATCACATAATTGATCATTCCTATGTTAGTCATTGAGTAGATTGTACTGTAGTAATCTACTAATAGCAGTAATATCATGGATACACTAGATGTACAACAACATCTGAAAAAGATTCACCCCAGTCTAGAAAATAATGTTTATGCTGCTAACAGACTGCCCATGTACACCCACGTACCAACGTATATACCTAGTCAGGTCATAAGTATTGTCACACAGTAAAAACTTTTCTTTTAGAATGCTGGCCACAAAAAAGTTTATTGAATTCGAATTGTTCATGAAAATAAAACTGTATACTTTTTAGAATTTTACTCATTTTTACATATGGAGTGGACGCTTAAAAAAGACCGTGTTGCAGTTGCGATTACGCGCCAATTAAATTTTTTGATATACTGAAAAATTTGAATATAACCAAAAGATTCGTTTATCGTACCATCAAACGATACAATGAAGACTCTAGTGTAGATGACAGGTCAAGAAGTGGTCGCCCTCGATTTGTTAGGACTCCAGCAGTGATAAAAGCTGTAAAGGTGCGAATTCAAAGAAATCCCAAACGTAAGCAGAAACAGGACATCGTTTGAATGCTCGTCTTATGGATCTGAGACTGAAGAGATGCCGCGCTTTGGTGAAGCGGTACGCGGGAAAAAAATATCGGGAAATTCTTTTTTCGGATAAAAAAATTTTTACCGTAGAAGAGAGCTACAACAAACAAAATGATAAGGTGTACGCACACAGTAGTGAAGAAGCGAGCAACCGTATTCCGCGTGTCCAACGAGGTCATTTTCCATCCTCGCTCATGGTATGGTTGGGAGTTTCTTATTGGGGCTTAACAGAGGTACATTTTTGTGAGAAAGGTTAAAAACGAATGCAGTTGTGTATCAAAATACAGTCCTGACGAACCTTGTGTAACCTGTTTCTCATACCATGTTCAATAACAGGCACTGGGTATTCCAACAAGATTCGGCGTCAGCTCATAGAGCGAAGAGCACACAAGACTTTTGACAGCTCCGTGGCGTAGTGGCTTAGCAATGAGTGGCTGCGCTTGGGGGTCGCGGGTTCGAATCCCGCACGGAACAAGTATTTGTACGACCTACAAGTAATTGTTCCGAGTTTGGATGTTTGTCCTTGTGAAATTTGTGTTTGTAAACTGCCCCCACGATACAGGAGAATAACCTAGTGTAGAGGTAACGTTCTTTAAAAAAAAAAAAAAAGACTGGCTGGCGGCGCGTGAAATCGACTTCATCCGACACAAAGACCAGTCCAGATTTGAATCCGTTAGATTACAAGATATGGTAACACTTGGAGGAAAAGGCGTGCTCAAAGCCTCATCCCAATTTCGAGTCACTCAAGACATCTTTAATTAAGGCAGCCGCCGATATGACATGGACCTCGTTCGTGGTGAGATAGACGACTGGCCGCGCAGATTGAAGGCCTGTATTCAAAATTACGGAGGTCATTTTGAATAAACTATAGTGTCATAAGAATCTATGTTTTGTTAAGTTCATTTTGGTATATAAATGGTTACATAATGAATAAACTTATTTCAATTATTTTACATTAAACATGTGATAGAATTTATGACCTGACTAGGTAATATGCAATTTGGGTACAGATGATAAACCAGGGTCACATTGGGTAGCTTTATATATCGATACGAATGACGTCGGTGAATATTTTGATTCATATGGACGGGCACCTGTACGAAATTGTAAAAGATGGAACTGGAATGTTGATAGGACTTCAGTTTGTGGCGAATATTGCTTAATGTATTTGCTATATAAGTTTCAGGGATGTTCAATGCATAGTTTTACGAGTATATTTACAGAACACATTGTACAACGATATGTTAGTGGATGAGATGTTTCGCTCCTATTTTATAGATAATAAGTAATAAGATTTTGTATTTTATAAATAAAAATTTTAACAAAATTAGGTAATGTGTTTAAAAGATGGAACTGGAATGTTGATAGGACTTCAGTTTGTGGCGAATATTGCTTAATGTATTTGCTATATAAGTTTCAGGGATGTTCAATGCATAGTTTTACGAGTATATTTACAGAGAACACATTGTACAACGATATGTTAGTGGATGAGATGTTTCACTCCTATTTTATAGATAATAAGTAATAAGATTTTGTATTTTATAAATAAAAATTTTCAAAATTAGGTAATGTGTTTTATTGATGATTCAGATTAGTGTTGTAGATAGGAACAAAGGAGTATAATACAATAGCATAAGCCGACCCACACGCTGACGAATAATAGATAATGACGGTAGTCAATCAACAATATATAAGTAGATAAGGACAATGGAGCGTTAATGACGGTTGAGACTCGCAGCTGATATCAGTTAGATAAGAGTTAATTGATCTGCACATCTCCGGAACCGTGCATCCTACGCAAAAATGGAATGCCAAAACCTAGGATTGTGAGTCGACGAACGTCGTGCGCCAGAACTGGTACAACCTTTCTACAAGTGCGCCAGAACGGGTACAACCTAACTACTATCGAAGGAGAAAGAATTTGTAAAAAACGTTTTTTTAACATAACTTCGAGATTTCGCAACATAATTTGGTGGGTTAATGGGAAGTTCCAGCAATGGCCTGCAGGGGCAACTAATTTTTTTTAACGAATTAAGGTAACAAACGAGTACACGTTCCACCTGTCGGGATTCTGCTGTGGCCCACACCCTACAGACACCTACATCTATCCTCAATTAAAAATCAGAATGCAGATGCGTTTCCACCCCTGAGGACTAAGATGAAATGCCTCGTTTCCAGTAAAAAAAGGTATCCGCTTGCCTACACTCGCCATACGAATCACAGTAGAACTAAACTTCTATTTTACGCTAGTATTATGTGAGAGCGTGATCCTTCCCCGGTCGAGCCGACCCTTTACCATCCCAACCTTACCCATATGGACCCTTAACCATAGTATGGCCAAAGTTTGAAGTGCGTCTTAAACTGTGATATATTACTGCTACTGATATATATTATGATACTGCATATGATTATAAACTGCAGCGTGATTCTACCATGTAAATAAGGGAAATTGATGGGATTAAACGTAGTCGCCAACTGTCTACGCAAATGATCATCACAGTCTATATATTTACTTCAACCGTTGAACATCGATTTCAAACACTGCCACAAAGCAGTCCCGAGCCACCTCATTCATCGACCATTTCAATAGGCCATCTACATCACGACGCCTTAACCTATTGTGTCAGTGTTTGGTCCAAATTGTATTCAATGTTTATTGAATGCCTCGTTTGTCTGGTGGTGGTATGCAAAACTGCTGATCATAACGTCCTGGGTTCGAATCCCGGGCCAACGACCGTAAAGCTGTTGGTCCTCGTCAGATCTCTCTTTAATCGCGTCATATTGCCAGTCCATCCATAAGGTTTTCCATTTCCCATGTGGAATATAAGAGAGAGGGAATAGAGTGCAAACGTAGCATTTCAATGATGCTGTGTTTCGCGTGGTAAGTGTAGAGAACCGGAGATCTTTTTAACTAAATAGGAGGCATTCTATCTTAGCCCCCAGAGGTGACAACGCATCAGCATTTAGATACTTAATCGAGATTAGATGTAGATTTCTATGGGCCACAGTATGCACTTACCATCAGGCGGGCTGTGTGCTCGCCTGTCATCCTATTCTATAAAAAAACCTGTGCTTACGCACACACTCGTGCACTACCATTATCCAGTCCTGCTGCAGGTGATGAATGATGTCTCCATTCCCAAGTAACACAGTAAGCATTTTAACAAACGAATAGTAAACATATGTAGAACTTAAGATCCGTATAAACTCTATAAGTTCACCGAGCATCTTGACGCTTTATATTGGCGTTTCAAAAGCATTATGATGCTTTACACTGTATAACGGTTGGATAGTGGCATATCAAAATGCTTTTGTAAAGCACGTCACGTATCATTTAAAAATCGTAAATAGCGTACCTATCATCATCATTCAGCCATATTATCACAAAATAATCTACAGAAAACGCTATCTCGACGACGACAACGTATATTTCTTTTTATGACATTGATATAATTGGCTAAAATAAATATGCATAGCTCGCACGCTGCAACAGTTTCGACATCCATTGTGTTGCATACGCGAGCGACCTAGTGGGGAGCGTCGCAATTAATTTTTTTTATAGAAGAGGGGGCAAACGAGCATGTGGCTCACCTGATGTTAAGTGACTACCGCCGCCCATGATCAACCGCAACACCAGGGGAATTGCAGGTGCGTTGCCGGCCCTTTAGAAAGGAGTACGCTCTTTTCTTGAAGGTCCCCAGGTCGTATCGGTCCGGAAAAATCGCTGGTGGTAAACTATTCCACAGAGAGGTTGTACGTGGACGAAAACTCCTCTTGAAACGTACAGTGGTGGACCGCCAAGCATCCAGATGATGTGGATGATCGCGACGTTTGCCGCGTAGTGCGTTAACGAAATTTGGCGGCTGGGATTAATCCGAACAATTCCTCAGAGCACTCTCCATGGTATATGCGAAAGAAAATGCAAAGAGACGCAACATCTCTTCGCAGTGCCAGTGAATCGAGCCGATCGGAAAACACTCGGTCGTCGACGATTCGAGCCGCTCTGCGCTGGATGCGGTCAAGTGGAAGGAGCTGGTACTGGGGAGCCCCAGTCCAGAGATGGGAATTTCGCGAATAAAATTTGAAAAAAAAAATTGCGCGAGTAGAGCAGTGTGTTGTCAGATTAGACAGACAGGGCAACATCGCGGTAGCGCGAGGAGCAGAGTGATGAGCAGCGTGAGGAGCATGGTATGGTCAAGCCATAAAGATCAACTGAGTTCTGTTGTACAGCTAACAGCTCTTTAATCAAATACATCTAAGTTATTATAATGCATAAAGCTGTATATACCTACATTCATTTTACTGTATTCGTAAAATCATTTGTCCGCAATATTGTGGGGGGGGGGGGGGAAACAACATATGCACATGTTTTGTTGATCATATATTTTTAATAGTAGCGTTTAAGTAATGGTACTATTTCAGTCTACATCAAGTCTAGTAAACTGATGAAGTCATATAGAACTACTTTATAGACAATGGCACTGCAGTGGTTTATCAAAAGTCTGGCGGCATTAATTTACCTTTTTGAAGGATTAACGGGCTGCTATAGACCGACATCATTTTGTAAATATTTTGTAACCAAAAAATATTATCATTCGGTCCTATTTATAAAAGCAATAGACCTATATACTTAATAAAAATATAACGTAATTTAAAACTCCCCAACCTATATAAAATAAAAACCAAAATATAACGTCTATTATATTAACTAAGCAAAAATCGTTCTATACTAGGACTACACAACTGTTTTGGTTATTTCATACATATTTTATATAACATTTTATATCAAAACTACAATATATCGAAGGCGCGTGAAAATTTTCTATGAACCTCATATAGACATTTACAGTAAACTACTTTGCGCAGTAAGTAATATTTGAAGGCATGAAATAATAAAGGAGTCAAAAACTTTATAAATTCAATTTTATGCAAACAAATATGGTTGTGTTGTTTGTATACTCAGTTTTGACCGTCTTCCTTCATCCATATATTATATTGCGAGACATTAAGTAGTTTACATATTACAACGTTTAGTACCGCATATACAGATGTTTTTTTAAATGATGTAGGGTTTATTTAAGTTCTAACTGTGAACACTTAAATAGCTCCAATCATTCGTTTACTACGTTCTAAGGCTAATCTAATGCTTTTGTAATGCAATTAACATCTTCGTTATAAATAGTATTGCTTGTAAATAATGCTTCTGCATTGTGATTGGCAACTTCATTGAACATTGAATTTTTTTTATTTATTTATTTACACTTTATTGTACTAAAGGTACAAACGGCGGACTTAATGCCATATGACATTTTCTACCAGCCAACCGGAAAGTTAGTGGGAGATGTGTGTACTGCAGTGGGCTAAGATGAAACCTAAAATTGTTAAATTTCACATACCCCCCCCCCCCACACACACACACATCACACACACATATACTCATAGCTCAAACTTAATTATATATACATATGTATATACATACATACACATACACATACACATACATATATACGTATACATACATACGACACACATATACACACGTATATACATACATATACAATAGATATAATAGATTAAATGCTATAGATTATTTATATATTTATGTATCAGATGAACCCAAATAATGTTCCTTTACCTTTGTTTTAAAAATCCACTTGTTGGGGGATTTTCTTATTGCTAGGGGAAGCGCATTCCAGAGTCTTACAGCTGTAACAACGAAAGAGTTTGAGAGGAAACCAGTACGGTGAGAGGGAGTATGGAGCACGAGATTGTTACGAGAGCGAAGATTGCAATCATGGGAAGAACCCAGGTATTGAAACTTACATTTCAAATACTCTGGGACCAATGGATCGTTAAGAATAGTGAACAGAGTGCTAAGAATTCTAAGGCTCCTGCGTTGTGGGATATTTAACCATTTAAGTTGAGAGCGATAGAAAGAGACGTGGTCATACTTTCGAAGACCGTAAATGAAACGGATACAGTTGTTGAGAAGCCGATCCAATTTATTGACCAAGTATTTGTCTGCGTCTAAGTAACACACATCAGCATAGTCAAACATAGGAAGAATTAGCGATTGAATTAGAAGTTTCTTCGTACAAGGCGGTAAGATATTTTTATATCTGTACAATTTTCTCAGAGTAGTACAAAGTTTACGGCTAACTTCCTCAACATGACTGCGCCAAGTAAGTGAACAATCCAAGGTTAATCCCAAGTCCCTAACATGGGAGCTGTAAGGAATTACCTCGCCATTATAAATCAGAGGATCGAACGATGTGTGATTAAGTTTACCTAATTGACGTGCACTGCCTAAGACTATAGCTTGGCATTTGCTTGGATTAACAGCAACCCCATACCTTCTTGACCAATTAAGAATCCAGTTAAGATCGGAGTTAATCACGGTTACAGCATTATTTATGGAAGTAGCATCGGCATGAGCATAGAGTTGCAAGTCGTCGGCATACATATAGTAGGAAGAACGAAAATTACAAGTGATCATGTTAATAAATATAGAGAAAAGTAAAGGAGAGAGAATTCCGCCTTGCGGAACACCAGTGGTTAATTCACCCCAATCGGACACCATACCATCGACCCGAATCGCCTGCTGGCGACCACGAAGATAGGAGGAGACCCAATTCCGTGCTGATAAGGAAAAACCTATGTAAGACAAGATGGCGATGAGAATATCATGGTCAACGGTATTAAAGGCGTTAGAAAAATCTATTAAAACTAACACCGTCAACTTTCCAAACTCCATGCCATCACGCACATCCTCTGTTATTTTAAAAAGCGCCGTTGTGGTGCTATGTCCAGGTCGAAATCCTGATTGGTGTTGATTCAGTAAGTTGCTTTTGGTTAAGTGAGTTTGTATCTGTTTAAGCGTTACAGCTTCTAAGAATTTTGACAAAAACGGCAAAATCGAGATAGGCCGGAAGTGATTGAGAGCACTGGGCATAGAGATTTTTGGAAGAGGGAGAACAAAAGCCTTCTGCCAGCATAACGGAAACTTCCCAGTAAGCAATGAGCAGTTTATAATGGAGGTTAAAATTGGTACAATATGATCTGAAACATATGATATCATGGTTCTTCCTATGTTGTCATGACCTACTACTGCCTTTGACTTAAGGTTTTGTAATACTTTTAAAATATCCTTCTCAGTGACGGCAGAAAAAGAGAAAGAATCAGTATGCGGGGATGACATGGAAGTAATATCCGAAATAGTTTTCATTTTAATATGAGATGGGAGACAAGCCGCTGTAGAAAAGTGAGCATTGAGATCATTTAATGAGAAAATATCTGAGATTACTTGTTTTTTAGTTTTACTGAGACCATGAGAGTGAATGAACTTCCATGTCTCCGATTGCGATGAATTAATTAGGAAATCATGAAAATATCGGCGTTTAGCAGACCTCACCACCTGATTGCAGCGATTCCTAGCCTTTTTGAAGGCCTCCCAGTTCTGTACAGTACGGCAAGATTTATATGTGAGAAAAGCTCTGTTGCGCCTGTTCATTGCCAGGCGAACGTCGCTGGTGATCCACGGTACTGATGGACGTTTGATTTTAACCTCGCGTTCTGGCGCATGTGTATTGAAAATATTCAATAATTTAGAATTAAACTTCATAACCATATCATTAATTGAGTCAGTATTTAATACTGGAGACCAAC
Source organism: Parnassius apollo (assembly GCA_907164705.1). NCBI lineage: Eukaryota > Metazoa > Arthropoda > Insecta > Lepidoptera > Papilionidae > Parnassius > Parnassius apollo. The sequence continues at coordinate 4,282,602 of CAJQZP010001060.1, read as the reverse complement.
CAATGGCGGACACATCATTAATTAAGTTATCTCTATTTAATCGAGCATAGCTGCGTAACTTTATTGTATGAGGGATATGTTTAGGTGGTTTTAATTTGTATGAGAGAAATAACAAGTCATGGTTCGAAAAACCAGTAAGTAATAATGCTAATATAATGCGCCTGCAATGCAATTAAGCAACTATTGTGGATCTAAATCTGTATAATTTATGCCCAAATAAGTATTACAGTAGCTGTATAAATGTTTGTAATGCTACAATAGAACTAACACAAAATGCGAAAACGATACACAAATGCAAAATGTAAATCGGCCGTTATACTGCCTCGATGTGTGTTATTAGGGTCGAGACTAGCTGCTGTTACCGTAACTTGGCCTGGAAGGCGAAAAGCGTTTTCCTAGGGGTAGAGCTCGATTTCTGTCTGCAAATTGAAGCGTTGAGTCCCTGTGTCCTGGTGATTGACATTTACGCAGCGCCATCTCTATTGTTAAGTCTTCTTTCTTACTGTATTCTATCTTCTCGCTTATTTACGTTCTGTATCGTTCTGTTCCTAGACGTTATATGTGCTCAACGCAGTAAAAAACATGAAGACGGACTATTTATTACATCCTCACACAAAAACACACAAAATTAGTCGTATATCCTCAATGTTAGTCTGATTTCTAAGTCATTGATTAAAATTTCTACGATGTTAAACAAGTTTTTGAATTGTATATGTTATACCTTATTTTTATTAATTCCGTTGATTATCCTATAATATCCCGTGGCGACAAAGGAACATTAAAAATAATAAGGATGAATGATTTTCCTGATAACAATTCAAAATAATAAAATACCGCAGTTGTCTACACGCCAGCCTGCCAAGCGTGCCCAACTATGGCAAATATAACGTCTAACGATAAATCTTTGATAGAATGTTATGGATGGATGAATAGATACTTGATTTTTATTCAAATTCCAAACGTCCCGGGTGACGATGCCATATTTAAGAATGGCGGTTCTAGCCTGAAGTCCGTTTGTCTCAGTAGGCATCACCATTTTATCTTTCTTTGTCAGTAAAGTAATATGTACTACATACAAGAACAGACACCGCGACCAAAAAATGTACGGCAGTGCTGGGCGCGTAGGAGTCTAGTTATGGAGTGTCACTTCCGTCGCTGCACGCTGGAAAACAACTCTACGGTCAGTAGCAAAGAGTTCTTTTTTGCTTTATGACACGTATAATTGTAAGATCAGCTTCAAGTACATTTTTTTTATAAACTAACATTAAAAATATGGAGTGTAGAGGTAAGGAGTACAGAATGTACAGTGTCCGTAGGAAAGCGTTAAATAAGTGGCGCCACTGTAGCTACAGTATATATTTTAAAGTAATTCTTTTTACAATAATTATTTCATTGAAACCAAAATTTTTATAATAACTCTCAACCAAAGATGTTTTATAGGTACAGATACCGTGTACGCGCGCCTAAAACGCTTCCATTTAAAAGGCGCCAATATTGGCGTATTCGTTCGATCGTTCCGCCATTACGCCAGCGACGTTCACTGCGAAAATACATCACCCACCGATGTTTTTAATTTCGGTAAATGACTGTTTGTGCTTAGAAATCATGTAAAAATTACTCTTGGAAAAAAAATAAGAATAAGAACATCACTTTTCATAAATAAATATACAATTTTCTGGTGTATTTCTTGATAAAATAATACGAAAGCTGAATGTTAATACAAGTAATAATACTGCGCAATAATATTCGAGTGTTGCCTACCGTATGAAATGTTTTTCCCTTTTTTAATGTCATAAATTGTAAAGCAACTGTTGGCAACGGATATTTATCCAAAGCAGCCGATACGCAACCGTTGTGAACCGGTTGTTTATCCGACTACAAACGCAAAAGGATGGTTATGTTTTTACTGTGTGTGCGGTTGGCTAAGCTGAATCGCTTTTTGGAATGGTGCTCAAAAACTACTTGACCTATTTAAAAATTCTTTCACCATTAGAATGCTATTATGACTGTGAAACGTAGAATGTATTTTAACATAGGGGGCACTACCATCAACGAATATATTTTTAGCTAAACTCGTACAGTTCTTGACCGATTTTGAAAATTCTTTTACCACTAGAATGTTATGTATAATTAAAGATGTCTAATTTAGGATGTATTTTATTATAGATGGCACTACTTTCTATGAATATGTTTTATTTGGCTTATCTCGAAAATTACTTGACTGATTTTGAAAATTCTTTTACTGTTACATTACTAATGAGTGCTTTAGTTGTGTGATTAAATTATATTATTATAATAATTATGTTATATTATTATTTGTTATATAATTATGTTATATTATTGTTTGGTGTATTATTATAATATAATGTTCAATTCAGTTTCATGTCAAGGACACCTATACACAGTCAACGTTGTTTTTAGATGTTTTTTTTTATTTATTTACTTATAGGTTTTACAGTACAAAATGTAGCCTTTAAACACACAATCTTTTATCGTCTTCCAAAGCAGGATTTAATTGATTTCACGCAATGATTTTATCTAGTCATGAAACTGTATCGATATATGAATTTAAAAAAAAATAAACATTTGCTATCTCTTGCTCGAAGTTAATACTTAACCAAACTTACTTTTGTACGTCATTTTACTTGAGATTAAAAATAATTAATGACTTAGCTGCAATATTTTGGGTTTTAAGGTACGGTAGTGTAGTACTTTTATATATATATATATATATATATATATATATATATATATATATATATATATATATATATATATATATGTTAGATACATAAATATCTAATGTGGTTTTTATTTATTTTAACTGTTACATTAATTATATCTAGGTTTTATTACTTATCTTCACTATTTTAGTGAGATTTTCGTACCTACATAAAACACACATAACCGCCCATATCCCTTGTGTGTGTAAATGTTAGTGGGATAGACAACTTTTTTGAGGTTATATTTACTAAATAAAATCATTTAAGATTTCAGAGCTACTGAGCAGTTTAGCAGCACACTTCAAACCGTCGACAACTGCTAAGTTCATTTAATTCCAGTAGCTACTCCAACGCTGTTGTGGAGAGTTTTTGAGACTGTTATTTACTGCTTACCGATGGCAACTTTTTCAACTATTCTACTATGGTAGTTGGTACTCCTTACTTCTACACTCCATATTGCAAATGACCAAGTCTCTGCGTCTCTTCTAGCAAGTAGTACATACTACTTCAATGATCTCTGCCATCGAACAGTACAGCAGGCACACAGCGTTGTTCCGGTTTAGAGGGTAAAAAGCTTATGTCATTTCGGGCTGTGAGTTATTTCATCTAGGTCCATAATCCATCAATATGAGCGGTTTACCTAGTCTGAAGTACTAGGTAGATCGCTCATACTGACGCTACTACTTGTTTGTCGCTAAAAACACTCGTCTTACACTTATTTTGTATAGCACTGCAGGCGTAATCATGCATAAGCTGTCATGAATAACACACGTACGTAACGAAATTATGCCATAGCTGCCACGCGGATTAGCAACAACAGATTCTTATGTATATATCTCCTTTTCCCCTCTATCGCTTCTTACGACAGAGATGTCCGTAGATAGATAGTCTATTGGCCACAGTATCTACCATAGAATACTTATACTACACAATAGAATGGCTGTCAATTATACGACGATAAGCGTCGCCGGGACCATACATACAAGCAATAACGTCGTATTATCACTACTACAAACCCGATTGGCTGTGTTGACAGACAGATTTTAATACATATTTATTTGTAAATAGCGTGCAATTCGGCATTTTCTAAATAATTTGCATGTGAAATTTGGAAACGATGGTAACGTCAAAACACATCTCGTGTTGATATTTATACGTGTGAATTGACATGTTAGTGACATTTTAGTGGCTACACGGGCTCCGCCCACTCCCCCGTTCTATTATGTATGTATTATAGTATTCTATGGTATCTACTCACCATCAAGCGGACTGAATCATTCGTCATTCCCATTTAAAAAAAAGACGATAAGGGGTAATCAATATTCTTATAACGCTGCTTACACTTAAGATTAATTTATTTAAGATTTTTACGTATTAATTCTGACGCGCTTGTTATTAAAACTTTATTTTAGTCTATGAATACTCATAATAATAAATGAAAAATAAACAATTCCGGATTAAAATTATTTATTTAAATATTCTACCCTAATTACATACTATGCTTAGCTTAACCTGTCTATATTGATAAATATACAGATAACATTTTTTATACAATAGGGTGTCAAACGAGCACACAGTCCACCTAATGGTAAGTGGATGCAGTGACCCATAGACACATTTATCCTCGATTAAAAGAATCAAAACGCAGATGCGTTGTCACCCCCTGAGGACTAAGATGGAATGCCTCGTTTTTTTTTTCATTCTAATACAAAGTATGCACTATATCGTAAGAGAATAACAATTAATATAAAACCCACAACAGGGACGGACCTGCTGTTTATAAGAAAAGTATTGGAGCAAGTCCCTTCTGCTGCTATAATGCGTGTTGAGTCTTTTCCCTCGTGAGTCATATATAAACATTTCTATTATTTAGCTATTGCGTCTATTTCGCAAACAAGAAAACCGTGAAAATATAATTAATTCATCAGATATACAAGGTTTCTTGATTTCATCATCGGGCATGTTGAGCATCAGCGCTTAAAAGTTCATTATAGATATGCCAATATTGTTTAATAGCATATATACCTACTATCAAAGAACAATAGCAACCAAATAAAGTGGAATATGATTGCTATTTGTTAATGGAATCATTAAAAAAATTATACGAGAAAAACGCAAACAAAACATTTATAAATTAAAGTGTATATAAATTATGCTAATAAATTAATTTTCAATGTTTTCAACGGTTTGTCATTTAGTCATTAACGAAAAATTTATAGTTACACTTAATAGTTTTTTTTTTCTTACAGTGCCAACATGGTTTATATTTTAATTTATAAAAATACAAATAAAAAGATTATTCAAATTCTGTGTCCATTAAATAACAAATTTATTTTCAGTTATTACATATCTAAATTATTCCGTGTAAAAAAACGAGGTAATCAGGTGATTAACTTGGGATTTGAAGACCCCTAATAAAATACTCAACCACTTTCCTTAAAATCGTGCGCCCAGCCCTACGTGCAGATGTTTTACAGTATCAAGTTAGTATACTTTAACAACATAAACAAGTTATGTGCTAATAAAATAAACATAAAAGTTCTAAAAGCTATTTACAGCTTAATTTAAATATTCCTAACATAAATAGGTATTACAGAACAACGCTAATTCTATATTTGATTTATTGATCTTTGCTATCTTCTTCCTCTATAAATTCTGCATCAAGAACGACCTGAAACAATTAATATTAATTATTCTTCATATCAGCTGTGTTCTTTCACGCGTTTTTATTGGTTTTTTCTAATTTGTTGTATTTGTTGTAAATTGACCGTATTTCAGAGCGGAGCTCGCGAGCTCTGAAATACTGAAATACGGTCTCGTGGACCGAAAATTGCCGTATTACAAGTACTTGCCGGAAGCCGTGCTCGAAAATGACCGCGCCAGGCTCTATTGGGACCGGGCCATCATCACAGGCAGGACTATTCTTGCGAATAAGCCTGATATTGTGCTGATGGACCGGGCACAGTCAAGGATATTTTTGGTCGACATTACCATTCCGTATGACGAGAACCTCGTCAAAGCCGATACAGATAAACGAACAAAATATCTGGACCTGGCTCACGAGGTGACCGACATGTGGGGTGGTCTGCCGACCGAAATTATTCCTGTAGTCGTCTCTGAGAATGGGCTAATCCCAGTCAGCCTCTCTGGTCATCTGAGGCGACTGGGACTCCATGACGGACCGCTCCAGGCTCAAATGCAGAAGGCGGTGCTCCTCGATACCGGCCGCATCGTCCGCCGGTTTCTTTCCCTTTCCCCCTAACCCTCGGCCGTTTGGTCTCCCCTGCCGAGGGCTCCCATCTGGTTGGATCTTATTTATTTATGTAGTGTTTGTATTTATTTTATTTTATTGATATTTATGTACATTTATCTTTTCATTTTAATTTATAATTACATATTTATAGAACCCAACCAGGTGAGAAAATTATATAGATACCCCAATAAAACTAATATTAATTAATAATAATGTTTGTTAAGGTACTTCACACCTAGCGAATGTTACACAATTAAAGTCAAATTTTTACATACAACATTCAACATACAATAGGTATATAAGATTACACTATTAAAAAAACTGATTATTAAGAATTTAGTAATGATGACAGTATTAACTAAATAACATATCTCATACTTTTTTTCTATTCGCTTTTTTATTTTCTATTAGAACTCGTATTTTTATTATACACTATTTACCTAATTTCAATGTGTTTGATTTTTTTTCTATTTATAAATGCTAGGTGTATAAAAGTGGAACATGTTTGCAAATTATGTCAATGGCAACTTTTTTTCTCACAAGTAATGAGACAAAAATCGTTTTATATCCCTGAAATTTACGATGGGGCGAATGCGTCTACCACTTAAAGTATAAATTAGACGCCATAGCCCCAAATTTTTTTGTTCGACTTAATAGGAGAGACCAAGCCAAGAATATCGCTTATAAGATGATAACTAGCTATATCATGAGCGATCTAATATATTTTTTCGATTAATTGTGTTACGAAGGCTTCCTATTATGTGGTACTTGCTAAAGACGCCTTTGCCCCACCTGGGGCTTTTGCGTCTTAAAATCTCAACTTGTAAAGAATGGGTGTTTTCAAGCAAGGGTTTTAAAAATATCACGAAATAATATTAAAACATAAAATTTTATTAAATAATGTGTTATATGTTTTAATTCACATTGTTTTAAATTATACAACTAAATTAATATGATCAGTTAAAAATGCCGCTTAAAGTATCGTGACGCATTAAGCCCCGGTTGACCTTATACTTAAATTCATGAAGAAACCTTTGTTTTTTCCCGGGACTAGTTGAACCTGTCTTTTTCCTTACATGATTCAGTCATCTTTCAATAGATCTTGCAAATTTTTACAAATCTCATAAAGTCTATTTGCAAATATTATACAACAATATTTTTAAAAGACCAAAAATAATCGCAAAAATTTCAATATAACAGGTAGTCGCTAACACTTTCGATATCGATAGTACGCAAGACGACACAATAATGTGCCCGGGCTACGGGATGCAGGGAGACACTACGCGGGGATAGCGCGTCACCCGTTGCTATGGTGTCGCTTCCCCATACCTCATACCGCACCACACTGACACCTGTTTTACGATTCTACGCCGTTTCATCACTCGTGGCGGGGCATACGAGCACCTCTGTTTATGTTACATGGCCATTTTGTTCACAGCGGTGCTTATATTTATATATTATGTCATTGTTGGTGCAATTGTTGGTGATTGTGTAACTTCTGAACAATTGGACAGATTAGGTCGTATTCACACAGTAAATTTGTTTTTTCAAGACAATGGTACATTACTATGCTAGGATCTGATAGGTACCGCAATATTGATGGACCAAGATACCTCATATTCACAATTTTATGCCGATGTTGTGCCAAAAAAGAAGAAAATCACAATATCTGGATCCGATAAGTGGTGCTGTGGTCAAGGTATTTAAATTTTGTTTTTAAAATGTCAAAAGACTGGAGTAACTTTACAAATTTTAAACATAGCACCACCCACCAGAAAAGTCAGAAAATGTTCTACAAGGTCAGTTAGTACATACTGCTTGCATATCAGCAACGGCACGATTGGTCTCCTTTTCGTTATCGTCTTGATCTTGCTCTTCAACCACCTCCATTTGTGTTTCTTGCTCACCATCTAATAATTAACACAATATTTACTAAATACAACAATAAATCCAATGTACAGGTAGCAATACGGGACATTAGCACAACTTTGTAATGTGAAGTTGATTAAAAGGTTTCTTTGGTGAAGGTCCAAGACTCAGGGTGGCTACATTGAACATTCTTTCACGTGATAGTTCCATTATTTAATCGTCGTGATCTATTAAATATTCATGTGTCATTCGCTAGCAGTATATTGGCTGGAGAATGCACTTATGCTAGTACTGTCGTTTGTGCACACACGGTCCGCAATCTATAATATAAACTGCATTTTGCACAGAAAGCACAGTGAACGAGTGTTCGCGCAAACACAGATGCAATCCGGAATCGGAGACTGATCAGACCATCAGCTATATTATTAACGGCTTATCGGTAATGGTGAAACACCGCAAACTTCCTAACTCGGGGCTGCTAGTGAAAATTTCTAACAGAAAAATCCAGACCCAGAATCTGAGCCCGGCACCACATGATCAACAGTCGAAGTGCGCCACAATCTTGTATTTGTAAATCGTGAACTTGTAAAATTTAATATAGTAACAAGAGAATGGCAATCTTCAAACTACAATTTCGACACCTATAAAAATCTTGAAATCCCATATTCCAACTCAATCATCAAGCAGACTGGAATAATAATAATTACACATAATAAATAAGTTTCTGTGGTGCCGTGTAATTACGGCGTTAAAGAATCCACTATCCCATATCATCCCATAAAAGTAAGAGGCGACAGAGAGAATTGAAATAGGACTGGAGTGGTTCACCATTAAGTAATTATATTTTTATTTTTGCGCAACAAAGTTTGTCTGGGATATTTAATCTGAGACTAAAAACAAGAATGTGTGATTCCATAATAAAAATATACCTACCCTCAGAAGAAGCTTGTACAAGTTGTAAAGTGCCATCAACAATCTGTCCAGATATAACTCCGGATAAATTGTTGACGTTCAACTGTTGTCTTATCTTCTTTGCTTCTTGCTCTAACTGCTGCTGTATATAAAGCTCCTTATGGTGGATTTTGTTGTGGTACTTGAGGTGGTGTGCCTTTGTGAACTTCTTATTGCAAGGCTCGCAACTGAAATATATTTAAATATGAAAAGTAAATTGAAGAATGAAAAATTAAAAAAGTGTTATTTTTTTCTTATAGGATAGGGTGACAAACGAGCACAAAGTCCACCTGATGGTAAGTGGTTGCTGTGGCTTATAGACATCTACATCTATCCTCGATTACAAATCAAAATACAGATGTGTTGTCACCTATGAGAGTAAAGCGGGCTACATACGACACGATATCGGTGGCGATCTAGGGTGGAAAGAAATCGGGGCTTTTATCGGGGTAGACCTTACACACGGGCCTGCCTAGCAGTACGCGTTCGGACTTGGAGCGGAATGCATATGCGGTAGAGTTCTTCAAAATACCTCCGACTCTCTTAAAACACCACCGTGTTGGTTTGGCATTAGCCATCTCGGTTAATTTATTCGAAAATAGAAAAAGAGAAGTTGCTGGGTGAAAAAATGGCTCCAAAAGAGATAAAAATCAAGCCACATAAACGTACTAAATGGCCTGTAATCCAAGGACGTGATTAATTTTCTCCGGATGGATGAAGAGTTTTTATAACCTTCTAGAAATGATTTCGCCACTTATATAAAAACGTCAATTTCTCCTACCTATGCTATTTAGTTATTTCTTCTCTTTGTTCATTTCTGCTTTGGTCAAAATCTGGTTATGTATTACACACATCAAACAAGGAAATAAAATACTTTTGTATTATAATATGCATACTTTTTTTTTAACGTAATCTTTATTTATGGAGTAAAACTATCAGAAAATAAAATAGCTTATATCTTTTTTTTAAACATAAAGAAACCTTTAATTTCGGACATACTCCCTTTTATATAACTTGTTTATTGATGTGGAGATGGTGAAGGAGTAGAATTTAGTTGTTGATAAGAGGATGAAGGCACGTAAGAGATCGAAGTGTGGTCTTGTGGAGTTGTAAGAGATATGAGTGCGGTCTTGTGTTGATAGCGTTGGAATAGGAGTTAGTTGTTGAGGAGAGGCTTTATCTTCTCCTTACTTACATCATACACTCTACTATACGAACGGCAATAAAAAAATTAGTTTAGTAGGCATTCTTGACCATGTCACTTCGCAGGGTCACAGGCTAGGGTGGATATGATTTGAATTTCGATAAAATTTCAATTAATTTATTTATTTTATTCACTTTTTTTGGTTTTTTGTAAAATATCAGTGCCATAGGCTTCTACTCCGTTTATATGATTAAAATGTAAAAATTTTGTTATATAAAAAAGGTCATTCAGTATCACTGTTTTGTTAACTTCCTTCCGCGAGGGTTGCCGGCAGCGACTGCCAAAAGAAATCGGGCCGATGCGCCTACACACACGCAGTAAGGAGGGGGCAGTGCCCCGATCTAGGAAGCATCGGCTGATCTAGGAAGCATTTTTGCTCCTGCCAGCCGATTAAGGAGGCGATATCGGCCACGACTTAGGATGGCCCTACATACGACACGATTTAGAGGCAATCTAGGAGGCATCCTCACTACTCCACCCTAGATCGCCACCGATATCGTGTCGTATGTAGCCCGCTTAAGATGGAATGCCTCTTTTCCAGTAAAAAGGGTCTCCGGTTCTCTAGACACAGCATACGAAACACAGCAGCATTAAGCTACTATTTTACGCTGGTATTCTGTGAGAGCGTGGTCCTTCCCCGGTCGAGCCGACTCATTCGTGCTACAAGCTACAACTATACTAGTAATATAACTGCAGCATGGCTCTAACACGTATAAACGTTGTTGCCAACCTACCTGCCATGTGCTATTGCTATCACCCATATGAGGCAATCTAGAGGGAGGCCTATGTTCAGCAGTGATCTTTAGACTATAATAATGTTGAATGAGATTGTATTTGAAAATTAGATTTGTTGAACTTTATTTTGAACTTCAAATTAGGTTTGTTGATAAAAGACAATCTATTCCACTTGTTGTGAGGCTGTAAAATTTTTATTTAACCTTGACAATAATTCTAAGTATAAGGCATAATAATGTTAGAAATATTTTTTATTTCTACAAATTTAATTATAAGCCTATCATAAATAAGCTACCTTTATTTACAAAATATCCTCTAAGGTTTTTTATGTTTTATCTTTGTTTTTAAAAAAAAATTGAGTGATGGTTAATTTGATGGTTAGTGTGTGCTATTAGCCATAGACATCTATCCTCGCTTAAGAATTAAAATATGAATAAGTTGTGTAACAGTCCACCTGATTGTAAGTGGCTATTATAGACACCTCGAACCGACCCTAAACAAAGAAACCTGCAGATACGTTGTCACCACTGCGAATTAAGATGTTATGCCTCTGAACTTGTAAATACACTGGCTCCCTATATCTTTAAACCGGAACACAGCAGTGCACATAATCCTGGTTAGTGGCAGAAACAGGTAAGATGGTGATGCCTACCCCACGGACTTCAACATAAAAAGGTTCCAACATCAATATATACTCAATAATCAAAGCAAATAATTGTGCAATTATAATAAATGTGAATTAAACATGATATACACTTACGAGTATTTCTTCTCACCAGTATGAGTCAGCATGTGGTTAGCCAGTACATAGGAGTAGGTGAAGGCCTTCCCACACAATGAGCATTGGTAAGGTCGGAGGCCCATGTGTAATCTGTAGATAAATAAAACGAATTAACATGTGTTCATTCATGCATTCATTATGGCCTACAAAAGTCCATTTCTGAACATAAAGCCACTACAGCTGTAAGATTACAGGCTATTGAAAACTAAATTGATCATAGAATACTATAATACATACATAATAGAACGGGTGAGTGGGCGGAGCCCGTCTAGCCATAAACATGTCACTAACACGTCAATTCACACGTATAAATGTCAACACAATCAATCGTTTTCAATTTTCGTGTCAAGCGTCACTGCATGCAAATTATTTAAAAAGGTGGGGGGTTCCTTTGTTTTTTTTTTTTTTTTTTTTTTTTTTTGGGGGGGGTTTTTTTTTTTTTTGGGGTTCAAATTTATCACCCTTTTTTTCTAAAAATACTTTAGGTTTGTATTTAAAAAACTTCCCACTTTACATTTTGGGGGGGGCCCCTCTCAAATTTTTCCCTACGGCTTTCGCTTTTGCTAGTTAACTGGATGGCTTTTGACTACAAATTGTGCAATAATTACGTGTCGAAAGAACAGCGAGAAATGGAATTTAAATAAAGGAGACATATTCTACAACCAGTAAGTCGAAACTATTTATATTTTGTGAATATTAGAAACAAAAATAAAGAAACATTTATGTGTTAAAAATATTAATCAAGTCTAAAATGCGTTTGTAAGTTAACTGATAATACGACGTAATTACTTGTATGTGTGCTCCCGGCGACGCCTATCCTCCTACAAAGTAAGGTTGACAGCCATTCTATTGTGTATTGTAGTATTCTATGAAGTTGACGGCTGGCCTTATATAGTATAGGCATATTTATAACTCCAGGTGCCATGTAGGGGCGGTGTAATAAAATTCACTACCCCATACCAACCCTTGGGTGTCAGCATAGGCGACAGAGGGAAAACAAACAGGAGATAGGCAGCAGAAGCGTGGCAACTATGGCAAATGTAACTCTTATGCGTTAGATAAATGATCATTATGCAATATTACTTAGCAATTTTCACAATTAATATTAATATGAATCTATTTCAAACTACCTACATTAATTCTAGAATTGAGTCACAATATAAAAGCCCGTACACTTGACGCTCGCGGCAGTTGATTACGAACAGTTGTGCTGAGAAGGTTATAAAAGTCAAGTTTATTGTGAAATAAGGTGATTCTAAAGGTTGTGAGTAAAGTTAAATTAATATATAGTCTTCTTTGTGAAAGTAAATTATAGTGTATTGTAAAGTATTATATACAATTCAAGAGTGAAATTAAACAACGAAAATAGTGGTTAAACAGTTAACTAAGTGAGTTGTTGTGGTTTTATTGGAGAAAAGCTGACAGTCAGAAGTGGGATGAAACGAACCACACGTAATCGCAAGATATCCTGTCTTACAAGTCTATTTGGAGTATACGCTAAGAAGACTGCTAAAGTGAGTTTACTATGAACCAAGGTCAGTGACTTTTATTTCTCTTTAATATTTCGTATTAAATTTGTATGTGAATACACAACTGTGTCTGTGTTAATCTCTTAAGTGGCAATCTGTTATAATCTTCGAGCTGCCACATATAGTGTATACAGTTTGACGTAATGCAGTACAGTGAATACGATTTTACCAAGTGAAAAAAAAAAACTATTAGGCGTGATTGAAACAATTCGATTAGAATAAGATAAATTTAATCCTTTTTACTAAGATTACTTAAATATAATTTCACAGCTTGTTACCATAAAACCTATAAAGTGAAATTGCAATATCTTTGCTATCATAATATCTAAGGTATCATAAGATTATAATTATAACATTTGCAACTATAAATATTTCTCTTCCTTTAATTTGTTACCGTTAGTTTAGTAGACACAAGTGAAAAATATCCTTAATTTTTAACAATTAAATTTTTGGGTTTGTCGGTTGGTTATAAACTTATATTGTGGGGTCGCCACGTAAGCGACGTAATCATGCTCGTCAACATCAATCAATTCTTATAGCTCTAGTACCCATGATCGTCGTAGTAAGCATAAACAAAAAAACATAAACTGTCCCCATCAACCAGTTGTCGACAGCACGATCATCATAAATCTCGACATGGTAATGACCATCAATCTCGAGGTGGAAATCTTAAAAGAAGAGTTTCAATAAGAACTCCGTCGTTGCCCAGGGTTCGAACAGTGTCACCACTGATAAGGATTAACTTAAATGATATGCCTCATAACGTTACAAGTGTGAACCCTCAATCCCTACCTTATGTTATGGAACCACCAGTTACTTCAGGTTTGACAAGCAGCTCAATGGCTGTTCCTGTTACTCCTATTGGAGGACAAATGTGGTCTTATAATATAACTGCAAATTTTAGTATTATACCAGAATTTGTGATCCTTCTGTTGATAGCCAAAGCATTGAATGGTAGATTCAAAAAGTGAGAGCGAAAAGTTCATATAAATATTCCTGAGGGATTTAATTATTAAATTTAGAAAGTTAAAAGTAAAAGTTTGTCATAGTTATTTAACATAGCAGTGTTAGACTTTATAGTATAACTGTTCCTCAATAATAAACTTTTTTGGTCAATTTACCATTATACGCTCATTATATTCAATTATTAGGACGTACTTAATATACATTATATTTAATTTTTATTGAAATTCATCTATTTATGTACCTACCTAATATATTAATTTTACATAGATATTTTTTATTTCTCTTTACAAAAATTATCTATTATACAATAATCAAACCAAAATTCGAATCTAATACATAACAAAATTTCATCAGGTGTCGGTGTACCTCCGTTTTGTTTTGTTCAGAAACTCTTGTATCTCATGAATATGATGAGGAAACATGTAGTTTCAAATGATGTTAATTTGACTTCTTCATGTTATACTGGACTCTTTAAATGTACTTAAAAATACTAATATGTTTTCTATTATTAAAATAATCACGAGGTCGGTTAATTGATAATCGGTTAGGCCTTTTCGAAATGTATAAGTATAATATGCTTTGTCATACTGCAAATCGCTGGAAAACACATATTTATAATAAAAAGCTAAGTCTTAGCGGTCAGCCGCCGTAGAGTCTACATCACCTGAGGATGCCTCGTGTAGAGGCGAAACACGTGTCGTATTATCGTCGATGGTGTGTCTTACCTGGAATAGTGGTGTTTGGGAGTAGTGGTGCTGGGACTAGTGGTGACGGAGTTAGTGCATGCAATTGAGGGAGGGCGGGAGGTGCTCTTCAATCCAGGTAAGACACATCATTGTATTTATTTAGCGAAAGGTTGCAAAGAAATTTATATTTTTATTTTTTAGTGTTGTACATATCTATTAGGATAAGTTATTTTGTATGCAAAACGTAACACAAAATATTATGCACCTTTTGAAGCGAGTATGTTGTTGAAATTAGGAATAATTTTACATTAAAAAATGGCAAGTATTATAGAATCGTCAAAAAGAACTATACCGTAACGTTACTCTGGGTGGTTCTTAAGTCTGTAAGATGGCGAATACTAAAAACGAATCGTGGCAATAACTGTCATTTTGGGGTTTGAAAAGACAAACGATCGTATCAAAGGGTTCTACTAGTTCAAAAATATGAGAAAGTTCACTAAAAAATATTGCAAGGCTTGTCTAGAATGTGCTCATAATAAAATTCCAGCCAGACTAAGGGAAGGAATGCTTCACTTCATTCTATTGAAAAGGTAAGCAAACCATTTTCCACCATACATGCGGGTCATTGCGGGCCATTCCCATTAAGTAAAAGAGTAATCAATATATATTGGCAATTATTGATCTTTTACAAAATATATGTCTTAAAACTGTCCGTGATTGTAGAAGTAAAACGGGTACCCAAATTTTTGCTTTGCATTATTCGGGGTACCGCGGCGGTTAACTACAGATCGCGGTACCAGCTTCACTAGTAATGAATTTAGCAAATATATAATGGGGAAAGTTATGAAACACATATTAAATGCGGTCGCTATACCTCGAGCAAACGATCAGGTCGAACGATATAATAAAACTCGTAGAATCAATCGCTTCTGCTAATCATAGACATCCTGAAAATGAGTGAGATACCGTATTGTTTAAAGTGCAATGGTCGTTGAACAACACAATACAAAGGCACTGGGAAAACTTCTGCTGATACTTAATTTGGGGTGGTTCCTACGGGAAGTTGCGATAGCGTTATGAACAGTGTAGTGGCTGAATCTCGGCAACTTCAAAACCGAGATGAAATTCGCAATGACCTTGAACAACGAATTTCTTCTGAACAACTGAAGCAAAAGACCAGGTTTGATAAAACGAGAAAAGAAGCTAACTAATGTAAAATAGATCTTGTTTGTATAGAGAAAGATGTATATAGGGCGCCGGGACATACCAGAAAGTTGGTTCCGAAATGTTCCGGACCGTACAGAATAACAAAAATTCTAGGTCATGATCGATATGACGTTCAAGACACAGCGATTACTAAAAAGGAAGGTAAAGCGGCATACATCGGGAGTTTACCCGCTAGATAAAATGCACCCTTGGTTAGTATTCCAAAATGATCCAATCTCCATTTTTTTTTATATTATTTATATTATTATATTCTATATTATTGTATTATATTATATTGTCCCTTTAAGATATGTAGTTATAGTTGCATCATAATTGCGATATATTATAAAGGAAGAGATATATTAAAATAGTAATACAATACAAACATATGAGTGAAAAATACAATAGTAATTTATATTATTGTATAACTCCCTTCTGTTGTATCTTTATGGATAAAACATAATAAATAATGCATGAAGATATGAATAATTATTACACTTTAAGGCAGGTATGTGCAATGGCATAATTACATATAAGAAATTGAGCTGTTACTGAATTGTATCAGTGTGAACCGTTCTGCGCAACGGCACTTCTTAGAGTTAAAGAGTGAGTTGGTACCGAATGGTATCCGTGTAGACCGTTCTATGCAACGGCATTCATTATATATAAGAAAGTGAGCCATTACTGAATCGTATCAGTGTGAATTGTTCTGCTTAACGGCACTTCTTAGAGTTAAAGAGTGAGCCGGTACCGAATGGTATCAGTGTGGACCGTTCTGTGCGACGGCATTCATTAGATGTAAGAAAGTGAGCTGTTACTGAATTGTATCAGTGTGGACCGTTCTGCACAACTGCACTTCTTAGAGTTAAGAGTGAGCCGGTACCGAATGGTATCAGTGTGGACCGTTCTGTGCGACGGCATTCATTTGATGTAAGAAAGTGAGCCGTTACTGAATTGTATCAGTGTGGACCGTTCTGCACAACTGCACTTCTTAGAGTTAAAGAGTGAGCCGGTACCGAATGGTATCGTGTGGACCGTTCTGTGCGACGGCATTCATTAGATGTAAGAAAGTGATCCGTTACTGAATTGTATCAGTGTGGACCGTTCTGCACAACTGCACTTCTTAGAGTTAAAGAGTGAGCCGGTACCGAATGGTATCAGTGTGGACCGTTCTGTGCGACGGCATTCATTAGATGTAAGAAAGTGAGCCGTTACTGAATTGTATCGCGCAACTGCACTTCTTAAAGTTAAAGAGTGAGCCGGTACCGAATGGTATCGGTGTGCACCGTTCTGTGCGACGGCATTCATTAGATGTAAGAAAGGGAGCAGTTACTGAATTGTATCGGTGTGGATCATTCTGCACAACTGCACTTCTTAGAGTTAAAGAGTGAGCCGGTACCGAATGGTATCAGTGTGGACCGTTCTGTGCGACGGCATTCATTAGATGTAAGAAAGTGAACCGTTACTGAATTGTATCAGTGTGGACCGTTCTGCACAACTGCACTTCTTAGAGTTAAAGAGTGAGCTGGTACCGAATGGTATCAGTGTGGACCGTTTATGCAACGGTATATTAGATATAAGAAAGTGAGCCGTTACTGAATTGTACGCGCAACGGCACTTCTTAATGAGTGAGCTGGTACCAAATGGTATCGGTGTGCACCGTTCTGTGCAACGGCATTCATTATATATAAGAAAGTGAGCCATTACTGAATTGTATCGGTGTGGACCGTTCTGCGCAACGGCAGTTCTTAGAGTTAAAGAGTGAGCTGGTACTGAATGATATCAGTGTGAACCGTTCTATGCAACGCCATTCATTAGATATAAGAAAGTGATCCGTTACTGAATTGTATCTGTGTGGACCGTTCTGCACAACTGCACTTCTTAGGGTTAAAGAGTAAGCTGGTACCGAATGGTATCAGTGTGGACCGTTCTATGCAACGGCATTCATTAGAGTTAAAGAGAAAACCGATGTCGAATGGTACTATATAGTCAGTATTAAGTGGGAAAAAAAATTAGTAATTAGAGTTAAGAGTTATTGTTAATTTAAAATTTTTTGGTACTGTTTTTACGCGGGGTCGCATCTAGTGTCAGGATTGGTCGAGTGTAGATAAATGATCATTATGCAACATTACTTAGTAATCTTCACAATTAATATTAATATGAGTCTATTTCAAACTACCTACATTAATTTTAGAATTGAGTCACAATATAAAAGCGCGTACACTTGACGCCCGCGGCAGTTGATTACGAACAGTGGTGCTGAGAAGGTTATAATAGTCAAGTTTATTGTGAAATAAGGTGATTCTAAAGGTTGTGAGTAAAGTTAAATTAATATGTAGTCTTCTTTGTGAAAGTAAATTACAGTGTGTTATAAAGAATTATATACAATTTAAGAGTGAAATTAAACAACGAACATAGTGGTTAAACAGTTAACTAAGTGAGTTGACGTGGTTTTATTGGAGAAAAACTGACACGACTATGGCAAATATTATTTTTTTATTAATAATTTATGGGGAAGGCCCATTTTCAGCAGAGGACTTTTAAGCTGTAAGCAATGAATGAATTTAAAAAAAAATTGATCAAACTGGGAACCATGGGATTCACAGCAACACAACTTTTATCTGAATATACTTCACACCTACATTTATTTCTTCGCTATTGATTAATGATGATAATTACAAGCTATTTTATCTTAGTTATTTATGCCTTTTTGTTTCAAGTTACCTGCTCGTTTGAATAGACTGAATAGCAACTTACCATCAGGTGGTTTACGAGCTTGTTTGTCAGACTAGTGAAAAATTCAAATATCTGTAGACTTAATCCATAGAATACTATAATACATACATCATAGAACGGGCAAGTGGGCGGAGCCCGTGTAGCGCCACTAAAATAGCACTAGCACCGTCAATTCACACGTATAACTGTCAACACAAGATGTGTTTTGACGTTACAATCGTTTCCAACTTTCGCATGCAAATAACTTAGAAAATGCCAAATTGTACCCTATTTGCAATATGTATTAAAATCCGTCTGTCGATTCAGTGAATCGGGTTTGTAGTAGTGATTAACTGATAATACGACGTAATTGCTTGTATGTGTGCTCCCGGCGACGCGTACCCTGCTTCAAAATAAGGTTGACAGCCATTCTACTGTGTATTATAGTATTCTATGGCTTAACTTATGGTAAGTAATAAAACTGTCTGCTGATTAACAGTGCGGTGTATCACTTTGAAATACTTTTATTACTTTCAGAAACCCAATGTCAACACTTGAATCAGTTTAATATTCTTCACAAATAGCAACAAATATAATCTTTATAATGTATTACAAGAATGTAAAATATTAAAAAATAACAATACCTTTCGTGTTTCTGTCTAGTACCATAGTCACCGAAAGATCGTTCGCATATACGGCACTTGTACGGACGTTCCCCGGTGTGACGCAGCATGTGTCTCTTGAGAGCCTCATTAGTAACGCACGCGAACATACATACGCTGTGTGATCATAGTGCATGGAGATCGAAGATATGATGTACAAAGCAAAATATTGAAAGGAAAGCTAAATGTGGGGGAGAGAATTTTCAGTACAAATTTGCTAATTCTGATTTTTATGTGTAACAGAAAAAATATATTCATAAAAAATATTTAATGAATAAATAAACACTTGGTAAATAATCTAATTTAGCTTTAATGTGTTTAATTAAATTTTAATTTAATTGCACGTTCATAATCTCGATGAAGTTACTGCACATGTTTAAGTTTTTAATCTGTTATAATATAATCTGTTATGTTATAATATTGATGTATATATGTAATTATATATACTATCAGTTACTACTACACTCTTACACACTGTACTATTATACGGTACTACTCTTCCCATATTTAACTCTCATTACAAATAGTCACCTCAAACGCTGCCAATACATTACCACGATACTGCACTCGCTAAATAAAATGAAGATATATTTAATATTAAATAGCAGAATGGCATCACTCGCCTCTCGTGTTTCTGCCGACTGCCAAAGTCGCCAAAGCGTCTGTCGCAAATGCGGCACTTGTACGGACGCACGCCCGTGTGCCGCATCATGTGACGTCGCAACTCCATATTCAAAACGCACGCGTACCCGCAAACGCTAAAACGGTATAAATTTAATTTAGCAATTTCAATAATGTTGCAATTTTAACACCACGTTTTTCATTTATATGAAATATTTGTTGGGTTATATGTTTTCGCGATGCAAATGTTTGTATAATTAAAACGTTAAATATAATTAAACAATATGGTCGTGTTTATAAAGACTAAATTAGTGTAACGAATAATTTATAAGTATAGCAATTAAATTCACTCAAATTTCTTCACACTGGCAAAAGTGCAACCGTAAGAGTCCATTACGATAAAAAACATCACTGAACACAACAGTTTTATTTATGAATGAATTAAAACTGTGCAAATTTTTTCAAGAAATATTTAACTATCATTATCTTTATATATATATATATATATATATATATATATATATATATATATATATATCAACTTTGCGGGTGCGGGTGCGTTCATATTAGCGAGGGCGGTATGGTATAGCGATCGTATTTGGGCGCAGGTGGAGATGCAACCGAATTACATTTAATAAATCGACATTTAATATATTTTTTTAAAACTCTTAAAGCAACCTCACCCGCACCCTTGACGAAGAATTCGAAGTGACTACATCAAATATATATTTATTCATTTATTAAATTAAGAACTAGAAGTCTTATTTATAGTTTAATTTATGTATAATTTTGGCATTCAAATTAAAACATAACATGAAATTTAACATCCAAATTTACAAACCAAACAGTGTACAGAAACAGTCCAAACAATGACGTCCTGTTTACCTCACACTTAGGTGTATCCGATAATACCGCAAGTATGTTATGTTACCCGAGCTTTTGTAGTTTTCGAGTTATAATTTTGTGGTATTCTTTTAGTGTTTTCTGCCAGTGGGGCTTCAAAAATTCACATCTTTTTTTGTACTGTTTTTTTTTTCAATTTTCTTTTTTGATATGATCGTCTGAATGACACTTTCACACATAAAATAATAAACTTCCTAATATTCCCGCATGTTACTTAAAAATTTATCGAAAGTAAGAATTTTAGTTTTTAGTTGGATAGACTCGACTAAAATAAATATTTAATCAATGTAATAAAAAAGTCATCGAAATCATCACAATAAAATTCGTTCAAGTCATCGCAATAAAATTAAAGATCATTTACGCTGTTAAAGTCAGTGGTACTTTTAAATTGAACCTGAAAATTTGAGTCTACCCCAGTAAAAACTAAAATTCTTACTTTCGATACTTTTTTGAGTAACTTACAGGAATGTTGGTAAGTTTATTATTTTATGTGAAAAATAACTAATAAAAAATATTTCTGAAGCACATCCGGCAGAAAATACTAAAAGAATACATAAAAAATTATAATTCGAAAACTACAACATGGGGTATTTTGCGATACCCCTGGGTGTGAGGAATTTAAATTATTTTTTTTTTGGACGTCAGTCTGGACCAACCTGTATAAGGATACCATTTGAATTCTGCCATATCAGGTTTGTGCAGACAGTAAGATACTACCAGATCTATAAAGACAGTGAAGTGCACAGACAAAATATTCCTGAAATTATAAGACATAAATAGAAATATTTTCTGTTTATGATCATCATTCAGCCCATCTAACTTCACTGTTGACGCTCGGTCTCCCCCAAATGTCTTTTTGCCGGTCCCCGGCACAAAACAAAAATACAAAAAAATAAAAATAAAAGTTCAATTGAAATCACATGAACATACCTGCAGACAAATGGCTTTATGCCCAAATGCCGTCGTATATGCGCCTGGAGGGAAGCATTGGACGTAAATGAAGAACCACATGTTTCACATGTGTGCCTGAAACAATACGAAAAATGTAATGTAAATAAATGTTTGCAAATTCCATAATCAGCATGACAATTTATTTCTTTTTTATTGGCCCATACAAGTCTATGGGTGCACAGCAAAGCAGCGCAGGTTTGCTTTAATCATAATTTAATAGGTTACGAAACTTATATCATTCAAAAGGTACTGTGCCATTGATGTGCAGAAATGTGTATTCATTTGTATATGGTTCAGTTAAGACAAGTATGAGTGAACTACATGCATGATTTTTTCCATACAAAATGCTTTACACAATTAAATGATAATGTTTCGACCAGCAGCTATACTATTTAAAATAAAGCCATCTTAAGTATTAAGATTTTTATTAAGTTATCATTAACATAAATTCTCAGAGAGAGATGAGAGATGAGAGAAGCATGAAGAAAAAATGAAAAATCCAACTAGACTGGTGAAGGACCACACCATCATATAACACTAAGCGTGAAATAGCAGTACAATCCAGATTTTAGTGTGTTGAGTGATAAAATCTAGTTACCCTTTTTACTGGTAATGCTGCATCCATCTTAGTCCAATCAAAGCAGGGCATGTGCATTCTGACCATGTCATCATGACAGAAGTAAGTAGGTGTCTACGGACAATAATATCAAATTACCATCAAATGAACTGATGCTTGTTTGTCACCCTTACTACTATAAAAATGTACTTCAACTAATTGGACAACTTGGAGTTGTTCATTAAACATGTACACTGTTTATGATTCTGCTCTTGTTGGAGACTGCTACCATTTGTAAGCTAAAAGTTTACAGCATTAAGGGTATATTTCATTATTATTCTTACGTCTTTTCATACGAATATTTCTTTTTTTGCTGAGATGGTTTCTTTTTCTTAGGCTTTGGGTTCAATATATGGTCTGGAATGGGCTCCGAGAATGCTAGGATCGTTTCCTTCAGTAGCACATCTTCACCATCATCCAATTTTGTCTTTGCTGAGTCTATGCGGACTTTGGGTGGTCGACCGCGTTTTCTTGGTTGTGTTTCCTAAAAAGAAAAAATATCAAAATCTATTTAAGCCCACAAAATATTTCCAAAATATATTCCTATTAATTATAAAAAAACAATCATGATCATATAGTAATATATAGTATTAATAGAATGTAGAGAAACCTCTTTCTTAATCTCCGGTTCAGAATCTGGATCCTCAGTTGCAGGGTTGAAATCAGGATCATCAGTTGCATCATATCCTTTACAGAAATATAGTACAATCATTAATATAGTAAAAAAATTAACATTTATGTTAATTTTTAATTTTAACACAAAATTATACATGTACTTACCATCTGCTTCAAAAGGCTCGTCATCGTCCAAAGGCTCCTCTTTTAGATCCAATGAGCCTGATGCAAGCAGTGACGTAAGAGATTCTTCCTCCTTTTGTGACTCTTTTGGTTTTTTGCGCTGATATGGTGAAACATCTGTAAGACAACAAGATATTTATTGGTTGCATATTTGATCATGGTTGGGTTGAAGTTGGCTCATGTACCAATCATAGCGGTTTCATGACAGATAGAGATGTGCCGCTTCATATACGCTCCTAAGATTGCTCAGGGAAACAGTTTGTTGTGTGAGTGGTATATCCATTAATGAATAAAATGAAAATTGTTTATAATCTTCATATATTTAAATTAAGACATACTCAAAATATAACTACATGATATTAGAAGGGACAACAATTTCTTTCAGATATCCCAAAATAAAATAATTTAAAAAATTTTCAATAAAATCTTTAATGAACGTGCATTTACACACCAATTTTTTTTATAGTATAGGATGACATATGAGTGCACAGTCCACCTTTTCCTCAATTAAGAATCAAAATGCAGATGTGTTGTCACCCCTGAGGACTAAGATGGAATACCTCATTTCCAGTAAAAAGGGTCTTCTGTTCTCTACACTCATCATACAAAACAGCAGCATAAACCTCTTAGCTACCAAGCGTCCGAATTTGACCGCGGCGATATTCTGTCAAAATTCAAGAGGTCAAATGTGACCGCACTCACCCACAGCAATTTAACCCATAAATACTTATATTTAGACTACTTTTCTATAAAAAGTTTGGCATTATAGAATCAAAATGAAATTTTCTATCCTCTAATGGAATAAAAAGTCGGTTAGGTTATGGATATTTATTTATAATCTACGTTCATTTCGTACGCCGTTTTCGTGTGAATGTTATTGTGTTGATTTTTGGGTTTTTCTAGTGTTTTAGTATAGTGTTTTATTATAAAATTGTAATGATAATTTTTGTGAATATAATATCGAATGCAAATAATTGTGATTTTCACGCTGCCGACATCCGCTTGGTATTTTTTTTATTATGAAAATACTATAAAATCTTTTTGTAATGAAGTAGATGTAGATGTCTATGGGCCGCAGCAACCACTTACCATCAGGTGGACTGTATGCTCGTTTGTCACCCTATTCTATAAAAAAAAAGTAAAACCTGACTTTTGTTGACACCACAGGAAAAAGAATTTAGTATAGATTTTATAATGCCAAACTTCTTCATAAAAAAGTAGTCTCTAAATACAAATATAATGGTTTAAAGTGCTTTGTTTGAAGTGGATTTGACAGACGCATGCGACTGCATGGGATTTTTATGGGGATTGAAGGGTTAAGCTAATATTTCACGTTGGTATTCTGTGAGAGTGTGGTCCTAACCCGGTCGAGCCGACACATTCCTGCTGCAACCATAATATAGCTGCAGCGTGGCTCTACCACTAACACCGAACTCCACACTAAAAAGGAGCAATGTAATTAACTATAAGAAAAATAAAATCCAATAAAAACGATAATTGCGATTATCAAGTAATTACGTATTTGTACCCGCGCAATATGCATTTTTACATGTCTAGACTTAGTTGCCATTTTGTACCCTTTTTTATAAAAGAGTGAGCAAACGAGCATGCGGCTCACCTGATGGTAAGTGACTACCGCCGCCCATAAACAACCGCAACACCAGGGGAATTAATTGCAGGTCTTTTAAAAGGAAGTAAGCTCTTTTCTTGAAGGTCCCTAAGTAGTATCGGTCCGGAAAAACCACCGGTGGTAAACTATTCCACTGAAAAGTTGTACGAGAAAGAAAACTCCTAGTAAAACGCACAGTGGTGGACATGCCAAGCATTCAGATGGTGAGGATGGTATCTTGAATTTTGACGCGATATGCATTTATGAAATTTGGTGGCTGGGATTCATCCGAACAATTCCTCAGAGCACTAGACTAGACTGGTAGATGCGATAGAAAATGCAAAGGGATGCAACATCCAGCGCAACAACACAACACAACAACGCAGCGCCAGTGAATCGAGCCGATCAGAAAGAACTCTGTCATCGACGATTCGAACCGCACTGCGCTGGATGCGGTAAGTGGAAGGAGCTGGCACTGAGGTGCCCCGGCACAGAGATGAGAACAGTATTCCATGTGAGGCCATACTTTTATAATAATAATAATAATAAAGCTCTTTTATTCCGAACTACATGCAGTTAAAAATTTGTGGTTTACAAATTTTATTTCTTAGTACCTGGTTGACCGAGCTTTGCTCGGTATTTTTCGCTCGATTTTTTTTTAATTCGTGTGTTTTGGAAATTATATTTAGATACAAATTACATACTGATGAAATATAAATAATATTTTTTGATCTTAGCGACATAACAGAAAAAACGGAACTGGTTATTTGAATAAAAAAATCATGAGTGCAATTATTTTAATTTAAGTTTTCGTGTTTTTAAAAAATACTAAAAAAAGGGCTCGGAAAAATAGATTTAAAAAAAGAAAGGAACATGAAAAAAAAAATTAAAAAAGTCTGTTGCTCGGTCTGGGCTCGAACCGGGGTTTTAAGATTCTGTGACCGACCATTATACCAATTAAGCTGCTTATAATCACTAACAATCCGTCAAAATTTACCTTCTTATTCTAACGATATTGTAGCAGTTTTTCATTACCTAAAAACACGGACAAAAAGACATTTTCTAAAAATAAATCCTAGCTAGATCGATTTATTATCCCCGAAACTCTCTGGACACTAAATTTTATGAAAATCGTTGGAGCCGTTTCCGAGATCCCGATTATATATATATATATATGTATATAAGAATTGCTCGTTTAATAGTATAGGATAATATATCTCGCAATTCGGCGTGCCTCTTGGCATAGGCCCCCTCCAGCTCTCTCATTTGAGCTCTGTCTTCTGCAACTCAGGTCCAGTATGGTCCCAGGGTTAGGCGGATATCATCACTCCATCTTTTTTTTTTCAGACGCCCATGTCTCTCTTGGACATCATAAGGTTATTTGTTTGCTGTTTATTTTACAACGTAGCATATGTCCTGTCCAACTCCATTTTAGATGGTCTGTATGGGTTGTTATGTCCCTTACTTTTGTTTTCTTTCTTATTTCCACATTTCGGATTCTGTCACAAAGCCTGATTCCCAACATGCTTCTTTCCATTGCTCTTTCTGTTTCAGCAAGTTTTTCTCTATGTTTGTCCGTTAATGTCCATGTCTCACAGCCATATGTCATGTAAGGGAGAATACAATTGTTGAAAGTTTTTCTTTTTATATGTATCCTATCTTTGTTCTTCATTATTTCTTTCAAGGACCAGTATTTCTTTCAACCGCAGGATATTCGTTTGTTTACTACCTTGGACATGGAGTCTTCGGCAGATATGAATTTCTCCTAGGTAAACATACTCTTTCAGATATTCAAACTTGGTTCCATAGACCTCTATGTTGCTTTCTTTGTTCGTCATTAGTTTGGTTTTATCTGTATTAATTTCTAAGCCTACTTCTCTGCTTTTTTCTGTTATGTCTTTTACCATGTGTTCTAGTTTCTTAGGATCTTCTTCTAGCAGGACAATATCATCTGCAAATCTCAAATGATTGAGGCGGCTTCCATTGATTATAGTACTGTAATTATCCCAGTCTAATCTTCTAAATGAGAGTTCCAGCACAGCATTAAAAAGTTTTGGAGATTATGAGTCTCCTCGTCACACGACTTTGTTTATTGGAAAGAGGTCGCTTTGTAAGTGATGTGCCGGCACGAAATAATGTCTCGCTTTACTGAGTACGGCAAGCTTTTTAAAGACCAATTTGGCCTTCTCTTTCAAGTGACCACGAACTACACACTATTCGACATGTCGACGCCGAGGATTCCGATACTAGCTGAGGCAGCAAGGGCAGTGCCTTGAAAGTGAGGAGATACGACAAAGTGGTTCTTTTTAGCGTTAAACGGGCAAACTTGTGTCTTCTGGGGATTGAACTGGACTAGATTTAGTCGCCCCCTCCGAGATCCGAGACTTTGTTTAGCAAAGACTCGACTTTAGACACAAGTTTCTCCCGGTACTCGGCGACGTTTTTCCGAGAAATATTGGCACAGCCGCTGTATAAGGCATCAACAGTGCCCGCCAGCCGTCTGAATAGCAATGAATGTTACCAGTTTGCAACATATCATTGATATGCAGAACAAACAGCATTGGTGATAGCACACAGCCAAGTGGAATGCCAGCATTAATAGGTTTATAATCAGAATGTGCACCGTCCACTACGAGCTTGATGCTTCGATCAGCAAGTAAACTGGTGATCCAATTGCACTATTTCTCAAGAAGCCCATATTAAGGTTGAATGCTTTGTGCTGGACCCGATCAAAGGCCTTTCCTATGTCTAAACTAATGGCCAATGACTCTACTGGATTCTCCTTTGAACTCTACTGGTTCCACCCATCTATGAGTCAGATAGCGCCGCTGCACGTATAGGCAGTCACTAATCAGCTAGTGATCCTCAAGATACCTCATGAACTGGCAGTTTATAATGGACTCCATTATTTTGGAACAAGGAGGTGATGACGATGGGCCTGTAGTTGGACTGGACTGAGCGGTTGCCTTTTTTTAGGGTTTGAGTGGACCAAAGCTATCTTCCATGAATTTGGGGCTACACCTAGAGTGTAGGAGTAATGGAAAAGACGCGTAACACATCTGACGTAGAGCACTCACACCACGGGATGGTTGGCGGTGTGTTCCCCTGTTATCAAGAGTCGAGTTGGAGGTAAAGAGCCCAACAGATTGGCTATCTCCTTTGCAGCATGAGCTAGAGAGTCGTCCTCTCTGTGCAAAGATGGAAGAGATGACTGGCGAGAGACCAGAATGCACAGGTTCCCAGAAGAAGGTGAACTAGCTTCTCGCCAATTCTGCCGATGTGCTTAGAGCTTGACCTGGCATTGACTGTTTTAAAACTATATACCTTAAACCTTAAAACTATATCTACAAAGCCACTCACAACTAACTGTCAAGACAGAACTTGTAGACCAATATAAGAACTATTTATATAAAAGCCGTGACAGTTTCATGAAACTTCTCTGAAATTGTTTAAATTGCAATTTTATGTGTTGATTTCATAAAATAGCCATGTAATGGTGGTGGTAAGAGGATCAACTACCTCATATCTTGTATGTGTGTCATAAAAACAATAAAGGGAAACTGAAACAAGAAATGGGTAGCAACATCTACCAGATAACAAAATAATTTAAAATACTGGTTACCAAAGTGCCTGCCAAGCAAATAGATAGATGCAATCTATAGGGAGGTCTATGTTCAGCAGTAGACTTTCATAGGTTTTAATGATGATGATGATCATGATGATTACTAAATCAGCTGTGAAGAAAACCTTTGAGGAAATCTGCAATTCTGAAAAATTACAAATAAATATTTCTAACCATATGAAGTCAACTATTTTACACTCAAGCATCCAGCTACAAGCTCCATCTTACTTGCCCAAATTCTAATTTGCACAAGCATGTATGTTAAGCTGGCAAAATGTTATACAGTACAAATGGCTTGCACCAAATACTTAATTTGCTCAAACTAAAGTTGCAAAAGCAAGCATGTATGTTAAGACAGCATATGAATGCCAAACATGTTCTTTATGAAAACTATGTACAAACTCTATTGTGTGAATGTTGTGCAGTGCACCATGTTTTTTTACACAAATTGTTTGCACATGCAAGTCGCTGCATGTAGCCGGAGCTTAAAAGGTGATTAAAAACCATACAATGCAAAATCTTGTAAGCAATACCATAAATTTTTTTTTGCCATATAAACAAAAGTGCCAATCTGCAGTTAAGGATATGGATCTTTCTTTTGGGTTTTCTTTAGTAATCTGCTGCATGAATATATGGTCGCCGAGTGGGTGGGGGAGGGGGGAGGGGGCGGAACCTCCCCCTGAAAGGAAAAAGTGCCGGAAACCCCCCCCTTTTTTTTATGAATTTTTAAAGTTTTGTTACATTTAAGGAAAATTCGCTTTCGTTTAATAAAAAAAGGGCGTCCGGCGACGAAAAACTCACATTCGGGTCCCGGTGGGAATGTGGGAGTATTTAGGGTGGGAAAAACGGTGGGAATTAACACTATTTTGACTCTGCTTCTGCTCCAGCGCTGCGGGAAGTGCAGCCCTTTCGCCCTTGCGTAACTAAGCACAGGCACCTAGCTCACCTGCGCAGCTTCGGCTGTTTGGTCGCCTTCGGCGACCAGCCTCAGCCGCTACGGCTCGTACGCTGCCTGCGCTTAGTTACAGCGGGCGAAGGCTGCATTCCCTCCGCGCTTCCGGATTTTCATATACACTCTAGGGGTAAGAGCGGAAAGACCACGTGGAAGTTGGGGTTGACAGATTCGGTTTTGTGATTTATACCTTCTGGTACTAGGGTTTGATCAAAAGAAATGACCAAATATAATATTATAAAAACATTTATTTATATACATGGTTAATTACTTTAATTAGTTCCATAAAAAGGATCCTTTTTTTTCTTTGCACTGACCTTCTCCACAAATATTCTATAATAATGTCTGAAAAGTTTTCCGGGTGGTTATAATTGTATCTACTGAAAAATATTTTAACCACCCGCCATTGCGATTCGATTCTTTGAGTATGAGTGCCATCAGGGGCAACAAATGGGTTCTCAGGATCTGAATGGTTCACCTTCTTGTGAATGTACCCATGTTGCCCCAAACAATCATAAGCCCTCCAGAAGTCGGTATGGATTGTAGTGCCCTCAACCACATGTTTTTTAATTAGGGGCACTAGTATGTCCGCTGACCTGATGTTTTCAGGGCACACCTCTAGGCGTAAATCCTCACTTCCATCCTCAATGAGGCCGAGGATCCAGTGGCCCTCAATCTGCCTTCCTAAAATCAACAATAAACAATTTAGAGTTAGTAAATATTCAAGATATTTATTTATTTATTTACTCTATATTGTACAGTGTACACCAAAACCCAATAGTACAAAATTACAAAAAAAAAAAACAAATACAAAAGTACAAAATTTTATAGCAGAATATGTACAACAGGCTGTCTTATCACTCTGAAACTGATTTCTTCCAGATATTTTGGCTTTAAAAGGTATTCAAATATATTTAATAAAAGGTATTAAAAGATAATTTGGGTTCAAAAGTAAACTTTAAAATAAATAATGTGTAATAATTTAAGACTAACATAGGTTAAGCTAATTTACTAACATATTATGGACTATATGTGGGTCTGAAATAAATTTAATTATCATTATATTATTATTATAAATATATTGTTTCAGTCTGTAATATAAGAAAATCAAATTACCTTTATTATATTTCTGTTTTCCAAATTTTGACTCGTCTATTTGGACCACTTTTCCTGGGCCACCAATCTTGCCGATGGCCTCTTGTTGCTCTATTTGGTAAATGACGACTGTCTCCCGGCAGTAATTGTACCAATCGCAGACAGTCGCCATAGATAAGCAGCTTCCCTCTTTATCTTTTTCTGGGTCTTCGTGGATTGCATCTTCATAGCTCCAGCGATGCGCATAACAATACATCAGATAGAATACCCATGGCAATGACATTTTAATATTTTCAAACCAGGTGCCCTTGCCACGAGCTACCCTGGATCGGGCTCTGCAATTTCCTTTATTGCAAACAAAGAAGCCCACATTTTTATTTTGCCCATATACCACTTTCATTGGCACTCTATGGGTGCGGCACTCCTTAGTGGCAGGGATTAAGCCATTTTCAATGGCAAACTCCACACACTGTACTCTGGTACCGAGTTCTCGCATGATTCGGGGTAAATTAAAAAATTTAGCTCCTTCTTCCACATATAAACGCCTGCGCACAAAATCACCATAAAGCTCCGCGAAGGGTACTACATCCGTTGCGGCGGCGTTGCTTGCGTTCGACGGACCGGCCGAACTAGTTGACGGCGTAGAGTCGTCGGCCATCTTGGGTCTCTCAGGTAGACAGACAGGTAGGCAAAGTCCAAGAAAACGTGCAGGGGTTTTTGTAGGGCAAATCGGTGGTCCGGTATTCGAGCACGGGTCTTCGTCAAGGCAAATCACAGGTCCAAGAAACAAGCAGAGGTCGATAATAGAGCAGGCGGTAAACGGAGGTCCGATAATCGAGCAAGGGTCAAGAATTAGGAGCAAATAATGAGCGCAAAACATTCAAAGTCCGAAGGCGAAAGTGGAATGGATGGTGACTAAAAAACAATACATGGTTTAACATTGTATGTTAGAGTAGGATAGCACTATAAATAGATTAATAGATCATACAAACTGTACTATTGTTATCTCTTTCTAATAATTATATCCTTGTTGCTTATTTTTTTTAAAACAGAGTACAGACCATGCTCTATTGCTATCTCTTTGTAATAATTATATTCTTATTTCGTATTCATATCATTTTTAAATGGATATAACCTCAAAACTATAATTGTCGGTATCTCGAAAACTAAAGATTTCCGGCATAAAAAAACAGCTAGATGATAATTAATAGTGTCATTGCCTGTCAACTAAAGCTAAAATGATCAAATAATTATGTTATTTCTTTTCGTATCATTTTTAAATGGACATAACCTCAAAACTAAAATTATCGATATCTCGAAAACTAAGGATTTCCGGCATAAAAAGCAGCTAGATGGTAATCAATAGCATCATTACCTATCAACTAAAGCTAAAATGATCAAATAATTATGTTATTTCGTTTCGTATCATTTTTAAATGGACATAACCTCAAAACTAAAATTATCGATATCTCGAAAACTAAGGATTTCCGGCATAAAAAGCAGCTAGATGGTAATCAATAGCATCATTACCTATCAACTAAAGCTAAAATGATCACTTAAATCGTGCAGCAGATTACTAAAGCCGACCCTTTCTTTTAATGCAACAAATTTATATAATTTCAGTAACTAATAATTTCATAAATACAGATATACTTAGATCTTCATTTGAATGCAAAAATTTTCATCTCATTTTGTGACTGTAATAGTTAGTCTACACATGACTTAGAGTAAATATAGTTTTCTACACAATTAAATTTGCATTGTGTGATGTGTTAATTAATATTAGATAGATGCATCAAGAATTTATATGCTACTCCATAAAAATCTTGATACATTTCTTAAAATTTTAATGAAAATGGGTAGCTTAACCTTGTCAATATGTCATGAATATAATTGTCATTTTGACTATTTATTCTTTCATAATTAAATTACAGCTTACCAATTTGTCCCTGTTCATTTGGATATTTCCTTGGTCGTCCCCTTTTTCTTGGACCTGGTGCTTTAGTAATAACTGCACTGCTTGGAGTCTTTGTAACAGTACGGGTCCATTGGGCCTGTGGATCATGTTCCACTGGAAGTTCATACTGAAGAAGTAAACCATTCTCTTGCTTAATTGTAATTGTTTCTGTATCATTAACTGAAATATTATAAAAATAATGTTTGTAGCATCAAAAAATAATGAAACAACATTAAGTGCTGTAGTGGTGTTATACAGTTGTATTAAAGTTGAAAACCAAGTAAATAGCAAACATTCTGCAAGGCAACTTTGCACAAAAATAATTTAGATGACTCCAGTCTTACTCACTTTCTTTTTTTGGTACTGAAACTTCAGCCTGGCTCTTCGTAAATTCTTCGAGACATTCTTTTAATGTTTCCGTAGAAGTAATACATTGTTGTTTGAACTGATAAGCAAATGTTAGACGATCTACACAATTTAGACAAATAAGTGTAGGCAATGAGTCATTTTTAGTAACCTAAAATTGTTAAAAACATTTTATTATAACTTGTATTACAAAATTTAGTATCCTGGGATGTCAGCAAAAAATCATCAAACAGCACAAATAAAACAATATAGCAACATTATTGTACGAAAAATTATAGGGTGGCCATCGCAACCATTTTGTGTGGCAATTTTTCCATACCTCTATGCCGCTGCAGTAGGTATATTTGTCGGCAAGTTGTTCATTATTTTCATCCCAATCAAATAATGAAACCATATCGCCAGTTTCCAGACATACTCGACATGTTAGTTGCCAATCCATATTTCTAATTATGTTATTACAAAAAGATACAAAAATCAATCTAAATTATAACAAAAATAACATTTCATGTAACCGGAAATAAATACCTACTGCCAACATGTCAAAATTATGAGGCGTGGGGTAACGTTCCTTTTCATGCAATAATTTTAGAAAAGGGACTGTTCCTTACTATAATTATTTAAAAAAAAGCTTTTTCAATTATTTCAATTTTAAAGGCTTAATTTTATACTAAAATGTTCTTTTGGTAATCAACTCAAAGATGAATATGCAAAGAACTGAAAATTGTAACCTTATTACCATTTTGATTGATTGTTATAGATATCTATATAACTTCAACGTCAAATTTAGCTACCAACCTGCAGAAAATAGCTGTCAGTTTCCGCTCCTCCCCTTCCCTACCCCTATCACAATGTATTCGATTGAAAAACGTCAAATTACCAAATTAGATACAAATTACAACAATGATAAACACAATGAAATTATTGCTAAGAATGCGAACGTGAAATAAAATTTACACAAAATGGAACTATTTAGATCTGAGCTTTATTATATATTTGTAAGAAATGAGTCAAGTTTATGGTGGAATCGCGTAACAGGGACATTTTCGGTTCGATCAGGTATTAGTTTACTTTTATTTATTTTATAATAAATGTATTGTTCCTACTTTTTAGCTTTTAAATTGTATGATAATTGTACTTAATTATTTTTCTTTTTACACATTGTTACTATTTTTATTTATTACTATTATTATTTTTTATGTGAAAATATTATGAGATCTGTCAATCTCTTTTTTTTAGCTTGGGATATGTCTGATATCGAAGATATAGAATGCTTGGGCATTACGGAAGGTATCATTGGCAAAGTAGAACATTCCAACATATATGAACCACGCTTAATGATAATAAAAGAGAGTATCCCAGTGGGTCAAATTTACTTTCATCATACTATATATAAAATAAAATCAATATGTTTTCTGAATAAGGGAGTAACAAATCAAGAACTCGAATTATGCCCTTGCACAAAACATAATTCATCAATTTCTGTGGCAAGTTCAAATAAAACAATAAATAAAAAAATGGGTAGCCTGTTCGAAAATTCTGCATTCCTAAATAAAACAGTTGGGGCTGTAAAAAATGTTAGTAACACTATCAAAACTACTACTCAGCAGGCTGCTACACAGGTAAAAATTACTAAATATATTTTTTAAATGTATTTTTTTGTGTATCTTAAACTTCTTTGTGTATCTTAAACTTGTTATGAACTGTAAAGTTGATTGTGTGAATGTTTGCAAATGTTTCAGTTTTCTCTCTGGTAATGGTTGGATACTATTGGTAGTTAGTAACATAAGAAGTAACTATAATTATAATAAAGTAATAAAAATTGACGGGTTATAAAAGAACAAATTAAAGTTATTGATATTAGTTTTTTTTTTATTAAGTTTTTCACATCAATTACTCGTGGAGGTGTAAACGTGGGAAGGAGTGTTGAAATGAACTGAAATGATGAAGAACAGATCATTGCTCAATTTATTCTGTGAATTAAACAAAGATGTGTTATTTTTTTATAGAATAATACCGACAAAGGAGCACACAGTCCACCAGATGGTAAGTGGATACTGTGGCCCATGGACATTTACATCAATCCTCAATAATGTATGTATGTGTAAGAAATGTATGTAGTTATGCTTTATTTTGATGCATTATGTATAAATAGGCTACGGTCGGTGATTCCCCTACGAAATGCCTCACTCCTTTGATGCTAGTCCCAGTTGGCCATCTTAGGTGTTTTAGGATTAGAAGTCATGAGTTCTTTTCAGCTCTTGTCAAGTCCCCTCTTGCCGCATCCATGGATCCTAATAATATTTCCTACTAATTAAATTGGTCTATTTCCAGAAGAAAAAGATAAAGACTGTTCTAAACTACTTACAAGATAGATATCATAGAAACGCCAGTCATACAAAACAACTACTGTGATGATGTCGACATTATTTCTTTTTTTTTATCATCAGGTAAAACACACTGTAAAGAAACAACGGGATCCAAAGCTTGCTGAACGTTTTGAAAAACGACTCACAGATGAACTGCATAAAATATTTGATGATGCAGACAGCTTTTATTATTCACGCACCCTGGACCTGACAAACAGCTTACAACGACAGTACGAAATTGAAAAAGTTCTAGAAACTGAAGATGGAGGCGGGAAAGCTGTCACTGACATAACAAGATGGTGGAAACATGTGGATGATAGATTTTTCTGGAATAAACACATGTTGAGGGACATCATTGCTTTGGGCGTGAGTTATAAATTCCTAAGCTTGTTACCTATGAGATGTGCAAATTTCATAACTGTATTAATTTTATGAAGCAAGTTTTATTCATCCATCTGCTGGCAAATGGTAGGTTTGGCCAATTTACATCTCTATTAATAATCAAAATACGGATGCGTTGCCAGTCATTCATTACTCCTGAGGAATGAGATGGAATATCTAGTCACCAATAAAAAGGTTTTCTAGTCTCCAGTTCTCATTATTAACAATGTGAAATACAGCAACATTACTAAACTGTTATTCAATCAGATTCTGCTTGAGCCTCAACTGAGCCTCAACCTGCGATTGAGCCCAACCATTTGAGTTTTGGCTTAGCTCTACTATGGTAGTCAATATTTTATTTAAAATTAGAAATGTAAATAAGTAATTTAAGCAATGCCCTTGGATTGCTGACGTATTGTGAAATTTAAGGCACCCGGCCTTCAGAATCTACTCGTATCATTTGTATTAGATGCTAATTATATTTATTGCATTATGAATTATAATATTTTTTTTCTTACCGAAAATTAACTTATTGTGTACAAACTACATACTACATATATGCATTTAAATATCTTGTGATCATTTATGCATATTAGTATAAGTTATTATAAATACCTATTTTGTTATATTATATAGGATAGGATCGAGGTTCGGGTCGATAGAGAGATAGATTTATTGCTTGCATAAAGAACAGTCTTCTACAACCGCACCCGAGTACATAAATGTTAAAATTTTGTTTGTAATCAAGTCCCGTAATTTAGCATTGTTACACAATTACTGTGTAGTAGTAGTGTAAGAATATCCACTACTCTATAAAATCCCGTGGATGTCGTAAGAGGCGACAGAGGGAAACAAATCAGGAGATGGGCAGCAGCATCTCCCCAATTACGACTTAAAATAAACTGTGGTTGCCGACCTGCTTGCCAAGCGTGACAACTTTGGTAAATATCCCCTCTATGAGGCAATCTATTGAGGTCTATATTCAGCGGTGGACTGTAGCAGGCTGTAACAGTAACGGTAATGGTATGTCGTGTTTATTTCGTTGTTAAATTTAATTAGTGTTTCCAAATTTCCATCAAACTGATTTTTATTTAAATCCAATAGAATACTAATGTACCTATAAAATTAATTGATTTTAATTGAGAAAGTTATTTTAGAGTCCAGACTGCGACCAATGGATCCTGCCTGTGATCCAAGGATATGTCCACTTGTCCCAGATTGCTGTGGACCCAGCTGACAGTAACCCTCTCAACATTGAATCCCTGTCTAGCACCAATACCTGTGATGAGACCTTCACCCTAGGTCTTATATCAAGGCGGTCTAGATATCAGGCTGGCACCAGGTTAGTGTAATTAGTATACATTTATTAGATAATTTGATATTTTTTTTAAACTCACAATAAAAAAGGAACTACAGATACAGTCTAATTAATCCAAACTACTGTTATAATAATTATTATTTTTTATTAAACACAATCTAATTTAAAGCTGAACTTAAATTAAGCATGTTTATGGACCTTTGGGATCCTACACTGACAGAAATAAGTTGTTTTGTGCAATAGTCTTCAAAGTAATTTAAATATATCTATTTTTGTGCTTTCCGAGGCACGCTGGTTTAACACCGCAAACGTCTTTACTCCGGGCTGCTACTGACAATTTCTTGACAGACAAACCCAATAACAAATTTTTTAACCGACTTCAAAAAGCAGTAGGTATTCAATTTGACTGTATGTCTTTTTTTATGTGTGAGAACTTTTTCTGGGTGAACCGATTTTGATGATTCTTTTTATTTATTTATTTGAATTATTCTTAATTAAGCGTAATATTTAATTGACTTTCAATTCATTGATCAGACATTGATTATCATTTTATTTATACTGAAGTCGGTTGTACAAAACTGTTTTGGACCGATTGGGGATTTAACCCGGGACCTTATGATCAGCATCGCAGCGGGGCACTGCAGATTACGCTGAAACGAGAGCTCGGTTATGTAAAGGGTATGTTCCGAAACGTTTTCAGTAAACTGCCGAATACAAATGACGTCATCAATTGACATTATATTGTACTGGCGTGCCGCCGCCATATTGTGTCGGATATCCGGCCACAATAAAACAATTTTTAATTGTGTGTGCGCTGAATGAAGCATGCCAGAATTTGTTTTTATTTATTCATATACAAAAAATTAAAGAATAATTGTTGGTATCTCTATTAAGAGGATATAATGATTTTTGGAGCACAAAATGACAAAATAATCGCCAACACTTTTCCAATATGGCGCAAATGTATTACGTCATATACTGTCCTATGTTTTGGAACGAATCGCCAGTATAGCCGCGATTCATGACGTCATTTGCATTGGACAGTACACATAACATTTTACTTTTGTGCGTAGGTATAACCGACGCGGCATCGAGCCCGGCGGCAAAGTGGCCAATTACGTGGAAACAGAACAGATTGTGTCTATCATCTGCTCCGACAGCATTCATAGAGCTTCCTTTGTTCAGGTCAGTGAATAATCGCTAATTATATTGCGTTCACCTTTGTACACTACTTACTACAATCACCTTTGTATTATGCACTTTCCTTTTTAAACAAAGATCAGTCTGAAACGATACTGATCTTTATTTGCAAAGCATTATGAACTATATCCGTCTGCCAACGGTAAAAAGTTAGTGGTGATAGATCAAGACAGGCGGAGACATTGAGTTAAACAGCACTAGAGGAGCAAATCACATTACCGCGCGTCGAAAAAAGTGTAACCACTATCCAAATGCGACGACGAGTAGCTTTGAAACTAATAACAATTTTAAATAAACATATATATATCTCACTTACACAAGTTGCGAAAACAATATCGTCGCTAAGATTAGATACAGATAGACACACAACATGCAATGGCGGGTTGGTGCTTACTATATAAAATTTTACCTATAATACGCAATAAAAATGAGTTTTTTGAAGCTGCAGTTAATTGTTTTTATATTAAAAAAGTATATTTTATTTTAACATCTTTATTGCGTCCCCTTAGAAAAAAGGATACAAAGCTTATCAGATGAATAGAAATAAACATGATGATGAAATAAAACATATAAGTATTTTTATTGTACTAATGAATCAAACTATATAAAATAGGTAATAAAATATATTTAATAGATAATTCATGAATAAACTAAAATAAAAATAATTAATTATTTTGTATGCAAGTTAAAACGTAGTTTTTATCCAAAATTTTTAAAATCAGAGGTAACAAATTAACTTACTCCATTAATTATATAGTCTCCCATTAATGTAGGATAATCACAAATGCGCAAAAGTGGCGATATTGAACCTAAATGGCAATATTCAATAATTTTATTTAATTATTTGAGATATTTTACGTTTATATGAAAACAAGAATTAAAAATTATGTGTTGAAAGTGATCCCCCTTGATTTATTACGTTTTTGTGATATTGAATATTCTTTCACCACGCATTTACCCATTTTTTGTCGCGGCTCAACTCTGTCGGCGTCACATTCAACACTGAACTGACGTTAGCTAGGCATATGGCTGTGGCCATATGTGCAGTGGGAACGCTTTGGCGCGGTTAATCTAGTGTAATATATAAATCAATGGGCGGAGAGATCAAAATTCAACATTATTGTCCATCACAAGACCACGACTGAACAAAGGCTTCCCCAAAGGAATGTCACAAATAAATTTCCTGAACCACCTGCAGCCATCAGTATCATTCATTTCTTAACAGGACATCGCTCTAGTGGGGTCCGCCCTACACTTCTCTTACTGATACGAGGCAGCCATTGGAGAAGCCTATTTTTCTCATTGGTTGTCAGTTCTTTCAAATATATGAGCGGCCAGAGCATAGCTTTTTCCGTACTAGTGTTAAAAGCATTAATTAATTTTTCATTAAAAAACCTTCGATCAACATTGGTATTCTTGATCGAAGAATAAAACCCGCAATACTATTCTATTGTTTTTTAAAGGAAATGTATTCTTTTTAAAAACTTTCTCTCTCCGTTTCTATCACTTTCTCTCCTTCCAAGTAGAAAGATTACATCCAGGGCAGATCGAATGGCGTCTGTACCCAATTTTTATATTTATTTCGTGAGTCATAAATCGCAATCAAATCTGTAGTGAAAGCTACCGTTACTCAGTTACCTAAAAACACTTAACGCCCTGATAGTTTTTCATCTTATTCACATTGTTTAAAAAGCAAAATTATAACTCTAAATAACTGTTATTATATTTAAAATTTATTTTAATTTATGCTTCACCCGCTTTATTTCCGTGATGTCTAGATTGTCCGTATAAATATATTTGAAATTAAAGAAAAATTTATATGGAATGACGCTAACGCCAGAGATCCTATATCATTCCACTTTATCTTGTTGCTATCCTTAAAGCTACTTAACATCGATCACAATAGATCTTTTAGGTCGCAGTGATACTGGTCCCTTTCCCTAGACCAGCACAGCTGCTCGCACAACTTTATCGGTCGGCTCGACCGGGGTAGGACCACGCTCTCACAGAATACCAGCGTAAAATGTGTTTCGTATGATGAGTGTAGGGAACCGGAGACCCTTTTTACTGGAAATGAGGCATTCCATCGCAGTCCTAAGGGCTGGTAACGCTTCTGCTATTTGATTTTTAATTGAAGATAAATGTAGATGCCTATGGGGCACAGCATCCACTTAACATTATGTGGACTGTGTGCTCGCTTGTAACCCTTACACTATAAAAAGCTACTAGACCTAGAGAATATCAATGGTGGATATCTCAGGGTTTTTATGTGAAATGTGATTTGCGAGCGGATTTGTGATCGTAATCACTGATCCCGCACACTTTAAACGCTGTTCCGTGACCGGTTTATTAAAGAAAATGTTCTTTCATATTTCACATACAAGTCGTCCTAATAACGTTTATTAATTACCTGTATACTTTTCAATGCTGGTTGGAAACTTCTTTGTTTCCGGGAGTTGTGGAGCAGAAGCAAAAGTCTGTCGTGCTACTTTACAGAAATTTATAGAGTTTACGATTTTTTTTTATTAATGTACAATGTATCAAAAATTTATCAAGTATTTGAAGATAAAAAAAGTTGTTAAATGGTATTAAGACAACCTTTCTTGCTTTGAAGAAAGAAAGGTTGTCTCCCTAGCAGATAATGTGAAACAACTGGATTTGCGCTCGGCAGTCAATACAGCCTATCAAAAGTCCGCTGCTTGGCACAGGCCTCCCCCATTGATTGCTTCATAAGAGCGATATTTTCCGTAGTTGCCACACTTGGCAAGCGAGTTGGCAACCGCAATTTTTTTATTAAATATTTTGAGACATTATCAGGAAGATGGTGCTGCTAATCTCTCGTAGGTGGACTCATTATTTTGCTTTTATTTTATTACTTTTTATTGTGTTTGTTAAATAAATGTTTATCTATTCTAAGAATAAAATAGAATACTATTTTATTCTCATGGTTATAAGAGTCTGCTGGTTTCTCTTTAAATTACTTGTTAGTTTTACACTGACAGCTCATTCGTTGACAGAAATACAGTATCATATCTCCGCAGTACAAAATGATTTACGCTTGAACAACGTGGGGAAATATTAAAAACTTATTTCCAAAATGAGTGCTGTGTCGCCGAAACAGTGGAAATTTTGAAAAGAAATTTCGATCGAATTAATGCACCAACCGCCCCTGCCGTACGCAAGTTTGTGAAGAAAGTTGGAGAGATTGGCACGTTAATTTATAAAACAACTTATCCTCGTGTTCATCGTGTACGCTCAGCCGAGAATATTGCTACTGTTGCCGAAAATGTGCGCCAAAACCCGGGAACGTCAACTCGCTACAGATCTCAGCAACTGAACATTAACCGCACTAGCCTGAGCAGAATTCTGCATAAGAACCTAGGATTTTATTCCCTTTCAAGGTCCAACTAACTCAGGAATTGAAGCAAAATGACCATCCGCTTCGTTATCGCTTCTCTTTTTAAGCTTTAGAGTAGCTCGAAATTGACATCGATTATGCTAAAAACATAATCTTTTCGGATGAGGCGTATTTTCATTTTGGCGGCTAGTGAACAAACAAAACTGTCGTAATTGGGGCTCTGAATACTCACACGTAGTCGTAGAGAAACTAATCCATCTTCAGCGTGTTCTTTTGCGCACGAAATTCAATAATCATGTAATCATGTAACGGGCTCCCCGGAGCTGTGATTTAATGCCGTTGACCTTTTATCTGTGGGGTTGTCTGTGGGGATGTTATTCTGACCAACCAGAAACAATTCAGCTACTTAAAGAAAATATTGATCGAGCTATTCGTGAAGTAGAGCTTTAAACCACAAAAATGTACAAAAAATTGGGTTTAGACATTGCGCTACTGCCAAGCCAGACAACGCAAGCATTTACATAAAATGATATTCCATAACTAATTGGAAGGTTTACTCTTTTCAATAAAACAACGAACTTTGAAAAATATTAAGTAGTGTTTATTTTAATAGCATTTAAAAAAAACTAGTCGATGGCTCGCCTTGTAGTAATAAAATACGATTATAAAATAAATAATAAACACAAGTTAGGTAGCTAAGAACCTTTCACTACGGCGCTCCGTTTTAAAATGCCAAATTCTTCTGCGGGTGTACGCCGCACGCGGTGACCTTTGATGTCGCGGTGGCGCCTTTGACGACAAATGCCAAGGCGGCGCGACACAAAGGCGATTGTATCTAATGCCCCTATTACACCACCCTGAATCAGTGGCCTAAATGAAGGGTGGGCGTGGCCTCAAGTTGGGGACGTCAGTTATTACACTACCCTGATTTTACGCCCTTACCCCTTTCAGTGCCTTGCCCGCCCATGCGCGGGCAGATTTCAAACACAAATAAATATGCCAAATAACATGAAAAAATTATAAGATTTTGTCTAATAGCTCGTTTTATTATGATTGATTCGTTAACAAAACGGCCTGCGGATATATTAGATTTTAGAAAAGGACCATTCTGACCTGTCATACCGACCCCGCCCATGGGCGTGCAGTACGCGTATTCAGAGTTAACAAACTTTTTGTCAAAAGTTTAATGAAAAACTATAAATTTAGTAGAAATAATAACAAATAAAGTATATTTACATGTAGTGATAATAAAATGTAACTTTATTGTTCTTTGCTTATTATTAAAACTATAAAACCATAACAATATACAAGTTGTTACAAAAAAGCAGGTAATCCATTTAGGGAGTGATTTTATTGCTCAAATGCAACAACTTTTTCTATGGGATCTACATCGAAATCTCAAAATGACTTCCCCATACTAAACCGCCTATCAGCCGAGACGAGTTTGTGTGAAGTAATATTTTTTTGAGATTTCGATATTGGTCCTATATAAGAAGTTTTTGTTTTTGAGCAATAGAATCACTTCCTACGGGGAATACTCGCTTTTTTGTAACATCTTGTAGATAAGACAACATATTGTCAGTAACTACATAAGAATGCAGATGACGATCTACATAATAGGAGCCGATCGGTATTCGTCACTTTGAAAACAGACAAAGTGCCGACACCTATGTTTTGGTCACCGATCATATACAATTTATCGGTATGATTTGTGATTTAATTTTGGCTAATGACCTATTTCAGATTGTGGTTTAATACAGATAAGATCATAAACTGCCAGTAAATAGGAAACAAAATTAAAATACAGATGGTGATCTGAACAAAAGTACCGGTCGGTAATAGTTACTTTGAAAACAAAAGAAGGGCCGATACCTTTTGTTATGGACACCAATAATTTTACAACTTGCGTGATTTATGATTTAACGTAAGTAAGTAGCATATTATAGAAAAAAAAATAGTCTACGAAAAAAGCTTTCACGCAACATAACGTTCGTGGTTTCCAC
The DNA here is from genome assembly GCA_907164705.1 of Parnassius apollo. NCBI lineage: Eukaryota > Metazoa > Arthropoda > Insecta > Lepidoptera > Papilionidae > Parnassius > Parnassius apollo. The sequence goes on along the minus strand of CAJQZP010001060.1, from coordinate 4,239,206 downwards.
ACTTTGAGTTTTGCTGAGTATTTTGGAAGTTCGTTTGCTGTTTGACTTAGTGTATCGAGTTGAGACTATCTCCTCTGCCTAATTCCTACCAAAGTTAATGCAAAATAGGTAAGACGTTGGAAAAAAATGAAACATACAAAAAGGTTGACTGCGCATGACTTGAAAAAAAAGCCCTAAAATGTATGCTTTTATATTTCATTTTAAATTTTCTTGTACTAATATGAGCTTAAATCTGTCTTATACGCAGATTAGTATACATTTGCTTCGTCTTAATTGAATTAGCTGAAAGTTTTGCATTACCTTCACACTCCATTAATAATTCGGTTAACAACAACAATAAATGAAACTAACACAATTTTTTCTGAAATAACATAAAAATGTATGTAAACACGCTCTACATAACGCATAGAACATGTAAATTAGACATTAAAAAAATCTCATGTCGAAATCTAAGGCCTCATGCCGAAACCGCCGATGGGCGGGTTGAATACTAATATAGGACGGCATGGGGGTAATGTTGTCATTTCTTAGGAAATCAGTGAATGGGTTACTCAGTTGTAGGGATGGACAAGTGAAAAAAGTATATATATTTATTGAATCGATATTTTTAAAGTAATTGTGACAAATCATTTACTGTGTTTCGTCCTGCTAACTCTAGTTGCGTAACTCGAGTTTAGTTCAAGTTGTGTGAATTTGAACTTGAGTTAACTCGAGTCGTAATATTTCCAAGTAAGCACATCTATAGGATGCAACATCGCTCATTAAAAAAATCAAAGCTTATGCATGATATATCGATTTTTTCGGTGTTTTTATCATCATTTAAATATATACGTACATACATAAGGAATAAACTAATAAAAATTACCGATAGAAGACAATTGTACTTCTGAAATTCAAGTATATTTATTTTCAGCTGAAAGACCATTCGCCTGTTTGTTGATTCGTAATTAAAATTTTCGGGATTCGAGTTATTTTTGATAATTACTAGTAAACCTTCCAACTTTAAAAATTTAGACGTTATGTAACTTTGACATATTTTATTTCGAAAATTTATTTTTTGCCAACATAAAATTCGTTAATCATCGTTCGCAACTTTTAAGAATTTTATAACTTCGAATAGTTGGTTATTTCGTTTAACGGCAGAACATCGTTCATAAAACATAGCACATGAAGAACCATGTTCATGAACCATATATCGATGTTTGAAAGAAGTGATGTATCGTTTACATCCCTAGTCGCGCATCGAATAAGTGCCTTAACTCCCTTAGTGTTAAGTCCCTTAGTGTATTACACTGCACGGTGGAAGGGTACTTCAAACGGGGTACACTTTGACGCTCTAATTAAGGACCCTTACTCTCTTTCTCTTATTACACCACCCTGAAACGGCGTAGGGATCTTGATTCAGGGTAGTGTAATAGGGGTATAAGCGAACAGACTATACACCGCCACTACACGGTCTGTGGTCAGCAGTAAGGCATAAACAACGAATTCTAAATTTTACAGTTCGTTGGGCATAACATATAATGTGTAAATTGTTATTAAATAGTTATGTACCTCTTCTTGATTGCAACGGATATGAAGACATTTATGAATATATAATGCAGCAAGTATGTCAAGGAGTTTCTACGGTTATTACGTATCGTAAAAACTTAGTTAAACCTAATGATTTCTTATGTTTACGCGGAGACTACATGTTTGAATGAAGCTAACTTGAAGGTACCTGTGATTTACTATGACACCGTTGAATGACTTGTCGAACACCTCAGTCCTTCTGTGACGATGTTTGCTGTAAAGTACTCGAAACGGAGATATAAAATAAGTTAATAAAAAATAAAAATATAAATTTCTTTGCAACTTTCCGCTAAACATATAAAATGATGTGTCTTACCTGGATTGAAGCGCACCTCCCGCCCTCCCTCAATTGCATACACTAACTCCGTCACCACTAGACCAAGCACCACTACTCTCAACACCACTATTCCAGGCAAGACACACCATCGACGATAATACGACACGTGTTTAATTAACACTAAGTACTTAGCGGTCAGCCGCCGTAGAGTCTATATTACCTGAGGATGCCTCGTGTAGAGGCGAAACACGTGTCGTATTATCGTCGATGGTGTGTCTTGCCTGGAATAGTGGTGTTGAGAGTAGTGGTGCTTGGTCTAGTGGTGACGGAGTTAGTGTATGCAATTGAGGGAGGGCGGGAGGTGCGCTTCAATCCAGGTAAGACACATCATTTTATATGTTTAGCGGAAAGTTGCAAAGAAATTTATATTTTTATTTTTTATTATAATGGATTTCCGCAAAGTAACGCCTGATTCTATCAATTAAAATAAGTTAATACAAGCGATAAAATCCGTAAAATTAGTTTCATTTGAACTTAGTTCCCTTTATGAAGTTACTCTGGCTAAGTAATAAATAAAACAGAATAAAAGCATTTGTATTTCCGACACCCGCCATCGATTTAACACCAGCCAAAATTGACAAGTTCGGCTGGGAGGATCATCTTAATATATATAGGTATAAATTACGTGTCACGTTGTTTGTCCGCGATGGACTACTAAACTACTTAACCGATTTCAATTAAACTTGCACACCGTGTGCAGTTTGGTCCAACTTGAGAGATAGGATAGTTTTTTTTGCCTATGAGTGACCCACAATTTTTTTTTTTGCGAATTTAAGGATTTTTAATAGGCGACGACAAAGTGTCGTCGAAAAGGGCAGAACAACGTCTGTCTGACAAGCTAGTTGATTTATATATTACACGGGAGGATCCTTACGGTTCATCTATTCGACCGAAAATATAACTCGAAGAAAGGATTGTTTCTATTTAGGACCAGTAAATAAAAATTTAATTTGTATTTCAAATTATGCAATACCTAATTTTATTTCTCATATTTGCTTTTTCTATCGTTTAAAACAACTTATTTATGTGCCTACTTAAAAAATTAAAGTTTTTTTTTTTAATCTATTTATTTATGAATTACATGTACATGTTAACATTTTTATGCTATATCTCGTGAACATACTTTATGTTTAGTGTTTGTGGCGTGTACTGAAAATCAGCGTTATAGTTAGGTACCGTTATGATGTGTAGTTTCTACTTTCTATTACATTTGCGCTGAAAGTAGACGCCATTTTAGTCCCTAAATTTCGTGTGCTATGTTAATTTAATTTATATATGGATCTTAATAATCTATGATTATTATTATTTGTTATATTTCTATTGCTTGTCTAGTTGGGATGCATACAAAATATGTATTTACTTAGAGTTTGTGTATTGTGTGATAAGATAGATGTAGCGATTAGAAAAACGTAATTGTTAGTAAATAATTATATTTCAAAAAGTTCTGATTGGATAATATAGTTTTTATTTATTTCTATAACACATTCAAAAAATATTATTATTTCATTTATATTTGTGACAACAAATACATTTTACAATGTTTACAATTTGTACAACTATTCGAAATTTAAATCGCAAAACATAAAACGTGCAAACTTTGGTTGGTTTAGTGCTGAAATCTGTAAAGTAGCGCGCCTGCACGTGCTTGACCCAAAAACATGCACCGACTTTAATCAATATTGAATCCGGCCAAAGCGAGATAACTACTTGAAATAAAAGAGTACGTAATCCCTGAAAGTAGCAGCAGAAACTATCAATATCTACTCTTTAGCGAACTGAAGAGAATAAAAAATAGATACCAGTCTGTCTGAAACTTCTTTTACTAACACATAATTTAATATAGAGCTGTGGTAGCTCAGATGGTTAGCGCTCGCTGTAAATTTCACAGTACGCGAGCAACCTGGGTTCGATCCCCGCCGGCACCAATGAAATTGTTAATTGCAATTTTTTGCTGATTTACGACGTGCTCGTCGGTGAAGGAAATCATCGTGAGGAAACCTGCATGTCTGAAAAATAATAAAAATAAAATATTTCGAAGACGTGAAGTTCGCCAACACGCATTGGGGCAGCGCGGCGGACACTTCCTCAGAAATGAGAGGAGGCCTGTGCCCCAGCTGTGGGACGTATATAGGCTGTAACTTTAACTTTTGATTTAATATATAACAATGATATATTAAATTATATGATATTTGAAGTTACTCATTATTAAATTGTTATGTAATCAACAACGTACAATTTTTTCTATATGTTCTTTAAAACTTTCTATGCATGATTCCTATTGTATAATTTCAGTTAATTTGTATGGATTATTTTTTTAAGTTAGGTTAAGTAATTCAATAATTTAATCAGTTCTGCCTAGGCCAAACTAGTTAAGCCTTAAGTATTTAGGCCAAACTAGATTGTCCTGGGCTAAACTAGTATATCCTGATACGCATAGGATAAACCGATACGGCCTAGGACAAACTAGTTTGGCCTGAGATCGGATTTGGCCGGTAACAAATACAATAATAGAAGTACTTATTTCACATTTGCTGTGTGGGGCGTAACATAATTATTGGGGGGGGAAGCAATTTTAGGACATTCGTCGGTACGATTTAAAGGAAGAACAGAGAACAATGAGCGAAGGATTGCGCTGTTTTTTTATAAATATTAATGAATAAATTACATCACTTTTTTTAAATTTAATTTAAAATTAATTCTTTTGCAGCGTAAATCGTAAAAATGTGTAATATTTTTAGTAATAAAATAATTCACTACTCGCAATTTATAATACTTATTCTGTAAAATAGCACATAAAAAATTGTTATACATTTTGTTTGTAGCATAAATCTAGTAAAAATAAAATAGAACAAAAAGACTACCCCGTGCCTGTGTGTATGCCTTATATTTGAAAATATTTTATGACTCATAATAATATAGTTATATATGTAGTTAGTGCGTACACTTGTGTATTTATTACGTATAGTGCGTGCTGCGTGCGTGCTTATATTTTACAATATTTTATTACTTACAGGTGCGTGGTTCCGTCCCAATATTCTGGAGTCAGCCTGATTACAAATTCAGACCACCACCGCGTCTCGATAGAGGTAATATTCAGCAATTAATTTTTATATTTTATATTTCAGTTAATTTTACACGTGTAACAAATAATCGATTTCGAACAATCGAAATCTCTATATGTTTTTTTTTTCAAAGTTAATTAAAGTTTATTTTTATTCCTTTTTATATAGATTAAGAGTGACAAACGAGAAGTCTCATCATCATCATCATCATAATCATCATCATCATCATTACAGCCCTTCACAAGTCCACTGCTGAACATAGGCCTCCCCCAAGTAATGCCACAAACGCACTGGTTGTACAGTCTCGTTTTCAGGTTTTGAGGTATATCTGATGAGAAGACATGTCATAATTTCCCGAACGCTGCCCAGCCGAGTTGAATCCGTAATGTAATGACTCTCGAAAACAGCACGTGGACGCGGCTCAGAAGGGAAATCGGTCTGTAGTTCTTCAAGAGAGCGTTGTCTCCTTTCTTAAAGAACAAGACCACCGTACTTCTGCTCCACGCCTCCGGAGTAGTGCCAGCATGGAGGACGGAATTGAAGAGCTTCTTAAAGACTTCAAATACCGGCGGTCGACTCGCTTTCAGAAGCTCCGCTGTAATTCCATCCTCGCCTGGGGCCCTGCCGTTTTTAAGGTGCTGGAGAGCCATTCTAATCTCGCTCAGACTGACGTCCGGGATATCATCGGAATAGTGTCGGATAAGACTTGCTCTTGGATCGTTACTCACACTTGCGTGTGGCTCCGACGATGATGTGTACAGCTGCCCATAGAACCTCTCAATCTCACTCAAAATCTCAGGTGTCCCGGAAACGATGCTGCCACATTCAGTCTTCAGCTTTGACAGTTGGCTCTTTCTGGCAGACAGATCTCTGGCAAAGACTTTGAAGCCCTGGTTCCGCTCGATCGCTTCTTTAATACGAGCAGTATTAAAGTTGCGCAAGTCTCGTCGCATGCATTTGGAGATCTGTCTGTTCAGTTGCTGTCAAATCTGTTGACGATTGCAGCCTCATCTCCTGTCTAACAGCCATGAGATTAAGAGTGTGATCGGAGAGTTTTTGTGTTCTTCTGCGGCGGGTCTTGCAGAACTTAGCTCCGACCGCATGGACAGTTTCCACGGGCTTGTCTTTCATTTCGTCCACTGCATTGCAATCTTCTAGGCACTAAAAGCGGTTACGTAACTCGAGCTGAAAGGTTTCGGGATTCTGGATTAGAGCACGAGGGGGACGGAGCGTTGACTTCATTAGACGAGACCTCTCCAACTTAACGTTTAGGTTCAGTGTGCCTCTAACCATTCGGTGATCGCTGCCAGTTTTTACCCTTGCGATCACTGAGACATCACTGAACAGTTGGCGTCTGGTCGTCATAATGAAGTCAATCTCATTTTTTGTCGAACCGTCGGGGCTCGACCAGGTCCACTTGCTGTGGGGCCGCTTCTGGAAGAAAGAGTTTATCATAAAGAGTCCCTCTTTCTCCTTTAAGTCGGTCAGCTGCTGGCCCCTTCGGTTCCGTTGCCCTACTCCAAATTTCCCTAACTTCAGCTCATCGTTTTCTCTTGTGCCTAGTTTTGCGTTGAAGTCTCCCATCAACACCGTGTAGTGTGTTTTTGAGGAATGCATGGCTCTGGAAATATCCTCATACATTTCCTCCACCTCCTCATCGGAATGTGCCGAGGTTGGTGCGTAAACCTGTATGACCTTCAGCGAATACCGTTTGGTGATTCTGAGTATCAGGTACGCGACCCTCGTCGACACACTCCCAATCTTTACAACGTTGTTGACGAGAGACTTGTGGACGATAAATCCGACACCTCCTTGGGACAGATGGTCGCCCTCCCGGTGATAGAATAAGTTGCCGGACTCGAGGATTACCCTGTCCTCCCCCTCTCTTCGGACCTTGGATAATCCAATAATATGCCAGCACAACTTGTCTACCTCTTCTTCCATACCTCCAGTATCTTCTCGCCAGTCCTCAGGGTGCGTGCGTTATATGTTGCCAGGTCGAGTCGTCGTAGGTGGCAACTGAACTTCCACCGGAGATTCTTAGCAGCCCCTGCCTCGCCGTTACCATGGTCGCCACCGTAGCTAGGAATAGCGGGGCCGCCGGGGACTGGGAGCCGTTTGTTTGCGTCGTTATTCATGGGGGGATATTTGCCATAGTTGCCACGCTTGGCGAGCGAGTTGGCAACCGCAGTATTTTTTTATATCACTGTTATTATCAGGAAGATGCTGCTGCCCATCTCCTGAACGAGAAGTCTACCTGATTGTAATTGGATGCTGTGTCCCAGTGACATCTACATCTATCCTCCATTAAGAATCAAAATATGGATTCGTAATCATTTCGGAGTTTAAAAAGGGTCTCGGGTTCTCTACACTTACCATACGAAACACTATAGAATAGAATAGAATAATTTTTATTCAATATAGATTACAAGTAATTCTTATTGAAAGTCAATATTTTACTTTACCACTGGTTCAAAAAATACCTCTGTCATGGGAAAAACCAGCAAGAAATCCAGCGGGATTTTTTAAAATAAATTTTACAATGCATTGTATGCAATGCAATAATTGTCACAAAATATTTACAAAATTTATTTTAGAAACAGCTTGGAAGCGACCACCTCATTCCCAGGGGTTATTATCAACCATTTATTAATTTACTTACTTACTTACTTACTTACTTTCTTCACGCACAATCCCTAACGGGGTAGCCAGAGAGAACAGATCGCCAAGTGTCACGATCCTTACATACCTCTTTCGCTTCTTTCAGGTTCATTAACTTCTTCATACATGCACGTCTAGGTATCCGAGTACTCTTGACCCTCCCCCTCTTCGAGCAATTTGCTCACATGGTCTTCGAAAGTTAGTCTCGGTCTACCTCGACACCTTTTAATATTTACTTTCGCTCTATATATTTTCTTCACCATTCGGTCTTCACTCATTCGTTCAACGTGCCCAAACCATTGGAGTACGCCCCTATCAATTTTTATGATAAGGTCATCTTTCAATCCTGCCATATTGCGAATCTCTTCGTTTCGCTTTCGGTCGGCTAAGGTAACGCCACACATTTTACGAAGAGATCGCATCTCCACTGCATTCAACTTGCTTTTATGCTTCTTCTGGCATACCAAGGTTTCGCTGCCATATAACAAAGTCGGTACCAACACTGCATTATGTATTGCAAGGCGTGCACTCTTCACCACGCCTTGCCTTTTTACTAATGCATTCAGGGCACCATTGACTTTGTTTCCGGCAGCGACACGCCTATCCACATCTAAATCACATCTTCCATCCCGGCTGAAAGCACTCCCCAAGTATACAATTTCATTTACCTGTTATAGACATTCCTGATTTACCCATATTTCACATTTCGTTCTCTCTTCGTCCTTTTCAAATACCAGAACCTTAGTTTTATTAGCATTCGAACGGAGACCTTTAATTTCACATTCCTCTTTCATACACGTGACTAATGCCTGCAGTTCTGCTTCTGATGGTGCAATAAGCACTGCATCATCAGCATACAGCAGACAATTAACTTTTATGTCACCCAATTTCACACCCAAACAGCTATTTTTCAGCTTCTGTAAACAGCTGTCGAGATACAGTATGAACAGCCAGGAAGACATGACACAACCCTGTTTTACGCCCGCTTGGACGCTAAACATGGGTGACAGGTCATGCCCTACCCGCACACAGGCTTTACAGTCATAGTAAAGTGACTGCACAGCCCTTAACAATCGACCATCCACACCATATCCCGGCAACAGTTCCCACATTTTCTTCCTTATAACCTTATCAAATGCTTTCTCCAGATCCACAAAAGCACAGAAAATCTTCTGGTTAACACTCAGAAGCTTCTCCGTGATCATGCGGAGAGAAAACATTAGATCCGTGCATCCTCTTCCAGGTCTAAATCCGCATTGTGCCTCCCATAGGAATCTTTCCGATTTCTCTTGCATCCTACGTGTCAAAACCTTCGAGTAAACTTTACTTGCTAAACTGGTCAAGCTGATCGCCCGATAGCAACCGCAGTCAAAATGTGAACCTTTACCTTTATATAAAGGCACAATGACCGCGGATCGCCAATCATCCGGGACATCTCCCGTCCGCCAGCACAAATTGCACAGCAGATGGAAGCTGTCCCAGACGCGAGGCCCACCGTACTTGACCATTTCAGCAGTAACTCTGTCTAGTCCCGCAGCCTTACCACATTTCAAACTTCGAATCGCACGTTCAATCTCTTTCATGCTGATGACCTCAGTGTCATCGAGGTCCGTGTCTGGCGTGCCAGTCACGGCGTCACCCCCGGATCCTTCACTAAGATCATGACACGCATACATTTCTCTATAAAATTCACTCCATCGCTGCATGACGTCCGATTTTTCTGAGAGGACGTCATTGGTTCTCGAAAGCACTTTGTTCATTCTTAAGGCTGTCGCACCACTCCGGGACCTTCCAACCTCTTTCCAGAAGAGTTTGGAGTTTTCCCTAAAGTTGTGCGACAACCTCTCGTCCGCTTCTATTCTACACCTTTCACGTACTTCCTCAATCAATGTTTTCGCATGAACTTTCTGCAGTTTATATCTTTCTTTCATCTTCTCTCTCATATGCTTATCGTTACTAGAGGCCAAGTAGTCTAACCATGCTTTTTTCTTCTTTTTTTACAGCTTCTCTCACTTCATCATTCCACCATGCATCTCTTCTTTTACTACTACCTCTTTTTGTCGTACCACATACTTCTTCAGCTGCACTTACCATTCCATCCCTAAGGTTCTGCCATGTTCTCTCCACAGATTCTTTCCTGCCATCGATGGTGTCTAGCTTTTCGGCTACCCTCGTGTGATATTTGTCCCTAGTATCCGCTTCCTGAAGCTTCCAGCTTCGGATGCGACAGACCGACTGTGGTTCTGTTACTGCCGTCCGGTAGCGCCAACCCGCGAACAAACCCCTAAATCTAGTAATTACTAGATAATGATCCGTTCCCAGGTCAGCACCCCTGAACACTCGTGTATCCGTCACCTGTTTTCGCAGTCGGTCATCCACCAGGAACAAATCAATCATACTTCTCTCATTCTTTCTTTCTCTAGTGTACATATGGATTTTCCTGTGATTAAACATAGTGTTTGTCACAAGAAGACCCTTTTCCTTGCATACAGCCAGTATAAGCTTGCCAGCATCATTAACCCTTTTATCGACAAACTTTCCAAGCACCGACTCGTATCCTGGTCGAGCGATACCTACCCATCCATTCAAATCACCACATACAACAGTTCTTTCGTTTCCCTTAACCAAATCTAGAACTTCTCTTACATTCTCCCAAAACTCCTCCAGCTCAGCCCTGGACGACGAAGCTACCGGCGCATAAACAGCCAAAAGGAATAACTTCGTCAGTCCCATTTTGAAGCGAACCCAGAGAAGTCTTGAGTTCACAACCTTGTATTCAGTCATAAGATCGACCAACCGGGACGACAACAGCACTCCCACTCCCTGGCAGGCGACTCCGGACCATATAGCTAACGTCCCGCCAGGGAGCTCTTCAGTACCACTGCCTTTCCGTTTGGTCTGCGACATACACACGACATCTAATTCTCTTTCTTTCATTATTTCGATCAACTCATTTATTTTATTCTCATTTATTAATTTATATCATAATAACCCTTTTTATACAGTTTTGTTTAATTAAATATTTAAACTTTGTTGTGATATACGTATACATTGCCCCAGGAATGAATCAGTGACTCTGTGGAGTCGAGAAACTGGTAGCACCAGCTTGTGCTTGTTCCTAGTGTTTACAGAGTGTATGTCACTTTTTTTACTAAAACTACCTTTGTTTTTGTGAATATACATCAAATTTTCATAGATATACTGAAAGGCCAAAGTTAATATATTTATTTCTGTAAATTATTCTCTAAGAGATTCTCTCGGTTTAAAGTTGTAAATAGCTTTAATGGCCCTCTTCTGCAAAACAAAAATAGTTTCTAAATCAGCCGCGTTCCCCCATAGCAAAATTCCATTATTTTATATACATGACATTATTCTATGGAAATAATTGAAATAAACTAATCTAGTTGTTTCGTCACTGGTGAGATCTCTAATCTTTTTTACAGCTTAAGCTGCGGAGCTTAGTCTGCTTGCTAGTTTAGATATATGGGGGCCCCACTGAAGCTCAGCATCGAGGGTGATGCCAAGAAAAACATACAACTCAACAGTACTCAGTTCTTTCCCATTTAAAAACACGTTGGTACTCGGATAGTTAACATTTTATTTTTAGTTTTATTGCCGTTTAAATGTAGATTATTAATGTTAAACCAATGCACTACTTTAAATGAGTCGCGTTTAAGTTTAAACATCAAGGAAGTATCATCAGCAAATAATACTATATCATGATTATCCCCTACAAGGGAAGATAGGTCATTAATATACACTAAAAGTAGGAATGGCCTAAGAATTGAGCCCTGAGGGACACCCATCTGTAGGGGCCATCCGGAAGATTTTTTACCATTGATAACAACTTTCTGCATTCTGTTACTTAAATACGAAATAACTAAGCGTTGTGTTCTTGACACCATAGTACTGTAACTTCTTGATTAATGTCTCATGGTGAACACAGTCGAAGGCCTTGGAAAGGTCACAAAATATACCCAAAGCGTCCTTTGGATTCTACCATGCACAAAAAATATGTTTTATAAGCTCAACTCCGGCATCGGTTGTCGAGCGATCCCTTGTAAAACCAAATTGACTTGTATGGAGCAACTTATTTTTATTAAAAAAACTTATCATATGATGTAAAATATAGACACTTACGCCTGTCACCCAGAGGGGTAGGCAGAGACTACAGACTTCCATTTAGCACGATTCTGACATACCTTTCTCGCCTCTTCCACATCCATATACTTACGCATACATGCTCGTCGGTTAAGGGTACTCTTAATTTGGCCCATTTTTAGTATATCGCGAATTTGGTCGACAAACTTCCGCCTAGGACGTCCCTTTCCGACTCTTCCATTCACTTCTGCAACATATATTTGCTTTGTCAGTCTTTCCGCATTCATTCTTTCCACATGACCAAACCACCGAAGCATTCCTTTCTTAATCCTGGTCACCGCATCATCTTGCAAACCACACTCTTCTTTTATCACACAGTTTCTCACCCTGTCACTCAGATTCAGCCCTAACATACTCCTTAGCGACCGCATTTCTACTGCATTTATTCTACTCTCGTGCTTCTTCTGCCACACCCAACTTTCACTACCATACGTTAAAGTAGGGACTAATACAGCACTGTGAATTGCCATACGTGCCTTTTTTGACACATTCTGACTTTTCACAATAGAGTGTAGAGCCCCATTTACTTTATTTCCTGCATTCACTCGTCGTTCAATATCCTTTTCATATCTCCCATCCCTGCTGAATACACATCCCAAATAAACGAACTCATCCACTTGCTCAATTAACTCTCCTTCTATTCTTATTTCACATACCGTTTTACTTTCATCTCTTTCAAAAACCATCACTTTCGTCTTACTTGCGTTCACTTTCATTCCCCTTTCTTTTAATGACCTGTTCATTATGTAAAATAATTTTTTCAAAAATTTTATTTAAAGTTGCTTTCTATGCTATGCTATGCGTTGCACTTGCTATGTTTCGTATGGTGTGTTTGTTGTTTCGTTTGGTGGTTCAGTTGTTACGCTGGCGATCTATGGAAACATAGTTCTTGCCCTGTTGAGCCGAGCCATTTGTACTACAACCAGAATATAGCTATAATATTCGTGAGCTTTTATTCTACTGTCAGATTTAGGTAATTTCAAAATATTTCTACAACTTTCCAATACTTATGCATGCTACTCATGGAGGTTGGTCAGCTCAGGTTTTACAATAAACTTTTTGGGAATAATTTTACATACTTTTTTAGTATTCGAATTCGAAACATGTCTTAGATGCTTTGAGCAAAACAACGGCCATTTGCAAAATGTCAAATTTAGTTCCCGGTACACTCAAACATATGTTTTGTATGGTATGGCCAGTCCATTGTACTAGTATAATATATGGAGGTCAGTGACCGAATGTCAATATAAATTTTTCGAACCTATATCATCCAATAACTGTATATGTTCTTAATAAAAATTGCATTTAGGGGAAGAAGAGACGTTCGCAGCCTTTAAGAATCATTTCGAAGAGGAACTGAAGATCTACAAGCAAGTATGCATAGTAAACCTTGTGGAGCAACAAGGCCGGGAACGAGTTATATGGGAAGCGTACGGCAATCACGTGCTCAAATACAACAGCCCCGATATTATTTACGCGACTTTCGACTTTCACGAGTATTGGTAAGATATCTTCTTCATGTTCATCATAATCATCAGTCCGTGAAATCCATTGCTGAACATAGGCATGTTACGTTTTAGGTAGGATTTGCCTAAAGCCCGATTCCTATATTAGAAACTTCGTTCTCTACAAAGACATTTAAGTAGTAGTAATAGACCGGACATCAGCAACAAAATTGTCATCTGTAACTTTTGTCCTATAGTATATATGTCTTTCCGATTTTTCTCATTTAGCCTTAGTGACATCGTCAAAAAGTCAAGACGCATTCGTTTCATATATTAAAAAATGTCAGCATTTTTAAAGTCAAATATGCCCGGTTGTGCATTAAGGTATCGTAAGTCACAACATGGAAGAAAAAATGAACATGATTTCGGTTTATTATTGTAAGAATAATGTATATTTACTAAATAATATTTGAATTATATTATTTCTAGTAGATTGTTCTAGAACATTTATTATTATTGTAATAAGCACCATCTGTTATCCAGTAACGTCACTATTTATTTACCAATATGTTAGTGATTGACGACGTGCCTAAAACGGATTTTTACCTTATATTTAGTAGCGTCACCTAATGGGGAATAGCTAAAATGTGTTTCGCTAGAGGGCGTAACACACGCGCGAGCTCACAGTTTTTGTATGCAAATGGTCCAAATGTTCACTCTATAGTATACACATTTAAATCTCTTAGGTTCTCTATAACGACCCATTTTATTACATACAATGTGCATGTAAAAACATTAAAAACTATACATTCAACTAACTACAAAACTTGACACGGTTCATAAATAGTTGAACTGGTATTTTGTTTTGAAAAAGAGATTTTGATGCACTTCATTTACTGCGAAACGGATCGTAAAAGAAGACTATAATATATGTATGTATAATATACAAACACGATATTAATCATCATGCTCGGCTGATGGAACGCTGCTACCCGTTGCCGGTCTGGTTTGTGCTACTTACGAAGCTGCGCACCCATTTGGAGAGGTGCTGCGTGTAGTGCGTCAACAAGCGCGGTGTACTTACGAAGCTGCGCACCCTCTTGGAGAGGTGCTGTGCGTAGTTCGTCAACAAGCGCGGTGTACTTACGAAGCTGCGCACCCACTTGGAGAGGTGCTGCGTGTAGTGCGCGGCGGCGAAGCGCGCGTCCACCAGCAGCACGGCGCCCCAGTCGCCGCGGTGCCGCACGCACCGCCCCACTGCTTGGTTCAGTGCCCTGTAGTGCAGCGAACGATTTCGGTTTTCGGTCTGGGGTAAATAACATGGTTCTACCGCCATCTATCGGAAACTATAAACATTTTCTGGCCTTTCCCATTCTATGCCCATACTACCACCGATGGGAAGTAATTCGGTGATGGTTACTCTTACGGCGTCGCCGCACATATAATTTTTCTGACTTAAAAAAAAGAGAAGGTTAAGAATTCTATTGAATGTCTATTCTTTTTTGTATATCAATAAGTGCTTTCGTATTGCGAGCCAGAATAATAAAATAACAGTATTACACTGGTATTCTATGAGAATGTAATCATATATAGTTACAGCCTATATAGATCCTACTGCTAAGTACAGACCTCTCATTTTTAGAGGGTTGCCGGCGTACATCCTCGAAAATTTTTATTACTTCGGGATGCAGTTTCATCACTAATGTTTCGTTCACCAACGAGCACGTGATAAACCAGCTCTTGAAATTTCAATTAACAGTTTCAATGGTGCCACCAAGAATCGAACCCAGGTTGCTCTGATTTAATAAATATCGTTTATTTTACATGGACGTCAGACACCGCTGAGTCTAATGATGATGATGCCTCGTTTAGAGGTAAAACACGTGTCGTATCATCGACGTTGGTTTGTCTTTCCTATTGTAGTGATATTGGGATTAGTGGTGATGAGGATCTTTTATGCGGATCTTAATTAAATTATTTTAACTTTTTTAATTTGATTTATTTCCGCAAAATAACGCCTGATTCTGTTAATTTGACAGCCGTGGCATGCATTACGAAAATGTCAGCATCCTGATTAACGCGATCGCCGACATAATTGGTGAAATGCGTTTCTCTTGGCGGGACGACCGCGGTTTGATCTGTAGTCAAAATGGTGTCTTCCGTGTGAACTGCATCGATTGTCTCGACAGGACCAACGTAGTGCAGGTGAGTTATGCCTATAGCTGCCGTTTTTATTAGTCGTTTGAACCCCAATATTTACTAAAAGTATACATTGGAATATCATACAGAGCAGAAACAGGACAGAGACGTTTTAGTCTACATAGAAATAAAAGAAAATAAATAATACTTATTGAAAGTCACTCTTTCTTTTATTTTACCGCTAGTTCGGACAAACATCTCTGCCTTGGATACAATGGGTTTTTTTTTTTAAATTACAGCTTATATTAGATATAGAAAATTTGATGAATGGTATAAAAACAGTAATGCGTGAGACGGATGTAGTATGTTTTTTATACACACATAATATATGTATTATATTATACACACATTATAGTGGCATAGTTTACCTGATATAAATTGTCTTCGAATAAAAAAAGATCCAGATGGGCCTAACGCCGTTAAAAATTCTTGTTCGGAACTCGATCGTGTTTCTTGATTCAAAATATTTCAGGTGAAAGCTTTTGGGTTTAAAGAAACTTTATTTTCTCAAAAAAGCATTGTTTAGTTAATAGAAATTAGATTAAAAAAGCTTTAAAATAAGGTTCAAAACAAATTAAATTAAAATCGAAAACCAAATCGAATTTGACATTAGTAAACCTGTTGTTCAGTGTAGTACCTTTAGTTTTTAGTTACTTAGTAGCTAGGTACCACATTATTACATCTATTAAGAAATTTTACGGTAAGGTTATTTCTAAATATATAATCACTAAAGGTAATCAATTTCAAAGCAAATGCCTGGAACATCTCGTACTCTAACTGATATCTGTCATTAATTAATTATATAGCCTATCTAGTGTCCCCAACATAGGCCTCCCCATAGATGGCCACAGAGAGGGGATATTTGCCATAGTTGCCACAATATTATAGAAAGTAATAACATGTTTCAGACGGCGATAGCGAAATACGTATTGGAACTACAATTATGCAGGCTAGGTTTGGGAACTCCTGGCTGCGGGCTGCCACCAATGCTTCGCAATGCGTTCCTCACGATGTGGGCAGACAATGGCGATGTGGTTTCAAGACAATATGCGGGCACTAAGGCGCTAAAGGTATTTATGTGCTTCCAGCGAGTTGCTCCGAATTCTTATGGATGTAACTTATCTGACGACCAGGATATGCCTGCAATTTTCTACTATCCTTGTATAATTTCTGTGTATTTTGTGCTTAACTACAATCAGTCCAAAACTAAAGCCAACAGCAGATCTGTACTCTGTCATTTTTATCTTAGCCTAGGAGCTCCTCAGCAAGAGACACCTCATCCTTCACCATCTGTTACCAAGTTTTTTTTTATTTTTATAAGATAGGGTAACAAACTAGCACACAGTCCACCTGATGGTAAGTGGTTTCTGTGGCCATCTACATCTATCCTCCATTACGAATCAAAATGTAGATATGCGTTGTTACCCGTGAGGACTAGGATGGAATGCCTCGTTTCCAGTAAAAAGGGTCTCCGGTTCTCTACACTCACCATACGAAACACAGCAGCATTAAGCTACTATTTGACGCTGGTATTCTGTGAGAGTGTGGTCCTTCCCCGGTCGATCCGACCCATTCGTGCAACAACTATACTACTAATATAACTGCAGCATGGTTCTACCACGTATAAAATATTTTTTGTATATCATGACGTTCAGTTACTCGTAGTGTGGCTGATAGTGGTTAACGCTGTAGCCAGGTCATTTGGGTGATTTTTCAGTCGTGTTTTATATTTATTCCCTGTTAGTTTTAACTCCTTAACAGTTGTTATGCTCAGAGCTTCGTGGATCTCAGTGTTGTTGATGAATCATTGTGCATTTGAATGGTTCTAAAGATGCCATTTTTCAGCCTTTGCTTTATGTTTACATGGGAGTCGCAAGCACTTCCCCACAGCTGTGCGCCATACATCCAGATTGTTTTTAGGATCATACTGTATATCAATTGTTTGTTATTATAGTTATTAACAAACTATTGATATAAAATAAGACAACCAAAAACACAAAAACCTTTTGTGGGAAACACCACTTATTTGCGTTTAATGTACCGTATTATGAAATAAAAAGTAAGTTCAAAAACTAAAACAAGAACTTACCTAAAATTGCTATGTACAAAATATTCAATATTTATCGTCTATTGTACATAGTGATACTCAGAGTATAGCCGTGGTCATATGCCACCTACCCAGTGGCGAAGCTGGAGCTCCAAGCTAGGGCAAGCCCATGATATAAAAAGATAAAAATATAGATTGTTGTTTTTAGCAGTTTTATAAAAATACACCAATCTTGATCTGTCTCCACGCTTCAGTTTCATATTCAGTGCTGTCAAGGACGTGTTTAACAAAGCACACAGAAGGCATACCACTGCTAGATAGATTGTATTACATATCAGCAATTGCATAGCTTCGGTGGTTTTGAAGAAAGCCGTTTGGGTTTGTTTAAGCGAAAAAAAAATATTTACATCCAATACAATACATGAACAAAATTAAAACACGAACAAAGTACAAACAAACTATGTACAAAATTAAAAAAATTGTTTACATTCTAATGGATAAGAGATAAGATAAGTGGAATCGTCTCGCTTTCTTATGGAAAGATTTAATTACGTCCATGTAAAATGTTGGTGAACGTTTTAATTGTACCAATAACTGTTTTTTAATTGCGATAATTGATAGGTAAGTCTGAAATACACTCTTAACCTTGTGTATTATCTCAACAAATTTTAAAGATTTCCTCTCCGATTAAGTGCTAATCGGAGAGGAAATCTTTACTTAACACACTTCATTTCATCACATGGAACACTATTATCCTCCATTTTCATTAAAAATTTTTAAAAAAGCATAAATTTTGAACTCTTAGTATTAAATCGCTTAAGATAACCACACAGAGTAAATAAACATTGAAACGTGAAATGAACTTGCAAACGTATTGCCCGCGCGCCTCCGCTTTTAACAAATTTATTCCCAAAAGCCTGGCTTTAAATCTCCATACTAATTGCTATATATACAATCGTAGTTATATTTCATTATAGAATATTTTGCCATAGGTTAGAAAGAGAGCGATCGTCTTCTCGAAAGCCCCGTAAAAAGCCCACGCGAGCGAGGGAGACAACTAATCGCTCTATTAAAACTCATTTTTTATGACAGCAGTAGTATCGCTAAGGCAATACGAGGTCATCGGTCGACATGTGTTGTACAGTGGAGTGCGCGGGAAATTTTAAATAGCTTGAAACATTTTATTGTTTTTTTTAACTACATTTATAATATATGATATTATTGATTGATTCAGTTTTAATAAGGCAAGCCCGGCTTTTCGGCTTTTATAGAAGCTTCGCCACTGCACCTACCCTTAAAAAAAACAACCAAATCAATACATTCTCCAATTTTCACAAGCGATCATGTACCGTACTTTGATTGATTTTAATTATCTCGGAAAAAGTTAAAACACATACTTTGTTCTATTCTGACGTAGTTTTTGAACGCAGGGTGATTACACGCGAACTGGAGAAAGGAAGTTCACGGGACTGATGAAAGATGGTGTTGCATCTGCAAATAGGTAAGCTCTTTAATTTTACTACCATATTTAAATTATTTAGGAATCCTTTTTTTATATATATAAAATAACGAGTTACGCATCCTACCCGATGGTAAATGGATGCTGTGGCCCATGGACATCTACATCTATACTCAATTAAAAAATTTACGCTGGTATTCGCTACGCTGTGAGAGCGTGGTCCTTCCCCGGTCGAGCCGACCCATTCGTGCTGCAACCATAATATAGCTGCAGCGTGGCTCTACCGCGTATAATTATAATAAATACCCCGGATGACAAATACGTACGATCATGTAATCATGATACAATGCGCTAAAGATTTCATACTCGGACTATGGACCTTAAACGAACTAGTCAATATGTGACGGTGATATGATTACGATATGGTTATAGAAAACATCGGAACTGATTAGCGAAAATTAGTTGTCGTCGTATTTCGGACATCCATTGAGGAATGAACTAGAGTCTGCTAAGCATTGCGTTTGGAATAGCAAATTCGGTTTATATTGACCGAAAATATTTCAATTTTTTTTTATATTTGCTGAATTCTGAAATCTTGACTGTTCAAAGGGTACGTCTTCTATTTTGTTTTACTGTAGTGCAAACAGGCAAGTATGCAACAGCGTTGGCAGTAGGAGTGAGAGAGAAAGGGCGCTACGCGGATAATAACTTCACGTTGCTTACAATTATCTAACGTTACGATTATAAGGAGCCGTGGTGTCTCAGATGGTTAGCGCTCGCTGTAAATTTCCGGTAAAAACCGCGTTCGATCCCCGCCGGCACCAATGAAGTTGTTAATTGCAATTTTAAGTGCTGATTTACCACGTGCTCGGCGGTGAAGGAAAACATCGTGAGGAAACTTGCATGTCTGAGAAATAAGAAAATATTCGAAGACATGTGAAGTTCGCCAACACGCATTGGGGCAACGCGGCGGACAATTCCTTGCCCTAAAACCCTCTCAGAAATGAGCGGAGGCCTATGCCCAGCAGTGGGACGTATATTGGCTATAACTTTACTTTACGATTATAATCCCTAAATGCACAACATAAAGTTCACTTTTATTTTTGTATGTTAAGGGGTTATAGTAAGTCAGCTCAAATTCTAATTTCGTTACCACTTGCCCGCGCGTTGTATGCTATGTACCGACATGTTTGTAATCACTAACACTGTAAGTAGAGGTAATGTAAAGTAGGTCGTTAGACACTTATTTCATTAGGTTTATCATATTTATGCCTGTTTCTTAACGCCAAGCCAGTCGCTTCTTATTTTTATGACGGTTATTTCCCATTTTAATTTTACGTCGTCCTGTTGCGTAATGTGTATTCTGATCGTAAGCGACACAACTTCTCCCTTCAAAAGCCGGAGCGATACTAACGGGGCGACAGGAATCAAGCTTACGCGCCGATAGTTTAGGTAATTTCTTATTACAGTGAAAATATTGGTATTTTAAAAAAAGTAAATAACATAAGCACTGCTTTATAGTTAGTTCAGTTACTATGCAAAGTTTCATCTTAAAGTATTTTATGAATAACAGCGGTTTATTGTTTATTTTGGAGGTAACTTTGGATTTTTTTTCTATCGAGAAAATTTTACGAAATCTTGTTTTCGTCTAACATAATCCTTAACATTAATCCTTAACTTTACCATATATTTATTTCAAAATTAATGCTGCAATACTTTCGGCATAACGTAGGATCTTGCTAAGCCATTTGAGATTATATTTCCCCTTAAGGTTGTTTAATAGACAGAGGGCAACTGAACCGGGAGGTGGGCAGCAACGTCTTCATGATAACAACATAAATATACCTTTTTACCGTCTGGAAAAAATAGGCTGTAACATGTGAACGGAGTAGAAGCCTATGGCACTCACATTTACCAAAAATTAAAAACAATAAATTTAGGTATCATATAAATATACGTATTACGTTTTCTCATTTCTGATGGGGTTTTAGAGCATGGAATGTCCGCCGCGCCGCGCTAACCCAAGGCGTGTTGGCGAACTTCACATGTTTTTGAAATATTGTTGTTTCTTATTTCTCAGACACACATGTTACCTTACGATGTTTTACTGCACCGCATACAATTAACAATTTCATTGCTGCCGGTGAGGATCGAGTCCGGTTTGCTCGCGTACTGTGATATTTACAGCGAAGCGCTAACCATCTGAGCTACCACGGCTCTTATTCTTCATTTTGGTTGCTAGTAATATATATATATATATATATATATATATAGAGGCAATTTATGGGGGATGCTAACAAAAAAAAATAACCACTATGCTGCAACCTGCAGTAAGGCTCGCTCGCCTTCGTGAGAAAAAGCATCTTTAATTACCTTTATCCAATATGTTTCTGTTTACTGCAACCACTTACTGTTCCAGGTATTATCTATCGACGTTTAAAGACGCGTTGCGACAAGTTGCTATCGACGTGATGACCGGCGAGTCTCGCGTTATACCGGAGCAGCTCATCGTGCCGGACTGCAGCCGCTGCACTTCCGTCAAGGTGCTCATGTTTAACGTGCGTGCATGCGATTTTGTGGCTTACGTAAATAACTATCCCAATTTCGTTACAAGACGACTCTTATGTCGCATTCGAAATTAAACTTACAAATCATTTATCGTTGAGTTCCTGATATAAATTACGTCTTCCATATAATACATCTTATACTTAAATTAAAAATATACATACTCCCGAAGAGAGTATAATATCTACTATATTCCCTTTTAATAATGAAATCTGTTTTTTTTATCTTTAGATTTTTCTTATTTAAGTACATAATTTATTTGAATAGTTTTAATTTGCATTGTATTGATTGGATGATATTTGTGTTCTAAATTAACCCCAAATTGCACGACTAAATCTGTGAATGTTATGTGTATGTAAATATGTATGTTTTCGTGATTGATATATGTGTATTGTAAGTGTACTTGTTAAATAAAATGATACTATCGGGGTTGTCGGCTTCGTTGATAAAATAGTTGAGATCATACAGGTGCCAAGTTCCATAGTAGTTCTTAGAATCATAGATATAGAAATCTACAACGTACTTCAATGAGGATCCACATCTTTTGCGGTCACCAGGACGGCGTCACTGGAGGTGTTGCTGGTTTGACGGATTTTACAGGGGAAATGAATTTTTTAGGAAAATATAAAGGTTGATGTAACTTTCTGTAATATGCGTTATATTTTGTAATAATTAGATTAAAATATATAAACTAAACTGCAGATATTCATAAAAGTAAAATAATTTAAAAATTAAAGTGAAATCAGTGAGGTTACATTAGAAACCGAAAAACTTATTTGAAACGCAACTTTTCTAATTAAAAATAACTTCACCTCAGTCCACCGGGTGAACCGTGTGCTCGTTTGCCTCCTCCCCAATATATTTTGTTAAAATAACTAATGACATCTGGTGAGTGACTAATTATAAGCCCTTATTAATTTAAAGCAAAATTTATTACGTTCTTAGATAATAAGTTTGTAATTTTGTAAGTTTTATATCCAACTAAATTGTAATATAAATATAACTAGAAAAAACGTTGTTGAGTATTTTAGGAGTCAAAAATGTTTAACTATTAGAAAAGATAGTCTTTCTCAATCAGAGCCATATTAGTTGCTGTAATCGCTTCTCAGATTGTCATCATCAGCGTTGATAATTTATATATATATATATATATATATATATATATATATATATATATATTATCATTGACATAAGTTATCAACCCCAAATCTTAACCTTGTTGGAATATTTTCTATTACTTGGTTGTGTAAAGGTGGCTGAGTGTCAATTACTTCATATCATTTCATGAATTTTATAATAGACGACAGAGGAAAATGCAACAGACGAACAACAGAACAAATCATTCTTATATTTAACTCTTTAAAAAATCTGCGGTTTTTTTATAGAATAAGGGTGACAACGAGGACGCAGTCCACCTGATAGTAAGTGAATGCTGTGGCCCATAGACATCTACATTTATCATTGACTAAGTATCAAAATGTAAATAAGTTATTACCTCGTTTCCAGTAAAAGGGGTCTCCAGTTCTCTACACTTACCATAAGAAGTACAGCTTATCTATGAAAAAAAAATTATGTTGGTATTGTGTGAGAGCATGGTCCTGCCCCGGTCGATCCGATCCATTCGTGCTACAACTATAATATAGTTGCATCATGGCTCTACTACGTAAAACGGTTGGCAACTTGCCTACGAAGCGTAGCAACTGTGGTAAATGTCCACTCTATGAAGAGACCTATGTTCGGCATTGGACTTTTAAAAGTCTGCAAAGAATGAATGATGATGAGTAATGACACTATGACAGCAGGACACGGTTAATGTTTTTGTTCCGGCTCGCAGGACCAATCGGAACCGGATACCGCCGCGATGGCTGAGCACGTAAAGTCTCTGATTGATGACTGCAAGAAACTACTCGTAGACACGGAACCAGTTCTAGGATCGTGGGGACTCATCGACGCCGATCCACAGTAAGTTTTGCCAATTTCAATAAATATGCACACGAAATCAATGTAATTTTCTTAAACTTGGCGCAGATTATGATGAAATTTTAGCCTATGACAATAAGCCAAAGTAAAAGATCTTTTATTAAATTTAGGCTTACTGTAATTTTTACATTTTCACTTGTTTGTCACCCTTACTTTCGAAAAAAGTGCTGACTTACGGCATGGTCTGTTTTTAGGCAAACAATGTAAGTAGTAACTTAAAAAAAAGTTTTGTGAACATGACAGTTTCGATATTCGATTTCGAGAATAGACAGATACGAGAAAAGAGACAATTTCCTGTTTCAAATATGTGCAGTGAATCAGTTGTATGACATATTATACAGGTTTTTATTTTACTCTTTATAGTGTTGCAACAGCATTGTAAACTATAAGTTTCTGGGGAATACAGCAACCTTTCCTCAAAATTTTCTACCCCATCTACACTCGGAGCTCTTTGCCGAAAGTAACGAACGTAGCAATCTTATAACGGTATATATGTTCCAAAACCCTGAACACAAATCAGCATTACCACTGCGAAGGTATCTGTTATGCGTTCACCACCTGCCCAGTTTCATATGGGCAAATCTTCCAACAATTTCATCTTTTTTATATCCAGCAAAATATCCATTTTGAGTTAAAACTTAACTCATCAATATCACTGTCCCTCTCACACCCAGCACTGGCGATCCACAAGAGACAGAGATGGACAGCGTGATGGTGCTAACAAGCGATGCGTACTACGTAACCGATTACGATGAAACATCCGATCGTTTGCTGTCCGTACAACGTATACCGCTGCGTGACGTCACTTCCGTCGAGTTGGGCACGCTGGATAACAACTCTACGGTCAGTAGCATAGAGTTCTTTTTTGCTTTATGACGCGTATAATTGTAAGATCTGCTTCAAGTACATTTTTTTATAAACCAACATTGAAAATTACTGACTTCTAATAAAGAAGACTACAGATGTGTTGGTACTTGCAATTATACGGGCTCTCTTTTCCTTAATAAAGCGTGTATGGTTAAGACAAAACAGAAATGAACCTTAAGGTGATACCTCGAAAATTTGGTGGTTTTTCTATTTAACATATATTTTTAAGTTTTATAGATATTACAAGATGTGTTTCTTGCAAGGTCATATGCGACCACATTTTGTTTTGTTTTTTGACTATATGACCTTGGATTGCATAAAAAGAAAACACATCATGTAATTTTCTCGATATAAAAAAATTGCAAAGTAGGCTCTAATTATAGTCAACCAAATCTAAGAAATACGTTTTGACAGCTGTCAGACTTATTGCACCAAGCACGCCAACCAAAAAATTGGAACGTACAATATTCGATTCTTGAAAAAATCGATATAGATTATTTAGAGTTGATAATCATTTGCAGTTTGGTTTGAAAAATACCAAAATAAATTAAAAAGGGATAATTTAAAACACAAGATTTATCAGTTTCTTTGTATTTGTTGTTACTGCTTATTTCAAGAAGCACAATTATAAAAATTTTTGAAACTAGATTAAAAATAAACTTATTCAATCACTTTCAGTACAAATTAATGTCTCTTTCAAAGCTATCCATAATGATTTGTTTTATTTTTTTCTACCACTTTTCCCAATCATCTTTTGTGACGTGGGTACATGCTTCAACGAATATAGAAGAAACAGTCTAAAAAGTTAAGGCGGAGTCACAAAATAAGAACAAATACACAAAATCACAAAATTACGCACAGTAATTTCTCGAAACAGAAACAGTAACTTTTTTATTCAATATAGATTATGAATATTTCTTATTGAAAGTCACATACTTCATTTACCACTGGTTCGCAAAAAAAACCTCTGTCCTCGGAAGAACCAGCAAGAAACCGAACGGAACTAGTTTAAAGAAAAATAAGAGCTTACAATCATGCGTGTTACAATTTACAACACAAAACAAATTATAAATAGCTTGGTAGCGATCACCTTTCCCAGGGGTTATTATCTTCCATAAATTCCTTAATATTAAAATAACCCTTTTTATACAAACTTATTTTTATAAAATTTTTGAACTTTGTGTACTTACGTCAAATTTTGTATATTTTCTGGGATTTTGTTGTAAAAGCGTATACATCGCCCCAAGAATGAATTACTGACTCTGTGGAGTCGAGTAACTGGTACCGAAATGGCGGGATATTGAAATTATGTAGAGGTTATCTTAGCACGGCCTTGCCTATGAGTTTTTTGCCTACACAAATTTACTTTGCAAAGTAAAAAATAAAATTGTTTTATTCAAGATTCATGTAATTTAAGGAATTTTGAAAATAAAAATTAAATTAAACAAATAATACATTAAAAAATTAATTATTCGATTATTTGAATATTTTTACCGATTATTTAAATATTTTGCATATTATTCGCATAACAATGAATTTTAATTATCCAAACACTATGGTAATATACATAGCGACATATCATTGAAACGACGTCATTGTAAAAAATTTAATACTGGTTATTTTTTAATATTTTGCTTTGTTTGAAAAATTCAAATTTAAATTAGTGATAAAAAACTATACACGTTGTAATGAAATATAGATAACTTCATAATTTTTCGGATTTACGTAGAAGGTTATTTTAAATCGTGTGGGTACGCTTGTGCAAAGTTATTGCGGAATGATTAATGTGAAACGTCAAAACGTATTTCTTAGATTTGGTTGACTATAGTTACATTTCTCGATGACACCACAATATTCTTACGAAGAAGTTCATGGAATTATTTTAAGGCATAGCAAATAATCATATCTTAAGTTCTCATCAACCAGTTTTTTTAATCCATAACGAAGTTTTGTTAAAATAAATAAAAATGTGAAAAAATGTACTTAGTTTTTTTTTCCGAGCGCTTGCTCGGTATGGCTATCTCATAATTTGCGTACTATGAAGTCATTGCATCACTTTCATTTTGACACTCCCGCAGTCGTCCGTTAGCTTCACCGACAAAGGAATAAGCCACGCCCCCAAAACTTCGATTCATTTTCAAGGTATCCTCTTAACATCGTATCTTATTTTATTTTTATTAATAAGTGTTTATGGTCCTCTAAGATTATAACCATAAATAAAACTAATTAAACTTTTTCAACAAGTGGCCTAACTTTTATTTAGCATTTACAACTAATATAAACCATAATATGGACAACACAATTATTTAAAGTTACTCAATGTGCGAAAAAGCTCCTGCGATAAAATATCCTAAAATCATTACAATTCTCGCTATGACGAACGTGAACTGAGAAATTAATTAACTGCACGGATGCCAACATGTTAAAGCAAAATTCAAGGTTACCAACATAAGTTACACAAATAGATTACAGACAATATATATTAATGTACATACAGTTACAAAAATTAATAATAATAATAATGTCCTCTAGACCGAATTTCGGCTACGGCGGTCTGCCTCAACGCAGACTAGCCATCGGCGCAGGACAGGATTATAGTGCCCAAGTGCATGCGCAAGCACAGGTGCACTCTCTATTCCCTCACCCTCATAATCCGATAGGACGGTAAACCGACACGACCGGAGAGAGATCAGGCGCAGGACCAACGGCTTTACGTGCTTTCCGAGGCACGGGGTTGAGACACCGCCAACTTCCTGACTCCGGGTAACTACTGAGAATTTCTTGACGGAAAAACTCAATAATTAATTTTTTGGCCCGACTGGGAATTCGAACCCAGGACCTCATGATCAGCAGTCGCACTACTGCAACCGCTAGACCAACGAGGCAGTTTACAAAAAGTAAATATGTTGCAGATCTTTGGGGTTGGACGTAAAAATAACAGCGAGCCGATTTTCTGCATCCGTATAAACTACAACTACAACGGCGAGCCGGGCTACTTCCACATGTTCCGGTCCACTTCGCTGCGATTCTTCAACAACATGGCGGTCGTTATAAATACGCGCGACGAAATGATCGGTGAGCTTTCTTTTATAGAATATATGTGACGGACAAGCACACAGTCCAGCTGGTGGTAAGTGGATGTCGTGGTCCATAGACATTTACAGTTATCTTCAATCAAGAATCAAAATGCAGTTGCGTTGTCACCCCTGAGGAGTAAGATGGAATGCCTCGATTCCAGTAAAAAGGG
The DNA here is from genome assembly GCA_907164705.1 of Parnassius apollo. Lineage (NCBI taxonomy): Eukaryota > Metazoa > Arthropoda > Insecta > Lepidoptera > Papilionidae > Parnassius > Parnassius apollo. The sequence goes on along the minus strand of CAJQZP010001060.1, from coordinate 4,211,604 downwards.
TCTCCGGTGCTCTACACTCGCCATTCTAAACATAGCAATCAGCATTAAGCTTTAATTTGCTTGCTATTCTAAAGTGTCACTTGCTGAATCTGTGCTTCTGGAATCTACTTATTCTTCATCCACTCATACAATTATATTGCTTGACATGTGCTTCTCTTTTTGTATGGAATATTTGCCTTATGTGTCACTCTTTGCAGGTCCATTGACCAGCACCTTTGACGTTGTTCCCAATCAAAGGTCTGGGTATTTTATGCCGGAATAAGTTGGTTATACCGACATCCATCTGAATTCATAAGGTCTTTCTGGTATATAATATAGTCGCCTCTTACGGGTACTTGGGAGGATTTGTTATAAGTATTGTGTATGGAGTGCAGAAGTAAGGAGTAAAGACTGTGTATTAAAAAGTGTCCGTAGAAAACCGTTAAGGGTACACTAGTCGCTTATTCTTCCATACAAACGTAGTCTGGCGATTACTCCACTGTTTGATGGTGTACGTTCAAAATAAAAAATGATTTCAATTTGTCTCATCATTATGTAGCCCTGTATGGAAACAAAAAAGTAAAAAAAGAGTATGTTTTAAGAGTTATAAGCGTCGAAAATTCCGAATTTCAACACTATTTTTAACACATCTTTGGGCGGAAATGAATACCGTAAGAAGAACGAAAATTGCAAAACAGTTACCATACAGGGATAGATTAGTTGTTCAAAAATGGAAATAATTTTATTTTAAACAGATACATTCAATAGATTTTTCGTGACATCCAGACTACCAAAGGTCTGTTTATAAAATTTCGCGCGCCCGTTTTTGTTATAAATCATCTTGCCTTTCGCTACAAATTGTTTCCCCGATCATTGGGACGGACGGAGGGGGGGGGGGTGCAGCGCGCACTCACACATACTCACTAGGTTAGCCGCTGCTATCTATTTATGGTTGTAATACCTACATATCTACGTCTTTATTTAGAAAAATTGCTTCCTTTTGTTCGTGTCCATTGCTGAAGCCGGGATGAATATAGCTGCTAAAATGTGCCCATAAGTTGTAATAATGAACTTTCGATACATTAGGTAGGTACTTAACTACTTTAATTTGCTAACTAACGAAAACATCTCGTAGATAAGCACGATTATCGAAAATCTTAAAATTATCTATTAATTTATTTAGAATAGGTAATTTTTAGATTTTCGATAATCGTGCTTACGTATAGGAATCTCATATCCTAATATACCTAATGTAATTTATGTAAGTACATAATAATCTAATAAGGGCAGTCAATGATAAATAAAATGTGTTTTGTAAGTTGTTTTTTTTTTAAAAACACTTTAACACAATAAAAACATGAAACTGAGAAGAAGCACCCGATCTGCCGAAACACACTCGGAGAGGTCTGTCTAGGTATTACATTGGTCATGTCATACGAGAACCAGGCTAATATGGTCCTTTGAAGAAAGAATCATACAGATGTGTGTGGACAACTAAGTACTTTTTAGGATTCCGTACCCGAAGGGTAACCAGCAGGGCCCTATTACGGAGCCTCCGCTGTCCGTGTGTCTGTCTGTCAGCGGGCTGTATCTCATGATCCGTAGTAGGTAGATGGTTGTAATTTTCAAAGAACGTGTATTTCTGTTGCCGCTATAACAGCAAGTGGTAAAAATAAATTTGAAATTAAAGGATTTTCTACTAGAAAAAGAAACGTGTATTTTTGGCTTTTTTTGATCGATAGTAATATGTATAGATATTTAAATCTTGTAATCTCGGAAGCTCGGAAGTCCGATTCGCACTTGGCAAAATATTTGTTTATATTTAACCTTACCTCAGACATACTCATATTTTATATATATGTATATATATATAATTTACTATACTACTATATAAGCTACTACTAAATAAAATAGTAGTAGCTTTGTTATGGTATTATAGTATATTTTGGATTAGATTTAATTTATTACAGAATAATACGAACTATATAAAAACTAAGGAGCGCGTCAACCTACCTTAGATATTGGGTTATGAATACAGATAAGTACACATAGGATTTAGTTTCTAAGTTGTACATATTTTATAGCCTTCGTGATGAATAGCATAAACAGGCCAAGCCCCCTAGCCTGCAAACGTTTCGTAACTAATCCCTTTCTACAATCGCGCCTTTTATTTGTTTGGACTGACCACCTGACTCGTTCAGTGATGCCATTCCCATACAGTGTTTAGTTTTCAACTAGCGTTATCTATCATAAAATAAATCAAAATTTTATTCATATTTCGCTAATTGTGTCTGTACTGTGAATTTGATTTACAATCGATCTCTAAATTGTATTTTTCTTCTAATTACTTACCTTGCCTAGACGTGTTCTTTGGACTTCTGTAAGGAAGTCTGTGCTGTTAGTATTCCGTTTATATACGTTACTATTTTGATAGACGTTTGTGCTTGTCCCTGCAGTGACACAATGCCTATTGTTGATTAAAAAAAAAGTTTTTTATGTTACCGTTTTTATAATGATTTCTTATATTTACGCGAACATTGCACATGATTAAAACTACTTTTACGGATTTTATCGCGTTTATTTTTTACTTTTTATTTTTTAATTCCCGACGTTTCGGGCGCTTTCCAGCACCCATGGTCACGGGGGACTGAGATGACTGACGTCCCGATGTCATTGTTAAACCCGGAGTACCTTCAGCTTTTTTGATTATTGTTTATGGTCCGATCTATGCAAAATGAACTGACTATGTCCTGAGGTCTTGCAGTGGTATGCTTGGGTTTAGTTTTAATTTTATTGATTATAGGATCCCAAGCAGGTGGTAGTACCCAGCCTCCTTCTCTATTGAAATTAGGATGTTTTTTAATTTCAATAGCCTCACGTATCATCCTTGGTAGGAATCGGTGTTCTTTCGCGAGGATTTGTGGTCTATCAAATCTGATGTAATGGTTGGGGCCGTCTAGGATATGATCACAAACTGCAGACTTCCCGGAACGTTGATGCTTCACATCAGCTATATGTTCTTTTACGCGGGTCCTAATTGATCTTTTGGTTTGTCCTATATAAGAGAGACCACATTCACAATCAAGCTTGTACACTCCTGCATCTTGTAGAGGAATATGACACTTGACGGATGGTAGGTACTGACTAATCTTCTTCGGCGGCTTGTAGAATGTTCTAATAGAAGCTCGCTTCAAGATGTAGCCAATCTTGTCTGTGACACCTCTGACATATGGTAGTACAGCAGGCACACGCTCGACTGTGGCCGGCTTCACTCACAGTGACCGAGTAGAACCGACCGAGAGACCGACCGACCGAGAGAAAAGTAGTTTTAATTACCGTTTTTAGTTGAGAGTTATGTCCCTTTAGTGGGTACAGGCGTGATATTATATTGTGTGATTGTGTAAAGAATGCATAGATAGGCGATAGCAGCAATCGCGGTTGATTTGCTGTCATTTATTGAAGAGTGCCCCCGATTTCTCCAAGAGAATATCGTGGAGGCAGTTTACAAACATAAATTGCACAAGGACAAACATCCAGACCAACTATTTGTAGGCCATACAAATATTTGTTCCGTGCGGGATTCGAACCCGCGGTGCCCAGCGCAGCCTCATTGCTAAGCCACTGCGATACGGAAGCTCAAATTGCCGTTTGAGTTTATGTTATTATTCTAAAATGAATCGCATAGGTACTAGGTACGCGATGATGCCGTCGCGCATTGCGTCACTCGAGTGCGTATGTGTGTGCGCACTAGCTTCTTACTGCTCATCACAGCGTCTATCCCTTTCGCACGTGATGTCGGCTGAGATAACATGCACTTTTACCCCGCCCACCACTTGTTCGTGCCTTCGACTAGGGCAACCTTAAACAAGGGTGGCGGCACTATAGCTACGGGGTATACTTTAAAGAACGCACCGAAAAATATTAGTGGAATAACGACTTTTTCGAGGTTATACAACGACTACACAGCCCGAATAGACTCCTCATGAAAGGCGACCACTTTCTGTCAACACATCAGACAAATAGGTCTTATATAAGAAAACGATCGCGCGATCTACTTTAGTAGCGACCACTTCCCTGACCCGTGAACATCTTGCATGTGACTCGTGAATTTTCGACAAAATAAAATAGTAGTACAATAAAATAGTGCGGAAATAGTAGCCAAATGTGTAATTAAAAAATGGCATCACTTTTCATAGATAAGTGAATTTTAATTTCCAAATTCATTAATTAAAATTAAATCAGAGCTCAACCTGATTTGTCACAAGCAACTCGCGTTAATTTATTCGGACATCTTCGGATATTTTCGGACTATGCATCCCTTTCTTTTCAATGAAGTTTGAAAAGAATTTTGTTGCTATACTTTTCTTTAATTACCGGCACGTGTAACTAGTGCTGTACCAGTTAAACTACAATATTGGTACAAGTAAATTATACAGTAGGCGCGCGAGTTCATGTCCATCCTGAGGAATGCGGTAGTGCTGTGACCTAATCAATTATGGTAATGTCGATAATTACTACCGATTTAGTCAACAGCTGTCAATTTGGTTTATTGTAACTTAAGGTGATTTTGCAAATTATGAAATAAAATAAATGTGATAAGTACTTACTTGTTTATTGCTAATAGAGAAAAATATTTTTTAAAATGCAATTTAATCACTATCAGATGCAAAAACAACCGACAGAGCAGAGTCGGAATCAGTATCTTCGCCGTCGCTGACTTCAATTACGAATTTGTCGATCGTATTTTCCATTAGTCCGTCTTTTTGCCAGTAATGCTCTTCCAAAATTATAACGTGATCATCGAATCCACACCAATCTTTTTCTGTCACCTGGTTTATAGCCATCTCCGTTACTTCTTTCAATCTTGTTAGGGATAAATCTGAGTTAACGTTGTACTCCCTCACAACTCTCTTGACTTTTGCCCATGCTAACTCAATTGGGTTTAAGTCGCACATGTACGGTGGCAATCTTAAAACCTCATGTCCGTGACTACGGATGAGCTGGTCTATTTTAAAACTTTTCTCTTGGGGCGCATGCAATTTTATCAAATCAAAAAGCTCGCCTTTTCTCATGCTTAGTGAAGCCTCTACATTGTTTCTAATAAGCCATTCTAACATAACCGTTTTAGTGCTTGATTTTGTAGGAACTTTATTTTCCTGAACACTGTGATATGGTGCGTTGTCCATAACGACAACGCTGGATGGTGGCAAATTGGGAATGAACATGTCAGTCGCCCATTTCTCAAAGTTCGTACTGTTCATTTGCCCGTGGTAATCGCCTGTAGCAGTACCAGCTTTGAAAAGCAATTTTGCGCTATCCAAAAAACCACGTCTGGATCCGGCGTGAACGAGAATCAGCCTGTTCGTTGAGCTGGTGTCAGTCAGTATCGCGTCTATATAATCGTTTCTCCAACACTTTTTAAATGTGAGGTTATTGTCGATCCAAGTTTCGTCTAAAAAGAAAATATCGCGATTGTTTTCTCTGTATTGACGAATTTTTTGCAAATAATTTGACCGCGCAAATACAACAGCTGGTCTTTCTACCAAAATCCTTCGCTTGTTGTGACATTTTTGCCATTTATAGCCCATTTTCTTTAGAAGTTTTCGTAAACTTGTAGTCCCCCAGGGAAAATTTATTTTTTCCCGGATTGCCGCCAGAAGTTTAGGACAAGTGGGAACGATATTTTTTGTCAAATAAAATTCTTCTATACATCTGTGTATTACACTTCTATCGAAATCATCTACATTTAAATTCCCCATTTTATTACACGATTTCCCTTTTTTTAGAAGGCGAATGAAGAGGTCCATTTTTTGCTTCTGTTTGAATTCTAGACAATGTTCTTTTAGTAAGTCCAGTGTAACGGGCCGCTCGATCTAAAGCATTGTTAACGGGAAAAGCGAATTTATTCTCTTTTTTCTCTTCAACACACATCTGTAGGACATTTCTCGCCATTTCACGTGCTTGCTTATGTATTATAAAAGGTTTTTTCCTACCCGAACTTGCTGGAAGCGAAGTAGTCATGGTTTATTCACGATAAAATAACACAATCTCGACTAATTTTCTGTATCGATAAGCGCGCGTCACAACCGTCAAGGACAACACTCGACTGCAGACAAATGCGGCGAGGTGGTTGAAAGCGGGGCGAGCTGCCCCCGCGCGCCGCCTCTGTCCCCGATGGACATGAACTCGCGCGCGTACTGTACATGTTATCGTGAATGCTTTACAGACTTATACTATAAGCGACAGGTGTAAGCTGAATTTTTTTAGTGAATGTACGTTAATCCATATTTGAAGTAATTGATTTAATAATTAAATCAAATTATTCAAAACTTCTTAAAAATAATTCATACTAAAATTGATATAATTTTTAATAGACGGCACTCCGCTCTCTTTACTGCTAAGACTCCATGTCAAGACAAGTAGGGAACGGAAGTGAAATTGACAGTATTATATAACTGTTGCTATTTTATTTTAAATAGTATTTTATTATTATTTCAATATTGTAAAGAAAGCTTGTTTTGATAAAAATATTTTTTAAAACAAAAAATTATAGGTATTTTACGAAATACGATACCTACTTAAATAAAACTTCTTTTGTTTTTTTTTTAATTTTGTACTAATTTGTACTAATTTATAGTAGATTAAGTAGACTTGGTACAAAATTTATTAGTTAAAGTTCCCATCACTATTTGCTTATTAGCAAGCGTCGCAACCTTGATTTTAACCAATCAGCTTGCATTTCGTACCGCTTACCTCAGACTTTTGACAGACAGGTTTGGATGCAGAAATACATACATTAGGCGTCTATTCGGGCTGTGTAGTCGTTGAGGTTATATTTACTAAATAAAATTATTTTAGATTTTAGAGCTACTGAGCAGTTTAGCAGCACACTTCAAACCGTCGACAACTGCTAAGTTCATTTCATCCCAGTAGCTACTCCAGCGCTGTTGTGGAGAGTTTTTGCACTGTTATTTACTGCTTACCGATGACCACTTTTTCAACTATTCTACTAAGGGAGTTGGTACTCCTTACTTGTACACTCCATAGTATTGTGAGGCGGTCCGTGACAAATGGACTTAGGGGCTTCTTTAGATAGATAACTCTTTATTGCATTTGAACATAGTTATTACAATAACGGAAAACTTATGACTACAAACGGCTGTCATATCGCTTTAAGCGATTTCTGCCTGACAAACCGAACACAAAAGGACTTTTTGACGGATAGGTGCAACATGCAATATGAAATAAACATGAAAAAAAATTATTAAGAATAATATTTATAAAAATATATTAATAATATATACAATATTTAATGATTATAAATATATATATATATATACATACTTATAATATATATACATACATATATACATATATATGTACAATAATTTTAATTTAATATATTCAAACATATACTGCAGAGAAAATTTTACAAAAAAAATCAAGTATATATGAGAAGAGAAAATACATATAATTTATTATTATGACGGGAACTTCAAATAATACTCCTTAAGTAGTTTTTTAAAAGACTGTAAAGATTGCGCTTTCTGAATGTTAAGTGGTAATGAATTCCAAAGTCGCTTTGCTAGTGAAGCAAATGATTTATTATAAAATGAAGTTACGTTGTAAGGAGTATTTAAAGCCAAGCTATACACTGAACGCAAATTGCGGTTATGAATTTCATGTCGATAGTGAAATTGTTCCTTAAGGAACCTTGGAGATTTCGGATCAAACAGTACACAAAAAAGTAAAGAGAGTATATGAACATTCCGGCGAAGGCGAATAGGGAGCCACTTGAGTTGATTTCGAAATTGGGATACATGATCATATTTGCGTAAACCAAATATGAATCGAATGGATATATTCTGAAGACGCTCAAGCTTGTTTAATTGCTCCATGGTGATATCAGTGTAACATATGTCAGCATAGTCTAAAATAGGTAACAAAATGGAATGTGCTAACGCAATTTTGGTAGAAATGGGCAGGAAATTTCGGAGTCTCTTAAGACTTCCACAAGCTGCAAACATTTTCTTGCTTATCTGTTCAATTTGAGGTGCCTAAGACATTGTACTGTCATTTAGAACCCCTAGATTTTTTACAACCTTACTATAAGGAATAATAAGATTCTCAAAACAAATAAAGGGCAGCGTATGCCCTGTAATTTTTTGTAGTAGTTTGCTGCTACCTATCCCTATTACCTGTGTTTTACTTGATTCCATAAGATGTGCAAAATTCAGAAATAATTGAGAGATCACGATTTATGGATAGCACGGCGGGTGGAAGATTTTCAATACTTGTTTGAGAATATATTTGGAGATCGTCTGCATAAAGATGGTAGAGCGAAGAAATTCCTGAAGTAATAGAGCGTATGAAAATTGAGAAAAGGAGAGAAGACAACACGCCACCCTGCGGTACGCCTGCATCTAGAGAACACCACGAGGAATAAGTGTCATTACGGATGCATTGACGGCGTCCAAACAAGTAACTACGAAACCAGTCGGTTGCTGCTGGAGATACGTTAATAGAACGGAGCACAGCTAGAAGTATGTCGAAATCGACTGTGTTGAAAGCATTGCTAAAATCAAGAAGAGTAAGAATAGTAACTTGCCGATTCTCCATTCCTGCTCGAATGTCGTCTGTGAACCATTAAATCATTGTGAAAAAGCGGATATAATTCGATATCGGAATATATTATTAATAGTATTGACCTTAATTTATGAACTGTATTAATATCGCAGCTTTGCTCACTTAACCTTCGCTTTACGGCATTACCAACATTATTAGTATTTCATACTAAACTTCAAAATCACCTTGTCTCTCAAAGTCGGCTGTTTATCTGTCACAAACGTTTTTTCTCAAATACTCGATATTTATATATTTACACCGAACATTTTTTATAGTGTAAATATAAAATTTATTAATAACTCGACCAAAGCGCCTCATATAGGGTCCAGATATTGTGATTTTTTTAAATAAAACCAATACATATATTATGTTTTGAATACGAGTAATTTTGGACTATAACACAATACAACGTCACCTATCGGATCCTGGCATATCTACACCTACCGTTTCAACAAAAATATATTGTGTAAATTATATGAAATTAATTGGTCAAGTTATACAGAAGTTACACGATCACTAACAGACCAATACATAAAGAACTTAAAAGATTTTTTTGCCCTTTTGTTTCAGAGTCATTACATTCCATCTGCGAATCTTTAATAGTTGCCCGAGATGTGGCCAAGTTGCCACCGATGCCGTTCCACGACGGCGTCAAATTGGAGAGGAAGAAATCTAAGGTAAGTTTTGTTTTATTATTTTTTATTTCTTACACCATTTTGTTTTGTTATACTGACAACTGTTGACAGGTACGTGTAATCTTCCTCTTTATCGGCTTGCAGACGTCCACTGCTGTTTGTGAGCTTCTCCCGTGGAGAGATTTGTTTTAATTGTCACACTTCGCAGGTCGATGATCACAGTACCAGGTGTTTCGCACATCTGAGGCTGCTTCTCTTCGCTGGCCTGTCACGCGACGAAATGGGATGATGGTTTCTCTTAAGCAATTCGCGCGACAGTAGCTTAAAGTTGAACGCACATTTGTACGCACCGTACGCGCCGCATTTTGCGGATGACTGCACATTTGGACGTACGCGCCGTACGCAATGTTTTCTGTGTTGTCAACAACTTTTGCAGTTTTCCCCAACCACTGGTGTGAAACGGATCCGCGCGGATCGCTATGAAAAAAATTGTAGTGGTAGCCTGCTTATTGGCAGAGAAAGAAGAATATGAAATTCAAAGAAAAAGAAGATTCTGGATTCACAATATCAATTTAAAAAGGCAGTTGTATGGAGAATATTATACTTTATTCAAAGACTTATTGAATGATTATAAACGATTTTTCAGATATTTGTATTTAACATACAAGAAATTTCAAGCATCGTTACATACACTAAAACCATATCTCTCTTTGGAAAACTCAAGATTTAGAAGGCCAATTGAACCAGAGGAAAGACTTTGACGAATTAATTAAAAACTTTAAAAAGTGTTCTCAGACGACTCATTGTTGCCTACACAGTAAAAGTAAATGCTCCTGAAATGAAGTAAAATTATATTTCGAAACGAAAGTCGAGACCATCAGTTTAAGTGGAAAATCCACAAAGTTGGCAACATTAGACAACACTGAGTAACAGCACATTATATAACGTCATCAGCATGTGTCCTTCAATATTTGGATACCTAACGCATTTTATAAAATGAATTCTAAAATTCATGCAACGAATTCTAAAATGAGGCGCGTATAGTACTGACAAATGTGCGTTCAGCTTATTGACAGTGTGCGGACCGCTAACTTAAAAGGTTGTGGGTTCGAATCCACCATTAGACTACTGTCTTGAACTATTCCTAACGAGCATTTTTAAACTTACCAGGAGCAGTTAGAGAGAATATTAGTAATGTTAATTAGCATTGTTAGTATTTTTAAAAAACACTAGACAAATCTCTAGTACAGTAGTGGAGTGAATTCCATTTGTATATTCCAGATTCACGGCACAGCATCGGGTGGGATCACAGGTGGAGCTAGATCGGCGTTGTATTTAGACGTATCTCGACTGCCTTCACTCACACGTAATGTGAGCGAGACGCAACTAGTCGCGGATATACGCAGTGTTGGTTAGTGTTATCTTTATATGCTGTACAGTACACATAGGTTAAATTCATCGAATAAGTAAAAGACAGAGAGCTAATCACATTGCTCGTAGGACCCACAACGAATCGGCTAGGGAATTTTGGGGCAGTCCCCCTATAAATGGAAGTGACTACTTGTAAGCAAGGAGTCAATGGATGCAGGTGGCTTAGAATCGTAGTTTGTAAAAACTGCAGGCGTAAGGGAATTCTCATGGGCTATATAGATAATAATAAGTTAAAGTAACGAAAACAGAATAAGATGTTACATAAAATATTTCCATATAGTTATTATTATAATTAAGTTATTTTGATCACAGCAACATCTATTAAAAGTTTGAAAAAATAACATCGCTGAATATATTATTTTTGCAATAGCTTATGCAATAACAAAAATATTAACTTGTCTCCATCAACAAGTTCACGAAGCGAGATTTCTTAGTCTGTTTAAGATATCAATGTCCAAATAATTGAACGCCACTCAATTTTACGATGTCGTTAAAACACGTGCTGTCTCGTTCACTTTAAATGAGGTGACAGTGACACTACAAGACTTAACAATATCTCAACATTGAATAGTGTTTGAGTATTTAGCCTTTGTTAGTAAAGAAAGGAGAAAGTTAGTCATTTAAGTATTGAGCTTAGGCTTTTTCTAAGTTTAAAAATCTGTCATTATGTAAATTAGATACTTATCAATAAAAAACAGGTAATTAAAACAATTGAAAAATTACTTGGTTGGTCGTACGCATTGAACATACCACATACCACTGGATTTTTTTTTATAGAATATGGGTGACAAACAAACAGCCCACTGATCGTACGTGGATGCTGTGGCTTAATGACATCTGCATTTATCTCCGATTAAGAATAAGAGATAAATTTTACGCTGGTATTCTGTGAGAGAGTGGTCCTGCTCCGATTGAGCCGACCCATTCGTGCTACCATACCATAATACCATAATATGGCTGCAGCGTGGCTCTACCACGTAAACGATATTTCTTATTCAGCCTCATGAAATCCTACCAGATGCAAGTCCACCAAGCCCGTCGATAACTGAAGCGGTAATGGAACAAATAATACGGCTCGTCAGCGACTGCACGCAGTGCCGGCTTGTGCCAGATTTGAAAAATTATGTACATGCTGAGACACAGACCGTTAGTGTGTTTAAAATGTATTGTTGAAGGTATAAAATAAATAAGAGTGCTTTAAGTGAGGGTAGAACTGTAGTTCTTGTTTGGTTAGTGTTAAGTATGGCGCAGACAACCAGCTATCTTAGAGGAGTCAGTCATTCTAAGTCTTTATCACTGTCGTGATTATGTCCGGTGTGGTAATTTTTTTGGTAAAACATAATTTAAAAAAATGTTATATCGCGGAAACCCTGCCCTGTATTACATCATGATGAGCAGTATTGCTGTTCGTTTACATACTTTGTCTTATTTAATGTTATCATGTTATTACTTCAAGCTGCTTACTTCATTTCATATGTTTTATAACAGAAAGTTGTTACTTAGTAATATACTTTTATTTAAATAATTTTGAGAATAATCTCTAATAACATAAAAATTATTTTGCCATAATTTGATATCAAAACTTAGTTGAAATTTACTTCACTATCCAAATATCTAACTACATTCATATACTTGTCTTTTGTATTTAAAATATTTTAAGTTATAAAAATACAAAATACTGAAATTAAAACTTTGTTTACCAACAAGATTTTTAACTAAGTAGAATACGATCTCATTTCTGCTAGGAATCATATTTGAAGTTTATTTGTTGTTTGAATGAAATATTAAATTATGGCAAAATATTTTTTTTATGTTTTTGCTAATCGGGATGGAATATATAACATCTTCTTTTCGCATCGCACCTCCTGACCTAATGTTGTGAAATGTGACCTCAATTGTTAAATAGGTTTACAAAGTTTAACGAAACCTATTGTGAAAAGTTTAAAACGAAGTCAATTACAAATCGCACCAGAATTACAAAATGGCACTGTAGTTTAGTTCATTCGATGTCCTTTATAAATAGAACAACATGACTATCGTCATCAACATTACAGCCCGTTACAAATCTGCAGCCGAACATGGGCTCTCCCTGAGGAATGCCACAAAGCATGGTTCTGAGTCAACTACATCCATCGATTTCCTGCCAGGTTGTTACTCCATTTAGAGGGAGGGCCGCGCTACACTTACACTTACCGGTTAGAGGTTCATCGATTTGTAAGCTGAAGTGGCACGTGGCTGGCCAAATGGCTTAAAGAACATGACAGTAACACTCAATATAATACTAATATTTATTCACACTCAAACATAATGTAACTGCACTGAAGTTTCTCTATAAACTACCGCTTTGAGGATATAGTTTTAACCCTTCAACCTCTAAACGGTCGAATTCGACCGCGGCGCTACTCCGTCAAAATCCAAGCAGTTGAATTCGATCGCGCACACCCACAGCACTTTAAACCATTAAAACTTATATTTAGACAGTACTTTTCTATGAAGAAGTTTGGCTTTATAGAATTAATATGAAATATTTCTATCCTCTAGTGCAATAAAAATAATTATGCTATGGATATTTATTTATTATCTACGTTCATTTCATACGCCATTTTCGCGTGAATGTTATTGTGTTGATTTTTGGATTTTTCTAGTGTTTAAAAGTTTTTGTGTTTATCTTTTTACGTAATTAATTTCGAGTAATATATATTGAAATAATTGTGATTTTCACGCTGCCGACATTCGCTTGTTATGTTTTGTTTTTGTAATCAAAATACAATAGTCTTTTTCTTTTTCTCTTTAAAACCTGACTTTTATATGGAGATTTTTGTATAGAATTTATAATGCCAAACTTCTTCATAGAAAAGTAGTCTCCAAATATAAGTTTTAATGTTTGGTGCTGCGGGTCGGTGCCGTAGCATGCGACCGCTCGGGATTCGCCTGCGACTGCATGAGAATTTTAAGGGGACTGAGGGGTTAAAACTTGTGGAACTAAGCAGATATCCAACACCATAGTTTTTGCAACAATTTCTCAACTCTTCGAGTCACTTCGCAAAAAGCAGTTAAGGTAATTGACATTTTATATATTTTATTTCAGGATCCAAAGCCCTGAACAATATGACGGAACAGTTCAGCAAATTGAATAAACTAAGCCACTCGCTCAACGCGAAAGCTCGACCCAGCCTCCAATTGAAATTCGACCAAAGCGCCTCGCGGACCAAGAAAATATTCACCATCGGACAAAACAAAAACGACAAGAAAAAAGGGAGCCTGTCAGATGGAATGAGCTCGGACTACTCCTCTGAAGACGAGAATCGAACCAATATCTTCGAGCCGACTTTGGACAATTTCGAAAACACCCAACATTACATTGGAAAAAGTTCCGGCGAGGAGAAAAAGGGCGAGACCGAAAACGACTGTGAACTAATAGAGAATCCCCTCTACTCGTCTAAAATTGAACCGAATGACGTTCCAGACAGCATCCCTGGTGTAACGACAGACGTGACGGAAACTGCTGAGAGGCAAACGCTCAAGACACCCAGTAACATAACAAAGCGGAACCCTTTCGATACAGATTCATCTAAAATGCCCGAGATTCAAGTCGATCCGGATCAAACGAAACCAACACCGCCCAATTCGTTGCTACTGTCGCAGAAACTGTCGCACAGTTCCAGCGATATAAACTACGACGACGAGCAAAGTGCACAAGATGGGGTCAACTACCACGTCCGGTCAAATTCACAGCACGAAATCACTTTGAACATCACACAGTCCCACAGTGAGTCAGCACTAAGGCAGCTAAAGAATATTGCGAGTCCAGTGTCTAGTGCTACGAAGGAAATGGTACTTTCGCCATTCTCGAAGCTGGCGAAAGGGGTGCAGACGTTAGGTGCTAACTTGGATCCAAGGAAAATAAAGGTAAAGTAAAAAAGTAAAGTTACAGCCTATATACATCCCACAGCTGGGCACAGGCTTACCCTCATTTCTGAAAGGATTTTTAGGCAAGGAAGTGCCCGCCGAGCTGCCCCAATGCGTGTTGGCGAACTTCACATGTCTTCGAAATATTTTTTTTCTTATTCCTCAGACATACAGGTTTCCTCACGATGTTTTCCTTCACCGCCGAGCACGTGGTAAATCAGCACTTAAAATTGCAATTAACAATTTCATTGGTGCCGGCGGGGATCGAACCCTGGCTACTCGCGTTCTGTTATATTTACAGCGAGCGTTAACCGTCTGAGCTATCACGGCTCGTGTACGTACGATAAAGATACGTGAGGTATTATTATTAATTTGACTTCCTCGTTGGTCTTGTTCTTGTTGTTGATCCCGGGTTCGAATCCCGCATCGAGATTAAAACCAATTATTGGGCTTTTTTGTCAAGAAATTCTCAGTAACATCTTGGCGGTGTTTCAACCCTGTGCCTCGGAAAGCACGTAAAGTGATCTTTCTGCGGTCGTATGGGGTTGCCGTCTCATAGGACATGAGAGTGAAGGAATAGAGAATTGACCTGTGCTTGCGCATACACTTGTTCACTATAAAATCCTGTTCGGCTCGGTCGACTAGCTTCCATATCCAGTTGCATCTCCAGTTTTTAATATTCCTGTAAAAAATTCCTTGCTCTAAAAACTCTTTTGTTCTGTGTGCGGTGTGAGAACTCGCATTGTCGTGATGGAGGATGATGCGGCGGTTGCAGTTCTCTTTACGGAGTTCAGAAACGACCTGTGGCAAACAAATGCTAGCATACCATTCTGCATTAACCGTTCTTTGTCCCTCAAGAGGTAATAGTCGTAACATTGCCGATTTTGGAGACAAACGTGGCCACCATTTTATTTGCAACACTCCGTGAACGAACAATTTTTGTTGGCTTTAACTCATTTTCGGACACCCAAACTCGTGACTGGTTTTTTGTTTCGGGTTCGTACGCGTATATCCAGGATTCGTCACCTGATACGATATTGTATACAGCATTTGAGGATCCTGCGTGGAATCTTTCGAGAGTTCTGACGCACCAAGTAACGCGAGCCGCTTTTTGCTCTTCACTGCTGAGCGAATGCGGTATCCATCGGGAAAACAACTTTTTTACACCTAATTGTTCATGCAAGATTATTTGTATTTGACTCATGCCAATGTCTAAAGTTGCCTGAATTTCGCGGTATGTCACATGTCGATCTTCCTCAATCAGCTTACGCACAGCATCAACGTTTTCTTGGGTGACTGCAGTTTTTGGACGACCTTGACGGGGATCATCTCTGAGCTTGACACGACCACGTCGAAATTCAGCAAACCAGCGATAAATTGTGTTTTTGGATGGAGCTTCATCACCAAATGCAGAAATCATCCAGTCAACACACTGTTTTTGTGTTAAACCACTTCGAAAGTCATAATAAATCATCGCTCTTGAATTTTCTCGAGTCAATTCCATTTTCTCAACGAATAAACAAGTTTGACAAGACTGAGAATCTTTTTTAAAATAAATAAATGATATTCGATTTTTAAAACCAAGGAGTTTTCAATTTAAAAAGATTTTAATATGACAGGAACAGTGGATATATTCCATTCCCGATACTTTTAGTGCAGCCTTGTAGATGTATAAATAGAGATATCACATCTCTATTTATACATATATATATTTTAGCTAACTTCAAAAAAGGAAGATCTTCTCAATTCGATTGTATGTTTTTTGTAGACATCTTGCGTGATATCTTCGTCAAATGTGAACCGATTTAAGTTAGATTTCTTTATTATTTTTATTAAATGCTTTATTCTTCAGGGATGATCCCATATAGACTTAAAGAAATATTTCGAACCTTAATAATAGGGGATGTAGTTTATAACGTAACATACTTTCATTGTTTCACTTGAGCTTGTGATATAGTCAAATCAAAAGGGTCGAAAAATTAATCGTTTTAATGTTAAGTGAAGGCCGGCTACAATGAACTGATAATAATAAAATAAATTCCAAAGCGATAGCTTCTGAAGTCGGGGCTTTATTGTTCTTTTAATAATGTCAGCACCGACTACAGCAGCTTCATATAAATTACATATACATTGCCATATCGCTCAATAATAGGTCGATCACCACTAGTAAAAAAGGAGGCATTTATGGGCTAATGGTGATGAAAAACAATAAGAAAGATTGGTTAGCAATTGAACTTGTGGTGAGTTACAGTGATGGTGATAAATATGAAAGTAATAATGTAGTTGTCGGTTTTCGTCACTCACCTTAAAAGAAAGAGCAGCGTTTATTATCATATAAATTCTTGTATATAAGTATTGTTGCGTGAATAAGTCAACTAGCGCCATCTAGTGTCAGGAACGAGAGCGAGGGGAGCATTGAGAAAATGACATCACAAATCTTTCAACCGACAGCGCCTAGTCGAAACTTGAACGCTCGGTACCTTGCGCGTGTTTACTTGAACATTCTGGATATTTCTTTGCTAATTTAAATAAATAGGTGCTGCAAGATGCGATCGTGGCAGTATTGGAATTGGCGATACAAGCGAAGCTTCGGAGCGGAATAAAGTGAATTAGTGTGTTTAATTATTAGTTTTTTAAGTTTTAATTTGTGTAAAATAAATTAAAGTGTTAATTTAGGTAATTTTATCGGCAATTTTTATTGTCACGAACCTCAAGCTCGTAACAATTGGTGTCAGAAGTGGGATAAAATCATGCCGATTTTACCTAAGGAGGAAACGGAGGGTGTCCGTACCCGCAGTCAACGCCAGCATGAGACGGACCAGCGGAGATTTGGTGGTGCAACGGCGCAGACGTCGGAGGGCCAACTGCCAGCCACGGAGGCTGCGGGCCCGTCATTAGCTCCTACATCTGCAGCACCTGACTTAGGTGCTCTGATGGCGATGCTACAGGAGCAGCTGCAGCGCGGACGAGAGGAACAGGCCCGCCGACAGGAGGAACAGGTCCGTCGTTTGGAAGAGCAGCTGCGACGCGGACAGGAGGAACAGGCCCGCCGGCAGGAGGAACAGGCCCGTCGCTTAGAAGAGCAGCTCAAACGCGATAGGGAAGAGCAGATGCTTCTCATGAAGGACCTTCACGCTACCTTCGGGAAAGAGATAAGGGAGGTGAAGGATAAGGTTGCTCAACATGATAACCGCCTGTCGGAAGCTGAGACCCAAATCAACCAAGTTAAGAAAACGCTGGATGAACTCAAGCTTGGAGATGGAATTGCAGCTCCCGTAGTAGCTACTACACCTTCGCTACGTGGGTTCAAGGTGCCACCATTCGACGGGACTTCTTCCTGGTCAGCCTACAAAATCCAGTTCGAAGCTGTTATGAAGGCGAACGGCTGGAATAAAAATCAGGCCATGACTGCTCTCACACTAGGCCTGCGCGACCAGGCCTTAACAGTTCTGGAAGCTCTCGGTGAGGAAGTGACTTATGAGCAACTCCTTGAGGCATTGGAGGCGAGATATGGCGACGCTCACCTGGAACACGTCTTTCGTGCGCAGCTTAAAGATCGCGTGCAGCGCATCAACGAAAACCTGCAGCAGTGGGCTCTAGAGGTGGAGAAGCTGGTGCGAAAAGCATACCGGTCTGTACCTGCGCTCATTGAAGGGAACCTGGTTCAGACATTCATCGACGGCATCCGCGACCTGGAAGTCAGAGCTGCTGTGAGGCTCGGGCACCACGAGACGCTTAAGGACGCCTTGGCCCATGCACTGGAGGTAGAAGCCGTGCGGCAGGATCATCGTTCCCATCGCGTCGGGGAGGTTGCAGCAGCTACAGTTCGCGACCGCAACAGAGGATACAGCCCTAGGTGCTATGGCTGTGGGGAAAAGGGCCATCTTCGATCCAGCTGCCCTAAGCGAACCCTAAAAAGGGAAAGTGAACGATATCAGGAGGGTAGTGCAGCTAACGGCACTGCCTGGCGGCGACAGGATCGTCGTTCACCTCTCGCTAGGGAGGTTGTAGCAGTTACGGTTCACGACCACAATAGAAGATACAGCCCTAGGTGCTATGGCTGTGGGGAAAGTGGCCATCTTCGGTCCAGCTGCCCGAAGCACACCCTAGGAAGGGAAGGTGAACGGTCTCAGAAAGGAAGTGCGGCTAACAGCACCGCCCAGCAGCAGCAGGAATACGACTTTACTATCAGACACTGCAGCGGGAAATCTCACGGCAACACAGATGCATTGTCAAGAAGACCTTGTCATGAAGATGGCAAGCATTGTACTAGGCAAGAGAGTAAGGAAGTGGTATCCGTGAGGATGCTCAGGGCAGACCACCTCAGCAACGAGTGGAAGGACAGCTTACTACATGCACAGCAGGAAGATCCGGACATCAAGCCGATTCTGGAATGGATAAAGGCCAGTGCTCCCAAGCCCAAGTGGAGTGACGTCTCAGCGATGAGTTCGACCACTAAAAGCTATTGGGCCCAGTGGGACAGCTTGCTGCTTCAAAATGGAGTTCTGTGTCGTAAATGGGAAAACGTTCGGGGAGACAGCTGTCATTTGCAAATGATTGTCCCTAAAGCTAAAGTACCGGATGTTCTACAGCTGTACCATAATGATTGTTCAGGAGGCCATCTGGGATTTAAACGAACTCTACTGAAGATCCGAGAACGGTTTTACTGGGTCCACTGTCGAAACGATGTCGAGGACTGGTGTCGCAAATGTACAAGTTGTGCGGCTGTAAAGGGACCTCAGACTCGTAGTAGAGGTGCATTGAAGTTGTACAATGTTGGTGCACCATGGGAGAGAATAGCCATTGACGTGGCGGGACCGTTTCCGGAGAGTGAAAGCGGTAACAAGTATTTCATGGTTGTGATGGATTACTTCACTAAGTGGCCAGAAGTCTTCGCCATTCCAAATCAAGAAGCTTTAACAGTTGCTGATAATCTAGTTCATGAAGTCTTCTGTCGTTTTGGTGTACCTTTAGAGATTCACAGCGATCAAGGAAGGAATTTCGAGTCTCAAATATTCCAGGAAACTTGCTGAGTTATGGGTACTCATACAACACGAACGACTTCTTATCACCCGCAATCTGATGGAATGGTAGAACGATTTAATCAGACATTGGAGAGGTACCTAGCAAAAGTTGTAGACAATCGGCAACGAGATTGGGACAAGCACATACAACCGTTTTTGTTGTCATATCGAAGTTCTGTTCACGAAAGTACAGCAGTGACACCAGCTTTCGCAAACTTATGAAGAGAATTACGGCTGCCTGCAGACCTGATCACCGGGATACCACCTGATGCCCCACGCAGTATAACCGATTATGCAAATGACTTGCGGAACAAAATGAACGACATTTATGAGCACGTCAGACAATCGGGCCAGCAAATGTCTGAGAAAATGAAAACCCGGTACGACCGCAAAATGAACAATAAAGGGTTCAACGAAGGTTCATTAGTGTGGTTGCACAATCCAGTCCGCAGCAAAGGGAAATCTCCTAAGCTTCAAGCTAAATGGGACGGCCCGTACCGGATTGTAACCAGGATCAACGATGTGACCTACCGGATACAGAAAGGCGCAAGAGGGACTCCTAAGATCGTCCATGTGGATCGCTTGGCGCGTTATTATGGGACCGATAATGCTCGGGACGAGCATGTCTTAGGAGAGGGCAGTGTTGCGTGAATAAGTCAACTAGCGCCATCTAGTGTCAGGAACGAGAGCGAGGGGAGCATTGAGAAAATGACATCACAAATCTTTCAACCGACAGCGCCTAGTCGAAACTCGAACGCTCGGTACCTTGCGCGTGTTTACTTGAACATTCTGGATATTTCTTTGCTAATTTAAATAAATAGGTGCTGCAAGATGCGATCGTAGCAGTATTGGAATTGGCGACACAAGCGAAGCTTCGGAGCGGAATAAAGTGAATTAGTGTGTTTAATTATTAGTGTTTTAAGTTTTAATTTGTGTAAAGTAAATTAAAGTTTTAATTTAGGTAATTTTATCGGCAATTTTTATTGTCACGAACCTCAAGCTCGTAACAGTATGTATGGGGTCCGGTTATTTAATGAGCATACATAAGACTATTGGTCCAACACGCAGAGGATATACTAAACTGCTAAAAAAAACCGTAAGGGCAAGTCATAGGTGGGGGGGATGTACCACACCCTGAGAGATCTCGCAGGCAATATTATAGTGCCGCTGGACAAAGCACAATAACTTATTAGTCTTAAACTACTTATGCTCGTTGTGAATATTATTCGACTCTTAGAACGCAACCAGGCACAGTGTGTGTAATCGCACATATGCAATGAATTTCCATTTTCAATAACATTACAATTATTAGTAGAGACTACATATAACAATTTAATACTTAAAATAAGGTATTGTACAGTTATGTTTTGTTATGGGTGACAAACGAGCACACAGTCCACCTGATCCTAAGTGGATGCTGTGGCCCATAGACATATCTACATTTATCCTCGATTAAGAATCAAAACGCAGATGCGTTGTCACCCCTGAGATGGAATGTCTCGTTTCCAGTAAAAAGGGGTAAATATTTTTTGTGTTCGTTGCCTGTGCGTGACATTGTGCAAGCAGGAAGTAAATAGAGGCGAAGCCATTTTGGCCTGTAGTCGAAATTCGTCGAAATGTGTGGGAACAAGTATTTGTTGGCATAACTTCTTTTGTGATATTTTCGTATGCAGAGAAGGCAGGAGGTTCTTAGCTCATACAGCAGTGAACATAATTAAAATGCTTTTATTTGATTGGTTATTATAGCGCTGTGTTTTGAAAAATCATTGTATTAACCTTATTATACCTGCCTTAGTGACAACCTACAAACAAGATTTTCTTTTCTATGCACTCCAGTTCTTCCAAAGTAAGCGTGATTTAAATAAGGCGACGTGTGCCAAAGAGATAAAATATAAACATGCAGCAATATGTGTAATTTACCAGCTAAAAGAGAAAACCTGAGTAAAATTGATTGTTGATGCTTGTGTGTGAGAATGTTAGTAATGGAGCGGGTTATGCTGGCGGGATGTTAACTGGAGAGCATGCAGTAGCAGTTAGATGAGCAATAAATAACACTTCTTCAGAGTTTCTTCTTATTTATTTTCTTGATGCTTTATTCTTACATTATATATATTTGGAATGTTTTACCACAAAAAAACGCCTCTTTTTATAGGCGGCTGTGACCAATCAGAATTAATAGAATTTGCACACGGCACTAATGATTCCCGTCGAACAATCAGAGCGCAGAACGACCTTCTCTAAAGGCTATTTACAAATTTCTTTAATATGTGTGGTACATACCTTACAATATTTTTATACATTCCTGACAATGGAGATAACTTATCTTTACTATTTCGAACACTAAACATTCATAAAACTCTTAATTTATGCTTGTAAAAAATAAAAATAGTGGCGCGGTCTTCCTACGGTTTAGCTCCGGAGTAGCTAAGCTTTTTCCGCTTAACATACAAGTAGCGCTGCCAGGCGGCAGGAATGCACAATGCTTATCATGATAATATTATGCTTAAGATTCTATACAGAATACGAGTATATTTTAACTTCTTATTAAATTAAAATCTATTTTTATAATGAGAAATTTGATTACAAAAGTGATTAATTGACATATTATCGTTTTAAATTACTATAAAAGAAAAAGAATCGAACAAATCATTAAATTTACACTTAAATGTTAATATCTCTAATACAGCTCTTTAAAATTATAATAAGAGAAAGTTCTAATAAGTAACTGAACTCATATTTCGTTTCCAACATTCTAATTAAACCTAAATAAGCAATTAGATTCATATTTTCGTTACAGACTTTGTTACTAACTTTCGTTACGTAGTTTTGAAATAAGAATTGAAGCTAATATAAGTAATTAATTCACTTTCTTGGTATTAACGCTACCAGTCTTTACACTTGAGAGATGAGAGACTTGACAGATCATAAATAGGAAACAATTGAGATTAAATGTTTAAATTCACTTGTCATCGCTAACACTTAGTTTTAGATCACAAATAAGAAACAATTGAGATTAAATGTTTAAATTCACTTGTCGTCGCTAACATTGATCCTTATTCCCTTGAGTTAATAAGGCTTTGATTTAAGATAATTGAAGCTAATATAAGTATTATTTCTGTCTAGTTAGTATCTGATTAGTATCTTATTTATTTATTATTTATTGCATTCCTTAAAAGAAAAGAATACAATGGGCGGACTTAATGCTTTGAGGCTTTCTCTACCAGTCGAACC
Organism: Parnassius apollo; assembly: GCA_907164705.1. Taxonomy (NCBI): domain Eukaryota; kingdom Metazoa; phylum Arthropoda; class Insecta; order Lepidoptera; family Papilionidae; genus Parnassius; species Parnassius apollo. The sequence goes on along the minus strand of CAJQZP010001060.1, from coordinate 4,188,770 downwards.
AATTTTTATCATGCATTGATAATATTTTTGTTAATAACTATCTTAATTCTTTAAAGGTCGATAATATAAATAGATTATATAGATACAATTAAGAATCAATCATGATATTGTCAATATAATAACTACGAACTGGAATAGACATATATGGAATAGACATATTATCGACTCCTGTGTAACATATATCATTTACGTTCCACTAACAATTTTTTGCTTCGTATTCTAGCATCATCATCTTTTTTTCAATAAATCGTTTTCCGTTACAGCTGTACGGTTGTGGAACTCCTTGCCTTAATATATTGGACGTGCTCAGCCCCTTTTTTGTCTTCAAAAATCTACTCAAAACTTATTATTTGGAACTCTAATATTTCCTATCATAATTCCCGTCCTCAGTTGTATCTATCCCACATATCCTCTTGTGTTCATGTGTAATTTTTTAACTTCATTTTCAAAATGTACACCAGCCCTATTTGCAATTCGCTGTAAACAACAGTTGATTGCTAAACAAGGGTTGGTTAATATTTCCAATATGGACCATCGATTTCAAAGTCCATTTTTTTTTGTAGATAGTACTCACTAAAAGAAAGCGTTTTGCAAAGTTTTAGGTTGCGGAAACTTACGGTTCATGAGATAGATTTTTTTAAACTTTTCATACAAATTGGCAAATAACACGCAATTACACCAATTACAAAATAAATTTGACAAATGATTGATGTCAAACGTCAATTAGTATAGGGTTCCGAATATTTTGAAAGTATCGATACGTACTCCATACCAAGTATCGTATCAAAAGTATCAATACTACTTGGTATCGAGTTCATTTCGTTAATTTTGGAGACTAGGGGGGTAAGAAGCCGGGAAGTTGTGCTCCGGCGCTCCGTGGCAGCTCCGGCGCTGCGGGATGAGCAGTGCCTCCGCCCTAGCGTAGGGAAGCGCAGGCACCGAGATCGCCGTAGCGGCTGAGGCTGGTCGCCGACCAAAAAGCCGAAGCTGCGAAGGCGAGCTGTGGCGGGCCGGCACTGCTCACCCTCCGCGCCTCCGGGCTCTTATATACACTCTAGGGGTAGGGCAGACAAGACCACGTGGATAGTGGGGTGCTCTGATTCGGTTTTGGGTACTTTTTGGATATTAAATAAGTAAGTCAATAAGTAAGTAAACACTTTATTGTAGTAAGAATTAGATAATACAGAAAGTTGCAAACAAAAGCTGCACTAATTAAGAAATACAAACAAGTTGCAAACAATGAAATACAAGCACTAAGGTGGAACTTAAATAGTGTAAACTTTATTCTACTTTATATACATATATAATTGCACTTATCAGCTCTTCCTATGCATCTAATTGGTTTGTCATAATTTTTCGTCTCCAAAATTAACGAAATGTACTCGATACCAAGTAGTATTGATACTTTTGATACGATGCTTGGTATCGAGTAGGTATCGATACTTTCAAAATATTCGGAACCCTACACTAACTGACGTTTGACATCAATCATTTGTCAAATTTATTTTGTAATTGTGTGTTATTTACCAATTTGTATGAAAAGTTTAAAAAATATATCTCATGAACCGTAAGTTTCCGCAACCTAAAACTTTGCAAAACGCCTTCTTTTAGTGAGTACTAACTATCTACAAAAAAAATATGGGCTTTGAAATCGATGGTCCATATTGGAAATATTAGCCCAAAGGTTGTCTGGAAGAAATCGCTTCCAGAGCGATAAGACCGCCTGTTGTACTTTATATATATATATATATATATATATATTTTTATATATTTCTTCGCGTATTACTGAATATGCTCTGAATCGAGTCACTATCACAGCGACATGTAACAGGCAGAAAAAAATTAGCTACGGGGACAATCATTGTCACAGTCTCACAGTGATAAAAATAACTGCGCAACATAATTCCTAAATTATAATTTCTAAGCCTAGATATAAGTTTCCTTTCTCCTATTATAGCGGCCCGACGTCTCCGAGATGCAATGGCATAATGAGTTGCAGTCCTAAGAGCTGCGGGTTCGAATCCCGAACGGAAAAAGTATTTGTATGGGCTGTAAATAATTGTTTCTGGTCTGGATGTTCGTCCTAGTGAAATTTATGTATGTAACGGGACCCACGGGTAAGGTTTTTTTTAAATTTCTATTGAATACTAAAAAAAATCTACTTCAATTATTAAAGTTTACGTGTAAATATAATGATATTATTGACTGCTGTAACATAAATACATAAATACCACATCAAACTTTCATATTTGGTGTGTGTTTTTACCTTAACTATACGAGTAACTTTTGTTCATGGTCTTCTATAACTTTGTGTACATAGTCTTCTTTACCATTTTAGGCTTCAAGTTCAGTGAAACAAATCTCCGAGCAGCAGTATGAGGAACATAGAAAACTGCAAGAGAAATGGTACGGTTGCAACACCCGCCTCATCGCTCTGTAGATCCAGTATTACCAGCGAAAAGAAAAGGTGAAAATACGGTATTACTATATTACCAAAATATTTATTGCTTATACGAATTGTTAGTGCGTAGTTAAACTTAGTCTATTCCATTAGGTTCCAAGTTATTAGTATGTTGACTAGTTATTGACTATATACTGTCCGATTTCGGCTAACAGTTTTATTATATCTAGATATATTTAAGCATTGACTTTAGAATTTTGATGAAAAACGCTAAACTCCAGTGGATTCAACATTGTTTTTGTTTGTTTCTTACTTATTTACGGAAGATACAGATGAAATTAATACATAGTTTTTGGAATTTATTGCTGTTTATCTAACTTTTTAAATACCCGACGTTTCGAGAGCTTTACAGCACCCATGGTCACGGGAAGGACTGAGATGTTCAACGTCCAGCTGTCATAGTTAACCGCGGTTACCATAGATTAAAATTTAACTTTTGTTCCGATCTACACAGTATGAACTTATGGTATCATGGAGTCTTGCAGTTGTATGCTTGGGTTGGGATTTAATTTTATTTATTATAGGATCCCAAGCAGATGGTAGCACCCAGCCATCTTCTCTATTGAAATTAGGATGTTTTTTGATTTCAATAGCCTCGCGAATCATCCTTGGAAGGAATCGGTGTTCTTTAGCGAGGATTTGTGGTCTATCAAATCTGATGTAGTGACGGGGGCAATCCTGTACATGTTCACAGACTGCAGACTTCCCGGAGCGTCGAGAGGAGCGTGTAAAGCTCTCGAAACGTCGGGTATTTAAAAAGTTAAATAAACGCGATAAATTCCGTAAAAACTAGTGATTATTTCATTGTTTTTGTTTGTTTGTTACCTCTAGTTTAAGGAAGATAAAGATAAGATTTTATACATAATTTGAATTTTTTGCTTGTTTATCAAATTTTAGACATTTTCTATTCAATGCTCACTCACCCGTATCCAGTGCAGAATAGGCGAATGGTTTCGACTATAATTGAATTATATAGTAAATTTAGTTTCAACAAATAGTGTTTAGAATACATGAACTGGTTTCATAAAATTTAATATACCTTGAGAACTCCAAGCAGGAAAACGTAGTTTTATAACTTTATTTTCCTCGTTTTTCTTCTTTTGAAAATATTCTCTACCGTCTATGGCTCTTGTTATCTTAATGTTATACATTCTAGGTAATAAAAAATCATACTCTATGGTTTGGAAAAAAGAACTTAAGCGCCAGCGCTGAAAAATATCGGTACTTGATTTTATCCGTCACATTTTAATAACACAGTATTGTATTCGTATTTTTGTATACTACAGTAATTCCATACTGTAGCTTTAACAATTCTAGAGTAAATAAAATTCATCATCATCTTATTTAACTGAAATATGCTGTTTATCTGACGTGTGTAAAAATTAACTAATTAGTTCTCATATTGCACACCATCATTTCGATATTATTAATTATAAAGTATTAAAATCGAACATTTCGTTCGTTCAATCATATTTCGATTATTATATTCGAAGACCATAAATAGAATTCTATTTATAGTAATAACTTCTTGCCAAAATAATTTATCTCAATGAATTTAATAATGAATAAAGTGAATATTGTTTGTTTGTTTGTTAATGTGCTAAACTTTACTTTTTACTTGACTATACAGTGGTCGTGCTGATTACAATAGTAATCCACTGTAAAATAATCACAAATTTAGATGTTCCTGAAACAAAATGATTAGAAATAAATATGTTAACTAATTTGTGATCTACCTTTATTAATATGTAAAAGCTTTTCTTTAAATATAATTTAAATAAAAAAGGACTTTTTTCGAAGGAAAGGTTTTTGTTTATTAAATATGATTAACCGTTGACTATAATGTTACCCTGTTTCATATTTAAAATAAAATAAAAATACCTTTTAGTTGATATTTTAAAGCTTTTTCTTATTTTAAATTGGATATGTAATCCACGCGATCATTTACATTTTTTTATAAAGCAGAACCACTGCAGGGTTAAATGAACATAGTATCTTTGACAGACGCACCACCCATACTGTGTTTATTTTAGCTTGAGATATTATGTTACCTTTACAGCCTATTTAAGTCCACTGCTGAACATACATCTCTTTTATATATATATATATATTATTAGTAGATGTCTATGGGCCACAGTAACCACTTACTAACAGGTGGACTGTGTGCTCGTTTGTCATTCTTTTTCTATAGAAAAAACTCAGTTTTTTATTGTCTAGGTGTTATTAGGAAGTCGCTACTGCTCATATGCTGATTTGTTTTTCTCCGTCACCTCTTACAACAGACACGAGACGATTTGTGTAGTGAATATTCGTACACCGCTACTACTCAGTGAATGCTTACATAAAATCTCATGCTAAATAAACAGAGCTGAACTATTAGATAAGCTAATCATAAAAACCGGCCAAGAGCGTGTCGGGCCACGCTCAGTGTAGGGTTCCGTATTTTTTTGGGGTTATTATGTTCGCGCTCCAGCAGCTCTCCGCGCTCCTGCAACTGCTCCCGGTAGTGGGTACTGTTGTTTCCATCCAAGTTCAAAATGATTTTCCTAGAAAGTCCTTATAAAGTTCTACTTTTCAGTTTTTTTTTTCATATTTTCTAAACTTATGGTTCAAAAGTTAGAGGGGGAGTCCGAAATTATTGACATTATCAAAAAATGATTTTAGTAAACCCCTATTCATTTTTAAATACCTTTCCAACAATATATCACACGTTAGGGTTGAAATTAAAAAAAATCACTTCCCACTTTACATATAGGGGGGCTACCCTAATAAAACATTTTTTTTTCCAATTTTTATTTTACCACTTTGTCGGCGTGATTGATACACATATTGGTACCAAATTTCAGCTTTCTAGTGCTAACGGTCATAGAGATTAAGCGAGGACGGACAGACGGACAAACAGACATGGCGAAACTATAAGGGTTCCTAGTTCACTACGGAACCCTAAAAATATACATTAAATTGAAAAAACCAATCACCGACTACAGTATTCTAGTGTTCGTTTTTCGCCATATTTATTTGTATTTGTAACTTTTTACTCTATAAGTTAAAGATATTTTAACTGATTCAGTCCGAGTGACCAAAAAAATTGATATATTAAAATACACATAATTTTCGTACTACAAAATTCAAAGAGGAATGGGACTAGTCTGCCGCCATTTTGTGAAGGCATTGCTGTTAAAGTAACGTTAGTAGAACTGAGTGTGGTATACAAAAAAAGAAAATACATATAAACTAAAAAAGGATGTATAACTATTATTTTATTATACGTGGTAGAGCCACGCTGCAGCTATATTATGTTTGTAGCACGAATGGGCCGGCTCGACCGGGGAAGGACCACGCTCTCACAGAATACCAGCGTAAAATAGAAGCTTGATGCTGCTGTGTTTCGTATGGTTAACACTACTCAAATGAGTGAAGATAATCAACGACCGGTTCCATTTGCATTGTATACTTAATTCTTATGGTTCATTGTATTAAAATAATTAGGTATTATCATTATATAACGCAATCGTGTTAGTAGTATGGCATATATAGAAAGTTATAGTAGCCTTAAATTAAAAAGTCAATATGTACCGTAATTAATTAAAATAAATTCATAAATTATTATGATTAAAACCCTTAGTACTTTCGATACAATGTAGACGTAACATTAGTTTTTCTTAAATATATGTACACAATGTGAAATGTTTTCTAACAGACCTAAAAGTTTAATAGTTCCATCCAAATTGAGTTCGGCAAAAGACTGACTTGAATCAATAAATTGTCCATTGCTTGAATCAAGTCTCCCGTGTCTGATGTTAGGCGTTACGTTTGTTAAGAGGATAGAGTAAGTCAGCTCAAATTCTAATTTCGCCCCCACTTCCCCGCGCGTCGTATGCTATGTACCGACATGTTTGTAATCAATAATACTGTAAGTAGATAGATCGTTATATACTTATTTCATTAGGTTTATCATATTTATGCCTGTTTCTTAACGCCAACCCAGTCGCTTCTTATTTTTATGACGGTTATTTCCCATTTTAATTTTACGTCGTCCTGTTGCGTAATTTGTATTCTGATCGTAAGCGACACAAATTCTCCCTTCAAAAGCCGGAGCGATACTAACTGGGCGACAAGAATCAAGCTTACGCGCCGATAGTTTAGGTAATTTCTTTTTTACAGTGAAAATAATGGTATTTAAAAAAAAGTAAATAACATAAGCACTGCTTTATAGTTAGTTCAGTTAGTATGCAAAGTTTCATGATCTTATTTAAAGTATTTTATGAATAACAGCGGTTTATTGTTCAGTTTGGAGGTAACTTTGGATTTTTTTTCTATCGAGAAAATTTTACGGAATCGTGTTTTCGTCTAACATAGTCCTTAACATTAATCCTCAACTTTACCATATATTTATTTCAAAATTAATGCTGCAATACTTTCGGCATAACGGAGGATTTTGCTAAGCCATTTGAGATTATATTTCCCCTTAAGTAGATTGTTGACCGCAGTTTCAGATACTCGGCTTTTAAAAATTAAGGGGGTTTATTCAGTCATTGATAGGAAACTACAAATTTTTATCTGGCATATTACCTTTACTTTAGAAAACCTTTCGGACCTTAACCGAAAAAAGAGAAGTGATAGTTTTTTCCGACACGTTCGACTAATATACTAATAATAGGCGCCATAAAATGTTACAAATATATTCAATACATTCATAATTTAAGAATTTGTACCACGAAGTATTTACTTTAATAATGCAATTGTACTTTATTTATATGGAACGTAATTTAAATATTAAAAATTAGTACCTCAATACTTATTACATATTTAAAGTAGTAGAAAGCTTTTGTTCAATATATATACATATTATATAATAAAGTATTATTTTATAACAGCCGGCATTAATTGTATTGATATTACAAAACTACAATATGTTCGTTTTATCTAAGAACTATGCCTTTGAACTCTTTTAGAGATTTTACGCGAAAATTTCAGATGTACCGTATTAAAACTTGAATTTTGCCAGTTTCGAAAATTCTTTGATATAATCCTATACAATATTTAATCGCATTATATAGTGTTAAGCTTATATACAGATTAAATAGCCAAATCTATTTATCTACACGTTTTGGGTTAATTCCTCTACACTTTAAACATTTTTCATATTTGTAATAATGTGGTTTCTAAATAAGATATTAAAATTACAGTTTTGTTTCAGAGAAAAATAGTAATAACAATAAATATTTACGCGTGATAATCTATATCTATATAGTTTACAATTTAAAAATCGTAGTTTCATAGTATGCTTAGAAAATGCGATAGAATTGTATATGTACGTGTAGAATACTTATTGATTTACAACTGAGATATTATGAATTAAGCTTGGAGAGTACAAACAATACTGATTAGTATATTATTGACTTTCTTAATGATTTCTTATATATATATACGCGAACATTACACATTGAATAGAACTACTATTACGGATTTTATCGCGTTTAATTCTACTTATTTTTAATATTCCCGTCTTAAATTAATTTTATTTACTTTTAATTTACTTACTTTGATTACGGAATTAAAAATAAGTACCGAGAATAAAAAAGTGATAAAATTCGTAAAAATAGCTTTATTCAATGTATTAATATTCTTTTGTAGAATTTGTAATGGGCATTTACAAGGCGCTTGCATTCGTTACAACTAAAATACTACATAATATTGCATTTGGGTTTAGTTAAGTTATTCGCAAAAGATTTAATAATTTTCTACTTATGCGTCAAATATTTCAGATTATATAGATTATATACTGAACTTTATAATATCTTATACATTTTAGTAATAATAAAATGTCAAAATATATGTCATCAGTTGTAAATCGATCAACTAACAACAATTAATTGAAATAGCTTCATAGTTGATTAATAATAATACATCGATTGTATGTCAAATTTACAATTTATTACATTATATACTTTAATATATTATGGTCCTGTACAAGTTAAATGTAAACTTCAGAAAATAACAAAAAAGATTATTTGTCAAATTAAGCTTTTCATAAAATCTTTGCCTAACAACGAATATGGAAATTCAAATATATATATATATATATATATATATATATATATATATATATATATATAATTTGTTTTATCGAGTTTCTCTTAACTGTCAACACCGTGACTGATTTTGTGTACAATTTCAATTTCGTTATTAACACATTGTATAATCGCTATTTATTCCCTTTTTTGGGACGAGATGAGAAATTGAGTTTGTTGCCAAGTTACAATAATGATATAGGTATTTAATTTGACTCATTCCTTATTTAATATGTTATTGTAAGTTCTTCGTATTTTTAGGTTACAATTGTGTTCAAATTGTCACGCAAAGCGTCTGCCGCCTTTTAAATTAAACTACGAATGAATGTTCACTTATAAATACTTTCATAACATTTTTTTTTCAAATAAACAGTTAAAATCAAATTACAAAAGAAAAGAAACTTCATCGTCATTTTTTTTAATTAATTTCAATATCCACATTTTGTGTTATTTTTGTACTGACCCTATAGTTATTATATTAATGTTCCTACACATTTCAAAATTAAAATTATAACTATTTATTATTTTGTTGACTGACTTCAAAAGTGTGAAATGATTTCTTGTTAGACAAGGTTTATAGATTAATTTACAATGTATTGATTTTTACGAGGTTATCTTCGGTATTTCCAGTTTTAATGTCTGTGATTGTTTTGTTTTATGTACCTATGTAAGTTATTTACGTATTATTAATAAATAAATTGCTTTAGTTATAGTAGAATGATGTTTTATTAACGACTAGCGATCCGCCCGGCTTCGCACGGGTGAAATCTGGATCTCGACACCGCCAGCTATAAGGGCCAAATGTGAATACGAACTATCGAAGGACCCATCCGAACACACACAAAATAATTCACTGAAATTGGTTGAGCCGTTTTTGAGTTTTAGGGAGACTAATGGACAGCAATTGATTTTTATATATAGAGATTAATTAACAAGTCCAAAGGTTAAAAGAGTAGTTAAAAACCCACCTGCTTAAAAAGTTCACTGAAAAGAAAAAAGTGCTATTATCCTGTCACTTCTATCTACAATTAAAACGAATTAATAGGAATCTTACGACACCTCTGCTGGCCTCTCCCAAGGCGCGCCACTTAGCCCAATCTTCGGCTCCACGCGTCCAGTTGCAATTGCTGCCGCCTTGCGCAGATCGCAGCTTCATGTAGCAGTGGACTGCCGCAGGCTGATGATGATTAGCGACACTTCATATATTTAAGTCCATCAAGCCATTACAAGCCGGCCACAGAGCGTGCCAAAGAAATAGACGTACATACATACTCTCGTAAAAAGACATTCTTCTGGTGCAGCTGGGTAAAAATGTTACCCTTCTTATTATAGTAACCATTTAACTTTTCTTGGTTTCAAATCAAATTTCTTAAAGTGTCCTGATGATTCTACGCTTTGTAACTGCTCTGTAGCTAAGTTGAACTGAACCACCGTGACCACTAGGTACCAAAATTGAATTCAAATTGTTTATTGCATGTCGCATTATAAATTGAAGATGGTACAATTTTATTCTCTAATGTTGCTATGCCCTTACAGGGCATACAAACACTAGAGGGCTAACTATTTTCGTATTATCTAATTTTTAAACATAAATTATAACATATCATCAACATTAAATATTATTTTATATAAATTAATTTAATTTGAAATACAATGTACCTAGTCGAAGTATTCTTACTTTGTCGTTATTTATCGTCAAAAAATTCATTTAAATTATAACATTTATTAATAAGTTTTTTTTTTAATTCTTTATTAATTTGCACAGGATTTTCCAGTATTTTTATGGAATTCGGTAAATGGTTATAAATCTTTATTGACATAACGTGAGGGCTGTTCGAAACTAATTTTAATTTGGAGACGGGTATTTTAAGCTTATATAAATTGTTATTACTTCTTTAAGTTTTTTAAATACGTGAGTTAGAGATTTGGGTGTTTCCTAACGAATTTAAGCCCCATATATCTAAATTAACAGGCGGACTTAGTTCTACAGCATATGCTGTAAGAAATGTTAGAAATCTCACAACTAGATTAGTTTATTTCAGTTACTTTCATAGCGTGATGTCTTATGAAATTTTGCTACGCGGTGATGCAACTGACATCGAAACCATATTTATTTTGCAAAAGAGAGCCGTACGGGCGATTTATTACTTAAATTTTAATGAGTCCCTTACAGAATTTTTTTAAGATATTAACATATTAAGTTTGGCATCGCAATATATTCATGAAAATATAATGTGTACACCATAAAAACAAATAGCTTTGATAAGAATAAAGATATTCATACTTTAAACACTAGAAACAAACATTAAGCTGGTAATACCAGTTACTAGTCTCCACAAAATTAGTAATACATTTATGGGGCAATGCATACCTACGCTTTTACAACAAAATCTAAGAAAATGTACAAAATTTGTCAATAAACAAGTTTAAATGTTTTATTAAAGAAAAATTGTACGAAAAGGGTCATAATAATATCAAAGAACCCCTGGGAATGCGGTGATCGCCACCATGCTGTTTCTATTAACTCATTTAAAATTTGCACATCGTACAAAATTATTGCAAAGTGAAATTTGTTTAAAAATACGTCTCGCTGGGTTTCTTGCTGGTTCTTCCCAGGGCAGAGATATTTTCCGAACTAGTGGTAAATAAAAAAATCACTTTCAATACCTAAGTTATGTAATAATCTATATTAAATATAAATTATTCTATTTTATTCTATTAGCCATATCGTATAAATGCTAACGTTTGTCGATTTGTCCATTAATCTCTACTGTCGCTCCAAAGCCGTGGACATTTCTATGATTTATAAATTGGGTATAAAGTGATGTGAACTCTATTAAAAATGTGCTTTTAGCGCCGCTAGCGATGAATAATGAAATTATTTTACGATGTGACTTGACTATACAATGTTTTAAAGTATAAACACTCACGCCTGTCACCCCGAGAGGTAAGCAGAGACTACGGACTTCCATTTGGATCCTGACAGGCGTTTGAACATATGAAATAGCTATGTGCTGAGTTACTTATATCGTCGCTCTATCGACGAAAGAATCTCTATTCATTGAGTCGAGCCATATCATGATATGATCAATAAACAGCATATTTAATGAAATGCTAGGTACTATTTCACGAAATGGTTGACTTCTTTATGATATTGTTGCGCGCCATAATTAATGCCTGGTACATGGTGAGTTACTACTAGCGTCATCTAGTATCGAGTAGCAGAACTAGTAGAGTCAAGATCTTTCTAGAAATTTCCGTGCTAGAACTTTCTACACCTAGTCAGTCGGGACCGGTATGTACTCGAACATTCTAGATGTTTCAGTAGAAGGGCTCTATATAAGGCCGGTATGGGCCGCAACCGAGTCAATATTGAATTTGCGATCAAGCTAATACTTCGAAGCAATACAACTGCGAACTAAAGTGATCAGTAGTACAATTACGTTTTATTATTAGTGTGTTTTAAGTTGTAATAGTTGTACGGTAATTAAAAGTGTCAATTTTGGTATTTCAATCGGCAGTTTTTTGATTGTCACGAACTCCAAGCTCGTAACAATAATTATCAATTCTACGATCTGGTTTCAATATTAATATTGCATAGTGTATTGTATTTTGTAACGCAATAAAGATTTACCTACTTGGTTAATACAGGATAAGATTGGAGGAAGCCCAGGACTCAATTTTAAACACCGTCATAATCACAAGTCACACAGTCCCGAAAACTTTCTGTTCAAGGAAGTAACTACCTCTTGTTGGGCTTTAGCTTTCTCCCATTTCTGAGCCTAATATTAAGTACAGAATGGGTTCGCCGTGACTTTCCCGATCATTATTGGCGAACTTTACATTGAGCTACGTAACACTTAACACTGGAACTGCGAAGTAAACTGAGCACACAGCCATCTCGCGAGTTTTTGAATAATTAAGTGTAAAACAGTTAATTCTTTATGTGTTTCCACACATTGTAAATAGTTGGTGTTTTTTTTTTAAGTTTTATTCATCGATTATACATATAAATCGATTTAAAATATCGGAACGAAAAATGTACGCCTAGTACATAGTTTTCCCGCTTAGTGTAGAGGTGTTTCTTCCTTAGGAGCGAAATTGGCACATCTTTGAGTTTAGTCTGAGAATGACTATTTTCTTTCATACACATAAATGGCAATGCCTAGTCAGGACCTCTTGCCAAAATACGCTGTTTGTTCTTAAGTGAATCTTTGTTGTAAAGAGTTTGAAGGGTCAGCCGGGCCCGGCTTTTTGAGATTCCACAAAATGTCCAAATTGTGTACTCTTCTCTTTACTCTCTCTTGCGAGCTTGTCCACGATACCCACTTAACGTGGAACTCATTTCAAAACCGCCCTATTGTTACACCTCAGGGCGTTTAAACGGTTCACGTAAAACGATTGGTCCTGCGCCTGATCTCTCCGGTTGTGTTGGATTGCCGTCCCATCGAATAATGAGCATAAAGCCGATATTACCCGGTTCAATCAAAATGAATCAATTCCATCGAAAAGCATTGGATATTGCACATTGAACGACTTTACTAAAGCCGATATTACACGGTTCAATTTCGGATCAATATTGCTTTCAATTTAATTGCCTCAATGTTATTGATACGTCTCATATTGCGCAATCTCATTGAAAGCTAAAATTCGCCGAACCCTTTCAATGGAATTGTGGCAATATTGATCATGGTGACTCATTCCGCGCGCCGCACGACAGGGAAGCGTACGCACGCGCACCTATTTCGCCTGCGCACATGGGTGCTTAAAATGGGTTTTAAGTGGCGTGACAGTCAAACAAGTGTAACCTTTTCTAGAAGTTTATTAAATTGACTTTCCGTCATTCGCAAATGGTTCAAATATGAATTTGGATCTTCTCCTGCCAATTCTACTAACAATTACATTAGTTGACATTAGAAGTTGCAAATTTCATAAATTTAGTTTTAGTTCCATTTAAATGCAAATTATTAACATTAAACCAATTGACTAACTTAGCTATAGCACTATTTACTTCGTCGTAATTTAATGACTGTCGTTTTAACTTGAAAATTAATGAAGTATCATCAGCAAATAACACTATATCATGGTTATCCCCTACTATGTAAGGTAAGTCATTAATATCCATTAATATACAAGAAACAGAAAGGGGCCGAGAATTGAGCCCTGAGGCACGCCCATTTGTACAATCGACCCGGAAGAACTCATACTATTTATGACAAACTTTTGCGTTCTGTCACTTAAATATGAAATAATTAATTTAAGAGCATCACTCCTTACACCGTAGTGTTGAAGTTTCCGAATAATGTTTCATGGTGAACACAATCTAAGGACTTGGATAGGTCACAGAATATACCCAAAGCATCTTGTGAATTCTCCCATGCATTAAAGATATATTTAACCAGCTCAACACCAGCATCAGTTGTCGAGCGACCCCTTGGGAAACGGAATAGATTTTTATGAAGTAAATTACTTACATTAAAAAAAAATACATTTATCAGGAATAATTGTTTCAAAAATATTACTGAAAATTTTTTCAAAAAACTTAAGTGTTAGCAGTACAAAAATAAGTCTAAAATTAGCGGGGTCTAATGTACTACCAGATTTAAATAAAGGTATTACTTTACTATGCTTCATTAAATCAGGAAACACGCCAGATTCGATACTAGTATTAAAATAATAGACAATTGAGGTGCAATTGCATCTTAATGGATGCAATCGCATCTCAACTATCTATTATCGAAATAACTTCAACGGAAATCCCCTACAGATCGGCGATGTATCTGCAATCCTGTGATCCCTTTATTTATGATAATAACCCCTGAAATTCATAAATTACGCAATAAAGTTATTGAAAACGAGGAAGTTTAATTTGATTTAAACGCAATAAGTAATGCGTGGTCTTTATTAGCCTGTCACGTTAACGGTAACGGCAATACATATTAAGCTTATTAATAGGGTTTGTGGTTATTAAAAATTAATTAATAATTAAACTGTATGTCTTGAATGTAATGAAACTGTACTTGCGGTAAAAAGTCGGAAGAAAAAATAAAAGTAAATTCCGATTATCCAACCCGTCTGGATTGGATAGATGAACACGCGTTGCCGAGTATCCACCCTAGGGTGGATTCTTTGGGGTGGATAAACGGAATAACCCCATAACCCTCTCGAAAGAGATGGCCTATGCACAACAGTGGGACATTTGTAAGCTATAAAAATAAAATAATAAAAGTGTGTAGAGTATAGAGTGTATGTCACTGGTTATATGGTTATAATTTGGCCAATATAACGTCTGCAATTTGTAGCAAGTTTCCGCATTAGTAGTTTAGTGTATGTGTTCGGAGATGGAATTTTCATATTCATTTTAAATGTTACGTTCCTTCACTCCGTAAATTTTTCCTTAAGTTATGGAGGTATTTTACATTTCCTAAATTTTACATAGAAAAACATTCAGACATTTTTGTATGCCATACAAACAGTTCAATATGGAATTCGAACTCGCGAGACGAAGCAAAGTAACAAAACTTAGCCACCGCGCTACCGAGCCGTCATGTCAAGAAATCAGCAAAAATCACCAGTAAAAAGGATTTTTAGTATCTAGAATGATAGCTAAATCAGACATAAACGGTTTAAAAGCAATAAAAGAACATATTCAATAGTACCTAAAGTATCGTTGTAATTAACACCTTGATAAGCGAATTATCGATCACAATATCTACTACCTAAGTACATCACCACTTCACACACTTACCACTTGGTGTGATAGTGATCAAAGTCAATTTTATTTTTAATGTTAAACAGTAGATGTATCTCATCAAATTTGTTTCTTTTTTAAATCTTTATTGCGTTACACCTTAATCTAAGGGTTACAATGGGCGGACTTAATGCATTATAGCAATCTCTACCAGTCCACCCAGGGAGAATTAGACATGTAAAAGTTGGTATGTAAGTGCTAAAAATATTAAAATGACTAGATATTTACGGTAAATAAATATATACGCATACGTACTAATATACATATAGAACAATAGTAAAAATAAATAAATTATATATATAAAATAAATATGACTATAGAAATAGAAGGTGAAATATAGTTTTCCTCAAGATAGTGTTGCCGGATCAGTTTTTTAAACGTGTGCTCATTCGGTGCTTTTCTTATATCAACGGGATAGGCGTTCCAGAGAAGTATTGTCTGAACTGTAAAAGGAGAATTAAAGAAACCAGTACTATGCTAAGGTATATGAATCTTAAGGACTTTAGAGGAACAAGGTTCACGGTGAAGAGTTGAATACCGAAAGTGGAAGTTATCTTTAAGATAAGAACGAGACGTCGGATCATTAATATACAGAAACGGGTTAGTAGGATTCTGGACCAACATCTGACGAATAGAAATCCATTTTGGACATCCAGCTTGGAACGAAAAGCAGTGATGTGGTCGTATTTTTATCTGTTGAATATAAATCTTATACAGTTGTTGAGAAGGCGTTCCAACTTGTTAAGATTTTGCGAGAGGTCTTGATGAAGTATAAGGGAATTAACCAGCAAAAGCTTGGTTTTGAAGGGTAAGACAATTAATAAGAAAGAGGGAACGTAGGGTGGCAACAACTTTACTATTAATTTCAGAGATCTGTACTTCCCAGTTCATACAGTGGTCTATGTGTAAACTGAAATTGACTATGGAATGAGAAAATGGAATTGAAATTCCTTTGTATAAAACATTATATCATCGGTACTGGATTGTATATACAACATGTAACATAATTAACGCACTCTGAGAAAGTAGTTTGTTCAGAATCGTTTACTAAATCGATTCCTATCATTTTTAATATAGTTATTTTTTATCCCAAAAATAATTACAAACTACGTAAATTACAGTCACACTAAATCTGTACAGTCAAAACAAACTGAAATGGACCTTAACATAAGGTTTTATTTGTATTATTACTAATTCTGTCATTCAATAAAAATAAAGAAAAATGAACTTTATTTCAAGCACGTTAAAGTCTTTGCGTTCGTGAATTTGTACTGTGACCACAACATTCTTCCGGAATTAGTATAACTCATTTGATAAATAATCAGTGCATAAATATGTTTAACTAAAAATCAGTGTATGTATTATGATTATAACATAATATACTAATTGGGGTGTCTGAGGGTGTGCGTTAATTACGTTACATATTGTATAGGTGAAGGTCATAGGCATATAGAGATCGAGCAACTGAAATTATTAAATATTGAGTTTATAAATAGCGAAAGCAATATTGGAGATAATATACCACTTTGCGGTAGGCCAGCTTCATGGTCAGCCCAAGCAGAAAACTGTTCCCCTGACCTAACCAATTGCTGACGACCGCGAAGATAGGACGAGAACTACTCCAAGGCTGGGGATGAGGATCTGAGATAAGTAAAAATGGATAGGAGGATATCATGGTCGACTGTTTTAAAAGCATTTGAAAAGTCAGCAAGCGCCACCACTGTAACTTTCCGTTCATCCAACCCTTTTCAAATGTCATCTGTGATCTTAATAAGTGCGGTGGTGGTACTGTGCCCAGAGCGAAACCCTGACTGAAAGATTTCCAGTAGGTTATATTTTTTTATGAAAATAGGTAATTGCTTATGCACACAGGCTTCCAGAACTTTAGAGAGATATGGAAGAATAGTCCAACATTAAAAATTGTCTAACATTTCTATAAGGAACGCACAGTTAATCCAGATTATCATAACCATTTTTAATATAATTTATGGGATAAATTAGTTTGCAAGGTAAGACCATTTGTAAGGATAGTGGCAGTTATGATTTTTTTATACGCCGCCTTGTTATAGCCTACTAAATTTGAATAAAGCCTAAGTTTACTCTGGAAACAGTCTTGGATTGTTGAGATGATGCTTTCAATGTAGAGGTTGTTCAACTTATGTATAAGAAATTTAGTCAACATAATGGGAATTTTCTTAATAATAACTCCTGTATGGTGTAGGTTGTATGAATTTTAATAATTTTAACTTCAAAAGCATTTATCATGTTATTATATTTTGTTAGCTAAGAGTACATAATGAAATTAAGTTCGTACTTTGTAAATCTTTTTATATATGCTCAATACAAACACAAACGCAGCAAACGCAGTTACTGTTTAATAATGGGGAAGTGACACAAGTCACATATCGAGCATGCCAGCGATAGCTCCAACAAACATACTGCTGAATGTCCCTCAAAGGCGACAGATTGTTGTAGATAAAGGAAAAAAAAATATATGCCTCAGTCAAAACTCATAATCCATCAAAACCAATTTTGACTGCGAAAAACAGGCAAAAAATGGTTTTGACTGAGAGACAAAAACAGTTTTGATTAATGTTTTAATCAAAAATGGTTTTGCCTGTTTAAAACTGAGTAGACAGTAGGTTAAGAGGCTGGCTGGGGTCATCCTTTGGCCTCCCTAAAGCCGAATACATTATAGTAATAGAAAATATAATTTTTTTTTTTGTGCAGTAGTTTTGATTAAAATTCTTAGTCAAAACCACTTTTAACCGATAAAATTTGGTCGAAATCACTATTACCCAATATTTCTGCAGATAGAAGTGGTTTTGACCATTGTCCTTAGTCAAAACTACTTTTGCCTGATTTTTGCAGTCAAAAATGGTTTTGACCGGTTAAAAGTTTTGACTGTAACATATACACAAGCAAACCAATAGTACCAATAAATAAATAATTACTAGTCCTATACATATTTCGCAGATACACATTTGTGTAAGTTCATTCAGGTTCAAGTTTCAATTTTTATAACAAATCATACAAATACACTACAAATGTTTCAAAGTACCCATTTTTTTCTGTTAGATTTTTGGTCTGATCAGAAAAAAATAGCATAGTCAACCATATTTAATTAAACCTGGAACCATATCAGCTTTCTTCACTATGTTTATGTTCTGCTTCTAAATAAGAGGGCATGCGGCCAAAAAGTAATTTTTCCCTTTTATGCACATGTCTCTGATGTTTCATCATGGCATTTCTATAACCAAAAGCTTTTCCACACATGTTACAAACATGATTTTTAATTCCTAAATGATCAGCCTCATAATGTCTCCTTAACATAAGATCAGTGTGAAAGGCCCTTTTACAAGCATCACATTTGAATTGAGGTTCTTTGTGTTTCAACATGTGACTATTAAGGTTACTCTTAAATAAAAATCTTGCTGGGCATTCTGTACACATATACCTGTAGTCTCCAGTGTGAGTGCGCAAGTGCGTTTTCAATAGCTCAGCATATCGACCTTTGTATGGACAAAATTGGCATTTAAAAGGAAAGTCATCCCTATGTCTCAAGCTGTGGTTATGATAAGCACAACGGAGTCTAAATGATTTACCACAAACATCACAAACATATTTGTGATGGTTTGGATCATGCATAGTAAGATGCTCTTTGTAATAAGAGCGATTTATAATTTTGTTACACACCTGACATGTGACTTTCGTTGCTTGTTTATCTTTCTCTCTTTTAGATACTTTTGTATCTCTCAAATCATCATTTGAAGGCCAATTTTGTATTGTGTCCTTGCATTCATAATCATCAGTGTAATCTTGGTCTTGTGAATGATCTAATAAACTCTCTTCTTTAACTGGGCGATTTAAAGTCTCTTGAGATTCCTTAGCAATTTTCCTAAATAAAATTGCTCCTTGTAGAAAATTATAGCACACTTCACATAAGCGCTTTGGTAAACTATCATCAACTCTTATTTGAATATCAGCAAAAACATTTAATGCATCTAATATTTCAGGGGAATCCTTGTTGCCATAAATTGACATTACTCCTTCTTTTAAACATATTCTACAGGTAGTCTCATTAGAACCTATGTACATAAAAGTTGGTTCTCTGTGAGTTTTACTATAGTATTCTATAACATCAAATTTATTTTTGGGTTTAGACATTTTCATAATGTAGTATGAAGTAACCATGGTCACCTATAGAAATAAATGGAAAGTTTGGAATTATTGACTATACTTTTTGCATTAAATAGTAAATGTCGTGCTTAACAGTGATATATAAATACTCTTTCGAATTAATAAACTCGCTCATGGACTAACCAAAATAAGAGTTATTGGATTTTTGAATTTTGGAGTTTTGTTTTGACAATTTAACAATTTGTTGTTGTTGTTTTTTATTACTCGCTCCAGAGAGCAGGCAAAGGAACTAGGCCATACAACCTTGTCTTTTTTATTTGAATATATAGAATTTTGGAGTGTAAAGCCCGGAACCAAGTCTTATTTTTCTTCTTTCCATCTCTTCGAAATACATAAAGGCCGAAGCCAAGTCTTATTTTCTTTAATTATTCATATTTTCAGAAACCACAAAGGCTAAATCGAAATCTTCTTTATATCATAATCTTTATAAGTTTCAATCCATATAGATTTATCAGTCCAGTTTCAAGGTTCCCGCGCTTTTTTTTCTTTTCTTTACAATATGCTGATGCGTCACATTGCGAAGCCCTTGGGAGATTTTGACGACAGCTCAACCCAGCGGACAATTGATGACGACAGCCACTCAAGTTCATAAGGCGCCTAAGCGATCAAAATAACTTGAGGTTTATATCGACATCAAAGCACTTGTTTCGTCGTTTTCTCTAATAGTTCACACGCGCAGACAAATAATTCATAAATCATATCACTTTTACGAATTAAAATCCACTTCAAACCATTATTCAAGCGACAAAACAGGAGCGACAGCCCGTCGTCGGCCAAGTTCCCACCAAAAAAACTCTTGACAATTTGACATTGACATTTAAGACATACATCTTTTCTTTCCGGTTTGGATGTGTGTTTTATAAGACATATCTTCAATTTTCATTTGGGATAATCGTTTTTAGGACTTTTTTCTTTAGCTTGACAAACGATCGATATTGAAACGCTCAGGTGTGCAAGGTGTAAAAAAATGACCAATAACACGTGATAGCAATAAGTTTTCCGCTTTAAGATCTTGAAATGTTCAATAAAAGTTACCGGAAAATAACATTGGCAGACACCTATGACGGTTTCAAGGTCATTTATACAATACAATACAATAACTATTTTTCAGGCATCAAGGACTTAAAAATTAAGAACATTGGCCCATAGCAATATATACCTTAACCTAAAAATAAATATAAAATATAAATAACACTATTTAGGAAACTTTCTT
Organism: Parnassius apollo; assembly: GCA_907164705.1. Taxonomy (NCBI): domain Eukaryota; kingdom Metazoa; phylum Arthropoda; class Insecta; order Lepidoptera; family Papilionidae; genus Parnassius; species Parnassius apollo. Next base: position 4,168,071 of record CAJQZP010001060.1, on the reverse strand, counting down.
CTTAGGCGCGTCCCTGTATCGTCGAAACACTACCCCGGAGGGCCACAAATGGGGAGCAAGGAATGTCTCTTTGTATTTTGCAGGAACCTGGAGTACGTAGGATTTGAAGTTAGTGGACCTATTAGACTCCAGACGCTGCAAATGTAAAGAGATCGGATCCTCTATGCGGCAACGGCTTCGTTCTTCCACGAAACGCAGGACGTCTTCTCCCGACGTACTTTTGTCCAAACGGGAGATGTAGAGCTGTATGGTGGGCTCCACAATACGCAGTGTTGTGCTTGTGTTTATTTTGGCGATCCCACGCTGGTTACAGACGGGTCTCGACCGACGTCTCTTCTCAACAAGAGTAAACCCTTCATTATCTCTCCTGTTTCGGGTCACCACAGGAACTGATTTTACATCCACATTATTTTGTTTTCGACCACAAGAGGGTACCGGTTGTGAAGATTTTCGAACAACATCCGCAAACATCTTCCCTTGTTGACAGGTTGGCTTCGGCGGAGGAGTACTCAAGGGTTCAGTCAAGGGCTGAGGTGGTGATGCGATGACGACCGAGGTCGCCCTAGTTTCACGGTCATCAACCCGCTGACAGACTATTTCGCGTGACGGCGTCGCAAACATCGGTGAAATATGACTACTATTACGATTACCGCATTCTGCGACGGCGGTGAATTTGCAGATGTTGCAATTATGTTGCGCAACATAGCGACTTCATTTTTCAGCTCAGTTGCGGCTCGTTCCGGTTCTTCAAATTTCAAACGGAGGTCGGTGACTTCGGCCTTCAACGTCTTGATGTCTTTCAACAATCTGGTCACGTCTACGTGATCGAACGTCACGGGAGGCAGCTTGTAGAGATCACGCTCGACGAAAGTTGGGATGTCATCAGGATCGGTCTCATTGAACAGCCTGAAGATGTCTTGCAGGTCTTTCTTACCGCGTCCATCTCTGTGACGTGTGATAAGACGGATTTGGGTCACGGCTGAATCTGCTAACACCTTTTTCGCTTGGATGATCTCGTCCTCGGTGAAGCTGGTCATCAGTATCTGCTCCAGGGACACCTGGTCCATGACGTCCAGTTTTTGTTGAACAAAGGCCAGGAACTCGTTAACTACGACGGTATCGGAGCGTTTAGGTTGACACGCCATTTCGAATTATTTTCGCGCAGTTGGTATGCTTACGCTACGAAAATAATGTAGGTTCGGCATTAGAGCCGCCACATAATTATGAAGCGACTACACTGACCGGCAGTAGAAACGCGACTGATATGACTGATATGATATAATTTGCATGGCAGATCTTTGAGTATTAAAGTTAAAGCAAAGGAGACGGCGTCGCAAGGCATACCCCTCTGTAAAAGGTACGAGAGTCCGACTCATAGCTGTTATAAAACTAGTGGATATAAAACTAGTTACTCCGCGTCGTGCGCCATTACGCAAGTAATTGTGCCAGTCAATTGAAATCCGACAAAATGCCGAATTGCAGTGTATTTTCATGCAAAAAACAATCAAAACCTACAAAAGGACAACATGAATTTTCATCTGTAAATACTTTTAACATAATATTATCGTTAATATTCGTATTTGCTTAATATTTACGTAAAATAACAAGTACTGCCAGCATAGTTCATGAAGTGAAAAATAAGCGATTTTAAAATAAATATAATTTACTACACAAAGTAAATATACTAACGAAAATTTATTTCATATCAACTAAATCAGTTTGTGATGAATAATAATCATTACATTAAGATGTGTAGTGGATTTTGTCAAATGATTTAAATATTCAGCTCAATCCCGACACGATTCTAAATATATTATAATTTAATATAATCGGTAACTAGTCTTTATCAAAATATTATACAAAATAAAGGCCAAATAAGTGTTTGGCGCCACTAACTGGACAGCAACCTGCATACGTGGATGCCGCCGTGGATTCCAGTTGTGGTTGATTCAGACGATGATGGAATAGTCTTCTACGAACTAGAAAAAATGAGGACCATATTGGAAGAGGCTACGCTGGAAACGCGTAGTACGGCTCTCGAAAATCAATCGCGACTTCCCCACGGAAGCGCAAATTGGGCTGTCGTGCGGGTTCTTAACCCAATGCTGGTGACCTATTGGGAAGCCAACCGGGACCTTTGCGAGATTGACTCAATTCTTTTTGGCGCCGTATAGGCAGTATGCTGTATTATTGGCGGAAAACTTCCCATGGCTGGATGCGCTACTAGACAAAGTAACGACATCCCAACCTGGAGAAAAAGAATTGAGGACCGTATCGCAAAGGCAAGGGCTCATATCGGCAGATTGACAAGCTTCAGATTGGGTAATAATAAGTAATAATAAGACCGAGGGTTGTGCGCACCGTTAGAATGGTGTTCGCTGGGGCAAATAACAGTTTGTCCCAGCCGGATATCACGCAGAAAGTAACACAGCGCTTGGGGGAAGCGTATTCGATGATTTACTGAGAGCTCAATACCGTTCAACCAGAATCGTCTCTTCCTGAGTGATCAGAAGAGGCTCTATAAATCACTAGAGCGACCCGAGATATGTGGAGCGGGCCCAGAACCGGTTCAGGCTAACATAGTTGCATTTTGGCATGGCCTGTGGTCAGAGCTCGTAAACTACAGGCCCTTGGACGGAAGTTGTGACGAGCCAGAGTGCGAGTGACGTCTATGGACCCCGTCACCATAACGCCGGAAGACGTGGCTGAGGCGGTCCGTAGGGCCCCGAACTGGAAAATTCCTGGGCTCAATGGGCCGCATCATTACTGGCTGAAGGGGTTTGTAGCATGTTACGCTGTGCTCGCCCGACAGTTTCAAGAGGCTCTCGACTAGAAGTACCGCTCCCGAGCCTCTTCACTATTGGGATCACTCACTTGATTCCTAAAGATCAGGATACCACAGACCCGAGCAAATACCGCCCCATCAAGTATCTACCCACCATATATAAGACACTGAGATCCATTCTGAGTGCGAGAATCACTCGTCACTTGGAGCTAAATCAGGTGATGTCACGCGCTCAAAATGGATGTCGGGGCGGTGATCCTGGAACCAAGGAACTACTCCTCATTGACGCGGTCATTGGCAAAGTGGTGAAACGTAACCGTCAGAACTTCTCCGCCACCTGGATAGACTACAGAAAGGCATTGGATTCAGTGCCCCATACATGGCTGAAGAGAGTCCTCGAGCTGTACAAGATTGACTGTACAGTTAGAGACTCCTCGAGCAGTGTATGGGGCAATGGAGTACGGTCCTTTGTCATCTGGGGGAGCGAATGATGGCTTCGGAGAACCACATAAGGATAAGAAGGGGTTTCTTCCTGGGCGATTGCTTGCGTCCAATCTGGTTCTGCCTCTCTCTAAACCCTCTAACTACCTTACTGCAGGGCTCTAGGAGGGGATTTTAGCTGCGGAACGGCGGAACAAAAGTGACCCACCTTTTCTATATAGATGACCTCAAGTTGTTCGCCTCCAGTCGCTCCCATCTAGTGGAATTGCTGAATATCACTTGTGAATTCAAGAGTTCCATCAGCATGGAGTTGGGGACGGATAAGTGTGCGGCCGCCATGTTGAAAAGGGAAGGGTTACTAACTCTGAGGGCATAGACTTATCTATGCCTGTTAACTTATAGACCCTTTCCGAGGCTGAAACATACCGATACCTGGGTATGTCACAGAACATCGGTATCGGTGAGGCGGGTATAAAACAGTCTTTTTGCGACGTGTTTAATGCACGCTTGACTAAAATACTTAACAGCCTTTTATCTGATGTGAATAAGATACACGCATATAACGGTTGGGTCATGCCTGTCCTCATGTATACCTTTGGCATACTCAGTTGTTCTCAGACTGAACTTAACGCTCTGGATCTGGATACAAAAGTCCGCTCTACCATGACGTCCCATAGGATGCATCATCCGAGATCGTCGGTAATGAGGCTGTACTTGCTGCAAAAGTATGGTGGGCGTGGCTTTCTGAGCGCGCTCACCATACATAATCACGAAGTGTGTAGCCACCGTCATTACTTCTGGGCGAGATCGGATTATCCATTCTATAATGACGCCGTTTCTTGTGATTAAGGGCTCACACCTGTATCCTTAGTCAACGAGCAATGGCCGACCGCAGCAGTACATAGCATTTCCGACCCGGAGACCGTATGGAAGAAGAAGGAGCTCCACTGGAGGTACTACAGGGCCTTACATAAGCCCTTCGTAGATACAGTCGCCTCCCTCAACTGCCTACGTTTCGGTTTAAAGAACTTTATTTCTCATTAAGACAATAAGTCACTTACATGAGAACAATAACATCTATATTATAATTCTAGGGCGTGTGGGTAGTAAAAAAATAAATAAAATTTATAGGTACCGGTCGATCGTTAACCAAGAAGCGAGTTCATTGTGTTCCTATCAACTATAAGGCGGTGGTCCAAGTATAATTTTAATGCATAGTTTCATCATTATAAATATCTTCAAATAATCTTCTTTTAAAAATATTGATTGAAGTCTCTTCTTTAACATGTTTTGTAAGATGATTGTATAACTTTGCTCCCCCAAATGTTATGTTATTTTTTCCATAGTATGTTCTTACGGCAGGTAACACAAAATTGCTGGCTCGGCGGGTTATATATTTGTTTATTTGACTTTTTGTTCTGAATGTTATATGTGAGTGAATAAGCTTGTGAGTTATCTTGTAGATAAGTAGACATGTATTATACGTAAAAAGTTGTTTAATATTTAAAATTTTTGTGTTTTTGTAAATCTGTTTGTGTAAGATTTTAATTATTTTATTTTGTAATATTTGTATTGGTTTTAAATTACTTTTAGCTGCAGTACCCCATATTTCGATTTGATACAGTAAGTGAGGCTTCACCAACGTATTGTATATTAAAAGTCGAGCATGTTTCGGTATAAATCGAACTATTTTATGCAGTGCGCCCACAAGTGAGGAGAGTTTGTTGTGAATATATTGCAAGTGAGCTTTCCATGTATTGTTTTTTGTCCAGTGTTAAGCCTAGGTGTTTTTCTTGGTTAACTTGTTGTAACACCTCACCGTTAATGCTAAGTTTAGGTCGATCAGGTATTTTTCTATTTTTGGAACTAAATATTATGTATGAAGTTTTAGAAGTATTAATTGTTAATAGATTGTATTGGAGCCAATAGTGAAGTATGTTTAGATCCTCTTGTGCGCGCATCGTTATTTCTTTGACATTGCTCCCGAAATAAAATAAGCTTGTATCATCTGCGTAGAGAGCAAGGCGACCCTGTAGTCCCGCTTGGTGAATGTTGTTTACGTAGATCAGAAACAGCAATGGGCCAAGAATTGAGCCTTGGTAAGGTACGCCACATGTTAGAGGCTTGCGACTACTCTGGTAGTCTCCAATTTTTACAATCTGATACCGATCATCCAAAAAAGACTTTAGCATTTTGTATACGTTTCCAGTATATTGGCATTACTGGCATTACATTACGTTCCAATTTTTTTAGTAGTATGGAATGGCTGACCGTGTCGAAAGCCTTTTTTAAATCAACAAAAACACCTAAAGCAAACTGTTTTTGATCAATTTTGGTTTTAATAGTGGTTACTAAATCTATAGTTGCGCCAAGGGTGTTAGATTTGGGTCGAAAGCCATATTGTTGGTTATAAAAAAAGTTAATTTTAGTAAGGTAGTCGTCCAATCTCATGTAAATAATTTTTTCAAGAATTTTGGAGAGTATTGGCAGAACTGAAACTGGTCGATAGTTTCCGGGATTTGTTTTTGTACCAGACTTGTGAACTGGTGTGACTTCAGCGATTTTTAAGCTTTCTGGGAAGACTCCTTCATTTAAAAGTTTGTTAAGGCAATCAGTCAGATTATGAATTATATAATTTTTATACACTTTACGACTTTAGTACTTATACCATCAATACCTGTGCTCGTATTTGAATCCAAGTCATCTATCATCATCATCATCATCATTACAGCCCTTCACAAGTCCACTGCTGAACATAGGCCTCCCCCAAGTAATGCCACAAAGCACGGTCCTGAGCCACCTGCATCCATCGACATCAGTCATCTATGATTTTAGATAATTCATTAGCTATGCATGGGGAAAATCGGGATAGCTCATGATGAGCAGTTGTTTGGTGTAGATTAGGTAACGTGTATGTATCATTGTTATGAAACTTGTCTGGTATTTCATTTGCTTGTTGTATACCTATGTTAGCGAAGAAACGATTAAAGGTTTCACATACTTCTATGGGGTCCGTGGTCACTATTCCGTTTTCATCCGTAAGGTTTGGGGGAACAACAAATTACTTAAAATTTTGTTATTTGCTAGATTATTAATTAATTTTCACATTTTCTTGGGGTTTTTTGTACATTTCATGAATTCTCCGTAGAAATACTTCTGTTTTGTATTCTTAATCGTTTGTGCCAGCGTGTCTCTCTTAAATTTAAAATCTAGCTCGAGGTTATTATTTTTAGGATTTTGTTTAAATTTATTCCATGATATATTCCTTTCATTAATCTGAGCTATTATGTTGCTATTAATCCATTCTTTTTGAGGTTGGTTCAATATTTTATATTTTTTTGTTTTACTTTCGGCAGTTATTTTTATAATATGTTCTTCTAGAATATTAAAATTACAGGAAATATTTTGAAATTTGATAATTCTATAATTTTATTTAATTTACTATAATCAGTCGCTTCATACACTATTTTTTGTTTTGGTGGAGGCATTACTCTTTTTATTTCTAAGTACAAGTTTTTATGATCCGATAGGGCTGATTCAATGATAGCCAAATGAAAATTGTTACATTTCAAGTTAGTAGAAACATGATCAATAATTGTTTTTGTAGTTGTTGTTTCCCGAGTACAGTACTCAGGGTCTATTTTGTTTATAATTTTGTATCCAGATTCCGTAAGCACAGTTTTATAACGTTTTGTCATACATAACATGTCAGTACATAATAGATCTATATTCGTGTCTCCAAAGATTAAAGTCCTCTTTTTTAGCAGAAGCTGTTTTTCGAAGTTACATAAAAATCATTAAAGTTTGAATGTCCAGGCTTGTACACAACCCCAACATTAAGTGCATACTTATAAATATATATACTCAGATAGTTGTTACCTCCAGTATAGGATGCTGTTGACAGCTTATGTTTCAAATCATCATGGACATATATCGATACACCCCCACCGACTTTACCAGGCCTGATGTTATAGTAGTGTGAATAATTTTGTATGCGAAATTGTTGAGCTTGTTCTTCAGATTTTATCCACGTTTCAGTCAGTAGTACAACGTGTATACATTTTTTGATGGAGTGCAGGACACACTTAAGTTCGTCAAATTTACCTGATCTGCAGATGCTTCTGATGTTAGCATAGAAAAAATTAAGACTAGATTTATTTGAAGAAATATTCTGATAATTATTAAGTACTTGGTAAGTTATATTCTCTTGATCATCTATGAAAGGACGTTTGGTGTTAAGAAGCGATTGAAAATTTAGTTTTTTGGGTCTTTGTTTAAAACTATTTTTGGCAATCCTTTTATATATTTTATTGTAATGTCTTTTTCTCCATTTGCTTTTCTCTGTGCTAACTCTTTTTTAAGATTTTTCATATAAGTATGTTGGGCCGGTGTTTGATCTGAATAGATCATAATGCCACCTTGAAGTTTATCTCTATTACGAAGCAGCATTTTTGCAGTTTGTGCAGATTCAAAGCATACTTTAATGTTGCGATCCTTTGTAGGTTGATATTTACCAAGACGAAATACTTTTCGGTGACATCTTAGGGGAAACCAAGGGTTTTTTCTGTGCAATACATGATCAGGTTATTAACCCCAACAACTATCGGAGATACATCCTACAGGATGGCACCGTGGACATCTGCCGAGCTTGTCGCCATCCCGGTGAGTCATTTAGGCATGCCATTTCCGGTTGTTCGGCGCTTTCTATCTCTGAGTACTTGCACAGACACAACCTAGTAGCAAGGATTCTACACCGGGAGCTCGCTCTGAAATACGGTCTCGTGGATCGGAAACTGCCTTATTATAAGTACTCGCCGGAAGCCGTGCTCGAAAATGACCGCGCCAGGTTCTACTGGGACCGGACTCATCATCACAGACAGGACTATTCTTGCGAATAAGCCTGATATTGTGCTGATGGACCTGGCACAGTCAAGGATATTTTTGGTCGACATTACCATTCCATGTGACGAGAAACTAGTGAAAGCCAAATCAAATAATAAAACAAAATATCTGGACCTGGCTCACGAGGTGACCGACATATGGGGTGGTCTGCCGACGGAAATTATTCTTGTAGTCGTCTCTGCGAATGGACTAATCCCGGTCAGTCTCTCGGATCTAAACTACATACTCTACTAGGCTGCACTAAAAGTATCGGGAATGGAATATTTCCACTGTTCCTGTCATATTAAAATCTTTTTAATTGAAAACTCCTTGGTTTTAAAAATCGAATACCATTTATTTATTAAAAAAAAGATTCTCGGTCTTGTCACAAAGTTTTGTCAAACTTGTTTAGTCGTTGAGAAAATGGAATTGACTCGAGAAAATTCAAGAGCGATAATTTATTATGGCTTTCGAAATGGTTTAACACAAAAACAGTGTGTTGACCGGATGATTTCTGCATTTGGTGATGAAGCCCCATCCAAAACCACAATTTATCGCTGGTTTGCTGAATTTCAACGTGGACGCGTCAAGCTCAGTGATGATCCTCGTCAAGGTCGTCCAAAAACTGCAGTCACCCAAGAAAACGTTGATGCTATGCGTAAGCTGATTGGGGAAGATCGACATGTGACACACTGCGAAATTCATGATGGATACCGCATTCGCTCTGTGAAGAGCAAAAAGCGGCTCGCGTTATTTGGTGCCTCAGAACTCTCGAAAGATTCCACGCAGGATCCTCAAATGCTGTATACGACATCGTATCAGGTGACGAATCCTGGATATAAGCATACGAACCCGAAACAAAAAACCAGTCACGAGTTTGGGTGTTCGAAAATGAGTTAAAGCCAACAAAAATTGTTCGTTCACGGAGTGTTGCAAAAAAAATGGTGGCCACGTTTGTCTCCAAAACCGGCCATGTTACGACTACTCCTCTTAAGGGACAAATAACGGCTAATGCAGAATGGTATGCTAGCATTTGTTTGCCACAGGTCGTTTCTGAACTCCGTAAAGAGAACTGCAACCGCCGCATCATCCTCCATCACGACAATGCGAGTTCTCACACCGCACACAGAACAAAAGAGTTTTTATAGCAGGAAAACATAGAATTATTAGACCATCCGCCGTACAGCCCTGACCTAAGCCCTAATGATTTCTATACTTTCCCTAAAATAAAGAATAAATTGCGTGGACAGAGATTTTCATCACCTGAAGAAGCTGTGGACGCCTACAAAACGGCCATTTTGGAGACCCCAACTTCCGAATGGAATGGTTGCTTTAATGATTGGTTCCATCATATGGAAAAATGTGTCAAATTTCGCGGAGAATATTTCGAAAAGCAATAAATACATTTTTAAATAGTAATGTTCTGTCACTTCCTTGATTCCCGAAATTTTCAGTGCCGCCCTCGTACTACTCGGGGCTAAATACAAAAATCGGAGATATATCCTATACGACAAAAGTTTCAGATGACAATTTTGTTGCTGATGTCCGGTATATTACTACTACATACTTAAATGTCTTTGTTATTCACTAGAAAATGTCATCCCTATTGAAGAAGTGTTATGTGTGACGTTTCAGGCATAGAAAATGGAAATTACATATTATAATATAATAAATAGAAGTACAAAAAGCTTGTGTACAATGTATAGAAGTATAAAATGAATGATACAGTAATATCATATGCACGCAATTTAGATATAAGAATATTATGAGGTACCTTGTCGAATACCTCGCTAAGGTCCGTATATATATTACATCAAGATCCCTACCGTCATCTACTGCTCCTACCAAAGTTTCGGTAAACAAGGTCAGATTGGTACAGGTTAACCTAAATCTAACAAAACCGTGCTGCCACTCAGTAAGATAATGGTTCAAGTGATTCTACAGCACAGGATAGACAAGAGGTTCAAAGATTTTACTTAAAGTTGACAGAATTGAAATAAGCCTATAATTACCTACCACCTCGACGTTATCGGCCTTGTGAATGATGAAATTTTTAACGGACTTCCAAACTTGGGTGTGGTGGGGGCCCCTTTTTTTGGATTCATCTCATCTCATCAGCTCTGCATTTGATTTGTAATGAGAGATGTGTCTATGGGCGCAGCACCACTACCATCAGGAATGAGGCCGGATTGAAGAGACTTCTTAAAAGTTAGATATATAGGCGTCGCTAGCTCATCCGCACATGCCTTAATGAATAAAGAAGGGACGCAATCTGGTCCTGAGCCCTTGTTTTGGTCTCGGGACTTCATGTTCTTTAGTATCAGATCCTTGCTAAGTTATAGAGCAGTTAGTTTGAGACTGCAATTGCAAATCAAACTCTATTGCCTGACATTCAACTCTGAGTTTATTGTCTCTTGAGAATTATACACAGCACCAAAGTAGGATGCAAACAAGTCGCAGATTTCCCTAGGACTAGATGACTTCTTATTACCATCAGTCATTGTACAAGGATAATTACTTTTCCCGCACTTCCTTGCCTTGATAAATGACCAAAAAACTTTAGGGTTCGACTTAATACTATCTTCTGTATTCTTTATATGATTTTATAAGATTGATTTGCTAGTGTGCAACAACGCGTAAGCAGCCGTAGTTCAACCTCGTCCATAGGATTCCTATATTTTTTATATCGCTTTCTTATGTTCTCCTTTTCACGTAACATTCTCTTTAATGAAACCTTAAACCAAGGAGAAGAATTATTTCTTTTTTTTTTGTAGGGCAAATATTTATTTATTAAGTTACTAGCTGTTACCCGCGGCTTCGCCCGCATGGTCACTGGGAAATGAACTATCCATTGCTTTTTGAATTGAAAGAAAACTGAGTTTTATAGATTTGTCAGAGATGCAGCCATTAAAAGGAAACTGAGCAAAATTGAGCCTATTTAAATGTTTTGAAACGCAGCGTATAGGAAAGCATGAAAATAGCCTGTTTATTCCAAATGGAAATGGGATATTTTTTTTAATTAAAAGGAAACTGAGCATAATTATCCGTCAGGGATGCAGACTTTTAGGCAGAAAAGAAACTGAGCTAAATTGATTCGTCAGAGATGCAGTTTTCTGAATTGAAAGGAAAGTGAGCCAAATAAAAAATCCCTCAGAGATGCAGCCTTTTGAGTTGAAAGGAAACTGAGCTTAATAAGTCTGTCAGAAGTGCAGCATTTGGAATTGAAAAGAAACTGAGCTAAATAGGAAATTTTGAATTGAAAGGGAAGATCTGTGGTAATTCTGATTAATTGATTGTGGGAATTTTAGAAAAAAAAAACTAACTGAACACTATTTTAAGACGCTACTGTACACAATGTTATATGTTTTTCCATTCGGGGAAAGAATGTGGAGATTCTGGGCATTTGACATGCTACATACAGCTGACCATGAGAGAAGCACGGTTTTACTAAGTTGACCCCCGCTACCTGTAACGTTTGCCCTTGCACTTTATTTAATTGTCATTGCAAAACTGAGCTTAATAGGGAACTGCAACCTTTTGAATTGAAAAGGAAGATCTGTGGGAATTATAGGGATGGTATAATAACATTTTCACCTTTTCCTACGCCTGTCAAAATTGTTACACAGATTATGTTCCGTCTAAGATGTGTCACACGCAGCCTTGTCCCGTTACATAACCGAGAGCATCTAAATTTCGCATTAGCGTGACTGGGACGACTAATTTTAAATTGAAGATTATTCATATTTAACTCTGCGGGATATGTAGTGCTCTGTTCTGTGTACCATAACTGTGTCTACTGACGAATACTCTGTTATTTCTCCTGCTACTTCGCTTAATATATCTGAATTTATTTTGTTAACGCTCTCATTTTTTGGTGCAAGAATCGCCCTTTCACATAACCGTTTGTGCATGCATGTTGTTCGTTAAATCTGAATAAACACTCGCAATTAATTCGGAATGACTCTGTACTAAATTACAAAAATCTCTCGTCAATTTAACGCAGCCCTCAGCATCCGTTTCCAACCGCCCATCGCCAATTTTTAATAGTGTGTCAGCATAGTTTCCAGCATTGATATCATTATACAAATGCACTCTCATATTCGTAGTTAATCTGAATTTTGTCACCTTGTTCCATAAAATAGATGACTTGAGGCATACTTTAATTTCATCTGCAGGTGTGCCCTTTTGAATGACAGGTAAAGTTTGGCGAAAGTCACCAGCCAGTAAAACCACCATTCCTCCCATTACATCGGTATTGCTTCGCAAATCCTGGAGCGTTCGATTTAGTGCTTCTACAGCTTTTTATGCGACAGTGTACTTTCGTCCCACACTAAAAGTTTGCACTGTCGTAGCATTATACCTCGTGCACTATTTTTGCTAAAGTTGCAGATCGGCGATTCTTCCTGGACTAGATTTAGAGGGAGTTTTAAAACAGAATGTGCAGTGCGGCCCCCGCTTAGCAGCGTGGCGGCTATACCTGAGGAAGCTACGGCCACAGCAATGTTTTTATCTTTCCGTACTTGCGCTAATAATAAATTTAACAAAAATGTCTTCCCAGTTCCTCCAGGGGCATCTAAAACGAAAAGTGCACCATTTTCAGATTCAATTTGTCCTAATACTTTGTCAAAAACTCGTTTTTGTTCGGGAAGCAAGCGGGGTACAAATTCGGCTACTTGCTGCTGCAAAGCTGGTATACCGTAGTTTATTTCACGTATAATTTCATCACTTAGTTCATTTTCAGTTGTTCGCTGAGGGCTTATCATTCCAAAGTCGCTTAATTTTTTGCCTACCATTGCCATTAATTTATCTTCAATTTTTCCAAGTGCTTCATTATAAATGTGTTCATTGTATGTCATGTTCGCGTGTGCTGCTGTAACCTTCGCAAAATATCTTCCGCCATGTACTCTTTATATTTGTCCCACAATTCATGTGCATTAGATAGCCCGCAAGATGATATGAGAGTTGCATAAAGATCCCTAATTTTGGCTGGTGACTGGCACTGCACAGCTTCCTCTATGGTTTCATCCCAGTGATTATCGTTTTCTAAAAGATGCAGAGCTTCACATGCTTCTCTATAAGTTGCGCATTCCTGACCGTTGACAGTTATAAGGTCTTTATATCCTGTAGTACCCCGAACATGGTGCAGCAGCAATCGTAAGCAGAAACATTCAAAAATAGTTACATGGACGGTATACACACGACCAAGGGCATCCGATGACTTTACACCGCGCCAATTTGCAACAGGCGCGCCTTGAATACGGCGTTTCCTCTCCGTCCTAGATGTGTTCCAAGTATAATAGCGGGGGAATTCAGAATATAACGTTTTTGGAAAGGGGTCGGTTTGATAAAGTTGAAAGAAGGCTGTTAGTGTAGTTTTTGGCGGTGATGCAATTCTTTCTTGAAAATTTCTTTCGGTGAAATATACACGCTTTCCATTTTCTAAGTGCACAGCAAGGTGAATAACTGTTAGGTGCCTTTCGTGTAAAGGAAAGCCAAGGAGACGCCACGCTGCCTCGTTACTGCTGACATAACTCCCTGCTTGAAAGGTCTGTACTTTATTAACGGGATTTGGCTCACCTTCACTCCTGAGATTAAATATTGCTTGGTCGCTTCCTTTATTTATGTACTTACAGATATACTTGATTGCGCGGACAGAGCTACATGCTTCTAAATTAATGTTGGCATTAAACATTTTACATAGAATGGGCGAATACGGGACAATCCAGCTGTTATCTAAGGTTTCGAACGCTCCAGAGCGAGATTTGATTGTAACTTTCCTGCCACCATCTTCGGGAGCTCTGCGTCTTTATAAAGGGTAGCCATTGTCATTGTGCACTGTTTCTTTTAATAGCTGTTTAGGGAATTTCTTTGTACATTTTCCTTCTTTCATACATGGCGATATTGAATTTCGTGCTCAACGTGGACCGTGAATCATATTTCGGATGATGGTATCATACAATTCTTTATCTTGCTCAGGATTCGGAATCTGGGCGCTTATTATGTCGTCTATTTGGCTGGGCCGCAACTTCTCTTTAAGCCATATTAGAATGTGGGCATGCGGTAATCCTCTTTTTTGCCATTCAATTGAATACATGAAGCACTGCACCTCTCCGAAAATTTTCCCTTTGTTAATTACATACATTAATTTTTGTACTTTTAATCTAAATACTCTAGCAACTAAATCGTGTCTGTCAGTACTTTTTTGGCCCGGCATTAGCTCCTCGGTTATTTCTTTCCATGTGGGATTGCAAGTAAAAGTAACAAAAAGATCAGGTCTTCCGGAAGTTCGTACATAGGCGAATGCGTCTTGTGTGTACTCATGTAGGTAGCGGGGACTGTTAACGAATGATGAGGGCAGAATTACCATTTTACCTAAATCTCTGGGGCTTACATTGGCGTCGCTAGAAACTGCATCTTGTAAATTCTCAATGCGCAACTTTTTTTTTGATTTAAAGATATATAACGGAGACGTTCGCTTTCTACCTTCACAAACATGTCTACCAAAAATTGATGAAATAATTGTCTACACCGGGCTAAGAGGTTAAAATCATTTTCTCGCAACATCATATGATACGCATAAAAATCCATACGTGATACTTTTTTGTTCGGAGTAGGCTCCTTTGTGACCGGGTTAATGAGTGGAATTCGAAAATGATAACCCTCTTGTCCTTTGCAATAAATCAATGGGTATTGCAGAGCGTCATAAAACTTGTGTGTACGGCTACCCGTTGCAACGTATCATCACGTGCTCGCAAGACAATGTCTCGTGATGAAATTTGATCACCACTAATTACGGTTGCTATTTCGTTTATCAAAGGTGCTTTGTAGCGCCTTTCATGCTCTCCTCGAGGGGTCCGATCTGCGTGAATGACGACTTTATAATTCTCTTCAGGTAGGTTTTCTAAATCAGTTTTAAATGTTTTGACTAAAATGTTACGATCATGCAAGAATCTTTGAATTTTGAACACTGTGTCTCTCTCAACTCCCTGGATAAATTGGCAGCGACGGTCTACCTCAATTTCTTCGTCACCCATAAAATATACTTGTAAAAAATTATGCTGTTCGTTTTCAGCTGGAAAAAACTGAACCTATTCTATGACAAATTTGCCCTTGCACCGTAAATGTAGGCGAAATTCCCGGCATTATTATTTCCCGGTCAACTCCGAATGACGTCATTTGAAAGCATGAGTTATATTTCCGGATCCTGTTTAAAAAGCGCCGTGACTCATTAGCATCATATAAAAAGAGAGTTTTCAAAGGTTCTTCTGGTTCCCCAAGTAACGGAAGAGACACTTTGCCATTGGAACAGCACATGCTTGCGGTCTCATCTTTCCATTTTGAAGCGCTGCAAAATCGACACGCCTTGTCCATCAGTCCGATAACAACTAACCTGTGATTTTTATAATCAATCAACGGATTATAATTGAATGCTGCCTCATTAAAAACCGACCAATTGTTTCTTTGAAAATTTTGTCGAATTTTAGCTTGGAGCTGTGCATTTGCATCTCTTCGCGCCTATGTCTGTTCTGGTGTTTCAGATGCCCTTATAGTAGGTTGACGTTCAGCTTGCTCAATGAGTCTGTGTTGAGTTTCATCAGGTGTTTCCGCGGCTCTTAAGGCGGCCTGACATTCCGCTTGTTCGAATAGCCTTTGCTGACTTTGAGCAGGTGTTTCAGTAGCTCTTAAAGTTTCTTGACGCTCTGCCTATTCAAGACGCCTTCGCTGACTTTGAGAAGGTGTTTCAGAAGCTAACGTCTCAGATCCATAAGTCATCACTGGTAACACGCACTGGTTGTACAGTCTCGTTTTCAAGTTTTGAGGTGTACCTGACGAGATGTGTCGTAATCTCCCGAACGCTGCCTAGATTGACCTTTCCCTTGAAGTTGGACTTAGCTAGTCGGAACTATTTGTCCCAGGTAGAAACACTAGTAGTCAGGGAAACCGTGTATTGGTGGTTAAGAATATTCACTACCCCATGTCTTCCCGTGGGTGTCGTAAGAGGCGACAGAGGAAAAAAGTCAGAAGATAAAGGCAATAGTACAATATACACAATACAAATATAATACAATAAAAAGCTGCGGTTGCCAACCCGTTCGCCTAGCATGGCAATTATGGTGATAATTCTCCCATGAGCAACGACACAAATAAACGGTCACCAATTCCCAGTGATCTCAAGGGTGAAAAATGGCAGCGATCACCGAATGGTTAGAGGCACACTGAACCTAAACAATAAGTTGGAGAGGTCTAATCTAATTAAGTCAACGCTCCGTCCCCCTCGTGCTCTAATCCAGAATCCCGAAACTTTAGCTCGAATAATTCAGTGCCTAGAAGATTGCAATGCAGTGGACGATATGAATGACAAGCTCGTGGAAACTATCCATGCGGTCGGAGCTAAGGTCTGCAAGACCCGCCGCAGAAGAACACAAAAACTCTCCGATCACACTCTTAATCTCATGGCTGTTAGACGGGAGATGAGGCTGCAATCGTCAACAGATTTAACAGCATACAGGCAAATGAACAGACAGATCTCGGATCTCGGATCATTGTAAACTGCCAGCTCATGAGAAACTTTGAGGATCATCAGCTGATTAGTGACCACCAATACGGTTTTTTCGGGATCGATCAGCTGGTGATCTTCTGGTCTACCTAACGCTTCGATGGGCGGAGGCAGTGGAGTCCAAGTTGGAGGCATTACCGTTAGCTTAGACATTGCGAAGGCCTTCGATCGGGTTTGGCACAAAACGCTTCTTTCGAAGCTCTCTTCCAAAGGGCTTCCCGCGAAATTGTGCAATTGGATCACCAGCTTTCTTGCAGATCAGAAACTTGTGTCTGTAGTCGAGTCTTTGCTGAACAGAGTCTCGGATTGGTGCGACTAAATCTAATCCAGTTTAATCCCCAGAAGACACAAGTTTGCGCGTTAACCGCTAAAAAGAACCCCTTTGTCGTATCTCCTCAGTTTCAAGGTACTCCCCTTGTTGCCTCAGCCAGTATCGGAATACTCGTATCATCATATCGAGTGACTTTGGTTCCATTTCTAAAAAAGCTTGGCGCGCTCAGCAGAGCGGGACAGTATTTCATGCCGGCACACCGCTTGAAACTTTACAGGGCGAAGGTTCGGCCTCACATGGAATACTGTGCCCATCTCTGGGCTGGGGCTCCCCAGTGCCAGCTCCTTCCACTTGACCGCATCTTCGACGACCGAGTGCTTTCCGATCGGCTCGATTCACTGGCGCTGTCAAGAGATGTTGCATCTCTTTGCATTTTCTTTCGCATCTATCACGGGGATAGATGGTACTCTATGGAATTGTTCGGATTAATCACAGCTGCCAAATTTCATGAACGCACTACGCGGCAAACCTCCCTATACCATCCACACCATCTGGATGTTTGGCGGTTTACCGCTGTACGTTTCACTAGTTTTCTTCCGCGTACGACCTCTCGGTGTTGCAGTTGTTCACGGGCGGCGTTCACTTAACATCAGGTGAACCGTATGCTCGTTTGCCCCCCTCTCCTATAAAAAAAAACACAAACTCTACATCAGCAGCAAATATTCCATGCCGTAATCTTACAAAAATGATAGTTCAAACAACCGACTCTGCTGAACAAGGTGACAATTCAACAGCAGACACTGGTCAATGTCCTTCATCCTATACTCTAGCAATGCCTATTGTGGATGTATCACCTGTCCCAAAAGGACGTTACATTAGTGGCTAAGGAAAACGTAAGCCTTAAGTTCTTACCTTTTTATACGTCGTAGAGCCACGCTGCAGTTATATTAGTAGTATAATTGTAGCACGAATGGGTCGGCTTGACCGGGGAAGGACCACACTCTCACAGAATACCAGCGTAAAATAGTAGCTGATGTGTTTCGTATGGTGAGTGTAGAGAACTGGAGACCCTTTTTACTGGAAACGAGGCATTCCATCTTAGTCCTCACGGGTAACAACGCATCTGTATTTTGATTCGTAATCGAGGATACAGGATAGATGTAGATATGTATGGGCCATAGCAACCACTTACCATCGGGTGGACTGTGTGCTCGTTTGTCACCATATCTATGAACAAACCTCTTTGGTTTTGGCTTCTACTCCAAACATGAACGCAATCATACCTAGCTTGCTATGTATTTATTTATCTATGATCAAGCCTTAAGCTTCTCCAGACCTATGCTCCAGAGAAGAGGAGACAAAACGTTACCAAATCCTTATCCTAAGAAGTCAATGAAGAAGAAAATTTGCCAAGCAACGCTCTAAATGACTGAGAGGATTGCGCTTGCATTGCAACGATGTTTTTTCCCGGCTAAGACATGGCGAAAACTGGTTGCGGTGTTTATTGTTTTATTGTTTTTTTTTTTAAGAATATTAACAATGCTATTAACATTACTAATATTCCCCTTAAACACTCGTGGTAAGCTTAAATTGCTTGTTACGAGTGGTTCACGCCAGTAGTCGAACGGCGGATTCGAACCCACGACCTTTTTGAGTTCGCGGTCCGCATCCTGCCATTAGGCTACTGTCACTTAATGACACTATGATAGGCCATCGTGTGGAGGGCGTAGTTGTGTCGGATGGCTTATGATACGTGCGATGGTCTTGAGGATGGCGACGGTGTCGGTTTTTCCACCGTACATCAATGGTAGTGGGCCAGCGATGGCGGTACGCAACTACACGTAGCCCATTCCACAGATTTGAATGCTCGAGGGTTGAGTGTGGACGTTCATGTTTTGTTTATTAATTAACGAATTAAAAATATCGAATATATGGCCTCATAATGAAGTTATAAAATTTTAATCATAGAGCTACTAAAATCAGAACATATACATAATTTGTTCTTTGTTTATTTTGAATAATTAATTAATAATTATTTATTAAATTATTAATTATAATTATTTAATTATTTTTGTTTAAAGCAAACTAAATTGACTTAGGGTAAATTTAGTTCTGCGATGGATAGATAACACCCACCATCTTCTTCTACGCCATTTCTTTTTGATAACTCATATTCTTGTGCACATTAAGAAAATAACAGTACCTACGTGTTGTATAGATATATTGCCGTAGCGGCTAATTCATCCACGTCCATCTCGAAAAACGTTTCGAACACAACTGAATGTCGCCACCGTGTAGGGCTATGCTCGGGGTTTCTCCTCATGTTAATCTTAGAAATGAGGATAGAACCAGGATGACTGACATAGCCCAACGGATTATTAAGATGAAGTAGCAATGGACCGACCATATATATCAGCTGGCCAAGTGTAGGGAGACCCTTTACTAGATGGAGTGACGACCTGGTAAGACATGCAGGAAGTCGGTGGATGCAGTGGATCAGGACTGTGCTTTATGGCATTCCTTGGGGGAGGCCTACGTTCAGCAGTGGACTTGTGAAGGGCTGTAGTGAAACATACTAGTCTACAACTCCGAGCGTAGTGCTCCCAATTATTACTGGTATAGGTGTGACATGGACGTTACACATTACCATTGTTTAGTCCGTGTTCATCTTAAGACCTATCCGTTGTTAGTAGTTACTATTGAGGTAGTTGAGCATAACGGTCAGGTCCTCCAGAAATTCTGCCATAAGCACTTTATCGTCGACAAATCGAAGGTGAGTGATGTACTCGCCACTGTTAGTAACCTATTCTTTCCACTCCAGTAGCTTGAAAACTTGTATTTATTGTAGTTATTATATATTGTACGTAAAAAGGCGATAAATAAAACAACTTCTTCAAACATTAAAATTGTGTATTAATATATTTGTTTTAAATTATACATAAATGGACTAGAATATGTTTATACTTTGGCTATATTTTATTAATAAAATATTCATTCTTTTGCGTTCTCAATAACATGCGTACATTAAAATGTGTATAAATCTATTATTTTATAAACATTGTATAAATATTTTAATGTCAAGGATACTAATTCACAATGGAAGATTTTTGATTAACTATGCTGTATAATTTCTACACAAAGGCCACAATATCACTTACGTTTGTTTTAAGGACTGGATTAACAAATTACTATTGGACAACCTAGTAGATGAAAGATTTATTATTAATTAATTATTCAATTATCCAATTATGTTTTAGAATTATTTTATTACATTAGTATTAAAAAGATAACACTAGGACCGAAATGTATATTATTTTATGATTTGACTTTTCATGAAATGAGATGATAATGTCGAAGATTTTTATAAGCGAAACCATATAAAGATGCCTCAATAATTACGAAGTATAGGTAAATTTTTACAAGATTGCAAGAATTTCTAAATAAATTTTAATTGAATACTGAGCAGAGGGGGCTTACAGTCTCTAAAATTTGTAACATAAATAAAATGACAGATTTTAAAATCTGCGAAAAGTAACACAATTCAATATTCAGGGTTTAGGACAGTTAATATATTCTTTGGACTCAGGGATGATCTAAATGTGAAGACCAGCAATATATTATATTTGCTTATGACGTGTTCTACATTTAGAATATCAAGCTAGGTACTTACTTAAAGAATTAATAAAGTGAGACATTAGTCTGTAAGTTACATAAGCATGATTAATGGCAACATTAAAGACTATGCTTATGAGTAGTAATATAAAAACCGATAATTATTGTTATTCAAGAGTTAGACGTCTATGATATTACATATTTATCTTGATAAAACATTTCCTTCTAGACAACACAGTAAGATCATATACAGTTGTTATGTATATGTAATGTGATATGGATTTCAATTTTAAACGCAAGACAAAAGCTCAAAATTTTGTTCAATTTTTTTTTTGTTTCAATTCAAACAGTTCATTATAGTAAAAAGTGTTGATGTAGCATATATTGCGTGTTTACTAAAAGCAACAAGATGGTAATGGAAGGGCATCTTACATCCACTCAAGTGTAGGTAGATTAATTAGTAAAGCTTAATACATAACAAAGCAGTCGCTGCCACTAAGGGTTTAAGGAACTACCAACTGAATTTTGGTGACGGCGGCCAATCTCAAAGAGAGTATATATCTGTTCAAGACAGGATTTTAGTGCTCGAGTTGCGCGCAAGCACGGGAGCACTCTTAATTTCTTTACTCTTATAGTCCGATTGAACAGCTTTACGTGTTTTCTTACTTGTTTTTTTTCTTTGCTCTCTTTTTTTTTTTTGAATCGTGCAAAAATTGTTATTACATCAGAGCTAGTAATCCTAACGACGAGAACTAAAGCGTCTATCTGTAAATTGAAACATAGCTACCGTAATGGACGCCACACACGGTCAGTTCAAATAGTTAAGCTATTGCATAGCTTCTATCGCGGGCCTTGAGCGCGGGGACCGAATCCAGAAATTCCGTAACGAAAAAAACCTCACGCTCCCCACTCCGACGGGCACGGAGGTGTGGCGTTGAAAGCCGTGCATCGTCTAACGTCGTTTTAGTTCGGCAGACTTCGGCACTCGGCAGGCTTCGGCACGGTCTTTGTGTGTGTGTACACTAGCTGCTAACTCAATGATAAAAATTCCTGAATAACCTACATGTATTGTAAGATATTAAAAACATTTTAAACAATATTAACTTCTCATTTATTCAATAAGAGAAAAAAAATTGTTTTCTTATCGGTCACCACGCTCAAAAAGTGTAACTTGATTTAATATCAAAGACTTAACTGCATAAATAAAATAAATAAATAATTATAATTGCATTAGTTGATAAAAAATGCTATGCAATAGCTTTACCGCGGCAGTCACAGAGTGCCACACGTATTTTTTTTAAATAATGGATTTTCGATATATCGATCATTATAAATATATTAATATCGGAGTTTTACATATAAATTTATTTATGGACATATCTAAAATCCGATATTTTAAAAAATATAAACAGTTTTAGTTTGAACTGATCAGTTGGAATGATCAGTTTAACTGACCATGTGCGGCCACCATAAGATTGAGAAAAAATAAGGAACCAATAGGAACTAACTACAAAGAGCTTAGCGGTAAACATAACACAAACAAAAATAAAATATTTCGAGAGAGACCATAAGAATCTTGTTTGCTTCACAACTATTACGTATAAGCATAAAGCCCATGGTTAGTCAGCAAGATAGATATAATATATAGATAGAATATACTTCCGAAAATTGTGTCTAAAAATAAACAAAATGTATTTTATTTGTGCCCAACAACTACCAATTCATTTTATATAATCTACCTGAAATCATATAAATCAGGGGTGGCCAACTTTTGTGTACATAAGATCTACTTTTTATCTTAAAATTGAGTCACGATCGACCTGCTGTCATAGGCGTAATCTAAGTGGAAAGAGTGAGGTGTAAAATATATACTAATTCCATACAAGGTGAGTGTTTCCGTCTAACTAGGGTCCTAAATTAATAACTTAGCATACAGCTGTCTTATCGGTTTCTAAGTTAAAACTTCGCGAGCGGTCGACCAAAACTGGCTTTATGATCGAGTAACAGGTCGCGATCGACTTGTTACTGACCCCTGATATAAATGGACTTTGCAAAAACTCATCAAATGTTGATAAGTTGAATCCTACACTGGTCAAAAACAGTCTCGTTATGTTCTCTTTGATATTGAAAGAAAGTTTGATATATATATATATATATATATATATATATATATATATATATATATATATATATATATATATATATATATATATTTTATATATATATATATATATATATACCGTTGCTGTTACAGCCTGTTAAAGTCCACTGCTGAACATAGGCCTCCCCCATATATTGCCTCATAATTTATATCATAGTTGTCACACTTGGCAAGCGGGTTGGCAAATGCAGTTTTATTATTTTAGTCGGTATTAGGAAGACACTGCTGACCATCCCCCAATTTCTCTATTTCCCTCTGTCGCCCTTTACGACACCCACGGGATGATATGGGGGTAGTGGAGATTCTTACATAGCCACCCATAAAAAATATTAATAAAGATAATATTAAAGAACACTAAAATTGTGCTTTTAAATTTGTGTCATTTTTTATCAGTTTGTGGTAATAAAGATATGAGCAGAAGGAGAAAATTTACCATTTCTTCATTTGTTTCACATTTAGAACCAAATGAAGAATAACATCATTTTTATTCGTCTTACTAAACTTATGTTGCATTTGTAATTTCTTTTAATACTGAAGAAAAAAAGAGTAATGATTAAGAAATATTTGTTAAAGTGCCCTTTTCGGCGTCTGCGACATTCTCGCTACACTCCCTCAGCTGTATACATATTTCAAAAAACAAATACAAAAAAAAATAGTCAGATGAATAAAATTATGTTAATTTATCCTTTTACTACACATCCAAAACTTTACATTGACTTATTTGGCAGAGTAGTTCATACTCTTAGTTCTTGTCTTAGTATATTTCTTTATCATGATGTTCTATGCCTACATCAATAAATATTTTTATAGTGTACAAAACATCTTACTACTTTGGTTTAATCAACTTTATGTTGATGACTATAGTACCACACTACACAACACAATGAACACCAATACTTATTTTAAAATATTTTAGCTATAGCCTATTTATAAAATACTTGATTTCGCGTTTAATCTATATAGTGCTAGTGCAATAAAACAATTTATGTTCAATCATATGATGGACCACGACACATAGTCGCTATAAACATGGACGCAAATATGAACTCTAATACTTGTATAGCAAGCATCAAAGTACACCAGATATACTCAATTCGTAGAACCACTACTTGCCATATTAATAGGTAAAGGACACCAACGATTGAAGGCACCGTCAAAATGACCGAAAACATAACCGGTATATCTGAAAGAAAAAAATATACATGGTGTTATTTATAACAACTGTGAAAATATGCACAATCATGATATATTTCAGTAATAGTAGACAAACTCGGCATCATGTTGGTTTTACATTTACTGTTATATTAAATTACATAAGTATATAAAACTACGAAGGTAGCTCAGGACCATGCTTTGTGGCATTCCTCGGGAGCTTATGTTCAGCACTGGACTTGTGAAGCGCTGTAATGATGATGATGATGGTGATAGAACTAGCTAGCATGGCCTGGCAGTTGCTTAGTTGCCCAGCATGTACAAACAATTGGTACAAACATTTCTAACAGTTAACATAAAAGTAACATGGCGCCAATTTTACAACCAATTTTAATAAACATATTCTTCTCAACAACAGCACCACCTATCTGTTTAGATTTTGTGTTTTTTTTTTTTGGTATTGTTACGCGCTCCAGTCAACGATACACTAGCGCCATCTAGTGTCAGGAACGAGAGCGAGGGGAGCATTGAGAAAATGACATCACAAATTACTCAACCGACAGCGCCTAGTCGAAACTCGAACGCTCGGTACCTTGCCCGTGTTTACTTGAACATTCTGGATATTTCTTTGCTAATTTAAATATATAGGCGCTGCAAGATGCGATCGAGTTAGTGTTGATTTGGCGAAACAAGCGAAGCTTCGGAGCGGAATAAAAGTGAATAAGTGTGTTTAATTATTGGTGTTTTTAGTTTTAATTTGTGTGAAGTAAATTAAAGTGTTAATTTAGGTAATTTTATCGGCAATTTTTATTGTCACGAACCTCAAGCTCGTAACAATTGGTGTCAGAAGTGGGATAAAATCATGCCGATTTTACCTAAGGAGGAAACGGAGGGTGTCCGTACCCGAAATCAACGCCAGCAGGAGACGGACCAAAGAAGATTCGGTGGTGCAACGCCGCTGACGTCGGAGGGCCAGCCGCCGGCTGCAGGCCCGTCAGTAGCTCCTCCATCTGCAGCACCCGATTTAGGTGCTCTGATGGTGATGCTGCAGGAACAGGCTCGCCGACAGGAGGAACAGGCTCGCCGACAGGAGGAACAGGCTCGCCGACAGGAGGAACAGGCCCGTTGGTTAAAAGAGCAGCAGGAGGAACAGGCCCGCCGACAGGAAGAGCAGATGCTCCTCGTGAAGGACATTCACGCTAACTTCGGGAAAGAGATTAGGGAGGTGAAGGATAGGGTTGCTCAACATGACAACCGCCTGTCGGAAGCTGAAACCCAAATCAAGGAAGCTAAAACCCAAATCGACCAAGTAAACAATCGGGTTGATTACGTGATGGCTGACGTGAAGAAAACGCTGGACGACCTCAAACTGGGGGATGGAACTACAGCTCCCGTAGTAGCTATTACACCTTCGCTACGTGGGTTCAAGGTGCCACCATTCGACGGGACTTCTTCCTGGTCAGCCTACAAAATCCAGTTCGAGGCTGTTATGAAGGCGAACGGCTGGAATAAAAGTCAGGCCATGACTGCGCTCACACTAGGCCTGCGCGACCAGGCCTTAACAGTTCTGGAAGCTCTCGGCGAGGAAGTGACTTATGAGCAACTCCTTGAGGCATTGGAGGCGAGGTATGGCGACGCTCACCTGGAACACGTCTTTCGTGCGCAGCTTAAAGATCGCGTGCAGCGCATCAACGAAAACCTGCAGCAGTGGGCTCTAGAGGTGGAGAAGCTGGTGCGAAAAGCATACCGGTCTGTACCTGCGCTCATTGGATAGAACCTGGTGCAGACATTCATCGA
This sequence comes from Parnassius apollo, assembly GCA_907164705.1. Taxonomy (NCBI): domain Eukaryota; kingdom Metazoa; phylum Arthropoda; class Insecta; order Lepidoptera; family Papilionidae; genus Parnassius; species Parnassius apollo. The sequence continues at coordinate 4,142,414 of CAJQZP010001060.1, read as the reverse complement.
CGGCATCCGTGACCTGGAAGTCAGAGCTGCTGTGAGGCTCGGGCACCATGAGACGCTTAAGGACGCCTTGGCCCATGCACTGGAGGTAGAAGCCGTGCGGCAGGATCATCGTTTCCATCGCGTCAGGGAGGTTGCAGCAGCTACAGTTCGCGACCGCAACAAAGGATACAGCCCTAGGTGCTATGGCTGTGGGGAAAAAGGCCATCTTCGAATCAGCTGCCCTAAGCAAACCGTGGAAAGGAGAGTTGATCGATCTCGAGAGGGTAGTGCAGCTAACGACACTGCCTGGCGGCAACAGGATCATCGTTCACCTCACGCTAGGGAGGTTACAGCAGTTACGGTTCGCGACCACAATAAAAGATACAGCCCTAGGTGCTATGGCTGTGGGGAAAGGGGCCATCTTCGGTCCAGCTGCCCTAAGCACACCCTAGGAAGGGAAGGTGAACGGTCTCAGAAAGGAAGTGCGGCTAACAGCACCGCCCAGCAGCAGCAGGAATACGACTTTACTATCAGACACTGCAGCGGGAAATCTCACGGCAACGCAGATGCATTGTCAAGAAGACCTTGTCCTGAAGATTGTAACCATTGTAGTAGGCAAGAGAGTAAGGAGGTGGTATCCGTGAGGATGCTCAGGACAGACCACCTCAGCAACGGGTGGAAGGACAACCTACGACATGCACAGCAGGAAGATCCGGACATCAAGCCGATTCTGGGATGGATGAAGGCCCGTGCTACCAAGCCTAAGTGGAGGGACGTCTCAGCGATGAGTTCAACCACGAAAAGCTATTGGGCCCAATGGGACAGCTTGCTGATTCAGGATGGAGTCCTGTGCCGTAAATGGGACAATGGTCGAAGAGACAGCTGTCGTTTGCAAATGGTTGTCCCTAAAGCTAAAGTGCCGAATGTTCTACAGTTGTGCCATAATGGTCGTTCAATAGTCCATCTGGGAGTTAAACGAACTCTACTGAAGGTCCGAGAACAGTTTTACTGGGTCCATTATCGTGACGATGTCGAGGATTGGTGTCGTACATGTACAAGTTGTGCGGCCGAGCGGGGACCTCGGACACGTAGTAGAGGAGCACCGAAATTGTACAATGTTGGTGCACCACGGGATAGGACAACCCTTGACATTGCGGAGCCGTTACAGAAAGGCGCAAGAGGGACTCCTAAGATCGTCCATGTGAATCGCTTGGCGCGTTATTATGGGGCCGATAGTGCTCGGGACGAGCATGTCTTAGGAGGGGGGCAGTGTTACGCGCTCCAGTCAACGATACACTAGCGCCATCTAGTGTCAGGAACGAGAGCGAGGGGAGCATTGAGAAAATGACATCACAAATTACTCAACCGACAGCGCCTAGTCGAAACTCGAACGCTCGGTACCTTGCCCGTGTTTACTTGAACATTCTGGATATTTCTTTGCTAATTTAAATATATAGGCGCTGCAAGATGCGATCGAGTTAGTGTTGATTTGGCGAAACAAGCGAAGCTTCGGAACGGAATAAAAGTGAATAAGTGTGATTAATTATTAGTGTTTTTAGTTTTAATTTGTGTGAAGTAAATTAAAGTGTTAATTTAGGTAATTTTATCGGCAATTTTTATTGTCACGAACCTCAAGCTCGTAACAGTATTAAACCAACTCTTATATCTAAAATCAATTATAACCAATTATCAATATATCAATATAAACCTAATAGACTTTGGTAAATCCAAATGTGTATGCCTTAAGCGCTCATGTTATACATCAATTTTTTAAAGCATTTTAAATACACAAGTTTTCACAAATAACCTTATTACTATTAAATTCTAATTTTCCGTTAATTTTATGTCAAACATTATTAAAAAAAAAAGTTTGGAAAATCAAATAGTGCATGATTCATGATGCTCATTTGATTAATAATAATAACAATTCTTTATTTCAGATGTCAAAGATCCATTAGTTATTAGTATGACTTAGCTTAGGCTAGTAATTAAGAACATAAAATAAAATCAATTTATATCAAAACTAAAATCAAATCGAAACCCAAAATGAATTCACAATAAAATCAAACTAAAAATAATAATCATATAATAGTAATAGCGAAATAAAATAAAAATAAAATATAAACAAACAAAAATCCAATCGAAATCAAGTAATGTCAATCAAATTAAATTAAATCAAAATAAAATAAAATATCGAAATAAAGTAAATTTGGATTTAATTTAAATAACCGTATTTTAAAATAACCCTTCTCACAAAGCAAGCCCAAAGCGGAGAGGTGTACCTATCTGCTAGGGAAAGGGACTGCCATGCACCCTAAATATAAGTGATGTGGTTTTTTTACGAATAATGGCTGCTAAGCTGTCAACTTGGTGTTCTGCAAACATCGCTGCACTACAGAAGCGAGGCAATCCCAACAACATCCTGAACACATTATTATATTGGACTCGTAGGGTGTCCAGCGACTTCTTGGTATAGCTGGCCCACAGATTTCCCATGTACATGTTTTGGCAATATGCTTTAAAAAGAGTCACTTTATGTCTGTTACAACGATAAAATCTGCGAGCCAACATATTACCCCCCACTGAAAGAGCCCTACATTCCCTTTCCATAACAGCATCATCTTTAAGGTCGTCAGTAATTATACGTCCCATGCATTGTCTTTTTTACATTGTATATTAGCCCGTGCTCAGCAGCATATTTCTCACAAAGCATCTCGTTAAGACCCCCCGCAGTTGGACAGAGCAACACTCCGTCATCAGCGTAATTTATATTGTTGGTGCTTACTCCGCCTATACTGCTCAACCTGACAATGAGATCATTAATATATAGGTTGAAGAGTGTGCGAGACGTCAAGCCTCCTTGTCTTGCCCCACTCTCCAACACATATTCTTTTGAGAGAGTTGGCCGATTTTACATAATTTGTCTGCTTGGCATACCAGAACTTAAATATATTTAACAATTCAACTGGTAGTCCCTTGTCCTCCAGCTTTGCCCATAATATGTTATAAGACACTAAGTCAAACGCCGTTGACAGGTCTAGGAAACAACCATACACCTGTGTCCCACGATTAGTATAGTATTGGACAGTGTGCTTTAGACTTACAATTGCACTCTCAGTAGATAGCCCAGACCGAAACCCAAACTGTGCGTCATGTAGGTTAGCTATTTTTTCAAGGTAAGAATTAAGCACACACCGTCCAGCACCGTAGCAATTGTCATTGCCAATGAGATTGGACGATAATTTTTCTTGTCCCATTCTATTCTTCACATTGGGCACCACAATTGTTTTTAACATTTCTTTTCGGCATACAAATTGAAACTGGGTGTTTGTCACCTGTCACAAATTTGCACTCGAAAATTTGGAAAAATACTACTTAATTGTATATTGTCATAAAAACTATGCATAACTTTAAGAACAATTCGTTGTTTTTGTACCGCCTTGAATTAAAATATATAAAAATTACTTTTTTGATTTTGCATTGTGCATATTTTGGGCTTATCAACAGTTTTATGTGCATATTTCGTCCTTTTTTAGTGCATATTTGCATATATATTTTGGCACTTTGTTAGTGCATATAATTCGATGTCTAGTAATTATGTATGTAAGTCTGTTATTTTCTCAAAACTAATGAATATCATTAAAAATATACCTCTGTTTAATTATCTGCAAAACTTATCTTATGATTACCTACCTACCAAAATACTTACCTAATCAAATTAATAACTTTTAAGTACATTTAATTCATAAGTCTCAATCATGGTGCATCACTATTGAACCACTTCATCTATGTATCTATAGAATAGTATCTTAACATGAACTAGCCTAGCTTATGCATACTCCAAGGTAGACCTAACAAATACTTTTACACCAACCAATAAAATAAGGTGACACATAGCATTGGGCACATGTATGCCTTTTTAACCTCAATCATTTTGACATGGTAAAGAGCTGGAAACATGTGAAACAAGTTGCTGAGGCGGGACTGGCCAAAATTTCTTGTTGGCTAGAAAATAATCTACTTTCACTAAACACAACCAAAACATAATTAATCTGTTTCAGCAAAACTCTAGCGGGTCAACCAAATGACAAATTTAAATTAAAGATTCATACAAGCCCATGTAACAAACTTGATGATGTTCCAATATCTTGTAACTGCCCTTACATAACTAAAACTAACACAATAAAATATTTGGGAATTATAATTGACGAAAATCTTCAGTGAAAATATCAAATAATATTACTTAGTAAAAAAATAAGAAAGCTTGTCTATGTTTTTAAGTTACTAAGGCTTGTAGCAAGTCCAAAGTTATTGTTGCAAACTTACAAGACTCTCTGTGAATCTTTAATATGTTACGGTATCTGTTCATGGGGCGGGGCTTGTAAGAAAATTCTTGTCGAAGCTGAATGTGCCCAACGGTGTATTTTAAAAGTAATGCTATTGCTTCGATTTCGTTATCCAACTACACTAGTGTATGAAAAAGCCCAGGTACTAAGCGTAAGAAAACTTTTTATCTATCAATGCATACGAAGGTACCATCGTATAACTGCACCATGTATCAAAATTGCAAAGAAAAGGACATTCAAATACCCGACCCCTAGAACAAGAAGTATTTTTGCGAAAAGACACTATAGTTACATTGCCCCGCATTTGTACAATAAGTTATACAAGGAATTTAAATTAAACTTAAATAATTACAGCAACCGTGTGGGGGAATCTTGATTATGACAGCACAGAAGCGCTTATGCCGTAGGTTTACCACAAGCAATACTCACACACATATATTCCAAAGCACACACACCCACTCACACACTTACACACACACCAACACACGAACACATACACACATGCGCACACGCACACACATATACACACACACAATACAAGCGCTTAAAATAACATTCTTTTTATTTCTTATTTATATTTCTGTACTTGTTTAACTTACTAAATAACTAAATTATTATTATTATATAGAAATTGACCTTTTGACAAGGCTAACTTTAAGGGGAGGAACTGGTTCCTGAAACACAGTTACACTAGCTCAGGGACCAGGGAATCAATGAACATAATATGTAAAAAAGGTTGTTATTAAATAAATAAATAAAATAAAAATGGTAGCGCCTGGCTGCAACTATATTATGGTTGTAGCATGAATGAGTTGGCTAAAACAGGGAAGGAAACAGAATAACAGCTTAATGCTGTGTTTATGTTTTGTATAATGAGTGTACAGACCAAGACAGCCTTTTTACTGGAAAGGATGCACTCTGATTTCTCATCTCTTATCATCTCTGCATCTTAATCTTAAGAGGTAACAACACATTTGAATTGTGATTTTTAATCAAGGATGGATGTAGATATCTATAGGCATAGCATTCACTTACCATTAGGTGGACTGTGTGCTTATTTGTCACCCATATTCTATAAAAAAAAATATTATTCACTGTACAGAAAGAACGAAACACTTCTTGCCTATGAACTAGTTAGGTATGCCATAGCATACACAATTTCGTGGCGATAATAATAGATGGCATATATATAATATACACATATAATAAATACATATATATAACTTAACAATGCACTGTGAGAGATTATTATAGCATTGATTTCAGAGTGTGGATATACCTTAAGTCCATACATTTTATCCCTTTGGGATATACAATAAAGAAATACATAAAAGTATGTGTCTTACCTCTTTCACTAAGGCTTCCTTTACGTCCCAGGAAAAGTCTAGCTGCTTCTACTATAAATAGCCCCAATAATACTCCATAGTCTTGTCCCACTGTTGTCCAGTAGCTATCGCTATTGTGTTTATTGCCGATCAGTATAGATTTTAGGATAAGCGTACCCAATTCACACGTGGCGAAAAGACCAAAATAAAATGAATTAATGTATAAAAGTATTTCATATGCAAGACTTGAGTTAACCATTGTACTTTTGTATTTTATTTGATCTTCTTATTAAGCGTTATTATAATATATAGTCATTAAAAGGGCTAAAAGTTAATAAGAACAGCAGTTCCAAAAATAGATTGCTAAGTGCTAAATTAGTATACACAGAAACAGAAAACCACAGAAAACTAAACACCTGAGCTGTTGACGTTTATATTTTCTGACGTCTATGTTTGTGACTGTGACAGTGACAGCTTTTGGCAATATAACCAGATTTTATTTGACAAATTTACTAAACAAAGCAGTCAAATTCTACCAAAAGCTACTAATTAAAAACCATTCATTTTCTACGCAATATCTATTAATCGTACGCACCATGTGATTAAAAAGGAGTATAAACTTTTCTCTGCGCGTATTATTAGATATCATTTCATTACATTACATTAGGTACATGATTTACAATGAGCACTTAATATGTCTTCATTTAATCTTGATAATATTAAAATGAACAGGAGATCTTGCATACGCTCTGCTAGATAATTTGATTTCATAATTGATATAATATTCATGACATATTTTCACTTAAGTTTCGGATAAATAGCAAGATAATTAAAAAAAACAGTAACTTTTCTTTGCTTTAGAAAGTAAGACGGTAAGAAAAGGTGAGCCACCAATTACAATTTTTAATTAAATACCTTAATTGTAAAATAATCTGGTTAATTTAACTATAAAATAAAATGCGTATTTGTTGAAGGTAACGGCAACTCTCGTATAGTTAAAAAAAGATAAAAATCATAAAGCCTCATGAAGGCAAATCATCCTTTTATATATTTGTAATATAATGCATGTTTTACAAATAAAATACAAAATAGTATCATAATAATATTCAAAAAATAACATTCAAAAGATACTTATCGTAATCATTGTAACAATTTAATTAAAAAAAAAACTAAAAAGAAAGTACGAACGGGGACAACTTAACAACTTACTATTAACACATAGTAATGAACTCCTTACAATAAAATCATCTCCTAATGAATCAATTAATTTTGTTAGTAAATTTTTTGCTAACATTGGAAAAAATCTAACTAATGACATCAACATAAACGAAACTCCTATGCTAACACACAGACCTGTTGGCCGCCAGATACAAGTCCCCATTTGAAATTATTTTTGGAGTGGTAGAGCCATGCTACAGTTATATTAGTAGTATAGTTGTAGCACGAATGGGTCGGCTCGACCGCGGAATGACCACGCTCCCACAGAATACCAGCGTCAAATAGTAGCTTAATGCTGCTGTGTTACGTATGGTGAGTGTAGAGAACCGGAGATCCTTTTTACTAGACGAGGCGTTCCATCTTAGTCCTCACGGGTGACAACGCATCTACATTTTGATTCGTAATCGAGGATAGATGTAGATGTCTATGCAACCACTTACCATCAGGTGGACTGTGTGCTCGTTTGTCACCTTATCCTATAAAAAAATCATTCTTTTTTTGATTTCATTCTTTCTTTTTGATTCTGATCCCCAGGAAGTTATTCTTATTATTGAAAGTCTCAAAACTGATAATGTTGCTCGTTAAGACAATATTCCTTTCTGACGTGATGTAATAAGTCACTTGGATAATCTTTGTTTTCGTACAGTTTTTTCCCAACCTCACTTAAAAATATTTAATTACTCCGGTTTATCCAAGTGGTAAAAATGAGAATATCAACAGGTCAAATGTTATAGGCCTATCTCAGTACTTATATATATATTTCAAAAATTTTAGAAAAAATAGTAAACATTCGACTCATTAAGTATTTAAATAATATAACAAATTATCAAAAATCAATTTAGACTTAGACAACAAATTTCTACTGAAGATGCAGTTTTGGCCTTCACTTCTCTAATCGTTGAAAATGTTGATCACGGAAAAATGTATTACAGTTTTTCTTGATTTAAAAAAGAGATTTGGCACCGTCTCGCTTCCGACTCTAGTTGCTAAACTGGAACATATCGGCATTTGTGACAAACCACATGTACTTCTGAGGGACTATTTACAGGGACAAACCCAGAGAGTAAAAATTGGAGACTACCCAAGCCAAGACTTTGACATTATTTACATAGTACCACGTGAGAGGGTCTCAGGCCCTACTCTATTTTTGATATATGTATATAAATCTGTTCGCAGAATTGAATATCGAGGGTGGCCAAGTTTATAAATCAAATTTATACATCTTGGTTGCGCGGAAAACCATTCGCGTTTTTTATTTTGACGGTAGGAACTTGTAGAATCATTATTTCCTTTCCAAACAATATCATTCGTACCCTCCTATCGACACATCGGGGTGGTGGGGTGGGAGGGGAAAGAAGACGATTCTAGAACATCGCGTAATCACCCGAGCCGAGGATATATAAGACACGCGCGACCGATGCGCGAGCCTCTTCTCCCGCCGCAGTCGTCGTTGAACTACAACCTCCTCTTCCCGCGCGCTCGTTTGAAAACACCTCACCAGTGGAAACCGCTTTGGCCTGGAAGCAGTCGAGCTCCAGGAACCCGCCTCACCTCGTGTGAGATATCGTCGCGCACCGCCTCTCTCCGGAGTGTTCCAGAAGTCGCCGCTATAGTGATCGACAGGAAGAAGAAACCCCGGTGAGTCAATATTCCTTAATTATACCTGCTTGCTAATAGTTTAACCCGCTCCAATCCGTGTTTTTTTTCCTAGTCAAGCAGGATTCCTTTCATCGATTCGACAAGTAATAGTTTAGTTTAGGGAAGAGCGAGTGCATTGTACCGCATGCTATAGTAGTCGCTTGACGTAAGCGTAGAAGCAATCGCATATACAGTCCACTTTAGTTAATATCTCGCGTAATAGGTTTGAGGTTTGACCGGGGAACTAGATTTTCGGCAGCCTAAAACACGTGGCTCCAACATTTTATGGTAACTTCGGCAGGATCTGGATTGGTGTTTAGTGGTTATCCAACCATTTTCTGGTCGAATTATTAAATTAATTGTTTAGATAACGCACTCTAATTTATAGAATAGACTTAAATAGTGTTCGTTTAAATTAAAATTTTGATTTGTTACTCGCAAACAGAATTATTCATTTAATAGCGCTCGTATTTGGTTAAATTTAAAGCTTATTAAATAATTGAAACGGCGTGATAGCAACCGTTTGATACGCTTACCCCACAATTTTATAAAATTATTAGGTTTAGCAAACGACGCGTAGCCTTGACTGCATCGGGCGCTCGATCTGATTACGTAATACGGCACGCCGAGTATTCATCCTACGTCGTTTACGCGTGTGAGATTAATTGTGATTAATATAACTTTATTATAATAATTTAAAATGGCAGTTAGTGGAAGTGAAATCAAAATTAAAACGCTTTATGCCAAGAGGGACATACTCTTTACGCGTGTGCAGAATATAAGTGATTATATAAAGAACATTCATATAGAGGCAGTACGGGAGGCCTTTTTAAATGAAATCGAAACGATAGATAATTTGCGGACAGATTACGAAAGAATATTAGATCAAATTAATCATTCGGAACTACAAACCGACCCGAAATACATAGTGAACTACCAACCGCTGCTGGCATTCGAAGATATGTTGTGTCGCGTGAAGAGAACCGCAAAATTGCTACAATCTCAAGGTGAAGCGAAGCCTGAAATGCAGGTACGCCCTCGTGACTCAATTAGGTTACCGCCAATAGATATTCCGGTATTCAATGGTGATATTAAGACGTGGCCCTTCTTCTTCAGTAGTTTTCAAAACAATATACACAACAACCCATCGTTATCGGACGCTGAAAAATTATATTACTTAATTAGCAAACTTAGTGGCAGAGCACAGTCGATCTGCTCGGGTTTTACACCTACAGCAAACAATTACGTATTAATATTTGAAACGCTTAAAACTAAATATGAAGATAGGAGAATGTTAGCTTCCGAATATTTGAACCAGATATTCGATCTTAAACCTATATCATCCGCGAACATCAACGGCTTAGAGCAGTTTCTCGATAAATTTGTGGCATCGGTGGCTGCACTTAAGAATTTGAAGTTTAATGACCTCATGGACGTGGTGTTTCTCCATATAGCATTAAAGAAATTAGACTCCGACACCGTGCGTGCGTTTGAAATGGAGCATCGTAGCTCGGAGATGCCTTCCTTTCATTCATTAGCATCGTTCGTGCGAGATCAAATAAAGGTGATGCAGCGCTCACCGAACGTTAAACAGGAGATTAAAAGGTGCGTCGATCGTAGACAGACTCAACCATCTAAAATAGCAGGGTCGTTAACTTACGTAACCGCTACGCCGACATCGCTCCAGCATACTTGTATAGTATGTAAAGATAAACACGGTAATTTATATAACTGTGCGACTTTTCGTAAATATTCACCAAGCGAACGTTATAAGTTAGTAAAAACAAACAACCTATGTTTGAACTGCTTAAGCGATAAGCATTTAGTTGCAAAATGCAATTCGAGTTCCGTATGTAGCAAGTGCGCCAGGAAACATCACACGCTATTACATTTTGAAAATAGCAACATAGCGGCGTCAAGTAAGGCGAATAAGGAATTCACCCCTACTAAGGTCAACGATTCTAGCGGTCGACCTGGTGATGTCGCTCTGTGCTCATTGGCAAATATGGGAGCACAACCTCCTTCAACCGTGTTACTGGGTACGGCGCGTATTTTGGTTAGGGATTCGCGTGGAAACAAACAAAGCGTCCGTGCACTGCTGGACAGCGGAGCCCAAAATAGCTTTATAACACGACAATGTTGTCAGCGCTTAGGCTTAGTAATAAATAGGTCACTTTCATGTCCTGTAGTTAAAGGCATCGGAGGTACTAGTAAAGCGACACAGGGATATATAAATTTAAAATTTTATTCTCGGATAGATCGTAACGTTAACTTTGATATAAATGCACTAGTAGTAGATAGGGTCACTGAACGGTTGCCAACCGTTTCGGTTGACACCTCGGCAATGATTGAATTTAAAAATTTGACTCTAGCAGACGACACTTACGCCGTTCCTGGAAACATAGACATGCTCATTGGGGCATCGCTTTTCCCTCATCTTTTGTTAAACAATAAGGTCAGGGGCAACTCCTCGCATACCGCGCCTTACGCACTGGAAACCGTATTGGGCTATGTGATCCTTGGCTCCGCCCCCATCCTAGATAGTATTTCGGCAGCCTCTTATTGTGGTATGGCTGTCGAACCGCTCGAGTCGTTAGTCCGCAAATTTTGGGAGATGGAGGAGGTGAACGTCCCACCCATAGCTAGTTCAGATGACAGGATATGCGAGGAAATTTACGTCCGCACGACCGTTCGTGATCGCGACGGTAGATATAGTGTAGCGCTACCCTTTAAGGGAGATGTTTTATCTCTCGGCGATTCGCGTCAAATGGCGGAAAAACGTTTCTACAGCTTGGAGCGTAGGATGCTCGCTTCGCCCCAGTTAAAGGAAGCTTACGACGGCGTCATTAACGAATATATAAGAGAAGGTTACATATCACTTGTGGCTTCGAAATTAGATAACTACGAAGACACACCGTCGTATTTTATACCACACCACGGAGTCATTAGAGAGGACAAACTTACATCTAAATTACGTGTAGTGCTCGACGCTAGTGCTAAAACTAGCACTCACCTGTCGCTTAACGATATCCTCTATAGTGGGCAAAATTTACAGGGCAGTTTATTTGATATAATAGTCAATTTTCGTTTGTTTAGTATAGCACTATCCGCCGATATTCGCCAAATGTTTCTTTGCATAGGGGTCCGTGAATGCGACCGTAGATTCCAGCGCATTTTATATCGTTTCCACCCAAAGGAACCTCTAATGGTGTTAGAATTTAACCGCGTTTGTTTTGGTTTAAAGTCGTGCCCATTTCATGCGTTACGCACGGTGAGACAGCTCGCTCACGATGAAGGTCCCTCTTATCCTAAAGCTAAGAGGGCAATTGAGAGCGGATTATATATGGATGATTTTGTGTATTCGGTCGATAGCGTGGAGGAGGCCACCCTAACCACCGCCGAGGTTATAAGGCTCATGAAATCAGGTCAATTCGATCTTGTGAAGTGGACTAGTAATTCGCGTCCGGTTTTAGATACAATCCCACTATCACACCGTCTTTCGGCGATAAAGGAATTCGACGATTCCGATACACACAAGGTGCTCGGTCTGTGTTGGTCACCAGAGTCCGACGTGTTTAGCCTTAAGGTAAATCCGCCCGTAGAGAAATGCACAAAGCGCACAATACTGTCATGCGTTGCTAGATTATGGGACGTCATGGGTTTCGTAGCTCCGGTGGTATTATACGCTAAGCTTTTGATTAAACAACTTTGGTTATTTGAATGCGATTGGGATGACTCGCCGCCTGACAGCATTGTTCGATTGTGGCAGCGCTTTAGAGAGGAACTTCCTTTACTAAGAGAAATTAAAATACCGCGTCATATAAATGTCGATAGAAATAGCAGCATAACGGTTGTTGGATTTGCAGACGCCAGCGAGAAGGCTTACGGGGGCGTTGTATATTTCCATGTCCAGAATAATGGTAGAAATTCGATTAGCCTCATTAGTTCTAAGTCGAGAGTCTCCCCCCGTAAGGTTGTCTCTCTGGCGCGCTTAGAGCTTTGCGCAATATTAGTACTCACCAAGCTTATTACCACAGTTATCGGCGCATGTAGGGATAGAGTTCACATAGAAAGAATATTTGCCTTTTCCGACTCCACCGTCGCCTTATGTTGGGTTCATTCTTCACCCCACCGTTGGGATACGTTTGTCGCGAACCGAGTGGCCAAGATCCAAGACGAGTTAGAAACGCGGAACTTTTATCACGTGTCCGGTAAGGAAAACCCTGCCGATTGTCTATCCCGGGGACTCACCCCGATGCAAATAATGGACCACCCGCTTTGGTTCCATGGACCTTCTTGGGTTTACTTGGATCCCTCACAATGGCCAATAACCGATTTCGAACCTTCGTCAGTGTCCCAACCGCCGGAAGAGAAGAGACACGCTCTAGTGGCGAACGTTTCGAGCGAGGTTTCTCCAATCATTGCTCTGGCGAACCGCTTGTCCTCTTGGTCGAAATTATTGCGTAGCGTAATTTACGTTTGTCGATTCGCGAAGCTTTTACCGCGACGTCCGTATGTCTTAGCATCCGATTACCACTATGCCGAGTCGCTAGTATTACGTGAACTTCAACGTGCGCACTTCTCTGAAGAAATTACAAGATTACAATCGAATAGAGCTTGTAGTCGCGCCTTTCAACGCCTTAAGCCATTTTTACAGGATGGGATTGTAAGGGTAGGTGGACGCTTGTCCAACTCGCAATTGAGTTTCGACCAACGGCACCCTATAGTTTTACCGCGTAAAGACCATATCATGAACTTATTAGTCGATTATCATCATAAATTGAACTCGCACGCTGGCCCCGATTTATTGATGTCGATCTTGCGTCAGAATTATTGGATTCTTTCTGCACGTAGTTTAATACGCAATCGGGTGCACAGATGTACAGCTTGCTTTCGGGCACGCCCCAAGCCGTCATTTCCGGAAATGGCGGAACTTAGATCTTGTAGAGTGATACAATCGGTAAAGCCCTTCACGCACACCGGGTCTGATTTTGCTGGTCCGTTTAAGGTCACGCTCACTCGCGGGCGTGGTATAAGATCCACAAAGGCTTACGTCTGCATTTTCGTATGTCTAACTACTCGAGCAGTGCATATAGAACTCGTTGGTGATCTAAGCACAGCAGGCTTTATGGGTGCATTTAAAAGATTTCTATCGCGCAGAGGCCCTGTAAGTAAATTATATTCGGATAACGGTACGAACTACGTCGGTGCAAAACGTATTCTATCGGAACTACACGAGCTCTTAGCTAGCAAGTATTATAATTCGGAGTTCGCTCACATTCTAGCCGAGAACCGCATTGAGTGGTCTCTGAACGTCCCAGCCGCGAGTCATTTTGGGGGCAATTGGGAGACTAATATTAAAAGTCTAAAGAGCCACTTATACCGAGTAATAGGAGATCAAATTTTGTCCTTCGAAGAGCTAAGTACGGTGCTCGCTCAAATTGAATGCGTAATGAATAGCCGCCCACTTTGTCGGACGTTATCTAGTGACCCCTCGGAACCGCTGGCTCTAACTCCAGCACATTTTTTGACTTTAACGCCTCTAAGGTATCTGCCCGCCGCGGATATGGATGAGAACAGACTTAGCATTTCCACACGCCACAAATTATTAGATCGGTTAGTGCAATCGTTTTGGAAACGATGGAGGATGGAATACTTGCATACTTTGCAGTCTCGGCAAAAATGGAACACAGCGACAGAGCCTTTAGCTGTAGGAACCGTAGTTGTGCTCACTAAGGAGAATACGCCGCCTCTCCACTGGCCGTTAGGAATCGTCGAGGAGGTCTTTCCCGGTTCCGACGGAGTAATTAGGATAGCTCGCGTTAAGACCACGGTTGGGTCTTACCTACGTCCTGTTATCCGTTTGTGCCCCTTGCCTCTTCCATAATTTAAATTAGCTTTCTAGATTGAAATTGTAGTTTAATTTAGGTAATCTTAGCGTTAGTTAGTTATTTGTTAGTCGATCTTAGCTCTAGTTGTTTAGTTATTTTTTTTTGAAGGAAATCCTTCAAGGGCGGGGGAGATGGTTGCGCGGAAAACCATTCGCGTTTTTTATTTTGACGGTAGGAACTTGTAGAATCATTATTTCCTTTCCAAACAATATCATTCGTACCCTCCTATCGACACATCGGGGTGGTGGGGTGGGAGGGGAAAGAAGACGATTCTAGAACATCGCGTAATCACCCGAGCCGAGGATATATAAGACACGCGCGACCGATGCGCGAGCCTCTTCTCCCGCCGCAGTCGTCGTTGAACTACAACCTCCTCTTCCCGCGCGCTCGTTTGAAAACACCTCACTAGTGGAAACCGCTTTGGCCTGGAAGCAGTCGAGCTCCAGGAACCCGCCTCACCTCGTGTGAGATATCGTCGCGCACCGCCTCTCTCCGGAGTGTTCCAGAAGTCGCCGCTATAGTGATCGACAGGAAGAAGAAACCCCGGTGAGTCAATATTCCTTAATTATACCTGCTTGCTAATAGTTTAACCCGCTCCAATCCGTGTTTTTTTTTCCTAGTCAAGCAGGATTCCTTTCATCGATTCGACAAGTAATAGTTTAGTTTAGGGAAGAGCGAGTGCATTGTACCGCATGCTATAGTAGTCGCTTGACGTAAGCGTAGAAGCAATCGCATATACAGTCCACTTTAGTTAATATCTCGCGTAATAGGTTTGAGGTTTGACCGGGGAACTAGATTTTCGGCAGCCTTAAACACGTGGCTCCACCACATCTTTAGCTGAATCAATTCTGGAATATCGCATTACGGTATGGTGAGGAGCGGCAAAAGCTAACTTTCTGAACATAGGAAGAGGACAATGATAACCTCTTAAAGTTATATACTTTAAGTCTATTGGATTCCATACCGAACAACTGTGTAGTATATATGACGTTCTTACGGTTAGGCAGTTATTTATCTTACACACAATTTTAAAACACATGAACCTGCCATAGGATCCTAAAAAACTATATATACGGGGGATTTGTGACGTTATTTAACAAATATATGTAAAATCTAATTTGCTGAGAGACAGTACAATGCCCAATTAGGATATATTTACAATGATTTAACGATAAAATGAAACTTTCACCTTTTAAAAAATTAAACTACCGCAGCACTTCTTAATTTTAAATTATTGCGACGACTCTTAACGTGTCAGCAATCTTGCTTGGGTTATCTCAATATTTTAAATGATTAGGAAGAGCGGCGCCTTCTGAAGTGTATTCTTTTATATTTACTAAGAGGATTCAATTACTGTATTACTTAGTATGCCTTACGAAAGAAATAAATTAAATTTATTTTCAATTTTAATTCATTTTAATTTGTAAAACTATTAAAATAAATTAATCATAAGACTATATACTTCATATTTAGAACAATATAGCCAGTATAAAGAAATCTACCAAACCAATTTCTAGCAGCAAGGCAGATTTTTGTAAATTTATATTTATTTAAGAATTTATTGTATTAATATTTTAAAATATGCAGATATTGCTCTAACAATAAAATTATTTCGTTTAATACTTTTAATTATCCTTTTTCTTTATTAAAGACTTTATCACAAACACAGACATCACAAGTTGTTTTATTTTACAGCTGGCAACCCATTGTTAAGTGCAATGAACCAATGACAATGACCGCGATTTAGTTTGTTAACGGTAGGGGTGTGCACTTATAAAATTAATCGATATTATTGTTCGTTGTAATACATCATAACCAAAATCGATGTTTACAGTACATCGCTACATTACCATTGATGTTTTTTTAACGTCGAATGCTCTTCGCTTACACGTTATTTTATGAAGTGACAGGTAGTGTTAAATAAAATTTAGTAATTGAATCGTATCTTCAGTATTAAACATTTCTTGAAAATTAAACGGCACATAAATGTATTATGAATAACTAATTACTCATAAATTAATTGTTTTTCTTTTGTTAATCAAAACGTCAAAACTCCGTAATGTTACGGTTGATGATTTCTTATATTTACGCGAACACTATACATGATTAAAACTACTTTTACGGATTTTATTGCGTTTATTTTTACTTTTTATTTACTTTTATTTTTAATTCCCGACGTTTCGGGCGCTTTCCAGCACCCATGGTGAATGAAACCATGGTCAGTTTTGATGTTCAGTCTCTATTTACATGCCCACCTGTTGAAGACTGCATCTCAATTATAACTAGGAAACTAGAGGAAAATAACATGCCAGCAGAATATGCAGTATTACTAAGACATTGCCTTACATCTGGCTATCTATTGTGGAAGGAAGAGTTTTACAAGCAAGTAGATGGTGTTGCGATGGGCTCACCTGTATCTCCCATTGTCGCCGATATATTCATGGAAGACTTTGAGGAGAAAGCCCTCCTTACTGCACCTGTTACACCAAGGATCTACAAGCGTTACGTAGACGATACTTTCACAATTTTACCATCAGACAAAGTAACTGCATTTTTAGAACATCTTAATTGCATAAACTCTAAAATTCAATTTACTATGGAGTTAGAGGCAAATAATTCCTTACCTTTCCTAGATGTGTTAGTCATCCGAAATCCTAATAACACCATTGGTCACACTGTGTATAGGAAAAGGACCCATACAAACCGATATTTAAACGGTGAATCTCACCACCATCCTTCACAGTTAGCTACCGTGGGCAAATCTTTGTTACAGAGAGCACGAGGGATCTGTGACAGCAAACACCTGGCCGCCGAGCTTCAGCACGTCAAGCAAGTTCTGCACGACAACAAGCTTCGGGTCCCGCGCCTACGTCACAGTGACCGAGTTAAGCCGGCCACAGTCGAGCGTGTGCCTGCTGTACTACCATATGTCAGAGGTGTCACAGATAAGATTGGCTATATCTTGAAGCGAGCTTCTATTAGAACATTCTACAAGCCGCCGAAGAAGATTAGTCAGTTCCTACCATCCGTCAAGTGTCATATTCCTCTACAAGATGCAGGAGTGTACAAGCTTGATTGTGAATGTGGTCTCTCTTATATAGGACAAACAAAAAGATCAATTAGGACCCGCGTAAAAGAACATATAGCTGATGTGAAGCATCAACGTTCCGGGAAGTCTGCAGTTTGTGATCATATCCTAGACGGACCCAACCATTACATCAGATTTGATAGACCACAAATCCTCGCGAAAGAACACCGATTCCTACCAAGGATGATACGTGAGGCTATTGAAATTAAAAAACATCCTAATTTCAATAGATAAGGAGGCTGGGTACTACCACCTGCTTGGGATCCTATAATCAATAAAATTAAAACTAAACCCAAGCATACCACTGCAAGAACCTCAGGACATAGTCAGTTCATTTTGCATAGATCGGACCATAAGCAATAATTAAAAAAGCTGAAGGTACTCCGGGTTTAACAATGACATCGGGACGTCAGTCATCTCAGTCCCCCGTGACCATGGGTGCTGGAAAGCGCCCGAAACGTCAGGAATTAAAAATAAAAGTAAATAAAAAGTAAAAATAAACGCGATAAAATCCGTAAAAGTAGTTTTAATCCGTAATACTAGTATCTTTTGTATCATAAAAGCAGTTTACACACATTTACTGCACATAGACCATACAAGTACTTGTATTGCGAGGATCTAATTTAATTCGGGGTCTTCAGTCCTACAACTCAATGCCAAGTCACTGCACCACGGAAGCGACGAATATAAGCAAACATAATCATAAAGGCCAACCAGATAGTCAAATAAGAAAATCCATTTGAAAATAAGTTCTATTGGTATCATTAGGGCCAGCATCCGAGTCCATCATTAGATCAGCTCAATTGTACCATATTTTGTGAATATAAATACACCGAGTGTCAGCCCAGTCCGGCTCAGGTTTTCATGTCAGTAAGTGTTTCAAAAAATACTTACAAAAATTTGAATGTTGAACAGAAAAGATAAGAATGCAAGTAGAAAATAATCTAAAATAGGAATTTTTATTTTTTGACATTGACTACAAAAGAGTATAAATTAAAACAATACATTTTATATTCAATAGTTTTTCAACAAATATTAAAAACAATAGTTTATTCAAAAGTTTACATAGTTTTAAAGGTTCAATATATTTATGATTAAAAATAAAACTAAAATACTACTAGAATACACTTATACACACTATTTCTATTTTATTAACGATTTGAAACTCTCTTTCCTGTACACAATCAGACAACATTACACTTAAGAGTAAGTAAAGAGTAATAATACATAATACAACAAACCATTACACTCTACTTAGCTTCTTAGCGCTTATATTATCTAAGTGCGAGCGTTGTCATTTGATGAGTTTATATTATATGATAACTCGGGTAAGTGCCGAGTGAGTAACTCGGTCCAATTGAATTTAAGTTGATATTTTCACTCGAGTACGAATTTTTATGATAACATTAACACTCGAGTCCCATCACTAAGATTTAGTGAAGGCGATCACGTTCATCACGTCACGACCGTCGCAACTCGCAACTATCGCAACCCGCGATTTGGTTGAATGACGCGAGCGTAGGTAGTTGCTGGATGTGTTTGTGTGGTCGTGTCTCAGTGTGCATTGAGTATATTATGAGCAAAGGGTTTAATTTGTGAATAAAACGAAAAAACTATAGTTTTTTTTTTATTTTTGTTTGATTGGATTAAAGAGACACTAACGTCTGTAGTGTTGGCAGAATATGATATGGTAAGTGTTGAGTTGTACTAGAAAATGTGACCACGCGCTTTTGAAGCACGTTTTAAATCTAGTTATATTAGTGTGTATTGTTACACTATTTATTTATTAGCGTGGGTATAAAAGTTACACGATTTAAATTATTACTAACACAGTGATGTGATGTGCATATTATGTTAATTATCAAGCTGTTATTTGGGGTGATTCCGTTGACCTACGTCGATTTAGGTACTTAGTGGGCTAGGGGCTACCGAAAAATTCATAAGATAATAAAAACGTTTCTTATGTGTAGGTATACATACATACATTTTGCCGCAGTTTAGTAAATAGTAATACAAGCAATAGAAAGTTTAAATCGATATTAAACTATTTTTTTCAATAGGATGAGTTATCTAGTATTTCGACTTCCTAACTTCCTACTAGACTGAAGTCACGACCTGGTTAGAGATGCAACAAGTAGCTGAATGCAGGTGGCTCAAGACCGTGCTTTGAGGTATTACTTGGGAGAGGCCTATTTTTAGCAGTGGATTTGTGAAGCACTAATAATGATGATGCTGATGCCAAAGTAATTGTTTTAAAAATTGTGTGTAAATGTTGATTGACAGTTTGCTTTTTTTCAACTGTCTGTCTAATGCATAGCCTAAAGAACAATTCATCACCTGTCATTAGGTGGGATGTGGAGGCTGCTTTTCTTAGTTGTGCGGTGTGAGCTCCATTCTTTTATGCTTAGTTTTTCAACAGACTTAAAAAAAGGAAGAGTTTATCAATTCGACTGTATTTTTATGTGTATTACTCAGAACTATTTTCCAGGTCAACCGATTCTTGTTTCTTTTTCTTGTTTTTTTTTTATTTGAAAGCTGGTGCTTCTCATGTGGTCCCATATACACTTTATCAAGATCTGACCAGTAGTTTTTGAGTTATTCTTAATAATGCGTACTTAATTGACTTCGACTACATTGATGATGTTCTCGTTTTATTTATATTGAAGTCGGCTGTACATTTTTAATTTTACCAATTGTTTGATTACAGAACATGCTTCAATTACCAATGGGACTACCATTTTTTTTATAAGTATACTCTTATAGAGACCGTTAAAATTATTAAAAAGGAAATACATTAAGATTAGTGGATTTTCTGCCGTCGCGCCGTTTCGTATCAGATTAGAGAAACCTCAATTTAAACAGTAGTAGATTTATAAATGGCGTGTGACGAACGAAGTTTTATTTCTTACGCCAAAAAAATGTAAATTTATTTATAGGTATTAGTTCATACCTTTTAAAAGGTAAATAAAATTACAAAAGACCAATATTTCGACGATTCGCTTTTAAAACAGAACGGAGAGAAATCAGGCGCAAAGCCGAGCTTTACGTGCTTTCCGAAGAAATTTTTTTTTGACAGAAAAACAATAACTAATTTTGGTCCGACCCGGAAATCGAAAATGGAACCTCATGATTAACAGTAGCTTTTTAAGACCCGGTCCATGCTTCAATCATTTAATCATCCCCGTAGCTCGTTCTTCCTTCCATTATCAGACAACCAGACATTCCATTCCTGTCTCACGACGTTTCTGTTAGCCAGGGCTGGGAGCTGCGAGGCTTTTACAGTTTTATCGTTTTTAGGATACGGCTATATAAAAAAGTTGACTGACGATAAGGATGATTTTGAGATTCCGTACGGTTTTATGTAAAACAGGTGACTGATGATAAGGATTATTCGCATCAAGTCTAAGCGACGCAACGTCCGAGCAGAGTAAATGAGTTTTTTTTAAGCTGAGCTCTTGGGCTTGTCACCACTTAACTTTAGACGCCATTGTAATCAAGTACAAGTCATAATGAACTTTTTACTTGAAACTTTTCTCGGTATTAGTCCATATGTGAACATGAACTTTTATCAGTATAGGGAAGATTTTTTAGGAAGTGTGCGAAATATAGTAGGATGTCTCCCACTGAATGTTCGATATATTTTATACAATGCACTTGTGCATTATTACACACATATTGACTATTTAATCGAGGTATGGGGAACAGCACACAAAACAAATTTACGTAGACTGCAAACTACCCAAAACAAATTAATCAAGGTACTTTTTCATTATAAATATTTGACACCGTCTAATATTATATATAAAGAAACAAATTATTAAATATATCACAAATATATCAATATAACACTTGCATATAAATACGTAAAATACTTAAAAACGACATTCATTCGCAAATATTGTTTGAAAAAAATATAGATTTTGACAATCGTAACCTTAGATGTGCCCATGATATATACATACAAAAAGTTAGAAGAGAGTATGGTAAGAAAAATATAATGTTTGACGGTGCAAAACTGTATAACGCTTTACCTAAAAATATAAAAGAATCAAAAACGTTATCTTTATTTAAAAACTTATTGAAATGCCATATTTTGGAAAATTAACCAAAAAAAAATACAAGCTAAAATTAAATCTAACTTAGTTTGTACGCACCCTTATTTCTGTTTCGGTTGCGTTAATTGTTCCGTCTAAATGTTTACTGTTCTTTTAATTGCTTACGTTTTACCCACATCTATAGTTAATATTCTGTATGCTTGTAATGGATTCCTTTATTATTGTTTGTAAATTTCTTATTTCTCGTAAGCGATTTGTAATCTTTTGAGAAATAAATAATATCTTAAAACTAAACCTAAAGATTTGCAACGGTTGCTCTTCTTGAAAGTCTGATTTGCGATCTGAATACCAGATGTCTGATGCTGCTTCCCGTAACATATCTACGTACCTCATGTATTTTACGTCTGGCGTAAACGTGATGTCATACTGCTATCTGTAGGAAGCAATGGGATCTTACGTCACCTACGGGACGAAATGAGGTATTAGATTGTTTTTACGTAGCAATCGAAGGGAAAAATCGTCGGGAAGTAATGGATATACGGCGACCTAATTACTATTAATGTTACTATATATTCATATTCTGACAGAAGACAAAGCGCAACTCTCTCACTTAACTCACTTTTTATCAATAAGCAAAAAATAATAACTGTGATAGCTCAGGAGAATATCGTTCGTCCTTTAAATATGTTTCAAAGGTACCGTAAGTAGGCACCAATGAAATTGTTAATTGTAAATTGCAATTTTAAATGTCAAAATTTACAGTAGATTACAGTAAAATGTAGAATAGAGTAGAGCAGAGTGAAGTCTACCAACACGCGGCGAACACAGGGATATGAATAGGCTTGTATATATTGAAACGAGCAATATATTTTTTAATGCTCAATGGTTTCGTCGTATTTTTCAGGTATTCTTTTGTTTATATACATTGTTAATGAGTTGTCACTACTTTAATATTTGTATTTATTCCCTAAAATTCGCAACAAAATAATTTTAGTAGGTACTTGTTACCAGAATCAAGCTAAATACAAACTAGGTATCCGTAAAATCTGTAGTGGCGGCGTAAGGCCATCCACTATGAAGTAGTGAATGTATCATCCTGTGGCAATTTAAAGAAATAAAAAAAAACTACGTCTGCCAAACCGCCTGGCAAACGTAGTAAATATGGCCAAATATGAGGAAATATCCTTACATAGTCGTAAGAATAGGGTTGTTGACACTCATATCCATTTAAATACTTTTTACTAGCTGTTAGAACAGAACTCGTTATAGAAATTGTGTGAGCATACAGTAAATAATGTTAAAGTTACTTTTATAGTCAAATAAACAAGGTATTTGTATAAGTAGGTAATATAACCAATTCTGATATAGGAAATGCATTATAACAGCGGATCCCAGTAAGCGAAGTGTAGTGCGACCCCCCACTAGATGGAGTGACGACCTGGTAAGACATGCAGGAAGTCGATGGATGCAGGTGGCTCAGGACCTAGGCCTATGTTCAGCCGTGGACTTGTGAAGGGCTGTAATGATGAAGGGGATCCAAACTTTTATCTCGGAAATACATTAGGATAGCGTTACTTGTGAAAAATGGTAAAAGTGTGAAATCGGATGTTCAACTTGCCCTCTTGTTTACGCAATTAATAAATAATAAAACAGCGTAAATATAACAGAACGCGAGTAACCCGGGTTCGATCCCCGCCGGCACCAATGAAATTGTTAATTGCAATTTTAAGTGCTGATTTACCACGTGCTCGGCGGTGAAGGAAAACATCGTGAGGAAACCTGCATGTCTGAGGAATAAGAAAAAAAAATTTCGAAGACATGTGAAGTTCGTCAACACGCATTTGGGCAGCGCGGCGGACACTTCCGTGCCCTAAACCCTCTCAGAAATGAGGGGAGGCCTGAGCCCAGCAGTGGGACGTATATAGGCTGTAACTTTACTTTACTTTACTTTAAAACAGCGTACCGCACTATACATTCAGCATAGAGCAATTACACTTAGACCATACTGTAATATGTCCTCATCACAATTACACACTGGTGTAACGTGGAGGACATAATTACATAACACAAAGTATGTAAATCAATAGCAACACCACCCGTCTCCACGTAACACAAGGCAGCCTCTCAGCAACACCATCCTACACCAGAAGAATTACCACAATGGATAGAACTACGATACTATCTTAGCACTCGTAGAATGACTTAAGCGAAATCTTTCGTGCTTGGCACCTACACTGTACTTTATACTACACAAACGAGTGGGAGTTTTCCGATTTACCCTCAATTCTATCCCGTTACCAACGATATGACGTTTCTCTATATTGACGCAATCTCTTGCTCACTCTCGATCCAACCAGTATATTATATCGGCGCCGATATATATTTAAAAAGTAATGAACATCTGATTTAAAATAGAAAATCGTTAAGCATCAATTAGCGATAATTACCAAATAAGCAATAAATAATATTAGGCTTTTTTAAATGTAAATAAATTCCGAAACCGAAAACTGTTAGCAACAGAAG
The DNA here is from genome assembly GCA_907164705.1 of Parnassius apollo. Taxonomy (NCBI): domain Eukaryota; kingdom Metazoa; phylum Arthropoda; class Insecta; order Lepidoptera; family Papilionidae; genus Parnassius; species Parnassius apollo. The sequence continues at coordinate 4,118,351 of CAJQZP010001060.1, read as the reverse complement.
CATTTTGAATTTGGGAAATTTTAATAAAACGTTTGAAAGTTGATCGTTTTCATAGTGGTATCGTTTTTATTATGTTTCATATATTATTCTTACTAGGGAATTCAAATCTCGCGAGATTGGGGCTCAAGCGGGATCCCGCGAGCTTATGAATAACAATACTGCGAGATCTCGCCAACTTCGCGATCTCGTTGGATTAGCAGTTTTGTGTGTTTTTTTTTTGCAAATCAATAATATTTGAATAAATTAGGAAAAAAATAATAAGAATTATAAGTATTATATCATAAACAATTATTTTCACAATTGTTTTCAATAGACTTTTATGCATCAAACATTGTTTGTCGTATCTGTCTATAATTTTTTTAATAAACTTCTAAGTAGTAAACTTTGACGTACGTATCTATACGTATAACATATGAAAAAAAAAATAACCAGTCTTCTCTTCTAACATCAAACAAAAATCTTTTAGTAATAAAACAGTTCTTTTATAGCAAATAATACGAGAAGCAAAAAAAAATTAAATTTATTATCTAAGTTGAGTAGACTATTAAACTGAGATATTATTATCAATTAAATAAAACTATATTTACTCAGTAGATCCATTAGATATTACAGATTAATTATCAAAATATACCAATCAAATGAAAGATTTGTTCAGTTCAAATCACAAGCCATTATTACGAATTACTTTGAAACTAGCTCCTTAAGAAGCACAAAATGTCGTTACAGTTTTACATAAGACACGTATGTATCGACTTCGATCAATGATTTTAACAAAATTCAGGAACAGCGAACCGTCGAACGTACCGTCTCAAATCCATGTAAGTAAAAATGTTCGCAAAGATAAGTTTTATGCAAATAAATACAGGTAATTTTAATCGCAAAAATGTTGCATTGTCTATAGAATGCTTTTCCTTAGACATTTGAAACAATGCATTTAAAAAAATAAATGGGTTAACTGCGGTCTACTTTCGATATCCTTGATATAAATGCAAATGTAAACTTTAAAATATACAGATAAACAATGCTCAATGTAAGGTTTCTTATCTATTAAGCAGAGTTATTGTAATTTGTGAATACCTTTGGAAACAATTATAATAAATTTGTTATTATTTGTCTGTGAAAAAGTGATGCATGTGAAACAAGCTTACTCCTTTTTAAAAGGCCGGCAACGCATCTGTAATACTCCTGTGTTGCGGCACCTGGATAATTATAGGTGCTTTGATTACCCCACCATCACGTCAGCCGCATAGGTTTGCCAGAGGGAAAGACCAAAATATCTCGACAAATTTTGAAAATGTCGGGATTTCATGGTTGTTTTTCGGGAGAAATAAATATTAAAAATAAAAGGTATATTTTTTAAAGTAAGAGGCTACAAAGGGACTTAACATTGTAGACACGAATAAAGTAAGTACACTTAATTTTAAGGGCCTCACATGTATTTGGTATTGGAGTTTACTGGAGTTCACCAATTTGGATCCTTTATTAGTATTTAGAAAATATTTAAAATCCAAACAATTTACTAGAAATTTCAATCTTATTAATAACTCAGCTTTTATTAAAGAAAAGGCCGTACGTCAACTTTCTAAGAAGCTGTTTGGAGATTTGGAATGTTGTCGGGAGTTTGGAGATCATTTAAAATGTCGGGAAGAATCCAGACGAATCCCGACCATCTGGCAACCCTGAAGAGAGCCGCACGGTCGTTTGAATCTTATACTTTTAAACGAACAATTCTTGTATGTATATATATATATATATAAATTACGTGTCACGTTGTTTGTCCGCGATGGACTCCCAAACTACTTAACCGATTTTAATCAAATTTGCACACCATGTGCACTTTGGTCCAATTTGAGAGATAGGATTTTTAATAGGACATGACAAAGGGTCGTCGAAAAGGGCAGAACAACGTCTGCCTGGCAAGCTAGTATATATATGTATATATATATATATATATATATATGTATATATATATATATATATATGTATATATATATATATATATATATATATATATATATATATTTAATCGGAATCTCGGAAGCGGCTCCAACGATTTTCATAAAATTTTGTGTCCAGGGAGTTTCGGGGGCAATAAATCGATCTAGCTAGGATTTATTTTTAGAAAATGTCTTTTTGTCCGTGTTTTCAGGCAATGAAAATAGCTACAATATAAGAAGGTCAATTTTGACTCTGTGTTAATGATCGTAATAGCTCAAGTGGATATCGAGCGGTCGCGAAATCGGAATGCCTTGGTTCGCGTCCTGTCAGTAGTGTTAGTATTTTTTAAAAATACGAAAATTTTAATTAAACTACTTGAACTTATGATTTTTTATTCGAATAACCAGTTCAGTTTTTTCTATTATATCAATAAGATCAAAAAATGGATTCTGTTTCTGTTGTAATTTCTAAATGTAATTTTAAAAAAAACGAGTAAAGCTCGGTCATCCAGGTATTATAAATATAATGATACATTTAAAACGACGCACTTTATCGCCATAATTCAAAGGGCAACGTTCAACTGTCCGGTTATGATTCAACAACAAAGAATTCAATTTGCATGAGGTTTTTCTGAGTAGAGACGTTTTGATGTCTCTGCTCCCCGCAGTAGGCACTTGAATCACTACTGTCTAACCAAAATGCCAGTTCTCGATTCTTGTTGTTTTTTGATCAGGTGCAGCCCAGACCGTATCCCAACCATTCTGTAACTGTCACAGTATTTTCGGCTTCGGGACCAGATTGTAATTTTATGATATAATGTACGTGGTACAGCTATGCTACAGTTATATTAGTAGTATAGTTGTAGCACGAATGGGTCGGCTCGACCGGGGAAGGACCACGCTCTCACAGAATACCAGCGTCAAATAGTAGCTTAATGCTGCTGTGTTTCGTATGGTGAGTGTAGAGAACTGGAGATCCTTTTTACTGGAAACGAGGCATTCCACTTAAGTCCTCACGGATGACAACGCATCTGCATTTTGATTTGTAATTGAGGATAGATGTAGATGTCTATGAGCCACAGCAACCACTTACCATCAAGTAGACTGTGTGCTCGTTTGTCATCCTATCTTATAAAAAATGACAGCCAATTTTGAATAAATTTTAGTAAATATTTTCGAATAATTCCACAAATTGCAGTTACTGCGCAGGAGATACCTTATACGTTCTATTCGTAACTACGCTCTATGTGCTACGCAATTTTATTTAAAGACTGTAGTATCATAGACATGAGGACAGTCTTGAAAAAATCAGACGGTAAAATGTTGATTTTTTGCTTGTGTACTTGCCAGTCTCATTATGATTTTTTTCAATAAAAAAGTAAGAGTAATTAACGACTACTCAGTCCACCTACATACCTACTATCTCGATTTGAAATCAAAATGCTGATGCGTTTGTCCTGGTAACTAAGATGCAATGCCTTGTTACCAGTAAAAAAAGGTTTCCAGTACTCGTTAATGCCCAACATGTTCTCAGTGATCGTACACACGAACCACGGCTGCGCTGCAGTGGCGGTCCGGCTCGTACTCGATTTTGTTTATATAAATTGTGACGCAGTGCCGGTGTGGCTACGCTACGGCTCCATGTTATGATTGTCAGATGATCGGGATTCGTAGAGAGAGAGAGAGAGAGAGAGAGAGAGTAGAGCCATGCTGCAACTATATTTTGGTTGCAGCACGAATGGGTCGGCTCGACGGGGGTAGGACCACGCTCTCACAGAATACCAGCGTAAAATAGCAGCTTAATGCTGCTGTGTTTCGTATGGTGAGTGTAGAGAACCGAAGACCTTTTTTACTAGAAACGAGGCATTCCATCTCAATCCTCAGGGCTGGCAACTCATCTGCATTTTGGTTTTTAATTGATGATAAATGTAGATGTCTATGAGCCTCAGTATCCACTTACTATCAGGTGGATTGAAAATTCTTGTGAAGTTTACGAATGACCTTTGCTTTAATAAAAGCTGAGTTAGTGATTAGACTGTACTTTGAAATAAAGGATCCAAATTGGTGGACTCTAGTAAAGTCCAATGTCAAATACATGTGGCAACCTAAAATTTAAGTGTACTTAAATAAGTTTTGTTTAAATAAATTTTCGTGGCATTCTCTCAACAACCCGACAACAACCCTAAAAATCCCGACATTTTCAAAATTTGTCCAGATATTTTGGTCTTCCCATTTGGTAAACCTACTCCATGTACAAGGTAGCAAGCCTAAGTGACTCGCACGACGTGACGTGACACCACGACACAAATCTTAAATTGAATTAGGCATTAGCCGTTATTCTTGCAATCCACACTTCGTTAGGTCAGCTGTCAATTGATAATTCAATTGGAACTAGGACACCAGGACTCGCTACACGCAGTGTTATTAAACAATTGCCATATTTTGATTACATCTACACGCCTTGCCGCTTATTACATATTAGTCTTTATTTTATCGTTAATGTGTTATATAAAGAGTTTTTGAGTATAATTGAGAATGATTTGACTCGACCGGAAACAGACCACGCCTTGTTTTACGTGGCCCATGCTGCAACTATACTGTGGTTGACAGCACGAATAGCTCGACTCGACCGGGATAGGACTACGCTCTCACAGAATACCAGCGTAAAATAACAGTTTAATGCTGCTGTGTTTCGTATGGTGAGTGTGAGAACCGGAGATCCTTTTTACTGGAAAAAAGCCATTCCATCTCAATCCTCAGGGCTGGCAGCGCATCTGCATTTTGATTCTTAATTGAAGATAATGGTCTGTGAGCACAGCATCCACTTACCATCAGGTGGACTGTGTTCTCGTTTTTAACCCATATTCTATAAAAATAAAACGCTCGCAATAACAGCGTGAAATATCAAACCAACAAACGTGTGCTCATTTATCATCCTTATTATAAAATTATGCTAATGTACTGTATTTAAAATAGGAAAAATTAAAATAAATTTGTTTTTTATCTATAATTTTTTTGAAGATACATAAATTCATTGGTATTAATGGCACTTATGTCACCAGAGATAATGTAATTTAAATTTAGTAGGATAAAAATGTGATAAGTTTATCCATTGCGAAATTTATTTGCCAGTTGCTATGAGAAAAAAATACGAATAATCATTTATTTAAATTCTACCAGTCTCTTTATTGGCACTAATTAGAGGTCGAGATTTTCGATGTGCGGAGCGCAGTTGTAAGCATGTGTGTTAGGTATCACATTGGAGCTTGAATATTTAAAATGTAGAATGATTAGCCGCTTAATGTTGAATTCAAAATGGCCATGCTCTACATTAAAAGCAGTTTTCGCTATGTCCTGAGGGTCCATTTCAACCTGATAAAATCCGCTTGCTAAGTGTAAGGTGGTAAAATATTGGCACTTCCCTAATTTGTCAAGAACATCACAAATGTTCGGGATAGGGTATTTATCGTCAAGTGTCTTTTCATTTAATTTGCGAAAGTCAACTACAAGACGCCACTTCTGTTTGCCAGAAGCATCTGATTTCTTTGGCACAACCCAGATGGGTGAGCTACATTCAGATTCGGAAGGTCTTATAATACCCTGATCTAACATTTTGCTTATTTGGTTTAGCCGTCTCATGGTGAAGAATTCATTAAAGTTGGAATGGTTTTTCTATAAGAATTGCTGAAAGGTCTACCGGTCTCTTAAAAGTTAGCGATTTAACCATTTCGTGTTCCCCTATCTATCTATCTATTACAGCTTCCCACAGGTCTCCCCCATAGATTGCATCCTAGGCGGGATTTTGCCATAGTTGCCACGCTTGACAGGCGGTTTAGCAACACTGTTTATTAATTCAGTTTTTATTAGGAAGATGCGGCTGCCCATCTCCCGTTTTAGATTTCCTCTGTCGCCTCTTACGACAGTCACGGGACGATATGGCGTAGTAGGTACCAATGATAGTGTATATTATAAATGAAATTTAACATAAACTACACTATTACTGACAACCGTGTAGTGACACGGTTCTCGTGTTCATACCGTACGTAAAATTACCAAACCACTTATAGGACGTATCGTTAAAGGTTCGCCGTTGATTCCTTGTTTGGTTTTAGAACTGGACATATCTTTATCATCATCATCATCAACCTGCCTTTGCACTGCATATGATTGATTTTAAATATTATAATAACCCTTTTTTATAAACTTAGTTTAATAAAGTTTAGAACTTAGAGCAGGTCAAATTTTGTATATTTTCTGGGATTTTGTTGTAAAAGTGTGTGTGTGTGTGTGTGTGTTTGGGAATCGAGTAACTGGCTTGTGTCTGTTCCTAGTATTTACATAAAGAATGTCACTTATTTTTGTAAAACGAGTTATTTTGTGTACGTACATTACATTCATTAGAAATCACATTGCAGACATATACAAACATACAACTTTACTGAAAAAAGGAACATAATATGTAAACTATTATAATATAAATTATTATATAATTGTCAAACTTTCAGACAAGACTAATTCACTTAACATATGGTGCTGTCATTGATAATCTGCAAAATAAGCTAAGCGTGACCATTTTATTTCAGCAAATTTTCCTTACAAAGCCTCTAACATCATGTAATATATGAATCATGTCTTGAGATTGTAATGCTATTTATATCTATAAAATCTCAACAAAATTGATTTTTATTCTTGTAGTTAATACAAATGGTAAAATTAAAAAAAATATCAATGTAGTCGAAGTCAATGAAATACGCATTATTAAAGATAGAGCCGTGGTAGCTCAGATGGTTAACGCTCGCTGTAAATATAACAGAACGCGAGTAACCCGGGTTCGATCCCCCCCTGCACCAATGAAATTGTTATTTGCAATTTTAAGTGCTGATTTACCACGTGCTCGGCGGTGAAGGAAAACATCGTAAAGAATAAGAAAAAAAATATTTCGAAGACAAGTGAAGTTCGCCAACACGTATTGGGGCAGCGCGGTGAACATTTCCTTGCCCTAAAACCCTCTCAGACATGAGGGGAGGCCTGTGCCCAGCAGTGGGACGTATTTAGGCTATAACTTTACTTTACTTTTTTTTATTTTTTATTAAAGATAACTCAAAAACCTCTCATCAGATTTTGATCCAATGTATATGGGACCACATGAGAAGGACCAGCTTTAAGATAAAAAAGAATCATCAAAATCGGTTCACATAGAAAAAAGTTCTGAGGTAAAACACAAAATAAATACAGTCGATTTGGGAACCTCCTTCTTTTTTGAAGTCGGTTGAAAAAAGAATACTTTATAGTAATGTTTCCGTATGCTTAAAAATGTAATACGTGGTAGAGCCATGCTCCAGCTATATTAGTAGTATAGTTGTAGCACGAATGGGTCAGCTCGACTGGGGTAGGAGGACCACGCTTTCACAGAATACCAGCATTAGGGGGGGGGGGGGGGGGGGGGGGGGGGGGGGGGGTGTTGGTTTTTTTTTTTTTTTTATTTTTTTTTTTTTTATTTTTTTTTTTTTTTGGAGGGGGGGGGCGTTTTGTTTTTGTTGTTTTTTTATGTTTTTCTTCCTTTTCCTTCTTTTTTTTATCAAAATTTACTAAAAACATAAAAAAATTAAAAAAAAAAAAAAAAAAAAACAATAAATAAAAAACACAACAAACAACAATTAACAACAAGAACAAAAAAAAGAAACAAAAAAAAACAATTAAAAAAGAATTTTTTTTTGTGTTTGGTGTGTAGGAGAGCCGTATATACGTTGTCGGGGTGTGCCCTCGGTTGAGGGCGGGTGTACGCTGTGGTCTTGTTGTGAATAGCAGTGTAATGCTGCTGTTTCGTATGGTGAGTGTAACGAGGCATTCCATCTTAGTCCTCATGGGTGACAACGCATCTGCTTTTTGTATTCGAGGATACAGGATATATGTAGATGTCTATGGGCCACAGCAACCACTTACCATCAGGTGGACTGGGTGCTCGTTTGTCACCCTGATCCTATAAAAATGCTTCTGTTAAGAGTCTTTCAACACAGTAGTCGAATGGAGGATTTGAATCTATGACTGTCGTGAGCTTGTAGTCCGCACACTACTATTACTAGATACTGTCGCTTCGAGTAAAAAAAAAGTTAAAGGAAAAATAGAACTAGAAATCACAAAAATTAATAAAAAGCAATACTTTTAACATAAGCTCCTAATGTTTTAATACTTAAGTTATATTTTCTCATAATTTATTACATTTTACAGGAGATAACTTGACAAGTTTTACTTCTGTCCGAAAGAATAACGGGTTTTTGTTTGTCCTATAGATCCAGTTGAACAAGGACGAGGCCTGCACACAGATGTCTGTATCGGTGTTATGATATTTGCGGTGTCCGTGTGAATCATAATGGAGATGTCCCATCAAGGAGGGGCGGAGGCCGAGAGTCTCCTGCGCCCTGATCAGAGAAGTGCAGTAGTCACGTCGCAGGGAACGCGTTCTGGACGTAAGTTTTTTAATAATTTTTATTTTAAGGCCAGTATTTGGAGATGCTTTCGTTTTATTAAACTTTGTGGTCTTCGCATAGCGTCTTTGCCTTTAACAAAGGCGACTTAAATTTTTGCGTTCCCTACAAAAAAAAATTAAAAACATAAATTATATAAGGGATTTTTGATATTTTTATTATTTATCTGTTACGAAAGTCTCTCGAAACATTTGACCTGTTTATCATTATACATATCTTAATTGGTCTAGTCACACATACTAGGGAATCATTTTATCTTTGACTTTCAACTGTTTATTTAACAGCCATTTGCTCGTAAATTATAAACAGATAAAATACAATATACTTATTCTCAAATGTTTTAAACAGTTTTACTGCATTCATTCAAAAAAAAAAAACACTAAAATATAAAGAACAAAAAATAAATAAAAAATGTCACTAAAATATAAACGTGTCAATATTTTTTTTTTAATTATTATGTACCAGTGCTTGACCACAATGCCTCCTTGTTATTGATGTTGTTGGTAAGCGGTGATGAAGCCCAAGATAGTAAAATATATTTCATTACTATCGTGTAGGTAGTTGGTGTTGATATTAGACATTAAAATTAAATTCATTTATTTATTTGTGAATACAATTAGTTGTTAGCAAAATTAACAGTAGTCATCGTGTATTCTACAACAGCGTGGTGTACAAATATTATTCAATTTCATTCCAGCCAATACAATAGATAAGTTAAAAATAAAAATAAAATAATGCTCTGTGTAGGTGTTATAAATTTTTACGAAATGCTAGGCGTAGGTATTATAAGTGAAAGACATCGTGCAATGACACCTTTTGTCCACAGTCCATAATAGCGCCTTTACTGTATTAAGAGAAAAAAGATTATTATGTCAAAAAATCAAATCTCATCTATTCAAATTATTATTAACATTAAATACACGAGTCAACAACAAATAATATAGTTCCTATGTTAGTGTCACGTAAAAATCAAAAAATTATAAAATGTTTATGTATGTCATCGGGTTATCATACGTATGTATGTGTATGTAATTAAGTTTACCATATTATGTCAATATTTATAAAGTCAAATTACATACAATTATAACATTATGTATACCAAAGCAATTACTTAATTCCTGTGTCATTAAGATATTCAACACTTATATTAATAGTAGTGATCCAACGAATACTACTTTTACGAATACGAATACGAATATCAACCCTACTATTCGGCGAATACGAATACGAATATCTTGCTATGGTAATAAAAAATTCATTTCATCATTTTCTATTGTTCTAATAATTAGAATTTAAAATAGGCAATTAAAAAACATAAAAATTGTAGATTTTCCGGTTTTAGGTGATTTCTTTTTTCAGTCTGGATGTTCCCAGTCCCAACCGTTGAAAAAAGCCTTTTCGAGGCGACTGTACATGGTTTCGGTGTAAAATATTTTTGGCGTTTTTTCTGCCTTAGTAAATGGAATGCCTTAGTAGCTGTCGGCGATACATTTAGGAGCTTTAGATAAATAAGCATCTCGTTTTTAGTTTGCGAAAATATTTTGAAATTAAATTTTACTTTTACTATGTAGATGATAATGAGTACCTATATCTGATATTATTGCGCACAAAAACATTATTTTTTAAATATTCGTGATTAGTATTCGCCGAATACGAATATTCGGTAATTGTCTACTATTCGGCGATTACGAATATTCGTATTCGTATTCGTTGCATCACTAATAATAGAATAGTAAGATTAATTAACAATGTTTATAAGGATTATTTATTTTCTTTATATTATTAGGTATCTTATTGTAGATGGGTATGGACAGGCAAATTATGATTTTCCGCACTTTTGCTGATTGTGTGTTGAAGTTGTGTTTTTAAGTGGTAGAGCCATGCTGCAGTTATATTAGTAGTATAGTTGTAGCACGAATGGGTCGGCTCGACCGGGGAAGGACCACGCTCTCACAGAATACCAGCGTCAAATAGTAGCTTAATGCTACTGTGTTTCGTATGGTGAGTGTAAAGAACCGGAGACCCTTTTTGCTGGAAACGAGGCATTCCACCTAAGTCCTCACGGATGACAACGCATCTGCATTTTGATTCGTGATCGAGGATGTAGATGTCTATGGACCACAGAAATCACTTACCATCAGGTGGACTGTGTGCTCCTTTGTCATCCTATCCTATAAAAAAAAGAAGTTTTAGTGTCAACATACCTACATGTTCTATTTTAGATTTTTAAACAAGCTTTCTATACACAAACGCAGCCGTCTCAAAGACCGGGAATATTCATCATCATCGAACGTTCATTTAACACAGGGAAAAGTTAGAATTTTCAGCTCTTTAAAAAAGTGGTTTACAGTTGTCTGTTCAGTGTAGGTTTTTGATTGCTCGAATGCGCCTTTCTTGAACTTTGAAAACTTTTCCCGATCCAACGACTTTCCTCTACCTTATTGAAGTTTATTGAACCTATTAATTGAGGGGTTCTTGAATTCTCTTTTAACAAAAACGTTGCCTTCTATATATAAGTATGTTTATAAAAGCTTATTATTACTTTTCATTCTACCTACCTTTAAAACCACATTTTTATTTGATTTTCTAAATTGACTAAATTGTCAATGAAATAGTTTTTTCAGTTATTTGAACTAGCTTTGAACATTTTAACCTTTTCTTTACATCTCCAAAGGAAGATCGAGGAACAAAACTTTAGATACGTTTTTTTTCTACGGATTGTCACAAGCTATATTTTATAGTAGGTAATATAAGCGATTATTGGATTTGGACAAAATATTCATATATTATACATATACACCATTCCCTTGAATCATTCTATTTGTGTAGCTTAAAAGATGTAAGCGTACAGACAGCAGGAAGCGACCTTGTTATATATACTATGTAGATAAAACTAATATCTTAAAACATAAAGATAGATGTATATGTCTATGGGCCGCAGCAACCACTTACCATCAGGTGAACTGTGTGCTCGTTTGTCACCCTATCCTATAAAAAAAAAACATCATAATATTAATAAAGAAGTTATTTACGGCTTAGCAAATATAATATATATATATATATATATATATATATATATATATTCAGAAAGCTACCATAACCATGTACCAATGCACTTGGCCACTTTTTTGATTTTCAAAGGACTAAAATATGGTGAATAGAATACAATATGAGTGTCTTAAAGGCAAGCGTAAATTGTTTTACGCTTAAGCAGTGTGATTTACCATTCAGGACCTGATCACCACGTATCATCACGTGGGATTTCGACCACTGCCTTATAATTATAATAAGTAAAAAAATTACATCAAGATTAAAGTAGATAACGAAATATAGTTAGTTTTTGGTTTGTAAAAGCTATTCAGATATTCTATACTATCTATTAATGTATTTCTTTATTTACATTATTACAATGCTCGATTCCACAAATTGTAGATAGAACACGCAGCGTCATTGATATCATAACCTTGGCCGAAGCGATCTAATTTACTTATCTGTGCTAAATCCTATACCTTTAAACGAGCAATTCTTGTGTATATATATATATATATATATATATATATATATATATATATATATCTATATATATATATATATATATATTCGGAATCTCGGAAAAGGCTCCAACGATTTTCATAAAATATTGTGTCCAGGGAGTTTCGGGGGCAATAAATCGATCTAGCTAGGATTTATTTTTAGAAAATGTCTTTTTGTCCGTGTTTTCAGGCAATGAAAAACTGCTACGATATAAGAAGGTAAATTTTGACACTGTGTTAATGATCGTAATAGCTCAAGTGGATATCGAGCGGTTGCGAAATCGTAATGCCTTGGTTCGCGTCCAGTCTCCGTTCCGATTTTTTTCCTTTTTTTTTTCAAGTTCCTTTCTTTTGTGAGAAAATTTATTATTTCGAGCCCTTTTTTTAGTATTTTTTAAAAATACGAAAATTCTAATTAAACTAATTGCACTCATGATTTTTTATTCAAATAACCAGTTCAGTTTTTTCTATTATGTCAATAAGATCAAAAAATATTATTCATCAGTATGAAATTTGTATCTAAATGTAATTTCAAAAAAAAAAAACCGAGCAAAGCTCGGTCATCCGGGTACTGACAATTATACCTGCAAAGATGGCGAAATTGGTTCTATCTATATTTTATTTAAACAGTAGAGATTTTAATATTTTTTTTTAGAAGACCAGTGTGCTTATGACCATACGACTAGTAAAACTCCTTTAGCTCCATTTGTATGTATGAATATTTATATATGCATATATCATGTATAATATATACATGTATATACATATACATATGTATAATAATTTTCTACAAATATTTTAATTTATTATCGGCTTCCTTCCATAATTTGTTATTATTCACCTGAAAATTCACAAAACATGAACTTTAAAATGAATTTAAATATATTAAACGTAGAATATTTAATGTATTGAACAAAATATTAATTTATAAAATTGTTCAAAACGAAATTGTGCTTAGATATACGGAACGTAACTGGCTTTGAGAGAAAGAGAGAAAGAAAATATGCGCGCGCACTGCCGTTTCTCTTGCTTATATCCCTCACTCAACACCCGTTCGCCTTGCCCGATCACACTTTTCCTAACGCTTTCGTCACGAGTTCGCCAGCTTACTCCCCAAGTCAAGCGTGAGTAAAGAAGTTTTACTTCAAAAACGACTTGTATTTTCGGTCTGCACGGTCCTGAGCCACCTGCATCCATCGACTTCTAAGATCGTCACTCAATTAATAGATTGCCCTACACTTCGCCTACTAGTACGAGGTTGCCATTCGAGAACCTTGCTTCCCCATCGGTTGTCGGTTCTTCGAGCTATATTTTATTTTTTATTTTATTTATTTAATGACATACAGAAAAAACATTACATAATTTTATAACTTCGCCAAACTGTAAAGACAGTTTGTTGGCGAATAAATGCACTCTTATATCCTAATTACATAATTAAATAAGTACTCAACCCACATAATATAACAAACAAATAGAAATTTTAAACATAAACACTATAATTTCCACACTCTATCAATTCCAAATACAACACCCCACCCACATAACATTGCAACAAAATAAAATTGTAAATGTAACCCGGATATATTTTTCAAATATTACAAACAAATAACAGTTTTCTAACTGGTCATGCATCTAGCATTTTATCCAAAAAATAATTCCCAAGTTTCTTTTCAATTGTTAATTTGCAATTAGTTCTACCTTGCCTTAGCCAATCTATTTCATTAAAAAGCTTTGGTATTAAATATTTTGTACATCTTTTACCATAGTAGTTTAATAACACTAAGTTGAAATAATTTCCCCTCTCTAACTTTCCTGGTTCTATATTTATTATCCATGATCATCATATGACCGGCTCATTACCTCAGCTTACTAATCCGTTATTTATTTATCTGTGATAAATTATTTATGTGCGTTTAACGTGCGTAATCTTGATAATTAAACAAAGGTGACAAATTTTTTTCCATCAAGGAAGTTTTTTTTCTTTAATCTGACTTTTTCCTAGATTCGAGCACATAAGATACTAAAATATGTATTAAACATAATCTATGTTACGTTATGAATTTATTTTATTTCATTGAAATAAAATTTTTAATACTTTTCCATTTGAGAAAAATGCCTTTGTGTAGATACTTGAATATTGATACTTACCTAGCGTGGGCATAGATCTTTCAGCGTGGGTGAGTTTTTGTCAACTTTCTATTTTTCAATCGTTGCAACTAATCTTTGGGCAATTTATTCACGTCAAAATTTTATAAAAAATAAGTTATCGCTATAAAAATGAATTCAAAGTTCTGAGTTATATTTATTAAGCATGGCTGGGATTTGAACTAGTAGTTTATGAACAGAGATTAAATTTAGCACAGTAACATGATAAATATCCTAATTATCGTGAGATCACTTTCCGAGGTTTCGCTCGATTCATCATTATATCCATTTCAGTCGTTCGATTTATACGTGGTAGAGCCACGCTGCAGTTATATTATGGTTGTAGCATGAATGGGTCGGCTCGACCGGGGAAAGACACGCTCTCACAGAATACCAGCGTAAGATAACAGCTTAATGCAGGTAGGTTTCGTATGGTGAGTGTAGAGAATCGGAGACCCGTTTCACTGGAATCGAGGCATTCCATCTTAGTCCTCAGGGATGACAACGCATTTGCATTTTGATTCTTAATCGAGGTTAAATGTAGATGTAGATGTCTATGGCCCACAGCATCCACTAACCATCAGGTGGACTGTGTGCTCATTTGTCACTCTTAACCTATAAAACCTATAAATACTCAGTCAATATCGTTGTACTCGTATTAGTCAAGACATAAAAGAAACTAAATAGAGAATAGTGTAATGCCGATAGTTGGTCATTAACTATGAAATTACTTAAAAAAAAAACTCAATACTAAATGTGTAATTTCGGTGAGGTGTTTTATTGTTTTTAAATACTACCCTACCCGTTCCTACTTCATCCGCGTGGAATTGATTACGATTGGATTTTATAGGTGTTAATTTTTTGCGCGGAACCCTAATTATTTTTCTACAATAAAAGTAGTCCACATTATTCCTTATAAAATCAGCTATCTGCCAGTGAAAGAAAAAATCGGGTCAACCGTTTCGGAGATTAACGTGGAACAAACAGACAGAAAAAACATTGAAATTGTTTTTTATATAAGCAAAACATAATCCGCTATGCGTGGTTGTAACTTTAAAACTTGAGTAATAATTTTATATATATATATATATATGTTACATGTTGTATATATATATATATATATATATATATACAACATGTAACATAATTAACGCACTTTGAGAAAGTAGTTTGTTCAGAATCATTTACTTGAATCGATTCCTATCATTTTTAATATAGGTAATTTTTTATCCCAAAAATAATTAAAGCTACGTAAATTACAGTCACACTAAATCTGTACAGTCAAAACAAACTGAAATGGACCGTAACTTAAGGCAATAAGACTTTAAAGAGTGCAGTTTTATTTTGTATTATTCTAATTCTGTCATTCAATAAAAATAAAGAAAAATGAACTTTATTTCAAGGATGTTAAAGTCTTGCGTTCGTGGATTTGTACTGTGACCACAACATTCTTCCGGAATTAGTATAACTAATTTGATAAATAATCAGTGCATAAAAATGTTTAACTAAAAATTCAGTGTATTTATTATGATTATAACACAATATACTAATTGGGGTGTCTGAGGGTGTGCGTTAATTACGTTACATATTGTATATATAAACTTTCAGATTCAATAAATTAGTAAAGGCGGCTCCGTAGCACAGTGGCTTAGTTATGAGTTTCAGCGCTGGAGGCCGCGTGTTCGAGTCCCGCACGGAACAAGTATCGATAATTGATGACTGATGACATATATACATCATATGTATTTAGTAAAAAGCTGTTATTTAGACATTACAAACAGAGGTTTCAATAATATTTATTGTATAGACAGGATTGGATCCCGTGTAGTGGCGGTGTCAGATCCACTACCCCATATCGTCCCGTGGGTGTCGTAAGAGGCGACAGAGGGAAACTGAACCAGGAGGATGCGCAGCAGCATTTTCCCACTTCTTCTTCTTTAAGTGTCTCTCCATTACTGAAGGTCGGCAGTCATCCTTCTAAATCCTTCTTTGTTCAGGCCTAGCCTGAACAGATCTTCAACTTTCTTTATCCCTTTCTTTATTTCTTAACTAACAACGCTAAATAATAAAAAAAACTGCGATTGTCAACCCCTATAAGGCAATTTATGGGGGAGGCTTATTTTCAGCAGTGGACTATTATAGGCTGTGATGAATGGAGTGAAAAGAAGTTACTGCATGAAGATTGTTTGGTAGGCGAAAAAAAATTAACATACGTACTACACATCAACAATATGTTGGATATTATTTATAAGTTATAACGTAACATACTTCACTGCTGCGGAACCGTCAAGTCAACTCGAGAAATCGAGTAATAAATATACTGGAAATTTAAGTATCCCATTAGGGGCGCGCCTTGGGGTTGAAAACTCCGCAGGATGTGAGAGCTGGAGCATTCCTTTTAAACGGCGGAGAGTGAATAATTAATGCAATTATAAGATAATGCATAAATAATATCCTTTACCGTTTTTTATAAATTAAGATGACAACGTTTTTTGGTTTGATTAGTTATGACGATAATTGACAAGTGGTAAATTTAAATTTTTTTAAAAATCGATTTCAATATTTAAACAAAATGAGAACATCATCAATTTAGTCGAAGTCAATTAAATACAGTGCGTATTAAGGATAACTGAAAAACTACTACTACATGAGAAGCACCAGCTTTCAAATAAAAAAGGAATCATCAAAAACGGTTCACCTAGAAAAAACTTCTGAACGAACACATATAAAAACACAGTCTATTTGAGAACCTCGTCCTTTTCGTGAAGTCGGTTAAATCTGAGGAAATAAGAATTCGTATGTTGAATTGGGAAAGGTAGGTAACTTGTTTAGTATTGAATAGGTAACTAATTAAATATATAGTAAATAGTTTTTTGTTAAGTCAATGTGCTGACTTACTTGACGTGCTTAGCAAAAGCAACCGTTTACCATCAGGTAGTCAAGCATTGGATTGTAAGTTGTAAAAAATACATAACGTAACATTTATAACAGTAGTTAGATTGTGAAATATCGTGCTTTAATATGGCTTTAATACAATTTCATTTGAGATCCTGCGCAGTTCATGTACGTGGTGTCCCAAAAGTCGACGCTGGAATAGGATGAGTTAACCGAAAATTATAAATTAAAACTTTGCCATGTATTTTGAAATTTTTAGGCATTTATAAAAAATCAAGAAAATCTATTATACCATCTTCTCTATATTTTAGCTACTGTTGCTACAAATAAATTTTTTAATATTTTTATTGTATAATACAACCGCTCCAGCCAACTGCCCCAGTCCAGAAGGAAATGTAATTTTTTTCCCAACCAAGTATTCAAAAAGTTAAAGACACGTTGTTAGTTTTCTCGATTTCCTTTAGTCTGTA
Organism: Parnassius apollo; assembly: GCA_907164705.1. Classification (NCBI taxonomy): domain Eukaryota; kingdom Metazoa; phylum Arthropoda; class Insecta; order Lepidoptera; family Papilionidae; genus Parnassius; species Parnassius apollo. The sequence continues at coordinate 4,100,886 of CAJQZP010001060.1, read as the reverse complement.
TTTTTTTAAATACATAGCAAAGATTATTTTAGATTTTTCTGTATCGTGTCTTGTGCTCTGTATCGTTCACCCGATTCCGGCTTGATGTCTCTGGGACACAATATAGTCCTACAATGATACCTTTATTTTTTTTTCTATCTGTACAATGACACATGAAACGACAAATAGACGTTTGTATATAAACTCATATATAAACCGATAACAAAATTTAAAATGAACTTCGGGTCCAAGCCGATAAAATGAGTACAATCGCATTATAATAGATCGTAGCTGGATCAAACTGGGTCAACTATATCACACGGACAAATTATCTTAAATAGATAGCGGGGCAGACGAAGATAACGATTACATAAACTTGTTCGGGAGTTTATATGAAATATGTACTCATAATATCTCGATTATGGAATAACTGTGGAGAATTTGTAGAAATTATATGTTAGAGCCTTGCTGAAACTATCTATATATATTTTTATTATGTGCGAGCAAGCTATGCAGATCTAGGAAAAGAGACCAGTATCACTGCGACCTAAAATATCTATTGTGATCGCTGCTATGTACGGCTATAGTTCACTGCTAAGCCAATGCCTTCACTGAATAGAAGGAGTTGCTTACTATGAGCAATTTCACTTCTGGGCGGAGTTCATAGTTTCTAATATGAGTGTTACGTTTGCGCATTAAGGGTCTGTAATCAGTTAGGATGCGTTTCTTCCGTTATGGTACGGAACCGACACATCCTTGAGTTGCTTAGTCCCAGGATGGACATGTGCTTTTTAAGAAAACAGTGTCCAGTTAGGGCTCTTGCCAGAATGCGCAATTTATTTTTACTTAATCCCAGGGCTTCTGAAGCGCTATATTATAGTTTTGCACGATTGGGTCGGCTCGACCGGGTAAGGACCACGCTCTCACAGAGTACCAACCGGGAAACCTATAGACAAATTGACACCCTCTTTCGCATTCGCACACGAAAAAGATAGATTTATGAACACATCTTGCATAGAAATGGGACAGAGCGGTGTGATTGATTGTCCCTTTCTCCGTGCCGGTTTTTTTGTTTAGCAAACTGGGTACACTTTGCTAAACAACTTTGACAGACCGTAGCGATCTAAGGAGTTTACAATTTGGTTTAAGTGAGAAAAAAAGTGTTCTGTGAGCTTAAGATTGGTGAATCTTGTTCAATTCAGTTCTTGGAACAATAATTTTTTTTATCTAAATATGTTTAAAAGTCATAAAGATTATTGTATTAACCTAAAACTACGTTATCGTCCTTTCTCACTCGAGGCCACGCTAATCATTAGTCTATAGGTTTCTCTGTCTACGGTAACAACGTTACCATAGCAGGTTTTTATGTTACTGTGTTTCGCTTTCTATTATTTATTCTATGGTTTCGTGTGCTAAGTGTAGAGATCCAGGCCCTTTTTACTGGAAACGAGGCTTTCCATCTTAGTCCTTAGGGGTATCAGCGAGGATAAATTTAGATTTTAATGGTCTACAGCATTTTTGTCACCCTGATTCTATAAGCAAAATACATATAATTCATTATTATTTATCACGGTTAATTTACTGTGTGATGGGGTCGTAAGAATCCATCGCCCCATTTCGTCCCGTAAGAGGTCTTCGTAGTAAGAGAAATTCTAGAAAGATCTTACGGTTTCCGATAGATTGCATGTACCTATACCATCTTGTTTAAGCCAGGCGTAAAATATCCAGATTGGTGAAGGGCGGCAACGTTCAAGGTGCCGCCGAGCGTAAAGTTTAAAGCACATCCTATTTACGACAGGAGAGGCTATGTCCAGCTGTAGACTTTAACGGGCTGACAAACAAAAGTAATAGACTACTTTCGTTTTTTTAATAATAAATATTTATTTGCATAAAACATGGTACATTTTTAGGTCTTATAACATAGTGTGTACATGCATGTTTTACCGGTTTATCGGTATGCAAATATTACGTCAGCGTGCAATTTAATAATTAAATTAGAAAAATACAAAATTACAATATTATTTCATCTTAATTTGAATAAAACAGTAAAAGAAAGAAAATATATACAGGCCTGGTCATATCATAATGCATAATGTCAAACTAGTATAATGGCAATCTTACAAACTCTAAATCATTTGTCAATTTAAAATTTCAAAAACTTTTAAGTTCGTAAAACTTTTATTAAACTACTGAATCGATTTTAATATAAACTGAATTAAATATGAAAATTTAGACTGAAAGCGATACATTATTTCTTCCTAAGTTAGGCGAGAAGAGCGATGGATCTCTTGCTCCATAACCCTCTCAGAAACGAGAGGCCTTTGCCCAGATGTGGGATTGTAACTCTTCATGCTAAATAAAAAGATTTCTATGAACCTATAAAGAATATCAACTATCAAACATCAGGCCTATTACAACGACTTCTAAATGGAAAAATAATAAGAAGGTATATAGATTTAAAAATACTAGTTTTTACGGATTTTATCGCGTTTAATAACTTTTTTATATACCAGACGTTTCGAGCACTTTACAGCACCCATGGTCACGGGTTACCACAGATTAAATTAATTTTTGTTCCGATCTACACAGTATGAACTTATAGTATCTTGAAGCCTTGCAGTTGTATGTTTGGGTTGGGATTTAATTTTAATGATTATAAGATCCCAAGCAGATGGTAGAGCCCATCCATCTTCTCTATTGAAATCATCCTTGGTAGGAATCGGTGCTCTTTAGCGAGGATTTGTGGTCTATCAAATCTGTTGTGACGGGGGCTATTCTGTACGTGTTAACAGTCTGCAGACTTCACAGAGCATCGATTCTTCACATCAGCTATATTATGTTCTTTAACGCGGGGTTTAATTGATCTTTAAAAAAGTTAATATACGCAATAAAGTCGATAAAAACTAGTATTATTTAAATAGGTAGTGTTCGCGTAAATATAAGAAATCATTAGGTATATACATAAATATTATGATAGCTAGTTGTCATTTAAGCTTACACAATAATTGACTCCTTTGGACTTAGTCCGAATGCTCAAAGCATTAATAAATTGTTCAAGTCAGCAATAGATCCCTAGTTCTTATGACTCACCATTTACGTACTTTGAGGTGGTATTACTTAAAACACTTAGTTTCTTTAATATTTATGAATACTATATACGGTATTGTAAGTTAAGGAGAATTAACTTCTTCTTTAGCGTTATACCTATAAACTTTTACGCCAGGGTTTGCTTTCCGACTTAAATGGCAATTCATTTGGCCCAGTCGTCGAGTGTAATTTCATTGTTGAATTTAACAACCTAATACTTGATCTCATGACATGGGTCCAAGTGATTTTTGTGTCTGCCGCAAGATCATCTTGCGTTATGCTCAAGATCTTCTTGCGTTCTGCTGTTATAACAAAGTTAGTTTAGTTTTTTCCTCTTGTAAAAGTGCCCGTTCCACAAACAACGGGCAATTTAAACGACCTCTGAACAATAAACATAAATAAAACATGCGTTCACTGCCCCTGGAGCGTTAATATTTTTACTAACTTACAAATTTGATTTATAGTCGAGAATAGCGCATTAGACCCGTTTTCTGTTCGAAACGCATTAAGGACGAAGTCAAGGCCTTCTATTTAAATGATTTCATTTGTGCCATCGTGAGGTGTGTTTATTGTAAAAAAATGAGAATTCTCTTAGTCTTAGTCTCTTAGTCTTTTAAGATACACGTCGTCGTTTTTTAGGGTTTCGTATTGTCGTATCTGGGACGTAAAAATTAATGTTTTCGGATCACTTTTGTTGTCGATTTTTGAATTAAAAACTTCCTTAGAATCGTTGTCATTTAAAACTCGACGAAACGAAAAAGCGACACTAAAAAGTGTCCTTCTTTATAGAATAAGGGTGACAAACGAGCGCACAGTCCACCTGATGGTAAGTGGATGCTGTGGACCATAGAGATATACATCTATCCTCGATTAAGAATCAAAATGCAGATGCGTTGTCACTCCTGAGGACTATGATGGAATGCCTCGTTTCCAGTAAAAAAGGATCACCGAATCTCTTCACTCACCATACGAAACACAGCAGTTTTAAGCTGCTATTTTACGCTGGTATTCTGTGAGAGCTTGGTCCTTGCCCCGGTCGAGCTGACCCATTCGATCTACAACCATAATATACCTGCAGCGTGGCTCTACCGTGTATAAAATTTCTTTTTCTGAAGGTTTTACTTTTACCACGTGTGAACTACATGCGTTTTTTTACATTTAACCCTCATGAAAAAGGTTTCACAGAGTAAATAATGGTCATAGGTATAATTTTAAGATATTTGATTTTATTTCCACATCAGTCCATCACACCCTTACTTTTTTTTTAAAATAACGAATTACTCTTTTACTTTACCTTTTTATAAGAAAACTAATCCAATCCAGTTCTAAAATATGTAAAAATTAATTACCTGAGATCAGTGTGAAAAGTAAAATGATGGCGTCATCATTAGAAACAGACTGCCGTAGGTAACAAATCGATAAGCGTAGCTTATTATTTAATTTTCAAGTGTTAATAAATCTTGATTCTTATCATTGCAATGAATATATTATACTTAATGTATGTAAATAATTGAAAATTTATTTGAATACTAATTTTAATATTATGTATATCGATATAATAATTGCTCATAAAATATGTTTTATTATATTTTAAAATGTTTTAAATATGTAATCTTTAAAAGTCAATTCAAACGACTTTATGATTATATATATGATGAATTTTTTTTTTTTTTTTTTTTTTATATATATATATATACATATATCATTATCATCATTACAACCCTTCACAAGTCCACTGCTGAACATACTCCACCGAGGAATGCCACAAAGCACGGTCATGTGTCACCTGCATCCATCGACTTCCTGCATGTCTTACCAGGTCGTCACTCCATCTAATATATATATATATATATATATATAGGTGTATATATATATATATAAACTATAAACTGGTTAGACTAGAACTATAACCTTCTATTATTAACTCCATTCGGAATCCATTTTTCCATTCATTTTTCTCTGAAAATGGAGTGGTTGATATGATGTTCTGTGAAAATCGTTTCAAATTTAAATTAAATTTTAAAAGTAAATACAGACGTACATCGGATATAATTTACAGGATGAGTGAATTGCTGAGTTCCGTCCGTTTTTCGATTGGGAGCATACAGCTGTCTTTGACATTTTAACGTAAAATCTCTAGAAAATTTTCCGAACGCTTGCCGCTTCCGAGTCTCGTTAAATGTGTATTGAACTATTTTACTGGCCTGTTAAAAAAAGTAGTACGTAAAGAAAGTGTGTCAAAGAAAATGTACAATTGAAAATCATAACATGTGTTAATTCAATACATAGTAATTTACTTTTGAAAATTCAATACATAGTAATTTATTTTAAAATATCACTATATTTTGCGTGGTAGAGCCATGCTGCAGTTATATTAGTTGTATAGTTGTACCACGAATTGGTCAGCTCGACCGGGGAAGGACCAAGCTCTCACAGAATACCAGCGTAAAATAGCAGCTTAAAACTGCTGTGTTTCGTATGGTGAGTAAAGAGATTCGGTGATCCTTTTTTACTGGAAACGAGGCATTGCATCATAGTCCTCAGGGGTGACAACGCATCTGCGTTTTGATTCTTAATCGAGGATAAATATAAGTGTGTATAAGTAGTAAGTGCCATCAATAATAAATGAACAAATATCACTTTCATTAAATAATAATATGTAAAGTTCTTGACCAGTAGGATGTCGAATGAAACTGAACATTAATTATATTCCACAAACAAAACTCGCTATAAGATTTTAAGGCCTAAAGTCAGAATCATTGTATCTAATTTCACAATAAACGTTAGTATAAATCATAAACATTTGCTTTTCGTATGAGCATATACATATATCAACCTTTTGTTACGTATAGTTTTCTTGAAGTTGTTAAGTAGCTCTACTGAATACTGATCTTACATGACGCCTTCATGGCCTTCCTAAAGAATTGCTCCAACTCCGTCTATTGTGGGAACGCCCTATATTCAGTTTACCGGTACGATGCTGTCCGGTATGATACTCGGGAACCTGTTTCCTAACGTCCTAAGTGTACCAGAATTTCTTGCTCCTTTATCTTGGGAACTTTTACTTGAAATTATTTGCGTGCAGCTATTCAGATCAGTTTTTCGAGCTACTGGACTGGAAAGGATACGGTATTAACATCAATGGCGAGTACTCACCTTCGATTTGCCGACGATATAGTCCTTATGGCAGAATCGCTGGAGGACCTTAGCACTATGCTCAATGACCTCAATGGTGTCTCCCGACGGATGGGTCTTAAGATGAACATGGACAAAACAAGGATCATGTTTAATGTCCATGTCACACCTATGCCGGTAGTTGTTGGGAGCACTATGCTCGAAGTTGTTGACGAGTACGTTTACCTGGGACAAATAGTCCGACTAGGTGAGTCCAACTTCGACCGAGAGGTCAATCGACGGATTCAACTCGGCTGGGCAGCGTTCGGGAAATTACAACACATCTTCTCGTCAGGTATACCTCAATCTCTGAAAACTAAAGTGTACAACCAGTGCGTGTTGCCAGTGATGACTTACGGATCTGAGACGTGGTCCTTCACAGCTGGCCGTATGAGGACGCTCAAGGTCAGCGGTCGCTCAGCGAGCTGTGGAGAGGGCTATGCTCGGAGTTTCTCTGCGTGATGGACTCAGAAATGAGGATATCCGCAGTAAAACTAGAGTGACCGACATAGCCCAACGGATTAGTAACCTGAAGTGGCAATAGGCCGGCCATATAGCTCGAAGAACCGATAACCGATGGGAGAGAAAAGTTCTGGAGTGGCAGCCTCGTACCGGTAGGCGTAGTGTAGGGCGACCCCCCACTAGATGGAGTGTCGACCTGGTAAGACATGCAGGAAGTCGATGGATGCAGGTGGCTCAGGCGGTGCGGTGCTTTGTGGCGTTACTTGGGGGAGGCCTATGTTCAGAAGTGGACTTGTGAAGGGCTGTAATGATGATGATGATGATTCAGATCTTGCAAGGCCAGTGTTACTACGGAAAGTATTATCTGTTTTAGAGTCCCTCTAGCTTAACCCTATATATTGGTACAACAGAAGCGAAAATTGCGCGCCTAAATAATAATAATAATAATTCTTTTATTTCAGACTTAGATCCATATTAGTTATTAGTTTTATTTCCCTTTACATGCGTATAATGTATGTAATCAGATGAAAAAAAAAATAATTCCATCAAAAATATAATTGTAAGAAAAGAGCCAAGTTCGGTACTATACGATGTTGGGGTTATCGGCTTCGGCAAAAAGAGTTTAGATTTAAACGGGCACCAAGCTCAAGACCTGTTGACACATTTGCAGTTTTCAATGTACAATTTGTAGATTTTTTCTTTTAAGTAACCTAGAAATGGCCTAGGTTTTTGATGAGTGAGCCAGTGAATGAGATAGCACAATTATTAACTTAAGAACTGTAACAGTTTTTTTTTCATAAAATTCGAGGCGACAGTAGCCTAATGGCAGGGCGCGGACCGCGAACTCAAAAAAGGTCGTGGGTTCGAATCCGCTATTCGACTACTGGCGTGAACCACTCGTAACACAAGCAATTTAAGCTTACCACGAGTGGTTAAGGGGGGAATATTAGGAATGTTTATAGAATTGTTAATATTCTTTTTTTTTAAAAAAATGGGTCCTTATTAGGTATTTACCTACGTAAAATAAAAGGCGTGTAGATCGAATAGTTTTTGAGTTGTGGGGGTTAGAAAATGGCTCAAAATAGTTTAAGTGAACATACACACTGCCGGTGCGTCGCCATTTCCTTTTACAAACTAGGTTGATACACGGATACCTTATCTATGATTAATACGGGAAGGGAAAACTTTGTACCTCTCTTTAAGGGGAAATATAACCTCAAATGGCTTAGCAAGATCCTCCGTTATGCCGAAAATATTGCAGCATTAATTTTGAAATAAATATATGGTAAAGTTGAGGATTAATGTTAAGGACTATGTTAGACGAAAACACGATTCCGTAACATTTTCTCGATAGAAAAAAAAATCCCAAAGTTACCTCCAAACTGAACAATAAACCGCTGTTATTCATAAAATACTTTAAATAAAATCATCAAACTTTGCATACTAACTGAACTAACTATAAAGCAGCGCTTTTTTATTTTTTTAAATTACCATTATTTTCACTGTAAAAAGAAATTACCTAAACTATCGGCGTCCTGAAGCTTGTTTCCTGCCTCCCGATTCCAAGCTTCAGGACGCCGATAGTTTAGGTGGTTTATTGTTCAGTTTGGAGGTAACTTTGGATTTTTTTTTCTATTGAGAAAATTTTACGGAATCATGTTTTTGTCTAACATAGTACTTAACATTAATCCTCAACTTTATCATATATTTATTTCGAAATTAATGCTGCAATATTTTCGGTATAACGGAGGATCTTGCTAAGCCATTTGAGGTTATTTTCCCCCTTAAGCATATTGCACGCACTGAGAAGTGTGAGATTTGGCATAGTTAAAGTTTATATGGACAAGGAGTGCAGAAAGCAAAATTTTATTTAAAATATGTGTTACAAAAACATTAAATTAAATATACGTTATATATCGCTTAGACAAATTATGTCGTTTGTTGCCTTACGTTTACACTGCCAATGTCTCAGCGTTACCAAAGAGTATATAATCACTATGTTTTAGACAAAAAAAAACTTTTTTTTATTTTGTATATTAGTTATCACTTCTGTGTTTTATATATTAATGTGCAGTTTAAAGTGAAATACTTTCTACAGAATTTCTACCATTAGGCGAGCACTAGTATAATTTATTAGCTTCATTATGAAACAGCGAGATAAATATTCCGCCAGTAATGCAGTTCATATTATGTATATGAACTGCATTACTGGCGGAATTATTTTTGATATCGTTAATGATTAAATATAGCATCCTTCAAAAATGTTGCAATGAAATGAAGCATGAACTCTCGTAGCCCTAAAACGTTCCAAGACCGCATGCGGGCTGAGCGTTCTGATAGGTTGATTGTTTTGTTTGATTACATTGAATACAAGCTGCGCACGGCAACTGTAAAATTTATTTAACTGTAAATAATTCGATTGTCGTCTATCAGTCTGCCGTGCGTGACGCTTACGGTGTCTAGTCTGTTACCCTCCCTAGTATAATAGAGGCTGAAATAGTCGTAGATTGTTACGGAATGATATTTTAAAAGAAATAATTTGTAATGTTTTAACTAATGTACTGCGATTTCGCAGTAGATAATACGTAGTATCACACGTGGTAGAGCCATTCTACAGCTATATTAGTAGTATAGTTGTAGCACGATTGGATCGGCTCGGCCGGGGAAGGACCACGCTCTACCAAAAATAGCAGCTTAAAGCCGCTGTGTTTTGTATGGTGATTGTACAGAACCGGAGAAAAAATTAAAGCATTTCGATTTTATCCTCATGGATGCATCTGCATTTAAATTTTTTACTGAGGATGGATATCGATGTCTATGGGCCACAGCATAAACTTACAATTAGATGGACTGTGTGTTACTGTCAGCCCACCTTTGTGCTATAAACGAAGTCATACATATTAAAAACCGTCAATTTCAATAAATGAAATACTGATATTTTTTATGTCAAATCGTATAACATGAAACATTTACCGTGTGTGGGGTTTGCGTGTAATCTTATCTCATTTCGGTTCATGCATAACATCACATGGCCACTCTGCGTGTAATTGTTTAGCGAACTCACTTTATTGTATACAATGTTTATGATAAACTACATTGATATATCTAAATAAATAAAGTACTTTGTTAGGGGTTCGTAACTACTTATTCTTCAAACTGTAAAACCTGGAACTGTTTTCGCTTTAAACTCCGCCTTACTTGGACAGCCGTGAGCCGTGACTTACGAATATACAGTTCACCTGATGGTAAATGGGAACACTCTTAATTATCTATACCACCAAGAAATAGTAAATACTGCAGCCCCCATTACCTATATTGTTACGGGTTTGCGAGTAAAATTACTGCTCACGTGTTCCGTACCGTTTTACGTTTTTAAAGGTAAAACATGAACATAACATAAACACTCACGCCTGTTACCCAGAGGGGTAGGCAGAGACTACGGACTTCCACTTGGCACGATTCTGACACACCTCTTTCGCCTCTTTTAGATCCAGATATCTACGCATATCATATCACATCGTTGGTTAAGGGTACTGCTAATGTGGCTCATTTTCAAAATATTGCCAAATTGTTGGATGAACCTTTTTCTAGGGCGTACCTTCCCCGACTCCGTTCACATCTGCACTATAAATTTGCTTTGTCACTCTTTCCTCGTTCATTCTTTCTACATTTTAAAGATATGAGCATAAATAGAATATTTGAATGTTTCACATCTAAATTTCAGTTCTAGATCCGACAGGCTACCAGTTTGCGCACGTTTAGGTGCATATTAAAAGTAGAATAGTATTTACGCATTGATATAGCTATCTCATTTACATCAAACGTTAAAAATCAGCAGTCAATAAGGTGCGTCTGTTACTGAGATCATTAATGCGTATGCGTGACGATTGCAATCAATCCTACAAAGGGAGAGGATAATGTTTCTTAGTAAACATAAATATAATATGTAAAATGTTTATTATTTAAAGACACCGCACCGTATTCATATAAAATTTCTTTGGTTCACCAAAGAACTTTTATATGAATACAACCGTTGATTTTATGGACTGATGAAGAAAAAGAAGATGAATCATATCATAAAATACGACATTAGTCTTATATTTTTGTCTATATTTATTTAGGGATTTTTGTTAGTGAACACCCAATCCCACTAGGCTGTTAGCTGAAAGACTTATTAAGCTACTGGCGTACGACAGATACATGAATATTTTTTTTATAGAAGAGCGGGCAAACGAGCATGCGGCTCACCTGATGTTAAGTGACTACCGATGCCCATGATCAACCGCAACACCGGGGCAATTGCAGGTGCGTTGCCGGCCCTTTAGAAAGGAGTAAGCTCTTTTCTAAATATGATGTAACCTCGATTGTTTTCCGGGACATTAATGGCAATAAACAGAATTGGCTACATCTATGACTGGAAGATTGTTGGTGCGATGGGTGAGGATCTTTCCATTCATTACGTGAGCCGTATAACTGTTTGCCCCATATTCTTTAAAAAAACCTACTTTTACTAAATATTTGGAAGTGCAGCTTTATGTGATTGAAGTATTAATCTACAATTGGTACTGAAGAACTCGTCTAGTGGTTTCTCATGGTATTTTTTACAACATTAATGTTCCAAATGATTTGATAGTCCACCTGATGGTAAGTGCACACGGTACTGCAACCAATTTTAAATAAAGAAGTCCATAGGTCGCGTATAGCGTCGGCTATCTTTAATGGACTTTGGATTTTCAGCCTATTATTGTACTTTTGTCTAAATACATAACAAAATTAATACGTTAACGAAAAGTCTTGTATCCTTATACATACCGATAGGCTAACAATGGTCTGAAATCTCACGTTTTAATAAAATAAAAATCCATTCAATTCGGATAAAACCGCGCTGTTGTGTTTACTTTAAGGAGGCCAAAGGTTTCTTTGTACAAGATACGTGACTCTTTTTATACATTTATTTGCCTTTGTTATCAAAATCATTGGTTTGCTTGTTATACTCGCATATATTCAAATAATCTGTTAATAATAAACATACGTACAATATAAACAATATTTATTCATGTCTTTGTGTTTTGTGCTGCTTTTTTGATAATATTATAGGGACAAACCAGCTAAATGTCAAAGACTTGGTGTTTTTTTTTTGTTATGGAATAAAGGCGATAAACGAACAAAGCCTGATGAAAAGAAAAAAAAAAGAAAAAGGAGATGGTAAGTGGTTACATTAAGATACAAAATGCAGATGCGTTGTCACCCTTGAGGATTAATATGGAATGCCCCGTATCCAGTAAAAATTCCAGTAAAAAATCTCTACACTCACCATTCGAAACACAGCAGCTTTGGTGTGCATACGCATGTATTCTGTGAGACCGTGGTTCTTCCCCGGTCATGCATTACGATACATTCGAGCTTCAACCATAATATAGCTGCAACATGGCTCTACCAAGTAAAAAAAGATTTCCGCCTATGAGTCCTCCTGGGTAGTTGCCACCTTCTCAACTATTTCTGGCGCTAAGTCTAAGCCTGTGCTGCTGTATCCCGGTCTTAAGGGTATAGGTCTCCAGTATATTTACAGGCTGTGAGGCATTTCATCTTAGTTCGTAGAGGTTTTACGTGTTAGAGCCATTCTGCAGCTATATTGTGCTTGAAACACGAATGGGTCGGCTCAACCGGGATAAGACCACGCTCTCACAGAATACCAGTGTAAATGCTGCTGTGTTTCGTATGCTGTGTGTAGGGAACCGGAGACCCTTTTTACTGGAAACGAGGCATTACATCTCAGTCTTCACGGGGACAACGCATCTGCATTTTGATTCTTAATTGAAGATAAATGAGGATGGAGGTATGGGTCACAGCATTCACTTATGGACTGTGTGCTCGTTTGTCAATTGTCACCCTTATACTATTAAAAACTTGGCTTCTTTTCTTGCAATAAGTTGTAGGGTGTCCATGGATTTAAGTAGCCAGTTACCATCACGTGGACTGTAAGTTTTAACAAAAGCTGTAAACTAAAGCCGTAGATGCATTTAAACCGCTTCGGACTAAAATAATGCCGCACAGTCCGTAACTGCAATAGTTGTCTGCCTAATCGTATACTTTAAACCAGAGTTGGGCCGATTAGCCGCTTACTAATCGGTGAAGGCCTATTTGTAGTCACCGATTAGTCGGCGATTAATCGGCTAAAAAAGGCCGGTTAATCGACTTTTTATTTTATTAATTTCAGCAAAGGTTTTTTGTGATTTTCTGCTTGGTAACTGCGGCTACATTGATATGTGTAAAGTTTTAAATTTAAGAAAAGTATAGTTTATCTCCTATGTGTAAACTCACATCAGATTTATACGTAGTTAAATTAAATAAATAATAAAGTAAGTAGGTTCATACATAACTTTTATTGAAATTAAAACTAAATTGTTATTGTTTTTGTACTAAAAATTAAATCAAATTGTTATTTTTCTGTACTTAAAATTACAATAAATTGTTTTTTTCCTGTAATGTTATTAAATAAAGAATCTATAATCATCTAATAATTTTTTTAAAAGGAATACTCAATTTGTAAAAGTATTGAAGGCTTTTTAGTAAATATTTAATTCATTTGTTATATTTAACCAGTGGTAAATAGTGATGCAAAAAGGCCAAAATCTCACTCTTTTCTGGTAGAAGTCGATTTTTTTTTGTTTCGTAGATCCTGGATATTCCCTGCCTCAGACAAAAGTCTCTCACTATACACAGAGCTGACGGGGCAGCAAAGGAAAACTTTGGCTGAACGGGACATTTCTGGATATCTGGGAGAATTTTTATTCCACTATTTAAATTTATCATCAGATAGGGATCGGCTGGCCGATTAATCGGCTAATCGGCCAATCGGCCAAAGTACTAATCGGCCCAACTCTAATTTAAACGCATTCGTAATACGTATATTCATAGTTTATTTGCACCTAAAATGTGTCGAACAAACGCGAGAAAGCGAGCACCATAAGGCGCTTTACACACGGAGCAACTTTATCGTGTGACAACTATCAACTTTTCGAAAGGTTTCTTTACAAATTGCTAGCCAAACCAAACCAAATAGACTGGTTTACAGTTGCAGCAATTTTATGTCAATCTGTGAGCAACGTTATGAACGTTGCTCACAGATTGCTGAGCTGAGTTGCTCATTCTACTCAGCGATCAGCATTGTGACGATGGATACCGAAGAAGCAGCACTTGTTCTCATTGTATTACGTCGTCGCCGTCGACGGCGTCAACAAAGACAAAAAAATTATAAGTTAACTTAGTCATCGTTTCCAGTTGCTATAATAACTGAAAACTGTTGACGATCACCGGAAATCGACACTCGACACAGTTGCTATGTGTGCTCAATGCCATTTGATAATATGTAAACAGCTAGTTGCCAGTTGCCATGTGTAAAGCGCCTTACGGCGTATCATCAAATCATATTATAATGATAATTTTACTGATCTAGACATTTTTGCTTTGTCATTTGTAATGTTTAAAAGTGTATTTAAAAAAAACGTACTATTGAGTAAATTATTGTCTAATAACTTAAACAGATTATTATAGGTGTAACTATTGTTTCTTGGGACGAGTTTTGGATAGCATAGCCACTGTCGTGTTTGTGATGGTTGAGATTTGCTCAGGGAAATCTCGAATTATTCGACTACTTGTGATACTGATACAACATATTTGCTGTACAACATAATATTACTCTTATTGTGATATTACTTTGTGGATAACGGTGCTGGTTGCGTAATTACTTGGTTTTCCTTTTTATAAGACCTGTATCCAAAGAAATATAAAAAAACAGCAAGCAACAAAAACTTATTTTTTATATCTATGCCTGTATCTGATTTACATATATGTTTTACACAATTGTTTGTTGTCTTGAAGGAAAAATAAAATGAAAAAGTCTAACAATTAGATCAGAACATAGCAATACTACAGATAATACCTATATCCTACCTTTCAAATCGCTTCGAACACATCGGTGGGTCTACTACAACATAGGTATAGGTTTTTGTAAAGCGCCCATTACATTATCCAATTTGCAGAGCGCTAGATTTAGTGCTATAGCGTGGTATAAAAAGAGCTCACTCATTACACTAGACTAACTAGCGAAGCTAGTTGGTTTAACTTCCTTTTATTTCGGTAGTGATCGTCGTCCAAACCGCATCTTTCAAAAAGCTCTGAATGAGTATGGTGGTCAAAACACCAGAAAGTTGGCATTGTTTTAGCTATGGTGTCAATTTTAATGATAATTAATTTAAGAAAAATGCAAAAAATGTTGGGTCAAAGAATATGTTATTGCTGAGACAAAAACTGTCAAATATGAACAATGTGAATTCCTTGTAAGAGAGAACTTTTTTTCATATGTCTTTGTTTTTATAATCCTTGTGTTTTTTATCCCAAAGAAATAGCAAGTTTTTGTATAATTCATTATTTCATATTTACGAGCACTTCTTTTCCTTAGTCGATGATTGCGTCACGTCATTTTTATCTTATACCAAAAATACGTCCTGTTCGAACACACGCCGACTGACTTACTGACCTAGCATAGCTCGTGTTTAGCACGCTAGAACGCTTAACACCATGGAATTTAGTGCACTAGCTAGTGTACGAGATGAGCTAGCGCGGCAGAGTCCATACGATCGCACTAGATTGGATCACTAGCTGTCTAGCTGCCTTTACACAATATAAATTTAGCATGCTAACTCACCTAGCGCTCTGCAAATTGGATAATGTAATGTCCGCTTAAACATAAAAGTTCACAGCGAAAAATAGATACAACCAACACAAATTTCTATTCTTGTTGAATAGAGATATAAATATAAAATAGCGACTTCGAGCGGTGACATCATGTCTCTTCGGTTTTGGTAAGTTAATTTCGCTTGCGTTGACATGGCTTACGTCATTAGGTTTAGTGACAGACTTTCTTCAATCAGTACATACTGTAGTTCCTTATTTAGAAGGATTGATAAACATTTTGATTATTTCTTGTATCTGTTTAACGTACTCATCGATATTAGATTAGACGTTATCTGGCTGAAACGCATATTTGGAAAAGGCTGGTGGGAATTCTTAAGAATACAACTTTTTTTTATACGTGGTAGAGCCATGCTGCAGTTATATTAGTAGTATAGTTGTAGCACGAATGTGTCGGCTCGGCCGGGGAAGGACCACGCTCTCACAGAATACCAACATAAAATAGTAGCTTAATGCTGCTGTGTTTCTTCGTATGGTGAGTGTAGAGAACCGGAGACCCTTTTTACTGGAAACGAGGCATTCCATCTTAGTCCTCACGGTTGACAACGTATCTGCATTTTGATTCGTAATCGAGGATAGATGTAGATGTCTATAGGCCACAGCAGCCACTTACCATCAGGTGGACTGTGTGCTAGTTTGTCATCCTATCCTATAAAAAAATAAACATGTTTTTTCAACGAAATAACTTTGCTTCGCTTGCAAAAAATAAGTTTAATCTTAAGAAAAATTAATCAAAATTATATTACTTTTTCATTCTTGAAGTTTCCGGTGCTTTACAGCACCCGTAGTCACAGGAGGGGGGGGGGGGGGGCTGAGGTGTTTGACGACATGATGTTTTAGTTAACCCGGGTTACCTTCAACATTTCAATATTAACTTTTGGTTTGGTCCTGCGCCCAATGAAATTTTGCACTGGTATACTTGGGTTTGGGTTTAGGTTATTTATTTTAATAATATTAGAATCTCAAGCAGATGGTACTCAGCCATCTTTTTTAGAATTTGGATATTTTTTTTAATTACATTAGCTTCACGAATTATTCTCGGTAGAAGTAGGTGTGCTTTTGTGAGGAGGGTGGGCATTTTATCACATCTGATGTAATGGTGGGGACGATCTTGAACATGTTCACAGACTGCAGACTTTTTGGAGTTAAGTTAAATCTGTCAAAAACATCAGAATTCTGTTTTGATTCATAAATATCTATTCATTATGAAATATAAACTAAAAAAGAAAGCAAAATAATTCACACTTAAGTCGGTTAAGTGCCAAATAACGCTCATTTGAATTCAAGGTATAATGCATAATTTCAATTAGAACAATTGAGACCCTTACCACCGTATAAAAGGTGCTCTGTAGTCAACGAGCTGAATGTGACTTTTGAAGCCACAAACAATCGACTCGCGCTTTCACGCAATTATTCGAACCTCAAAACAAAGCGTCCCTGCGTGAATACTGTGCTGATTTTTTTTAAGCGCGCAAGCATGTGCAGCTGTGGAATAAGTTTAAAGGGTCATTTAGTTATTTAATTATTTGACCTTCTAGGGTTCGGTTGGCATGTACGATTATGTAATGATCAAGCAATTTGAGTTCCATTTCTTGTCATTAGTAACAGTTCAATGGTACCAGCAACTGATCTTGATCGGTAATAAATAAAAGATAATTGTTCAATCTTATACAATAATAAATACCAAAAATATGAGCGTCTTTGTCAGTTTTTGAAATATGTATTAGAATTTTATTTTTTTAATATCTCACACAAGGATTTTCCCCTGAATCTTAACGCTAAAGTGCGTGGTCCAGTACTTATACAGCAGATTAACTAGTAATTAATCTGCAAATTACCTACCTGAATCTGATAAAATGAGAAAAAATTATTCAGTTCTCGCATTAACTAATTACTCTGCAGACTTCCTTGGTAATCTGCAGAATAACGACTACTTCCTAGATAGTCTGCGGAATAACGGTAGGTTAAGATATGATAGTGATACCTCTTACCTTATAATTATATAAAATAAAATATTGAAAGGATTTTTTAATTTCAAAAAGTATAAGTAAGTCAAAAGTTGTTTTGTCTAACATTCTTGGACGAAACGACTTGACCGCAATAAAAAAAAAAATAAAAACAGTCCGACGATTAAAGACTACAGTCATTTACAAAATATTGGAAATAAAGTTATAAATTTGCAATACAATCAGCTCTCTGTCTTCCGCGATTTAACGGTGTAGCATCCGTTAATATGCAGAATACTTAAGTAAAGTGCATATTTGCTTCTTTAACAAAAAATTCGTATATTAACGTATCGCACCCGATCATCTGCAGATTAGCTCGCACACATTTCGCATTCTAACGATAACATATGACATAAATTACATTCAGCCCCGCGGCCCTCAACGGCACACCTCAATGCCCCGGAGCCGTCATTTAGAAGTCCACTATGGATATGGGATTATACGCATACGCGCCTCGCGGGGGCAATAACGGGTTATATTGGACTTGGACCGACTAAAACCCCATGGTGTTCCATATTCGCCGCATATTGGCAGGATCATAGTAATGCTTTAGCACACATCCGCCGCGCCGGCCCACTAGCGCCGGCAGCACTCTTCGATCAATAAGCAGCACTAGAACACCAGACGCACCTTCCTCCGCGGACCCCAATATATCTCTCTCGGAATATACTGGATGACCTTTTTTACCGTCTGAAAAAAAATGGTGTATGTAACATGTGATTTGTGTGTGTGTTACAAAAAATAAAAACAAAAATTTAATAATACAAATTGATAATTTGTATTAATAAATAAAATAGCACCTTAATGCTGCCGTTTCCTAGGGTAAGACAAAACGTAGTGATTATAATAATATTCCAAACATCTTTGAATATTCCATTTGACCAGTGTATAGAACCGAACCCTTTTTGCTAGTAACGAGGAAATTTATCTTAGTTCTCAGGGGTGACAACGAATCTATATTTTGATTTTTTATTGAAGACATGTAGGCGCGTGTTTTTGTGTCACAGCAACCATTCACCATCATCATCAGGTGAACTGTGTGCTTTTTTATAACCCTTTTTTTAATAAAATATTTTTTACCTGTTTAATAATATTGAAAAAAAAAACGTTAAACTTACGTGGTAGAGCCATGCTACAGTTATATTAGTGGTATAGTTGTAGCACGAATGGGTTGACTCAACCGGGGAAGGACCACGCTCTCACAGAATACCAGCGTGAAATAGTAGCTTAATGCTGCTGTATTTCGTATGGTGAATGTAGAGAACCGGATAACCTTTTTACTGGAAACGAGGCATTCCATCTTAGTCATCACGGGTGACAACGCATCTGCATTTTATTTTGTAATCGAGGTTGTACATATAGAAGTCTATGGGCCGTAGCAACCAGTTACCATCAGGTGGACTGTGTGCTGGTTTGTCACCAGATCCTAAATAAAAAAAAGCAATGAGAGCTAGTTTATAGTGGTACAAATTGTTATTTTCTTACAAATAAGAAGGGAGAGAGGTGTACTTGACTCAATTTTAAATTTCTTTAACAATAATATTTCTGGATATTCAGACATTTCAAGTTCACATACCGGATAAATCTGATAATCTTAAAGTATAAAGAAATTTTAAACTACAGTGTATACTAGGTACCTATTCTTAAAGATATAAAAGCATTCATTATATTTATCAAAGTGTTAACGAGCCTGCTTGTCCGGACCAGTTGGGTCCAGTAGTATGTCCATATTTAAAGCAGATAATAATATAAAGGGTTTTATTCATCGTAAAAGTCATTGACCCACCTCGCGGGCCCTCCGCTCGAAGTCTTCCATCGAAGCTGTAAAGGCTGCCGGCTGCCGTGTCAGTTGTGTATGCCTTACATATTAAAAAAGGTATTTACGAACAGTTATCCGTTTATTATTACCTATTTTATCAGGTATGTATACTTTGGAGTAACTATTATTTCTCGAGTTTCTATTTTAACAAGACCAGTGAACCTAAAAACTCATAAAAGTTGTCATATATTACAAATTACAAACTTGAGTATGTTAATATTTGAGTCGTCTACCTTACTGTCTTATTAATAAGAATTGCTTATTCAAAGCTTAATTCGAAGTTACACTTGGACTAGCTAATCTCAGAGTAACTGACTATTTGAAGTAACCTCGGACTAACTATACATTCCTTACGCCGGGATTAACGCTTGCGCTATGGCAAACCAAGTAAAAAGAGTGAGTCAGTGAATGATTGGTGAATGAATTCAATGATGACATTAATGACAGTGACAGGCAATATTTTGAGTTTGACAAGAGATACGTGTTACGTGTTGTTCCTTGTTCCTCGTGTTGATTTCGGACTCGGTGGAAAAACTAAGTTCTAAATATAATAACTTTTAATATTTGTAACGAAATTTTAGAATTAAGAAAAGAGCGTGAAGGGCAAAATTAATTAAACATTTTGTTTTGTTCTTTGGGGATAAATAAAACCTTTTGTACATGTAATTATTGTATATTTATTTTAAAAAAATCTCTAATAAATGCTGCCCGAACAGAATTTCCTCTAACGGAGTTATTTACTAATTGCGTGACTGGTACATTTTCATCATCTCCTTATACTACATCCTCAAGCAGATTTTGTTTTTGCATTGCAATGTATATAGTTTTGTATGCTCTTATTTAGTATTTAGTCCTCGCAGTAAACACCGAAACCTTTGCTTCCCTCCAAAGCATTGTTCTACAGTTTTACGGGCCCAGATGTGTACATTCCTTCCTTTTGTTTATTATAACGCAGAATAGGAGTGATTAAATAAGGAGTACAAGCATAACCAGAATTTTCGAGAAGTCTGTTTAAATTCTGACTGCTCAAACGTTTTAATGCGACTTTCATTAAATATTCTCGAGTCATGCGTGCTGCCTTGCCAATGTGCCACTGTATCAATGACCTCTAAATTTCCATTTGACACAACCTGGAACAAAGCACTCATAACTTCTTTAATATGAAATAATGGATTGAGGTGATTGTATTGAATCTAAGAAAATAACTAAGTACCTATATGGCAAAGATGGGCTAGCTAGGTGCTATAAAACTTACTTGTACATTTATTTAACTGTATCCTTTCCAGTTTATGTAGTATTGTCCGATGTTTCCAGCGACTTTCGGGATTCGAATATGTGGCAATCAATAGCCCCAATCACTTGTCTAAATCCACATAATAAAAACTGTTTGGGGTGAAACGTAAAGTTTTACAAAATGTCAAAATACGCGACTAGTCTATGCTTACTCAGTCGTTAAACTAGGTACCGCCAAGGATTAACTTTTATTCCGAGAGTAGATTCGGATTATGTTTACTCCCTCCTTACTCTATGTTTATTAATACTGAAATTAGATATTTTAAGCTTTAAACTAGGAGTAAAGTTAATCCTGCTCAAGTCTGTGTTTATTAATAGGGCTGTATAAATAATAAATTAGAGTATACATAAGCTAGCTATCTTTATATATATACCTACTCAAATAGTGGCATTTTGCCAACGAAAGGACAACAGATGCGTTATGTGTATAATAATATCTCTCCAATATCATAAATGTTAAATGAGTCCGAGTTCGGTACAAAGGAGGTTCGACGTCCGCTTCGTCGATGAAAGAGTTGAGATCAGAAAGGTCGCCTCTATAGAAGTTGTGTAGATCATTTCATCTATAGGATTTCGGGACGTTCTTAGTCCCCAACAAATCAGTAAGCTGAAGTAGCGATTGTGGCTGAAAACCGATGGAAAAGAAAGATTGTCGAGTGACAGCCTTGTAGTTTCAAGCACAGTGTTGGGCGACTCTCCACTAGGAGTGAAGATCTGCTGAAATACGCTGGTTGGTCGTCGAACCGAAGTCGAAGGATGCAGGTGACTCAGGACCGTACTTTGTGATAATATGTGGGGGAGGCCTTTGTTTAGCTGCGGTCGAGTGTGGGCTGTAGTGATAGCGTGTGAGTGAAAGAACACAGGAGTTCTAATTTGACTTGTTAATAGCCAAATTTTTAATTTTAAAATGTCGTTAAGTATCGTGGTGTCACAGTCACTTTGACGCAAAGTGATAGAGAATATTTGGGCATTAAAGAATGAAATTGACTTCAATAGATAATAAACTGTACTGATTACATTCCCTCTAGGATTTACACAAAAGAGTTTAGTAAATGTAGGGAAGATGTACACTAGGTTACACTATATAAAAACTAAAACGTAGTGACTAGTGATAGATATAGAGTATAGTAGAGATATAAAGTGATAGTCTGTTTTTTTTTTAAATTAGTACCGAAAATTTTTACTGCTTTATCGTGTATTTATATAGAGGTCAGTGGTTGTTATTAGTACATATTACCAAAGAGAATGTAATCATCACGTTTACACGGTACGACGTTTTAGTGACGTTTACGTTTGTCACAGATATATGTAGTTTTTTTAAAAAAAATAAAATCGAATGGAAAGTGATGTCGACAAATTAGAATAATAATAATAATAAGAAATACGAGAAATTACTTACAACGTTTATTTAAATTATAATATTCGTTACTATTATTGTAAACCTAAATAAAATATAGAAATTTTGACAGACAAAGTGTAAGAGAAGCATGAATAAGTATGTTATTAGAAACACTTTAAATTAGTTAGTGTGGATTAAATTTATTATGACATACTTTTACTTAAACAACTGTAACCAGACGAGACTTAGGTTACCTGATGGTAAGTGGATGTTGTGGTCAACAGTTTGCTGGTTTGAGTTGCTATGCAGATGCGACCCACTCTTTATGACCAAGCTTAAATTACTGTAAAATGTGTCCTCGGTATAATATAATGGAAACGGGCAGCATCCAATGATCCAGATAATGTCTTGTTTGCTCATAACTGATAAATATTAACTGTCTTACTCTTATCTTTGTTCCTACCGTAAGCTTGAACAATAACGTGGGTTAACTTTAACTAAGTTTAATGAGATGAGCAGACAGTATGGAAACTAGATGAATAGTTCATCACATAATACAGTAGATAGTACACCAGAGTGCTACCTATTCGGGTCCACGCATACACAAATGTAATTCTTTTGTTTACAAGCTGTTCACGCTTTTTTATAGCAGAGATAATGTGTAGATGTAAGACGACACAAAAACAAACGCGAAGGATTAATTTGAGGGTAACTCAAAAATTCTTCGTTACAGCAGTATAAAGTTCGACGCAGGCACGTGCTGGGTGATTCCGTCAGTCAACGATTACGTTATCTTATTTCTGTTGTTGAGAAGCTGTCCAGTGCTGTTACATCGTAATAAGCATTGCTGTTGATTTGTTTATTTAACCTATTTTTATGTTATCGTGTAATGATGTCCATCATGTTACACTACATGTGTAATGGTGAAGAAGCATTTTACGGTATGGTCGAATTGAATTTTAACGCGTTACACTGTTTTATTGCCGGGAATGAATACATGGTATAGCCATGCTACAGCTATATTAGTAGTATAGTTCTGCCACGAATGGGTCGACTTGACCGGGGAAAGACTACGCTCTCACAGAATACCAGCTTTGTATAGTGAGTGTAGAGCACCGGAGACCCTTTTCCTGGAAACGAGGCATTCTATGTTAGTCCTCACGGGTGACAACGCATCTGCATTTTGATTCGTAATCGAAGATAGATGTAGATGTCTATGGGCCACAGCAACCACTTACCATCAGGTGGACTGTGTGCTCGTTTGTCACCGTTATCCTATAAAAAAAGTGAATGATAAACGGCGTAAACAAGGAGGATCAAGTTAAAACCACCGCTACCGCACTGATTTATTCTTGACATCATGTTCTTGACGAGTGTTTTGTATTTACAATAGGAGCAAGCTTTTTGTTTATCTCGTGTATGAGAATTTTTTTCGTCGGTCCGGAAAGGGCCTACTCCTGGATGTCAGTTAAAAATTGCAATACCGGACAGTTCCGTGCAGTTGCGGTGTAAGAATATCCACTACCCCATGTCATACGTACAACACGTACGAATTAACTTGAGACTCCGCTGGAATGCGACCCCCTTCCCGACTCCCCGCACCGCGTCCCGCGCTGGCCGTGCGCGCTCAGTACCGATAGCATTTTTGTTACGGATACGCGTCTCGACTCTAGTTCGATATTTTTGATAATTGTTTGTTGTTTGGTTTGGACTTTTGTTTGTTTTTGTTATACTTGAACGTTATTTTATCTGTTTGTTGTTAATTGTTGTTAAATGAGAAAGTGTGTATGTTTATTTCTTTGTCCTTCCTTGACGCGTTAACTAAAAATAATATTATGTATATTATAAAAAATAAATATTTAAAATATATAAAAATGGCAACAGTATATCACTTATTACTTCACCCCTTGCCAGAACATTTTATTTTGTTTTTATTAATAATCTCATGCAAATCTCAAAAATTTCAAATAAAAAAATATTACGACGCATTATTTTGCACACCGTACATTGACAATACGTCATCGGCCCAGGTCTCAAGTTACTTCGTACGAGTTATACCGTGGATGACGTAAGAGGCGACAGAGGGAAACAAATTAAAAGATGGGCTGCAGTGTCTTTCTAATAACGTTTAAAAATAAAAAAAAAACTGCGCTTGCCAATACTGTTGCAACTATCAAATAAATATCCCCCTAAGAGGCAATCCACGGGGGAGGCATATGTTCAGCAGTGGGCTTTAATATCTACCTATGTGTAATGGCGTCGTGGGAGAATAATTTTCTTCAGCGTCTTTCTAATAATGTTTAAAACCAAAAAAAACTGTTTGCCAACCCGCTTGCCAAGCGTGGCAACTATGACAAATATCCCCTCTATGAGGCAATCTATGGGGGAGGCCTATGTTCAGCAGTGGACGGTAACAGACAAGAGAATTCTCGCTCGTTTGATTTACGTCTCGTATGTTACAGTCCAGTCCACAGTGTTACATACAGTCCAGTATGTTACATGCGGTTATTTGAGATGTTTCATTAGGGGCCCACGAGATCTTTCTGGAATTTAAACAGTAACTTTTGCGTCACGTATAAACATTTTCACGTATATCTTAAGAAAATTGTCGGTGTAAATAAATCTCATTTGAAACATCTCATTGTATATGCATTGTCTATGATCCCAGCGGAATATTTTACGTACATCATGTTGTTTTATTGCGCTCGGTTTATCTAACTCGAGGAGTTGGTTTCGGTTTCATAACGTTTTAAGAGTAAGGCAAATGCCATAAGTTGTCCCTTTATTTTATAGCTACATACACATGCGTTGAATTTTCCAAAGATTTAGGTACTCAACTGTGTTTGAGAAGATTTTTTTTTTAATATAACAGAATTTTTGGGGTGTAAAAGTAGCAGGTTTGCGAAATATGACATGCAATTTATTAAAAATGTTTTTTTTTTTAATTGTAAAATAACTGTCTTTTGTCTTGAAAGGAAGCGACGTTTGCTTTGTACGTGTCTCGACCATTGAGTTAGTCTCGACATTCCCTTTATCCCTGTTTGCCATTAAGTGTTCTGTGTTCGTGGATAGATTACATCCTGTTGGTTATTAATTAGACGTCACCTGACAGTTTTTGTTATCGAGTAGTGACTGTGTAAGAATATCCGCACCGGCCCGTATCATCCCGTGGGTGACGTAAGATGCGACAGAAGGAAATAAATCGGGGAATTGGCAGAAGCGTCTTTCTAATAACGACTATTAGAAATAAAAAAAACTGCGGTTGCCAACCCGCTTGCCAAGCGTGGAAACTATGGCAAAGCTATGGTGGAGGCCTATGTTCGGCAGTAGACTTCATTAGGCTTATATCATTTTCATAGACTTCATAGTTTTTATATGACTGTCTTTTTTTCTGAAGTTTTTCTGCATATATGACTGTAGTCAATCAATCAGCAGGGTCCACCGCTTGCAGGTGTAGTTGGCATTTGGATAAAAGTTGGCGTATTCCCTCTGATTCCTCTCGTTAACTTAGATTATTTACAATCTATCGGTCGGTAGAGCCTAGTCCATCAATTACCAGGGTTCACCGTTTGCAGGTGAGGTTGTCACTTGCATTTAAGTTGGCGTATTTGCTTTTACACCCCTTGTTCACTTAGATTGTTCACAATCAATCGGTCGCCAGAGTTTCCATCAATCATCAGGGTCTAAAACTTGCCGACGTAGTTGGTATTTGGATAAAACTTGGCGTATTCCCTCTTCTCTACCCCGGACTTTCTCTATATTTACATAAATATTCCTTTGTTACATAATCTCCAAAGTGGAAATCCCCGTTCTATTGTCGTGAAATTTCACATAATTTTGCCTCCAAACAAGGCACTTGAGCGATGCTTAGTGTTCCAGAACGATTTGTGAAACATGTTACATGTTTTTGATTTAGATTATACAGTAGAGCTGTCCACGAAACTATCTCCACTAATGTTTCCATGTTTAAAAATATGAAATATAATTTATAAATAAATATAATAAGGTCGGGGAAAAAGTTTCTTCGTATTTTCTTTGTATAAAATTGAAGAAAAATATCTTTAGTTTTACTGTTTGTATCTGGTTGATTTTAATACCAATACATATACAGGATGGGTAAAAATTCGTGGATCAAACGAAACAGGACGATAGTCGGGGTTATTTGCACTAAAAATATATGTGTGGCAAAGTTTTCACTTGATCTCTGAAGTTATTACGATTTGTGTGTTTTTGAAGAAAACACCAAAATTTGTAATAAATAAGCAATGAGAGTAAAATGGTTACCAATTTTAAAACAATAAATGGTGTTTAGTTGCTTCTATAAAAATGTATCATCACTACAAAAGTGATTTTATGACAGTGGGTAGCACGATTTATGAGTATTGGAACTTTTTTCAATATCTTTTAAGTCTCACAAAAAATTATATGAATCTTTAGCCTTGCTGTAAAAAATGTACCACAAAAGAATAACCCTGTATTAAAAAAAGGCTGGCCTTTTGACGACGATTTTTAATGACGATTAAAAATGTTCATTTTTTAATACAGTTATAAATTTTTTATAAAGGTATAAATTTTATAGCAATGTCTAAATAAAGTAAATCAGAAGATAGTCAGAATGTTGACAGTCAAAGAGTACTGTCAAAACTACTTGTCGCATTTATTTGTTCTATCAAAAATCCCAAAATTTCTACATCAACGGGATGTTAAGCCTACAAGAATGCAACTATGTATTATCCTATACCTTTAAACGAGCAATTCTTATATATACATATAATCGGAATCTCTGAAACGGCTCCAACGATTTTAGTCAAATTTTGTGTGCAGGGAGTTTCGGGCGCAATAAATCGATCTAGCTAGGATTTATTTTTAGAAAATGTCTTTTTGTCCGTGTTTTTAATCAATGAAAAACTGTTACAATATCGTTAGAATAAGAAGGTAAATTTTGACAGTTTATTAATGATTACAAATAGCTTAATTGGTATATTGGGCGGTCACAAAATCGTAATACCATGGTTCGAGCCCAGACCGACCGACCGACTTTTTTAATTTTTTATGAAGTACCTTTCTTTTTTGAGAAAATCTATTTTTTCGAGCCCTTTTTTTAGTATTTTCTAAAAACACGAAAATTTAAATTAAACTAATTGCACTCATGATTTTTTCTTCAAATAACCAGTTCAGTTTTTTCTATTATGTCGCTAAGATCAAAAAATATTATTGGTATTTCATCAGTATGTAATTTGTATCTGAATATAATTTCCAAAACACACGAATTAAAAAAAACCGAGCGAAAAATACCGAGCAAAGTTCGGTCGACCGGGTACTAGTATTCTATGAGTGCAACAAGTTACCGAACAGATTACATATTAGATATAAAATTATAAAAAACTATGCTATAGCTTAATAAAAATGTCACGTGTTGCACTGAATACAATGAATACCTAAATAGTAAATAATGAATGCCCGCTTCGATTAGCCACAGGCTAACCCCCCAAGGGCTAATCCGGTCCACTGTAAGTGTAATTAAACTGTGAAAAGAAAAGTTTCGTGAATTTGTATACAATGAATACCTAAATAGTAAATAATGAATGCCCGCTTCGATTAGCCACAGGCTAACCCCCCAAGGGCTAATCCGGTCCACTGTAAGTGTAATTAAACTGTGAAAAGAAAAGTTTCATGAATTTGTATATAAAATACGAACAATCTTGTTTTTTATCGAAAGATGGCGTTGACCGTATTATACCATCACGTTTTTGTTACGCTGATCAACGACGTACCTAGTGTATACCGCAATTGAACTTACTAACCCTAGACTTAAAACGATCATGATCTAAAATATTTTTTTTTGTAAGGAGATTTAAATAGTGGGAAAACCATTGAAAGCTTCTATGCATAGTTAATGAAATGAATTGAAATGAGGAATGTAAATGAAATGAGAAACATTTCGTTTAGTTATAGCTTTCTGTCTGTTATTTCTTAAGTAATAGTCCTCGACTTTGTTGACTCACTCTCGATCTCGATTAGTTGTCAGTCGTAAACTTGTATTATTTACCAATACGTTGTATATGGACATAGTATTTGTCGGTAGAACGAATGTTCGTAACTAAACTTATCAAATATAGCCTGTACCTCGAGAGCGATTAACATCCTTTTTGTATTCGGCTATACTTTATTTTATGCTGCTACTACGTGCATACATAAAATTGCTTTTTAAACAATTAATTCAAGCCTACAGCCTATACCCGTTTAGTGGCGGTGTGAGAATATCCACTACCCCCATATCATCCCGTGGATGTCGTAAGGGGCGACAGAGGGACACAAACTAAGAGATGGGCAGCCGCGTCTTTCTAATA
The DNA here is from genome assembly GCA_907164705.1 of Parnassius apollo. NCBI lineage: Eukaryota > Metazoa > Arthropoda > Insecta > Lepidoptera > Papilionidae > Parnassius > Parnassius apollo. Next base: position 4,072,623 of record CAJQZP010001060.1, on the reverse strand, counting down.
ACGACTAAAAATAAAAAAAACTGCGATTGCCAACCCGCTTGCCAAGCGTGGCAACTATGGCAAATATCCCTCCCTATGAGGAAATTTATAGAGAGGCCTATGTTTTTTCATGTCCGAGGTGGTTATGGAGCAACTACTCCGCAGGGGTGCTCTAGTACGTTTTTTAAAAAATAGAATAATGGTGACAAACGAGTACACAGTTAACCTGGTGATAAGTGGATGCAGTGGCCCATAGACCATCTACATTTATCTTCGATTGAGAACCAAAATGCAGATGCTTTGTTACCCTTCAGGACTAAGATGGAATGCCTCGTTTTGTGTAAAAAGAGTCTCCGGTTCTCTACACTCAGCATACGAAACACAGCATCATCGAGCTGCTATTTTACGCTTGTATTCTGTGAGAGCGTGGTCCTTCCCCGGTCGAGCCGACCCCTTCGTGTTACAACCACAATAATTGATAGAATCTGGCGTTACTTTGCGGAAATCCATTATAATAAAGATATTAATAGTTACTTTGCAACCATCCGCTCGATTAAATAAAATGATGTGTCTTACCTAGTTTGAAGAAAACTTCCCGCCCTCCCTCAATTGCGTGCACTAATCCCGTCACCTCTAATCCCAGCACCACTACTCCCAACACCACTACTCCCATACGAACTACTCCTACACCAGGAAAGACACACCGTCGACGATAATACGACATGTGTTTCGCCTCTACACGAGGCATCTTTAGGTGATGTAGACTCTACGGCGGCTGACCGCTAAGTTTTAAGACTTATTGGTCAGCCGCCGTAAACCGGACTAGATTTAATCGCCCCTAATCCGAGACTTAGTTCAGTGAAGACTCGACTTCAGACACAAGTTTATCCCGACACTCGAAGACGTTTTCCCGAGAAATATTGGCACGGCCGGTGTACAGAGCATCACCAGTGCTGTCATCTGCATATTAATGAATGTTGCCGGTTTGCAACATATCATTGATATGCATAAGAAACAGCGTTGCTGATAACACGCCGCCTTGTGGAACACCGGCATTAATAGCCTTATAATCGGAGCTTGTACCGTCTACAACGACATTGATGCTCCGATCTGCAAGAAAGCTGGTGTTCCAATTGCACAATTTCTCGGGAAGTCCATAGAAAGGGAGCTTCGAAAGAAGCGCTTTGTGCCAAACCCGATCGAAGGCCTTCGCAATGTCCAAACTAACGGCCAATGATTCCCATTGGACTTTATTGCCTCCGCCCATCTATGAGTCAGGTAGACCAGAAGATCACCAGCTGATCGACCACGATGAAAACCGTATTGGCAATCACTAATCAGCTGCTGATCCTCAAGGTACCTCATGAGCTGACAGTTTACAATAGACTCCATTGTTTTGAAGAACAAGGAGATGATGGCGATAAGCCTGTAGTTGGACGGGTCTGAGCAGCCGACTTTTTTAGGAATCAGGTGGACGAAAGCTGTCTTCCATGATTTTTGGACTACGCCTAGGGAGTAGGAGTACCGGAAAAGACGCGTTAAAACCGGTGCCAACTCTGGAGCACACGTGCCAACTCTGGAGGCACACACACAAGTCTTAAGACTTAGCGGTCAGCCGCCGTAGTCTTCATCACCTGAAGGTGCCTCGTGTAGAGGCGAAACGCATGTCGTTTTATCGTCGATGTGTATGTCTTTCCTAAAATAGTGGTGTTGGGGGAGAGTAGTGGTGCCCCTTTCGGGGGGGTGTGGCTCTTCGTTTTTTTTCCCGTGGAAAAAAGAAGCCTCCGTTTTCGGTTTTCTGCTTCCGGTGGCTCGTGCCTTTACGTATAAAACGTGCTGGGATTAGTGGTAACGGTATTAGTGCACGCAATTAAGGGAGGGTGGGGGAGCTGTTCTTCAAACTAGGTAAGACATATCCTTTTATTTAATTGAGCGGATGGTTGCAAAGTAACTATTAATATCTTTACTGCAACCACAATATTATAGTTGTAGCATGGCTCTACCACATATAAGCCGTAGAACCAACAATCATATACAACCAACGTAATCGTGTTGGCTAATTTCGCACAACCTCTAAATTTATCCCTCAAACGAGCAGATTTCCTCACCATGTTTTCCATCATCACTTGGCACTTGGTGAATTTTCAATAATTGTTATTGTACAAATCTTGGACTCCAGAATTACGCTTCGTTGATCGTCATTGATATCATCATCACCCCTTTAACGATCCACTGCGAGCCATGAGGATTTGCTACAAGTATATTATGTGGATTAGCGATTGCATTATCAGATCCCTGGAAATTCTAAGGGTGCTCGCCATCATCGATATGCAGTACGATTGAGTAACTCTGTTGGGAATCGTTTTTTTTAAATAGTATAAGCACATGAGTAAAGAAACCGACCAGAGGGGAAGCTACATACAAACGGCTCGCTGCGACTGTACCCATACATTAATAATGTCCTCCAGACGAATGTGGAGGGAAGGATTATAGTGCCCAAGTGTATGCGCAAGCACAGGTGCACTCACTATTCCCTCACTCTCATTCTCTCTCACCGATGGCACCGATGATCTCACCGATGGGACGGTAAAACGACACGACTGGAGAGAGATCAGGCTCAGGACCAACTGCTTTACATGCTTTCCGAGGCACGGGGGTGAGACACCGCCAACTTCCTGACTCCGGGCAACTATTGAGAATTTTTTGACGGAAAAACTCAATAATTAATTTTTTGGCCCGACCCGGGATTCGAACCCAGGACCTCATGATCAGCAGTCGCACTACTACAACCACTAGACCAACGAGGCAGTCACCCATACATTATACATAGTGCAGCGATGTGTGCATGAGCTCTAACCGACAGGTTCACTGACGCTCCGTCGGTGTAAAAAACCGGTTTCCGCCGGCTCAGAGTATCCATGAAAGGGCTGTTAGTCGTGTGCATTTAAACAAATGGAAGAACAATATTTCATGATTTTATGAATCAATTATTTTTTATTTTTTTATTATTGGAGTTAAGTTTAGAGATTGTTTATTATTAAATAAGAGATTATAGATTTATATAAATAATTAATTATTAGTGTTCTGTGTAAATTAATGCCTAACAGTTGTATGAATAAAAATTCCAGAGAAAATAATACAATTGCCAGACAGTGGTGAAGGTGGTGTTAGTGGTAGTGGTGCTGGTGTTCGTACAATTTTTGCAGTTTCAATTTAAGTTACAATAAATAGACATGTTGTTACATTAATTTAAGTTAAAATGAAATCACATATTGTTTTATACTATAAAATATTGTTATGTTTTCCTTAAATTTTTCACATGACAACACTATCAAAATAGGTACACATTTTCGACGTTGTTCCGAAGCTTCCCCTATGGTCCTTACTTCTTACTCTGTGGTGTAAGGGTGACAAATGAGCACACAGTCCACCTGATGGTAAGTGGATGCCGTGGTATGGATCCATGGAGACACTACATTTAACCTCGATAAGGAATCAAAATGCATATGCATTGTCACCCTTGAGGACTATGATGGAATGCCTCGATTCTAGTAAAACGGGTCTCCGGTTCTTTACGCTCACCATACGAAACACAGCAGTATTAGGCTGCAATTTTACGCTGGTATTCTGTGAGAGCTTGGTCCTTACCCGGTCGAGCCGACCCATTCGTGCTACAACTATACTACTAATATAACTGTAGCATAGCTGTACCACGTACATTATATCATAAAATTACAATCTGGTCCCGAAGCCGAAAATACTGTGACAGTTACAGAATGGTTGGAATACGGTCTGGGCTGCACCTGATCAAAAAACAACAAGAATCGAGAACTGGCATTTTGGTCAGACAGTAGTGATTCAAGTGCCTACTGCGGGGAGCAGAGACATCAAAACGTCTCTATTCAGAAAAACCTCATGCAAATTGAATTCTTTGTTGTTGAATCATAACCGGACAATTGAACGTTGCCCTTTGAATTATGGCGATAAAGTGCGTCGTTTTAAATGTATCATTATATTTATAATACCTGGATGACCGAGCTTTACTGTCACCCTTGAGGACTAAGATCGAATGCCTCGATTCTAGTAAAACGGGTCTCCGGTTCTTTACACTCACCATACGAAACACAGCAGTATTAGGCTGCTATTTTACGCTGGTATTCTGTGAGAGCTTGGTCCTTGCCCGGTCGACCCATTCATGCTACAACCACAAGTTGCAGTATAGCTCTACCACGTTTAAAAAATTTCGATGATGAACGTGTTTCTAATAAAACGCCGCAGCGAAACGCTTGCTTTTCGTTACCTGAGCCTGCAACATTTTATTAATAAAAATATAATACAAAAAAGTATAAGTATATATATAGTAAAGTATACAGTATCTCAAAGCTAAAATAACCTCTTTGAAACAATGCAGAGGAATAACAAAGGATATACTCGTACATCATAGTCATAATATTCAGATGTTAAACAACGCCTCTTTACCTCCTGTAGTAAACAATGACATATTTGAGTTCAAAACTAAAGCTACAGCAGAATACTTCGCCTAACAAGATCGCTTTGTGCAGTGTGAGATGTCATGTATTATGCTAGTGTGTGCAGACTATAGAATAGATGCTATTTTTGTATATTACAATATTAAAATATAATGATATACTTTTAGCTCTAGGTAACAAACTAAAATTGCCGTTTTGTGGAACTGGCCACTTTGAACTGTTAATAGCAATTGATTGATTTGTCAATTAAATTTTATTTTTAAGCCATATTATACCTTTGCATCGATTATACATTTGTTTTTTCGTTATTGTTTTTTCTACAATAATTGGCAATATAACCTTATTTATATAACTATGGCCTTAGAATATTCTTGTTATGTTTTTAGTTATGCGTTTCGACATCGAAACAATGCGCATAAAACGTGTATAAGTTTAATATATAAGTGTAAGAACCAAACACTACTTACATGCTGCATTACCAAGCTGCAGCTATATTACTGGTATAGTTATAGCACGAATAGCTCGACCGGGGAAGGACTACGCTCTCACAGAATACCAACGTAAAATAGCAGTTCGCTGTCTCAATCACTAGGGGACAATGGCAGAACGCTGCTGTGTTTCGTATGGTTAGTGTAGATAACCGGAGATACTTTTTACTGGAAACGAGGCATTTCATATTAGTCATCACGGGTGACAATGCGTTTGCAGTTTCATCACTTGATTCATAATGGATACATGTAGATGTCTATGGGCCGCAGCAACCACTTACCATCAGGCGGACTGTGTGCTCGTTTGTTACTCTTGTCCTATACAAAAATTGGATTAATCGTTTTCGTTAAGGAAATTTTGATCGCACAATTGAACCTCGTGGCCGCTCGAGAAGAAGGTTGGTAATAACCAACTGAAGGCGATAGTGGATGCAGATCCGTGTTCAAACTCCGGTAAAGCTGGCGTTGACACTCGACAGTTTGTGGTCAAACAATTATGATTTAATGTATTTAAATATTTTGCACAATATACAATTATAAATAAGGGAGCTGAATCTTGCTTACACAATCGTCGAAAGAGGAATGCCCACTCTTCATAGACATTTCGGCCATGGGTGCCCACATATAAAAGCATATAGATATGATAATATACAATTAAAGGAATGAAATGGTTAAGAAATTGGTTTAAAAAAAGTCGGGAATTTTAAGATATAAAAGTTTTTATTTTCACAAATACAGTTTTTTAACAACTAATTTTACCGATGTTATCGCATTTAATTTCTTTGATTTTTAATTCCCGATTCCGATTTCGGGTGCTTTCCAGTACACATGGTCATGGGGGATTGAGGTGACTGGTGTACCGAAATCAGTGTTAACTTGGAGTAACTTCAGCTTTTTAATAACTATTTATGGTCCGATCTACGCAGAATGAACTTACTGTCTTGAAGTCTTGCGTGGTATGCTTGGGTTTAGTTTTAATTTTATTAATTACAGTGTCCCAAGCAGGTGGAAATACCCAGCTTCATTCTCTATTGAAATTAGAATGTTTGAATATGGGTGCAATACATTACCGACTTCAGATTGCAACGAGGATGAACTAGATGATTCAGATGGTTCCCGTTCCGCAGTTGAATGTGATGCTGCTCTATCAAACCTTCGCCAACAATTATGACACACACGAGATGACGATGGCAACTGAAATAATATTAAATAAAAAAGTGAAAAAGTGAACTAAATAAAAATAAAATAGATTTGTTTCCTTTAAACTCAAATACATATAAAATATTTATCAAGTTAATTGTTACTGCACAAAAGCAGACTTAATGGCCTATATTATTTAATAATTAAGCACTTAAAAACTACCAGTAGTCCAAAAATAATGAAAAATCAATTGTCTCATTACTTGGTAGTTGGTAAAAACGGTAGCAGTCTATCTGGTGGTGACAAGCTAATCTTATCGCCATGTTATAAATAAGCTTGTATGTTTGTCAGATATAGTTTGTGTGGATGTAATCAGAGTAAAAACATGTATCACTATCAGATATGAGCCCAAACACTTAATAAATTAAAAAATGTTGAATACGTACCTCACGTGGTGCAATTTGATGGGCAATTTCATTCCTTATGAGTTCCTCACGTGGAGAATCAGACCCAAACAATGTGTGTGATCTTATTCTCAAAAGTGACTTGTCACAGCTGATACATACATGTCCATGACTATTAATTGGTGAATTTTCCTGTTCGCTAGTTGGATGTCGTATTTGAAGGCTAGTTCGTTACTTCGATAACAAATTCACAAAAATAAAAACAAACACGCAAATGAATTCTACATGTGACTATTTATATAGGTATAGATATAGTTGTGAAATATGAACTGAATTGTGATTTCATTCCATGACAGGGCCTAGCTGTCAGACTCGATGTTGCCACTTAACTGACATAAAATAGATGAAAAGATATCGATTTTTATTCGATTAATAATATCGTTAAAAAACAATCTTTGAGGTGCTTTAAGTTCTGCACACTTTTTAAAATATATTTTCCTTTATTTATTTAAATGCTATTTGAAATGTATTTTTAAGAACAGTTAAATTGTGCAGTAGCGTTTTGTTTAGCTTTAACCTTTTGAGCGCCACGCTAAAAACGCATTACCGTGTCCTGTACGCCAAAGCGCCAAAACAAAATAGTGTTGCCAAGAGTTGATATATCGATAACGTAAAATAACTTGTTTTTGTTGGTTTTTTATGCTATAAATGACTCTTTATAAACTGTATGTTTTATGTAATCTTGTGCTGTCATCCACTCTTTTTTATATATGTACTTTGTACATATAAACATAAATAAAAAACAAACAATAACAATAAAATAGTAGTAAACCACAGCACTACTCTCCATCCTAATGACAACACTGTCACGACTAGACGACAACGGCGTAGCTGACCTTCCTTTTTTAAACATTCTTAGAATGTTGTGTATCGATTTCAAAATCGATCTAACCGAAATATACAGACATCGATTCATAATATTTTATGTGTCGGGGAAGGCGTAGACCAAGTGAAGTACAGAAGAAAAGTCTTACACTCTTATGACAATGGGGATTTGATATGATGCTGATGCTGCTAGATGATTTTGAGACTGAGAAAGAAAATGGCACAACACAAAATGAAAAATTGCTCTTCACACCTTAAGTAAAAAAACATTAATTGTAATTTTGTATTATTATTAAAAAAGGTACATAATTATTCATTAATCAACAATTGTATATAATTATTCGCACTAGGTAAATCAGCCTTATAATACTAAAATCTTGGTCATGGAATAAATAAACATTTCATCACAATTCATCAATCAAAAATCAAAATTCATCATCATCGACGCTTTCCAAAATCCGAATGAGTTCTGAGGAATCGTTCATGTTGCATTGCTCTACTTTTCTCGGTAATCACTTATGACGTCATCAGGGTGTCGTCTATCCTTGATCACGGTGCCCAGTGAACTGATTTTCGATGACGCGCTAAAGATGCGCTAGAGTTGAGATATTAGATTTATTATGCGAAGATAATCTGATAACATTTTTTTATTCATGTAGCTAATTATAGTTTTATGTTTCTAACCTTTAATTTTATTCAAATATCAATAATAATAGAAAAAAAACACCATTGAGCTGAATTTTGGATAGTTTTCAAGAAATATATGCCTCCCGCGTTTGACACTAGCGGTCAACCATAGACGACTTTGGCGTGCTGGACATAGTATTTGCTTAGATAAAAATCCATTTTTATTACTTCAATGTTTCTTAGTACTTGTGACTCTAGAAGACTTGTTTTTTATACTCACATGTTGCTGGGTTATTCCTATTTTGAGGAGTGTAGAATTAAAATACCTGTAATAATTTTCCAATATCTATATTTCATATTTTTCGGAGCCGGGTTTTTTTGTCAACTATAGACGTCGTTGGCGCTCAGGGCCCGCAGGTGTTGGTCAAGTATAGGCGACTTTGGCGCTCAAAAGGTTAAAGGATTCATGGTAAATCAGCTGGAAATTAACTTGTTTCGTTATCATAACATGATTCTATTTTAAATGTATTGTTATAAACAGATAAGAATAACTTAATCGATCTTTAAAAACAGATAAGAATAACAGTTCTTATCTGTTTTCAAAGAAGATCGGTTAAGATTAACAGTTAAATTGTGCCGTAGCATTTGTTATTCTCTAAAGAATTCATTGGAAATCAGCTAGTAATTCGTTGTTTAATTATCGTAACATCATAATTATTTAAAAATCATATTAGCACTGTAATGATGACACCGTAAATAATCGATCGAAAAAGAGAATCGATTTTTTAAATGTGTTTTGTGATTGGCAACACTTTTTTTTATTCACAAACTAATGACATAATGATTTACCTAATTTTTATTATTATGTTTCCGGTACTTTTAATTTGTGCAAAAATAAACCCATTGTTTGAGGATAAATGAATACCGCGATTAATAACCATAAATAAAGATATATTTTTTAACAAATGCACATTGTTGGGCGTTCTATGGCCGAAAATGGGCGTCCCCCTTTGACCTAGAGCGCAGACCCGAGGTAGGCATTAATAGACATTAAAATGTTAAAATATGAAAAATAATAACATTGTTAGGCTTTCTTTAGATTATACTATTTAAAATTGAAATGAATTTTATTTATAATAATATTCTAAATACATAATTGCAATACTGCAAAATGAAACATGCCTCCTAATGTTTAGGATATCACAAGCAAAAACTATTGGATTTTTCTTGGCTATTAAAATTTTAATGCTCTAATTTTGTTTCAATTGCGTGATAATTGTTATACTGTTTTTTAAATGAAGGAAAAGTAATTTTAACTTTCTAACGTCTTTATTAGATATCTAGAGGCTATATATAAAATATGATTTATTATGTTTTAAAAAAAATTTTAAATTTATAGGTACCGCTAGTTCAGCGGATCCTTCAAATAGCAAGAAAAAAAACAGACGGAGTATAGAACTTTATTGTTATTCATTTATGAATTTCATAATTTATTTACTTTTACCTACCTTAGTGGTTTATTGATTTACACCTTTTTAAGTCAGAAATTCATGTTTTTGTTTTTTTTAGACATACCTCAAATATTTAAAACGCTTACATTACTTCGATTTTGAAATACGAGTTGTGTACTTAGATGTAAGTTACCTAACTTATTCCCAATGAGAAAGTTTATTTGGGTGCTGAATACATAAAAGCCCTTTCGTAAAATTCCATAAAATTCCAAGTCCATAAAATTTTAACTTACAGTGTGCACGAGAGAGTTCCAGATTTTATTAAGGAAAGTTGTGAAATCATAATACATTCAATTTATAATAATTTAGCTGTGTTTTCCCTTCGCCAGTTGTTTGTTGTTTGTAACAAACCTCATAGGGGGGGGGCGGCTATATTTGTCATAGTTACCAAGCTTGGCAAGGCGAGCTCCAATCGCAGTATAATATATAGTAAATTAAATAGAAACGCAACCGTCGGAACTTCTCCGCCGCCCTGGATAGACTACAGGAAGGCATTCGACTCGGTGCACCATACATGACTAAAGAGAGTCCTCGAGCTGTACAAGATTGACTGTACAGTTAGAGACTTCCTCGAGCAGTGTATGGGGCAGTGGAGTACGATCCTTTGTCATCTGGGGGAGCGGATGATGGCTGCGGAGAACCACATAAGGATAAGAAGAGGTATCTTCCATAAAAATCCCATGCAGTCGCATGCATCCGGCATATCCCGAACGGTCGCATGCAACCGCTCCTGCATGTATGTACTTAAAGTTCTTAAATTGATTTTGTAACAAATTTATTCAGTGTAATGAAATTTCCAATTAAATGTAATTCGTAAAAATACTAGTATTTAAATTGTATTGACCCGTCCCACTTTCCAACGCAGCGTCTCCAGTCAATACTTTTGACGCATTATTACAGTGGGCATATAAAACTGGCTCTACTAAAACACATGCATGCTTTTTTATAAGCTCGCGTGCACCAAGTACTGCTACACAGTACGTTACCGTTAGACCCGAATTCGGTATTAGTACATATGAATTTGAACTTGACAGCGATTTTAGGTTGCTCGTAAAATAGACAGGTATCAGTTCCACCTACTTACGAGTATGTAACTTGATATCAGTGGTTTCAGATTAGATTTTTGCTAGTAGAAACATATTTGACGGATACGGATTACGTGTTGCATGATTGAAAAAAAAATGAAAACTCTTTATTTATCAACGTAAGAAATTAAAATTGAACAAAACATCAACATGTTTTTATAAATCGTCTTCTTTTTCAAACCAAGCTTTTTCCTTCTGGGAAAGAAATGACGAAGAAAAATTCACAGCCATCAACTTTATTATGATTTTTTAGAAGCCAATAATATAGTATTAGTAATAGCTGGTACCCGCTGGCTACGCTGGGCGCACAATTTTTTTAATGGGACTAGTAAACTCCGTTCTTAGTGAGCGTCCGTCCATCCCCTATAATTGCCTCACGGGTAATTTTGCAATAGTTGCCACGCTTAGCAAGCGGGCTGGTAACTGCAGTTTTTAATTGTTTTGAGTTGTAATCAGGAAGATGCTGCTGCCTGCTGATCACCTGTTTCTATTTCCCTCTGTCGCCACCTACGACACCACGGGATGATACGCGGTAGCGGATATTCTTACACCGCCACTACTCGATAACAAAAACTGTCAGGTGACGTCTAATTAATAACCAACAGGATGTAATCTATACACGAACACAGAACACTTAATGGCAAACAGGGATAAAGGAAACGTCGCGACACGTACAACGCAAACGTCGCTTCTTTTCATGACAAAAGACAGGTATTTACAATTCGAAATCAATTATTGAGTTTTTCCGTCAAGAAATTCTCAGTAGTTGCCCGGAGTCATTAAGTTGGCGGTGTCTCACCCCCGTGCCTCGGAAAGCACGTAAAGCCGTTGGTCCTGCGCCTGATCGCTCTCCGGTCGTGTCGGTTTACTGTCCCATCGGATTTTGAGAGTGAGGGAATAGAGAGTGCACCTGTGCTTGCGGATACACTTGGGCACTATAATCCTGTCCTGCGCCGATGGCTAGCCTCCGTTGAGGCAAGCCGCCGTGGCCGAAATTCGGTCTGGAGGACGTTATTTACATTTAAATAAAATGTTTAATAATATAGGTACTAAATAACTTAGTTTCTTGTTTCATAACAGTTTAATTACCCAAGTGAGTAAATATCCAAGTCAGTAGCGGAGATAAGATAACAAAAGTTGTCCTATGTAAGAAAATGAAAGTCAACAAAACTAGACATAGATAAAGCATACTGTAAATGTTTAGATCATTATGCAAAAGACAATCGAGTTACATATAACAATAGAAATCTTATAGCAATATTCTTCACTGGAATCGAGTAAGGCGACACGAACAGTGTCACGTTGTTTGCTTGCACACTGGACTGACGGCCATGTATTGCTTAGACAATATTTGTATTTATTTTCTTTGGCAGTTTGAATATCATTGTCCGTTTTCTAAGCTTTTGCATTGCAATTGCCCTTGGTTTATTTTCTTGGAAACTTTATCTAGCCTTATATTACGTACCATCGATTTCTATATCTCGACTACAGCGACACCTACCGGGTCCAATTTTTAAAAGCACACGAAAATCCATCAAAATTTTTCCTTTTTTTATAGAATAAGGGCTTTGATTATATACCTGTCTATATAATCAAAGAATAAAGGTGACAAACGAGCATGTAACCCACCTGATGGTATGCGGATGGCCTATATACATCTACATTTATCTTCAATTAAGAATCAATGCTGAATCTGAGTGACAGGGTGAGAAACTGTGTGATAAAAGAAGAGTGTGGTTTGCAAGATGATGAGGTGACCAGGATTAAGAAAGGAATGCTTCGGTGGTTTGGTCATGTAGAAAGAATGAATGCGGAAAGACTGACAAAGCAAATATATGTTGCAGAAGTGAATGGAAGAGTCGGAAAGGGACGTCCTAGGCGGAAGTTTGTCGGCCAAATTGGCGATATACTAAAAATGGGCCAAATCAAGAGTACCCTTAACCGACGGGCATGTATGCGTAGGTATATGGATGTGGAAGATGCGAGAAAGGTATGTCAAGATCGTGCTAAATGGAAGTCTATAGTCTCTGCCTAACCCTCTGGGTGACAGGCGTGAGTGTTTATGGTTTTTTAAGAATCAAAATGCGAATGCCTGAGGACTGGGATGGAATGCCTCGTTTCCAGTAAAAAGGGTCACCGGTTCTCTACACGCATCATACGAAACACAGCCGCATTAAGCTGCTATTTACGCTGGTATTCTGTGAGAGCGTGGTCCTACCCCCGGTCGCGCCGACCCATTCGTGCTACAACTAACTACAATATAAGTGCAGCATGTCTCTACCACGTAAAGTTCGCGCCGTTTTCTGGTTTTAGCGTGACAACCGGACTGCAATTTGATTTTTATATTTAACAAGAAGATAAACTATATAATACCTAGGTAGTGAACATAATTGTCATAGTCATGTAAACAAGGAGCTTTTTTGTTTACATGAGTATTGATAATGAGCCGGTAATAGATATCAGTGTATCCTTCTCCTATATTTATATAGGAGAAGGACAAACGACCACACTCCACCTAGTGGAAGTGGAAGCTGTGGCCTGTAGATTCATCCATATTTCTACAAGCCGCTATTTTATGCTGGTATTCTGTGTGAGCTTGTTTCTTTCCCAGTCGAGTCCGACCCATTCGTGCTGCAACCATAATATAGTTCTAGAGTGGCTCTAATATGTTAAAACTCAAACTAAATTTCGTACAAACGATTCAATTTCCTATTTCGGGCAACTACAACTTAGTAGTATGAGTGCTGATAAGAAAGGAATTAGCTTATCTTTAGTAAGAATATAAGCTTTACTCACTGCAGAGTAAAAAGCAACAGTAGCTAGTTGTATCATTATATATATCATTAGCTTTACAGTTTTTACTATGTTACAGTTCTTTGCGAGTCTTGTTGTGTTTGAGGACATACCGCCCCTGGACTCTGTTGTCTACATTACTACATTCTACGGCTTTTAACCGAGAGAGCTTTTGTCTTGTTCCATTTCTTCGATGTCGGGTTTTACAATAATAAGCTTTGGTGTTAATATGTATATATGCGTCTCACAACATGACTCACACATGTGTGCGTGCGTGCGTTTTGCGTGCGTGCATGCGTGCGTGCGTGCGGGCGGGCGTGCGTGCGTGTGCGCGTGCGTGCGCGCGTGCGTGCGTGTGTGTGTGTGTGTGTGTGTGTGTGTGTGTGTGTGTGTGTGATAAAAACTTCATAGCTTAAGCCGTTGTGTATTTTGAATACTTAAAATTATTTTTACGGATTTTATCGCGTTTATTTTACTTAATTTCGGGTGCTTTATAGCACCCATGGTCCACCCCGTGACTGTGGTGCTATAACTGATTGACCGATAAAATCCGTAAAAATTATTTTAATACTACAATGTGTTCGCGTAAATATAAGAAATTATGTTTTGTGTACACTAGGCGTTGTCAAAAACTTATAGGAACACCAGAACGTGCATGAAACAAAAAGATTTTATATAAACGTATAAAAATATTATATGTACTTTATTTTTCAAACCGTAGTACAATAAACGTATGATCTTTAGTACTCTATGATCCGTACGTATGGTGCGATCGTAAATAAATTTGATTCAAAAGACGATTTTGCGTGAGTGTGCTCTACCCTCCGCTTTCTATAAAGCTGTTTACCAAATATAAATGTATTTCTTTGCTGATAGAAGCTTTGTTATTATTTGTAAAATATGCAACATGGAATTAAAAAAATGGGCGCGACGCTTGAAATAATATGCTACTACATTACGCTATGAACATAATGTATTACTTTGTGTCTCTTTGCGCACAAGATCAAAAAAATGCTGTGCTTAGTTAAGAAATTCAAATTTAATAATGTAGACCAAAGATATTTTAAAGTTACATCCTGTATTCACATCTCACTCTTGAGAACAGGCCTCCTCTCATTTCTGAAAGGGTTTTCGGTTGCTCCTAAAACCCTTTCAGAAATGAGAGGAGGCCTGTTCTCGGCGGCTGCAAATGCAGATTTCACGTTCTCAAAATATTTTTTAATTTCTCAGGCATGAAGGTTTCCTCACGACGCTTAACTTCACCACATAGCACGCGGTAAAGATAATTTAAACATTATGAATAACCAAAGACCCAAGATCCTATGATTCAATCAACATCGTAACAAGTCACGAGTCCACTATTGAACATAGGCCTTCCGTTAACGTTGTAACAAAACACGGTCCTAAGTCACCTGCACATCGACTTCGTGAAGCAAACCCGAGTTTTAACCGGTTTAAGCAGATGTTTTACCAACAACTGGGCGGTGGAGGCAAATTATTGAGAATATGTGCATACCATGAAAATAAAATATACTTATACCCAAAAAATGTGTCGTTCGTTAAGAGTTATTTCATTAGAACACCCTTAACTGTACTTGCCAATACGAGGCTGCGACTCAAGAACCTTCCTTCCACATCAGTTATTATGGATTTAATCACGCAGGTACTGTGAGCACAGCCCTCTCCATAACTCGCTAAATGACTGAACTAGACTGAACTTTAACATAAGGCTAGCTTAAAAGACCTCATATAATAAAGCGAACATTTGCAGGACCTTATCAAAAAGAATTGAGGGCCCATGGTCAACATGGGGCCGTTTATTGGTTTTAATATTTTAAACTCGTTTGTCACTTTAAGCTTAACTAATGGCTGCTAACTGTTCAAGTAGACACAGTAGTAGGTTTTGCGGATTGAAACCAAATAAATTAGTAGATTCAAACCCGATATTTGACTACTGTTAGGTACACAAGGATTTTAAGCTTATTTGCAGTGTTCAATTTCGTTGTCATGTTTTGGTGTGGTTCAAGGATTTGTCTTTTATGTTTTGTCTAAAGAAGGTTTCTTAAGTGAATAAGTGATAGCACACGAGCTTCGCGCTCGTAATAAATTTCTTAGTAGCTGGAACGCCTTCTCAAAACTGTATAAGATTTATTTTCGGGCTTCGTAACTATGACTATATTTCACAATATAGATCTAAGCTAAATCGGCTTACAATCCGGCAGAGGCGCAATTCCAGAATATTTGTTGGACTTTTTCCCATATTAAATGAACCATTTTTGCCTTCTTATCTTAATTTACGTAAATTTTTCTCCTCATCTTATAATAGAGTCCTACTTTCTTCTAACAACAAAATCTGTATTCCTGTTCACTTCACGGAGTTCTATGGCTACACGCCTTTGGAAGTCCTTGACGATGACATCAGAAAAGTACCCAATGAGTACACTTTTAAAAAGTTGGTCCGCGAACATCTACATTTTACATGACTCATCCATTTACTATGTATTGCTAAACAGACGTATAATATTCATAGTCATTTGTATGTACTAATTATATACGTATTGAAATATGTATATTAGTATGTATATGCATGTATTTATATATTTGCGTATATGTATGGATAAGTCATATGTATAGTTAATTTCTTAGTAAAATGTATATTATTATGTTGTTAATTATCATTTATTTTGTGTTCTTTTATTCTTTACTGCCACATCTACGTCAAATTCTCACCACTCCATCGCTTGACTGGTAGAGAATGCCTCAAGGCATTAAGTCCGCCCTTTGTATTCTGCAATTAAGAATAAATAAATAAAAACAAATAAAAAATAGTACAAGGGAAGCATGAGTTGGATTCCCGGCCGGCACCATTAAAATAGGTATTTGTTATTTTATGTGATGATTTAGCACGTGCTCTGCGATACAGGAAAACATCGTGACACCACCTGACAACTTCCATTTTCGATTAGAAAATTGCGAAAATCGGTAACACGCAGAGCAGCGGACTAACTTCCATCAATAACCCTCTTAGACACTAGTGGCAAAATACTTTTATTATAACATACTCCATTATAAATAAAATGAGATCATCAACGAGGAGGAGGCATTCCATCTTAGTCCTCATGGGTGACAACGCATCTGCATTTTGATTCGTAATCGAGGATAGATGTAGATGTCTATGGGTTACTGTGTGCTCGTTTGTCACCTTTATCCTATAAAAAAACTGGTAAAATGCTGGAGCCAGCAGCTTGTGATGTGCCGGTCAACGGTATCATAACGGCAAATTCTCCAAATTACCATGAGACTTAATAAGACTTAAAAAGAATAATTTCACATTTTGAATTTCTTGCTAAGATATAGTGTATAGCAGAGAAGAGTTCAAGACCCGACTTCAGAATATAAAATTATTTTATTTAAATAAATTTGTGTTAAAAGTTAATTTTTTACCTTTTGAGTGGAATGAGGAATATCACATTCTCAATTTTGTCTTTTTTTATAAGATATGGTGACAAACGATCACACAGTCCACCTGATGGTAGGTGGTTCCTGTGGCCCATAGACATAATATACATCTATTCTCGAATACGATTCAAAATGTAGATGCGTTGTCACCCGTGAGGTCTAAGATGGAATGCCTCGTTCCCAGTAAAAAGTGTCTCCGGTTCTCTATGCTCACCATCCAAAAGACAGCAACGTTAGACTACTATATCACGCTGGTAGTCGAGCCGACCGATTCGTGTCGCAACTATACAACTAATATAGCTGCAGCGTGGCCCAACCACGTATGTCTAAATAACATAACATAACATAAACACTCACGCCTGTCACCCAGAGGGGTAGGCAGAGACTACAGACTTCCATTTGGCACGATCCTGACACACCTCTCTCGCCTCCTTCACATCCATACACCTACGCATACATGCTCGTCGGTTAAGGGTACTCCTAATTTGGCCCGTTTTCAATAAATCGCCAATTTGGTCGATAAATTTTCGCCTAGGACGTCCCTTTTCGACTCTGCCATTCACTTCTGCAACATAAATTTTCTTTGTCACTCTTTCCTCATTCATTCTTTCCACATGACCAAACCACCGAAGCATTCCTTTCTTAATCCTGGTCACAACATCATCTTGCAAACCACACTCTTCTCTTATTACACAATTTCTTACCCTGTCGTTCAGATTCAGCCCTAACATACTCCTTAACGATCGAATTTCTACTGCGTTGATTCTACTCTCGTGCTTCTTCTGCCACACCCAACTTTCACTACCATACGTTAAAGTAGGGACCAACACAGCATTGTGAATTGCCATACGTGCCTTTTTTGAC
The DNA here is from genome assembly GCA_907164705.1 of Parnassius apollo. NCBI lineage: Eukaryota > Metazoa > Arthropoda > Insecta > Lepidoptera > Papilionidae > Parnassius > Parnassius apollo. The sequence continues at coordinate 4,054,898 of CAJQZP010001060.1, read as the reverse complement.
ACATTTTGACTCTTCAAAATAGAGTACAGGGCCCCATTTACTCTATTTCCCGCATTCACTCGTCGTTCTATATCCTTATCATATCTCCCATCCCTGCTAAATACGCAGCCCAAATATGGAAACTCATCTACTTGCTCGATGAACTCCCCTTCTATTCTTATTTCACAAATCGTTTTACTTTCTTCTCTTTCAAAAACCATAACCTTCGTCTTACTTGCGTTCACTTTCATACCCCTTTCTTTCAATGATCTGTTCATTAATGTAACATCATTTGCGACTCGGCCGCCGACGACGCAAGGATAACTTGATCATCGGCGTACAAAAGGCATTTGACGGTTAACTCACCCATTCTTAATCCGCATTCTTCAACTTTCAAATTTTGCAAACAACTGTCCATAAATAGGTTGAACAGCCACGGGGAAGCCACACAGCCCTGTCTGTCTAAATAGTTACATTAAAAATCTTATCTTCTTATTTTTTAAATACTAGTAATGCTATATTCCCTTTTACTACTCCTTGTAAGCTTAAAATGCTTGTGCTAAGAATGTTCCACGACGGTATTCGAATGGCGGATTCGAACCAACGACCTATTGCGTTCGTCGGCGCCCTGTCATTAAGCTATTTTACTCCGAATTTATATGTAACCACTTCTGAAGTATAACCTATTTAATAATAATAAAATACACATTTACATTAAAAAAAACATACAGTCGAATTGTAAGCCTCCTCCTTTTTTGAAGTCAGCTAATATAAAGATAATTATAACGAGCTAAAATGGAGAAACTGCGTGTTTTTTTTAGTTTACTAAGAGTTAATGATTTCTTATATTTACGCGAAACTTCATTAAAATATTTATCGTTTTTTTTTTTTTTTCTTTTTTAGTTATAAGAAAATTTATATAAAGTTAACAATTGATTTTTCATGTAATTTTACAATCAAAAATAGTTTTTCTAAAATCTTTGAGTATTAAACCAATTGGTTTAATACTGAAAGTCTAAAATATAAATTCAAACGCCAGCGACGTCATTATATCTCGCTATAATAATATATAACGCCACCGCATGGTAAAAAGTAAAATTTTTCGGGGTTTTTAATAAAAATACCTATCCTAATATTTTAAATTTTTTTTTTTTTTTAGAAAAAAAGTTGGGAAAAAAGACTGCTACAATATAAGGTCAATTTTGACTCTGTGTTAATGATCGTAATAGCTCAAGTGGATAGCGAGCGGTCGCAAAATTCTAATGCCCTGGTTCGCGTCCCGTCTTAGGTCCGACTTTTTTTCCTTTTTTTTTTTTCAAGTTCCCTTCTTTTGTGAGAAAATCTATTATTTCCAGCCTTTTTTTATTATTTTATATAAATACAAAAATTTTAATTAAACTAATTGCACTCATGATTTTTTATTCAAATAACCAGTTCAATTTTTTCTATTGTCAATAAGATAAAAAAATATTATTCATCAGTATGTAATTTGTATCTAAATGTAATTTCAAAAAAAAAACCGAGCAAAGCTCGGTCATCCGGGTACTATAGAAAATCTGAGTAGAAAATACAAAAGTAGAGCATAATTGCGATTGGCTCACAGCCTCATCGAATATATTGACGTCACAACCAATCACAACTCGTTTTTTTTGCATTCAAAAATTTTACTATCTTTAATTAATAATTACTAAAATAATGGAATTGTTAATTAAAAGTGGGTGTGGGGGTCCTGAATTCTGTGTTTATTTAATTAAAATTTTTAATTATTCTTTCATTTATATGTAAAGACGTTATCATACATTCTTGGGCCCAGATGTTAACAAAATGAAAGTAAGACCATTTGAAAGCTTATTTGCATATAAACAAGTCATTGCTGAAAATCTTGCAATATTTGTCAATTTACGAGATGGATTGTTGTAGAATAAGTAAAAATTAGGTTATGTATTACCTACACTGTAACAGGCGATTTTTCACTGTAATTACTCTGTAACAGGCTGTTTTTCACTAAACTTACTTAATTACTTAAAGTTATAAAAGCATTATAAAATTACTAAAGAGAAGCTGTGGCTATTAAGTAAACGATATAGTGAAACTTGATATGCTTTTGTTAGTTATTTGTTGGCATGTTAATATTTTGTATTTTTTAATATTATTATTTTATAGGTATGTTCGCAATTATTTTTTATCTCCCTTGTTAACACAGAAAAATGATCCAATATAAATATTAAAACGCTCAATTTAATGGAGAATCGGTTATATTGCGCTCGTTTCAAATGTAATCGAAAATCGGTCTTTTTCTTTAAGTAAATAGTTTAGAAATTTGAACTGTATTGTCAAGTTTTAAAATGAGAAGTCCTGGTTGGTGTCGTTGATTTGTTGGCATAAAATGTTTATTTCTTATTTACTTATGCGAATCATATATTTTATTTCCAAATGAACATTATCATTCAAAATAAATGATAGAATGTTAATGAAACCTTGCAAGCTTTTTCATTTTATTTCTTGGATCCGAATAATAATAATCCGAATAAGGAAGTATAAAATCGATTGTACTAATACAATCGAGCTTTTAATCTATTTTTTATTTTATTGTTTTTTCGAAATCTAGATTGTATAAAGGGGATTTGGATTTTATTTTAGAAAAGTATAGCAAATTTTTAAAGTATAAACCAATTAGTTAACTTCAGGCCGAAAAATCCCTTTCTCCTTTGTGGCAAAAAAATTGATGCAACTTCTATATTAGAGGCAGATTTGTTACTAATACCACAGAATAAATAACTAATACGGAGTTATTTATTGCGTAAGACGTGCGATGCGTAATGAGGTCCGTAAGAATAATCTCAAACGCGCATTGCGGCTGATTTTGACGCTCGTGAATGATAACCAGTCGCAGTTTATTAAAATGTGCAATATTTTATCAACCCCTCTTGTTAAAGCCCGGGGTTTTAAGCTTTATTCTGTACACAAAACGTTTTGTTAGCGGCAGCGCTCCCAACTGCGGAGATTTATGACAATGGCCACTTCGTCATGTAGATGGCCATTGTATCCAGGTAAAAATCAGAGAATTATATTCCTAAATTTACTACCAACTGAAAAATATGTAATGGTTATAACTTATAACCAATTATATGTCTAGTCTACATTTGTTTTATTATTTTTTATTATTGCATTATCTAAATACTTAACGCCGGACACGTCTTCTATTTTATTAGTTTATTGCAATCAGAAATGCCAGATGGGAAGACCAAAATATCTGGCCAACATTTTTAAATGTCGGCATTTTGGGGTTGATGTCGAGAGAAACAAATATTATAAATAAAATGTAGAATAAAAATAGTTTATATTTTAAATGAATAGGCTATAAAAAGACAACATTGTTGTAAAGTTAAAGTAAAGTTACAGCCATATATACGTCCCACTGTTGGTCACAGGCCTTCCCTCATTTCTGAGAGGGATTTAGAGCAAGGAAGTGTCCGCCACGCTGCCCCAATGCGTGTTGGCGAATTTCACATGTCTTCGAAATATTTTTTTCTTATTCCTCAGACATGCGGGTTTCCTCACGATGTTTTCCTTCACCGCCGAGCACGTGGTAAATCAGCACTTAAAATTGCAATTAACAATTTCATTGGTGCTGGCGGGGATCGAACCCGGGTTACTCGCGTTCTGTTATATTTACAGCGAGCGTTAACCATCTGAGCTACCACGGCTCTCTATAAAAAGTTTCTCTGTAAAATGCGTCAACAATGTTGTCTATAAAGAGACAACATTGTTGACGCATAACTAATTATTTAAGTAGGTAGGTACACTTAATTTTTAGGTTGCCACATGTATTTGTCATTGGATATTACCGAATCCACCAATTTGGATCCTTTATTAGTATTCAGTTGATTTAAATATCAGTTTACTTCAAAGTTCAGTCTAATTGATAACGTAGCTTTTATTAAATCAAAAGCAGCTGTGATGTGAAGAGAAGCTGTTAGTCTGGAGATTTTGAGTTTTGTCGGGAGTGTCGAGATCATTTAAAATGTCGGGAGAATCTAGACGAATACTCAGGCAACCCTAATTGCAATGTTGTAAAATAGGAAAAAGTTAAAAGCAAACTCATATCGCGCTTTTTTAATTAAATGTCGCAATCTACAATTTCATTTCATGCAAATCGTCCGCCTCTTCAATGTTAATGCTCAGCTTGTTTAATAAAAGACATACAGGCTGAAAGTATTTAATTTTAATTATTTCTTTACAAATCGCGGTCATTTCTTGCTTTTTGTAGTGTAATTTCCATCATTATCGTTGTCAAATTTAATGACATAATATGGCTTATATTTTTATTTGCTTAAATTGACTTTTTTCTTTTTTACAATCGTTACTCTACTAGAAAATACATAATTACTCGTAGGTCGTACTAAATACTTGTTCTGAGCAGGAATCGAAGCCGTGTTCGGCAATACCATAAAGAAAACGTCGTCATTTTTACATAACCACCAATTACTAATTGTGCATATTTATTTGGCGGTAAATTAAAAAATGACCATCAATAAGTATTATGTAATAATTTATATGGAATAAAAATTCTAGTCTATTCGATTTATTTATCTAACTTCGTATACAATGTAAATGTACGAGGAGCGGCTGAAAAGTTTTGAGCTTAGAGTATTAAAAAAAAAAAACAAATGCAGATGCGTTGTCGCCCATGAAGACTGAGGTTTCTGTGGTAAGACTAAGGTTACTAAGGTAAGACTAACGGCGCCTCTACACGTTGGCCAACACAGTGGCGAATGTAGTGGCCAATAGCATTGGCCAACGTGTAGACGGGGTGTTTGGGCTTCATTGGTATGTATTGGAACGATGGCCCGCAAGTTGGCGCGAGATCCGTGTGGTGTCGGTTTTTTACAAAAGATCAAAGGATTGTTGGCAGAGTTTGGTCGCCGCGTCCACACGTTGGCCACGAGTTTAGTTTGCTACAAGCTCCCAGAGTGATTACACGCATCTGATTAAAATTTTATATTCACGCTTTGTAGGGTGGATGACCCAATTAACAGCCTTTTAGTGCCAATTTCCACTTTAAACATTCCTACTACTTTAATTAGCGCGATTTAATTATTTTTAAGTATTTGTTTTAATCGATAAGCTATTTATAAAAAAAAATAATGAACATTTATTTGCAATCAGATTATTACGAGAACAATTTTAAAATGAAAAAAAAAAATGAAGCACGTCGTTTATACGTGGTAGAACCATGCAGTTATATTAGAAGTATAGTTGTAGCACGAATGGGTCGGTTCGACCGGGGAAGGACCACGCTCTCACAGAATATCAATGTAAAATAGTAGCTTAATGATGCTGTGTTTCGTATAGTGAGTGTAGAGAACCAGAGACACTTTTTAAAGGAAACGAGGCATTTCATCTTAGTCCTCACGGGTGACAACGCATCTGCATTTTGATTCGTAATCGAGGATAGGTGTAGATGTCTGTGGGCCACAGCAACCACTTACCATCAGGTGAACTGTGTGCTCGTTTGTCACCCTATCCTATATAAAAAAGCGTCGATTTCTTATAATTTAATCGTGCAAGTTTTCGAATCATCATCATCATTACAACTCTTCACAAGTCCACTACTGAACATCCTCCTCCACAGACTGCCGCAAAGCATGGTCCTGAGCCACTTTGCTCGTCATGAGTTTTTCATTTATGTTCTAAGTTATAATTAGTACCTATTATTAAGTCAGTGTTAATTATATTTTTATTGCTATTGTTTTTGTCTTTCTCAAAAAATAATTAAATTACCAAATAAATTATAAGGTGCTTTTATATACATCAAATGTCTGATAGAAATGCACGTACATATTTTGCTAAACTTTAAAATCAAAACCCAATTTTAAAACCTAGACTAATCGCTTATAACTCCTTTAACTTTAAAATAAGTTAAGTTCTTATTAATGGTATTTATTCCAGTTTATGATGCATGTAAAGAATAAATAAAGCTAATCGTATATCGTATATCTATTTACAACCCCATTAATATCCACTATTATTTTATAATTCTTTTATAAAAAAGTTAACCCAACACTAGGATTTTCTCCCGTATCGCGCAGGCAGTTTACAAACATAAATTGCACAAGGACACACATCCAGACCCGAAACAATTATTTTTAGGACATACAAATACTTGTTCCGTGCGGGATCAAACCCGCGGCGCCCGGTGCAGCCACTCATTGCTGAGCCACTGCGCCACGGTGCTTATAAATTCGTCCGCACATTGGCCCGAACCGAAGTAAACTGAACGACCTTCCAACGTGTGGACGCCGTCACCAACTCTCGGCCAATATATTTGCCACTCCATTCGCCACTGTGTTGGCCAACGTGTAGAGGCGACATAAGGTTAATGTGACCGATTTTCTACAATCACCATACGAAGCAACAGCACTATTAAGCTGTTTCACGCTTACATTCTGTGATAGCGTGGCCCTTCCACAGTCCAGCCGACTCATCCGTGCTACAACCATAATGTTACGAGCTTAGGGTTCGTGACAATAAAACTGCCGATTGAATTACTAAAATTGACACTTTATGAATTTTAAAGAAAGATCTTGACGCTCCTATTTCTGCTGCTTGATACTAGATGGCGCTAATATTACACCGCCGTGTACCAGGTATTAATTATGGCGCACAACAATAATATAGCAGCGTGGTTCTACTACGTAAAATTTATTCCGCTGCCATAACCGATATTTGTAACTGTTTAGAAAATAAATAATATTTTTATTAATATACCTAATATTATTGATTTAAATATAATTTCTCTTTCAGGCTGGGATGTGGGAGAAAACGAAAAGTTGCCATTCCTCCGTAATGAACCGGTGAAGTTGACGCCCGCTTGGGAGGGTTCAAACCTTCCGAACGACACCCTCAACTTGAAAGGTATCATCATAGTTTCTAATTATTTTATGGGTGTTTGTGTGACGCCGCAGGAGCTCTTCGGTCTTCCAATAAAATTTCTAACGCGCGCTGAACGACCATCCGCAAACCACACACACGAGATAAAAACATTGTTCTGGCAAGCCGTTCGCTTCCCTGTCCAGCCAGACTTCGTATCGCATTGGACTAAGCTGATATTTTACTTTGGCGCTGTTCTTCTACTGGTGAAAAAGAAAAGATAAATAAAACGTCGATCCTGGTTTCACCCGCTTTGTTTCAAAAGATACATGGACAGCCAATTTTACTTGAAGCACTCAATAATGACACCTTATTCTGATAAGTTTTTCAATTTTTATCGCATGTCCTACAAAGCCGCGTGCAAATAATAAACACAATAGGTTTAGGAAGAAATTCGCAAAAGAATAATTCCAAACTGGATTGAATTAAATGTCGAAGATAAAAAGAAAGAAAATTTTATACAACCGTCTTCAATATACCTAAATAAAATGATAACATCATCAGTTTAGTCCAAGTCCAAGTATTAAGGATAACTCAAAAACTAATGGTTAGATCTTGATCAAATGTATATGGGAATATAAATAATAATAATATGGCAATAATGTTCACGAGAAGCACCAGCTTTCAAATAAAAAAATACGTGTGGCACTCGGTGACTGCCGCGGTAAAGCTATTGCATAGCATTTTTTATCAACTTATGCAATAATAATTATTTATTTATTTTATTTATGCAGTTAAGTCTTTGATATTAAATCAAGTTACACTTTTTGAGAGTGGTGACCGATAAGAAAACAATTTTTTTTCTCTTATTGAATAAATGAGAAGTTAATAATGTTTTAAATATTTTAATATCTTACAATACATGTAGGTTATTCAGGAATTTTTATCATTCAGTTAGCAGCTAGTGTACACGCATACGTCTAGTCGCACGCACACAAACACCGTGCCGAACTCTGCCGAGTGCCGAAGTCTGCCGAACTAAAACGACGTTAGACGATGCACGACTTTCAACGCCACACCTCCGTGCCCGTCGGAGTGGGGAGCGTGAGGTTTTTTTTCGTTACGGAATTTCTGGATTCGGTCCCCGCGCTCAAGGCCCGCGATAGAAGCTATGCAATAGCTTAAAAAAAGAATCATCAAAATCGGTTCACCTAAAAACAAAACATTCGTGCAGCTCACACGCGACAGAAGTGGAATTTTCGTCGTTAGTCGTCGCGAGGTGGCGTTGCGCACCTTTTTCGAAAAATTGATGTAACGGTCACGGACTCACGGACCGGTCTTTTCATTCTCGTATGAACATTTGAAGTGTTAAGGTCAAGAGTCAATACTGTTAGTTATTTATGTATTAAATTAGTTGATCGTGCCATTATTTCTGTTAACCTGTTATTACCGTTGACTTAATTCTATTCGTGTGTAATAAACTGTTATTTTAATTATGTTTTTAAACCATTAACTGTTTTGATTAATTAAAATAAAACAATCTAACTTTATATTATAAAATATCGCATGATTGATGATAGTATATGCCTTATATTTTTAGTGATTATGTGAATTTCGGAACACCTCGGTTCTATTCGTCTCTTTTTATGGATATATTTTCTCTATTTTAAGATCCATATTTTAAGCAAAAATATTTTTTATGTCCTTTCCATTTATAATTATGTACATGGTTTCCACTTAACACTACTAATAAGAATAGGTGGAAACTCTTTACCACTTATCGCTACAGCGCATATTTTCTACCATGAGAAGAATAGTATTTTACCTTTTTATTAGACGAAAGAATAGGTAACTAATGTTAAACTGCAACTACATATTAAGAGGATACCTTGAAAATGAATCGAAGTTTTGGGGGCGTGGCTTATTACTTTGTCGGTGAAGCTAACAGACGACTGCGGGAGTGTCAAAATGAAAGTGATGCAATGACTTTTTTTTGCGCCCGAAGCAAATATGGGCAACCCTCCGGAAAGCGGGGGAGGGAGGTTGAGAATGCTCATAGCATACCACGCAGCCGGCTGCGTGGTTATGTGGTGACTCTTACCCACTAAACTCAACCTTTTAGGAATTGGCTTAACGATCTGACTAGAGATCTCTAAGCCGTATACGAACGCGACCCTCCTTGGCAGAAAGGAGGGCGCAATGCAATGACTTCATAGTGCGCAAATTATGAGATAGCCATACCGAACAAGCGCTCGAAAAAAAAACTAAGTAAGCGCCAAACAACATTTTTATTTATTTTAAGAGGATACCTTGAAAATGAATCGAAGTTTTGGGGGGCGTGGCTTATTCCTTTGTCGGTAAAGCTAACAGACGACTGCGAGAGTGTCAAAATGAAAGTGATGCAATGACTTCATAGTGCGCAAATTACGAGATAGCCATACCGAGCAAGCGCTCGAAAAAAAAACTAAGTAAGCGCCAAACAACATTTTTATTTATTTTAACAAAACTTCGTTATGGATTAAATAACTGGTTTATGAGAACTTAGATATGATTATTTACTATGCCTTAAAAATAGTTCCATGAAATTATTCGTAAGAATATTATGGTGTCGTCGAGAAATGTAAATAATTAGAGCCTACTTTGCAATTTTTTTCTATCGAGAAAATTACATGATATCGTGTTTTTCTTTTATGCAATCCAAGGTCATATAGTTAAAAATCATATACCAAAATTTTGGTTTGTAATCTATAAAACTTAAAAAAAAATATGTTAAATAGAAAAAACATCAAATTTTCGAGATATCACCTTAAAATCGTGAGTGATACTGGTGGTGGATACATAGCATAGATCGGATACATGAAAGGCCTCTTTTTCGTAGCTTTCCTTCGTTATTGATCGAAGTAGCTTTTCGAATATTTTTCGAATGTATGTATGTATGTATGTCTATCTCTTTGACACGCTCTGTGTAGTCTAATCTCATCATCATCATCATCATCACAGCCCTTCACAAGTCCACTGCTGAACATAGGCCTCCCCCAAGTAATGCCACAAAGCACGGTCCTGAGCCACCTGCATCCATCGACTTCCTGCATATCTTACCAGGTCGTCACTCCATCTAGTGGGGGTCGCCCTACACTACGCCTACCGGTACGAAGCTGCCACTCGAGAACCTTTCTTCCCCATCGGTTATCGGTTCTTCGAGCTATATGGCCGGCCCATTGCCACTTCAGCTTACTAATCCGTTGGGCTATGTCGGTCACTCTGGTTTTACTGCGGATATCCTTATTTCTGAGTCTATCACGCAGAGAAACTCCGAGCATAGCCCTCTCCATAGCTCGCTGAGCGACCTTGAGCGTCCTCATACGGCCAGCAGTGAAGGACCACGTCTCTGATCCGTAAGTCATCACTGGCAACACGCACTGGTTGTACAACTTAGTTTTCAGGTTTTGAGGTATACCTGACGAGAAGATGTGTCGTAATTTCCCGAACGCTGCCCAGCCGAGTTGAATCCGTCGATTGACCTCTCGGTCGAAGTTGGACTTACCTAGTCGGACTATTTGTCCCAGGTAAACGTACTCGTCAACAACTTCGAGCATAGTGCTCCCAACAACTACCGGCATAGGTGTGACATGGACATTAAACATGATCTTTGTTTTGTCCATGTTCATCTTAAGACCTATCCGTTGGGAGGCACTATTGAGGTCATTGAGCATAGTGCTTAAGTCCTCCAGCGATTCTGCCATAAGGACTATATCGTCGGCAAATCGAAGGTGAGTGATATACTCGCCATTGATGTTAATACCGTATCCTTTCCAGTCCAGTAGCTTGAAAACGTCTTCCAAAGCAGCGGTGAAGAGTTTCGGGGATATAACGTCACCCTGTCTTACACCTCTCTGCAGTTGGGTAGGTTTCGGGCTCTGGTTCTGTACTCGGATAGCCATCGTAGCCCTACTGTACAAACACTTCAGCACTTCGATATACCGACAGTTAACTTGGCACCGCTGAAGGGACTGCAGCACCGCCCAAATTTCGACGGAATCAAAGGCTTTCTCATAGTCCACATACGCCAGGCAAAGTGGCAAATTGTACTCTTCAGTCTTCTGTACAATCTGCCGCAGGGTATGTATGTGGTCTATGGTAATGAAGCCTTATCGGAAACCGGCTTGTTCGGGAGGCTGGAAATCGTCGAGTCTGCGTGGGAGACGATTCGTAATGACTCTCGAAAACAGCACGTAGACGCGGCTCAGAAGGGAAATCGGTCTGTAGTTCTTCAAGAGAGCGTTGTCGCCTTTCTTAAAGAACAAGTCCACCGCACTTCTGCTCCACGCCTCTGGAGTAGTGCCACCATGGAGGACGGAATTGAAGAGCTTCTGAAGGACTTCAAGTACCGGTGTTCCACCCGCTTTCAGAAGCTCCACTGTAATTCCATCCTCGCCTGGGGCCCTGCCGTTTTTAAGGTGCTGGAGAGCCATTCTAATCTCGCTTAGACTGACGTCCGGGATATCATCGGAATAGTGTCGGATAAGACTTGCTCTTGGGTCGTTACTCACACTTGCGTGTGGCTCCAACGATGATGTGTACAGCTGCCCATAGAACCTCTCAATCTCACTCAAAATCTCAGGTCTCCCGGAAACGATGCTGCCACACTCAGTCTTCAGCCTTGACAGTTGGCTCTTACGGGCAGACAGATCTCTGGCAAAGACTTTGGAGCCCTGGTTCCGCTCGATTGCTTCTTTAATACGAGCAGTATTAAAGTTGCGTAAGTCTCGCCGCATGCATTTGGAGATCTGTCTGTTCAGTTGCCTGTATGCTGTCAAATCTGTTGACGATTGCAGCCTCATCTCCCGTCTAACAGCCATGAGATTAAGAATGTGATCGGAGAGTTTTTGTGTTCTTCTGCGGCGGGTCTTGCAGAACTTAGCTCCGACCGCATGGACAGTTTCCACGAGCTTGTCATTCATATCGTCCACTGCATTGCAATCTTGTAGGCACTGAAAGCGGTTGTGTAACTCGAGCTGAAAGTTTTCGGGATTTTGGATTAGAGCACGAGGGGGACGGAGCGTTGACTTCATTAGACGAGACCTCTCCAACTTAACGTTTAGGTTCAGTGTGCCTCTAACCATTCGGTGATCGCTGCCAGTTTTCACCCTTACGATCACTGAGACATCACTGAACAGTTGGCGTCTGGTCGTCATAATGAAGTCAATCTCATTTTTTGTCGAACCGTCGGGGCTCGACCAGGTCCACTTCCTGTGGGGCCGCTTCTGGAAGAAAGAGTTCATCATAAAGAGTCCCTCTTTCTCCATAAAGTCTGCCAGCTGCTGGCCCCTTCGGTTCCGTTGCCCTACTCCAAATTTCCCCTAACTTCAGCTCACCGTTTTCTCTTGTGCCTAGTTTTGCGTTGAAGTCTCCCATCAACACCGTGTAGAACACCGTGTAGTGGGTTTTGGAGGAATGCATGGCTTTGGAAATATTCTCATACATTTCCTCCACCTCCTCATCGGAATGTGCCGAGGTTGGTGCGTAAACCTGTATGACCTTCAGCGAATATCGTTTAGTGATTCTGAGTATCAGGTACGCGACCCTCGTCGACACACTCCCAATCTTTACAACGTTGTTGACGAGAGACTTGTGGACAATAAATCCGACACCTCCTTGGGACAGATGGTTGCCCTCCCGGTGATAGAACAAGTTGCCGGATTCGAGAATCACCGTGTCCTCCCCCTCTCTTCGGACCTCGGATAATCCTATAATACTCCAGCGCAACTTGTCTATCTCTTCTTCCAGCTCCAGGATCTTCTCGTCAGTCCTCAGTGTGCGTGCGTTAAATGTTGCCAGGTCGAGTCGTCGTAGGTGGCAATCGAACCTCCACCGGAGATTCTTAGCACCCCCCGCCCCGCCGTTACCATGGTCGCCACCGTAGCCAGGAATAGCGGGGCCGCCGGGGACTGGGGGCCGTCTATTTCTGTAATTGTTCATGGGGGGTATATTGCCATAGTTGCCACGCTAACGTTGCCACGTTGCGGTAGTCTTAGTTGCGGTAGTACGAAACACAGCAGCTTAATGCTGCTGTGTTTCGTATGGTGACGGAGACCCGTTTTAGTGGAATCGAGGCATTCCAACTTAGTCCTTAAGGGTGACAACGCATCTGCATTTTGATCCTTAGTTGAATTTAAAAGTGGATGTCTATGGGCCACAGCATCCACTTACCATCAGGTGGACTGTGTGCTCGTTTACCACCCTTATTCTATAAAAAAAAATTGTGGAATTAACGTAGGGTATAAAATGTTTACATAATCGGGTTTTTTAAATTCTTACTTTAACCATTGAGCTTATTCGTTTTACTTTAAAATAATTTTACAACATAACCAAAAAGGCCATTCCACGACCAGCCTGCGAATTGAAGGTCTGATATTGGCATTAAAATGCATATATTTATAAAGACTCCTTCACCAGAGAAAGCATTGGGCGAATGTGCGCACTGTGAATCAACTAGGAAAAATATAAATTGCCTTGTTACTTTATGATATGCATCTAAAATCCAACCTAAAAACCATGTACACCAATGTACAATTTTGTGGCACCAATTAGTCACTAATTAAGAATGGTTTATCGATTTGTGTGTTACAATTTAACTGCATTCGATTGCGATGCAAGTTGTAGTTCGATTTTATTGGTGTAATTAAATTTAATCTCTGGTATATATATAACAAAGCTATGTATACCGTATTTTAAACTAATTTGTAATAAGAGGCAGTGGAAGATGACGATTGTTATAAAAAATAAATGTGTTTATTTATTTTATTTTTAGTCAGAAATGTTGTCTTTGAAGAAAGGTGATTGATTTATACAACTAGCTATAAATACAACTATTTTAGAAGTCAATATTCCATTATTTGTGACGTTTCGCAAACAAAGTTTTTTATTTCATTTTTGTTTATGTGTTCTGTTTAGTTACTAAAATATTTATACGAAAGATCAAAATTACTCAAAAGATCTTACTTATTCCAAAGAAATTCGCAAGAAAATGACAGTTATGAAGCAATAAACGTTTCGGTTCCAGGTATTGCTATGGACTTGGCGCCACCGAAAGACAAATGGAACCTCATCTTCCTGACTTTGATACTCCATGGCCTGGGTACCCTGACTGCATGGAACATGTTTATAACTGCAAAGGATTATTTCGTTGTGTACAAATTGGCCAACGCGCCTTTCTACGCCAAGGGTTTCCTGCCTTATGTCGGCTGGGCGTGTCAGACACCTAACCTACTGTTTAGCTGGTTCAACGTCTTCGTCAAGATCGGGTAAGCAGATAATTTAGTTATTTTTATTAAATTATTTTCGCTACATATATGTAATAAAAATAACGTTACAGCCACTGCAGAGCACAGCAGGTAGACACAGATGTTCCGTTGTAGTTTTCGGGGTGTCAATGTATCTGCACTTTATTTTTAATTTTTAATCGAGAATAGCGTGTGCATATGTTACTATCAAGTGGATTTTGTGCATATTTGTCGTCAATGTCACCATCACTTGTATAAAAAATCACAAAAAAGAATCCGGGGGAGCCAACTACGATTCGAAACCAGTTTTAAATTAGCTGACGAAATATTGCTGTCTCGCTTAACAAAGATAAGCGGGTGCAGGCCAGGCGCGCAGATTTACCTATACATTATTTATGCTATGTTTACACGTTCGGCAAGCCTTCGCAGGTTTTCACAAGCCCCAAATCTATACAAATATTAAGCTCGCATTTGGAAGTCATTTACACGCTTGCGAATTGTGCCAGTGTGCAGCTTGTCTGTTCGGAACAGAAAGCTTGCCGGGTACCGAATTTGTTTCGACTATTTCGTTTGCTTTCTTTAAATGTTTGCGGAAAGTCATCATCAGTATTTTTTGTTTAGCTGTTAATTATTTTACTGGCTTTTGCATTATTTCGGCAAGACGAATCCAGGCATCTGCCAGTTTCTGTTTGTCTTTATGGTTGATATATTTGGGATTAGATTCACTCTGGTAATATTCCAGAAAGGATATAATTTTCTATTTCGACCGTCCACTCATTTTGCGACCGAGGATTCGCAACAGAGCAAATAGTCCATCCGTCGAGAGATCACAAGCGAAACTAAACGCGCTAAGTTAAAAAGAATCGCAGTTAAAAACCGACGCTCGCTCGAAACGGCGACAAGCTTCTCCACGCAAACCAAACTCCCCGTTTACACTAAAAACAGGGTTACAATTTTTTCTCCTCGTAGAACGAATTTTGAATTGAATTTCTCAAAGCTTATGAGGTCCTGCTGCAAAAGTGCAGGATTCGTCCTATCATTGACTATGGGTTTACTATTTTTAGATCAACCTAACATTTACCATTTAGGACAACCTAACATCGTTAATGAATATTTTAGCCCGAGATGTGAAGCCTTGTGGGACTCCCGATGACAGGATATAATATGCACTCGATTTGTAATTATTTAGCACAACTTTGAGCGTGCGATTTGTTAAATAGGAATGACACCACTTTAAAATATTGCCTGATATTCCGTAGTATGATAATTTGTGTAAAAGTCATGGTCCATTTATTCAAACGCTTTACTGAAATCTGTCTATATTACGTCGACAGGAGTACCACGATCCATAAAGTTAATAGCAGTGGATATAAAGGAGGCCAAATTGGTAGTAGTTGTAAGTTGTAGATGAATCTTTTAAATCTCTCCTTGAATTTGATAAAAATTATTATGATTTTTGTTTGAAATATATTCAGCCGCGAGGTTTTCTGAATATTTTAACTTTTAATTTATTTTTAAAAATAAATAGACACATAAAATGAAATAAATTTGTTTCTAAAGTACGCCGTTCTATTTACCCTTAGATAATGACGAGAAGGTATGTCGTCGTATTTATTGGTATAGAATATAGATATTAAGAGGGACGAATAGATATTTTAAAAATATTACATATTATCTCCTTACGTTAATCCCCTTCCCCACTATCCAACGCTGTGATTTTTCATTCTCAGTGAACTTTCACGTTTCAACAGTGGGTAAATGATATTGCGCTACTAAAACACTTGCAGGTTTTATTGATAAACTTGTAAGCACCTAAGTTTTGCTACATAGGTATTTTATTGGCACTTCTTTGATAGGTATTACAATGGAAGAACCACGCGGCAGCTTTTGCTGTTGCACGTATGGGCCGGCTCGAACCGGGGTGGTACTACGACCTCACAGGAGACTAGCGTGAAGTAGAAGCGCTGCTTCTGCATTTCGTTTGGTGAGTGCAAGTGGCCGGAGGCCCAATTTCCGCCCCTCCCAACCTTAACCTTAACATGGTAACGGAGTTAAATAGAACACTACCCCTGGAAGGTACCAGTACCAATAGTGACGGAGAATCCCTCGTTGAGCATCCACTCCCAAGTTACTCTTCTCGTCCTGAACGTGGGTGGTCCCGCTGCTCCGCGTATTCTGTGGTGGGGGGGGGGGAGGGTAAAATTTTTTTCTGAAAAAATCAAACGGAGCAATAAGACAAAGGCGCCATCTGCCACGCTATCCGTGAATTTCTGCAACATCAGAGGACTTCATTCAAACCTTAACGCCGTCCACAACAGGTGCCCTCACCGGCTGATACTTCGTATCTCTCCTACCCGGTGTACAAATTAGAACACTCCTTTGTGCCTTGGGCTGGAGTTGGCGTGTACGTCAGACAGGACATCTGATTTCGACGCCTCGTCACCGTCGCCTTGAAGATACGGACCTGTCCATCCCATCTCTTCACAGGAGGACGACTCACTGGCCCATGCTGCAAAGGACAAAGCCGATCTGCTTGGCTCTCTCTTTGTGTCCAACTCGACTCTTGATGACGGAGGAATACACCGCCGATCATCTCGTGATGTGAGTGCTCCATGCAAGATGTTCACCCAGCGCTCGGTGTGCAGAGTATATACCGGCCATGCCAATATTTCTCGGGGAAACGTCGCCGAATACTGGGACAAATGTTTGTCTAAAGTAGAGACTTTGTTTCGACTTTGGGGCCCACTAAATCTAGTCCAGTTCAATGCCCAAAAGACACAAGTTTGCGCGTTTACCGCTAAAAAGAACCCCTTCGTCGTATCTCCTCAGTTTCAAGGGACTCCCCTTGTTGCCTTAGCCAGTATTGAAAATTGAAATCCTCAGCGTCGACATATCGAGTGAGGTGCAGTTTCGTGGCCACTTGAAAGAGAAGGCCAAATTGACCTCTAAAAAACTTGGTGTGCTTAGTAGCGCGGGACAGTATTTTATGCCAGCACACCGCTTGCCACTTTAAAAGGCGCAGGTTCGGCCGCATATGGAATATTGTTCCCATCTTTGGACTGCGGCTCCCCAGTGCGAGCTCCTTCCAATTGATCACATCCAGCGCAGAGCCGTTCGTCGGTGACCGAGCTCTTTCCGAACGGCTTGATTCCCTAGCATTGCGAAGAGATGTTGCATCTTTTTGCGTTTTTTTTATCGCATTTGCTACGGGGAGTGCTCTGTGGAATTGTTCGGACTAATTCCAGCCGCACAATTTCACCATCGCACATCGCGACAAAACTCTCGATACCGTCCATACCATCTGGATGACTGGCGGTCTACCGGCGTCGGCGTCGGCATCGCATCGTCGCATCGGCGGTAACACTGTGCGATTTAAAAGAAGTTTTCTTCAACGCACAACTTCCTTGTGAAATCGACTACCACCAGAGATTTTTCCGGACCGATACGACTTAGGGAGAAAAGAGCTTACTCCTTTTTAAAGGGCCGGCAACACATCTGCAATTGCCCTGGTGTTGCAGTTGTTCATGACCGGCGGTAATCAGTTACCATCAGGTGAGCCGTATGCTCATTTGCCCCCTCTTCTATAAAAATGTTCAAAGAAATAGTGATAGTCTTTTAATAGCTAATAATAATTAAATTTTAATAAATTGGTGCCAGAACCGACCTTTTCCTTTTACTGCGTAAGCAAAAAATTTATTGGTATCTATAGTTAACAGTTACAATAATAATTTGAAATATAATCTAACATTTTTTTATTCTGAAGCGTAGTAGTTTATAGGATCTAAGTTCTAAGCGCTCTCTGTAAATATCATAGGACGCGAGCACCCTGGGTTCGAACCCCGCCAAAACCAATGAAATTGTTAATTGCAATTTTAAGTGCTGATTTACAACGTACTCGGTGGTGAAGGAAAACATCGTGAAGAAACCTACTTGTCTGAAAAATTGGGGGCATGTAAGTTTCGTCAACAAATATTGCATTAGTTCTGTTTCCTTAACCCACTCAGAAAGAGACTTGTGCCCAGCTGTGGGACGTATAAACACCAACTTTTCATTTTATTCTTCATCTTTATTAAATTTGTTGATATACGAGGGGCGTTCACTGTTACTCGGTATAATATACCCCATATTAGAAATAAGATGTAATTATGAAATATTTTTTATTTTCAGTATAGTCTCCCATGACATCAGTACATTTACTTGTTCGTGAAAAAAGTTTTTCTATTCCCTTGAAAAAATATTCTTCTTTTTGACCTGAAAAATGCTAATTTACATCGGAATTGAGCTCGTTATCGTGTCAGGAAATCGTTTTATTCGAAAATCTTTTTCTAACCTGGGGGGAATAAAAAGTGGTCTGGTCACTGGAGACTAGATCTGGACTGCATGGTGGGTTAATTTCCTCAAACCCGCAGTCTCGGTCAGCAGTCGTGGAGAGCCGCGTCGCTTTTATTGCTTCTCTCAAACGGAGTAAAGTGGCTATTTGTCTACGTTGATGGTTTCACCTTTTTTTGTGTACTCGATCAATAGTATTCCTTTGGAATCCCAAAACACTGTGGCCATGATTTTACTGGCCTTGGAGTGACTGAACTTTTTGGGGGTCTGATCCCATTTTATGCCCTTGCACAGACCCCTGTTTACTCTCAGGTTCATAGTGGTGAACCCACGTTTCAACAACGATCCTATCGAAAACACTTGTTGGGTCGTCACCACACAGCTCAAAAACTCCCTACGAAAGTCAACCCGCGCCTGCTTTTGAAACGCAGTGAGCATTAACGGCACCCATCTTGCTTTCCTCACTTTCTTCTAGAGATGGGCCGAATATGGGTTTCACCGAATACGAATATTCGGCCGAAAGCTCGGTAACACTTTTACCGAAACGAATATTCTGCCGAACATTACTCGGCAGGATCACCTCGGTACCTAACCAATTTATGTCGAAAGCTGTAACTTTCAGGTATACAAAAAGTACTCTGTGGCTGTAACCGTAAAGCGCGCGGGATTAGCGCCGGACCCTGCCACTGGCTCCCGCGCCACACCAGACATGTTATTGCATCATATGATCATATAGTACTGAGCAAATTGCCGGCACATGCTTATGTTTTGATATTTTTGGGAGAAAAAAAAGTACGAATTTCGTTGTGTTATTCTTAGAGAAAATTGATAATTATATGATAAAAATTAGTGGCGGGGAGATCTACTATTAGAACTTATTTTAGAGAAACCAAAGTAAATGGAAATGTACTAACTAATGTAATGTAATGTTTCTTTATTTGATTCCAAAACATTTTATCAAGCTTTCTATTTGCTATAATTGGAAATAAATCTACAGTGCCTCAGAAATTTAACGCGATACAACTAGATTTCACCCATAAATAAAATATACTTTCAACAGTAAAATATGAAAGACATGACATTACTCACTATGAGTACATACCACTTTAACGAATATTCGTGATTTAGACGAATATTCGACCGAATACGAATATTCGGTAAAGCTGCCGAATATGCCGATATAGCTGCTGCTGTGATACCCGGGCGGCGGTAATCTTCGATGCTTTCCCTGCCTCTCTTGAATTCACTTGACTAGTTCTGTACGGTTGACATTGAACGAGCGAAACACGCATAAAACAAATTATATTTGTTTTGCTATTTGCAATTACACTCAACCACCAGCCAACTTCAGCATTAAAATACATAATACATATACATAAACACTCACGCCTGTCACCCAGAGGGGTAGGCAGAGACTACGGATTTCCATTTGGCACGATCCTGACATACCTCTTTCGCTATTTAATTACTCTTTTATCACTAATTAAAATACTGTTACGAGCTTGAGGTTCGTGACAATAAAAATTGCCGATAAAATTACCTAAATTAACACTTTAATTTACTTTACACAAATTAAAGTTAAAAACACTAATAATTAAACACACTTATTCACTTTATTCCGCTCCGAAGCTTCGCTTGTTTCGCCAAATCGACACTACTACGATCGCATCTTGCAGCACCCATTTATTTAAATTAGCAAAGAAATATCCAGAATGTTCAAGTAAACACGCGCAAGGTACCGAGCGCTCGAGTTTCGACTAGGCGCTGTCGGTTGAGTGATTTGTGATGTCATTTTTTCAGTGCTCCCCTCGCTCTCGTTCCTGACACTAGATGGCGCTAGTTGACTTATTCACGCAACACTGCCCCCTCCTAAGACATGCTCGTCCCGAGCATTATCGGTCCCATAATAACGCGCCAAGCGATCCACATGGACGATCTTAGGAGTCCCTCTTGCGCCTTTCTGTATCCGGTAGGTCACATCGTTGATCCTGGTTACAATCCGGTACGGGCCGTCCCATTTAGCTTGAAGCTTAGGAGATTTCCCTTTGCTGCGGACTGGATTGTGCAACCACACTAATGAACCTTCGTTGAACCCTTTATTGTTCATTTTGCGGTCGTACCGGGTTTTCATTTTCTCAGACATTTGCTGGCCCGATTGTCTGACGTGCTCATAAATGTCGTTCATTTTGTTCCGCAAGTCATTTGCATAATCGGTTATACTGCGTGGGGCATCAGGTGGTATCCCGGTGATCAGGTCTGCAGGCAGCCGTAATTACGGCTGACGGCTCTTCCAAAGTTTGCGAAAGCTGGTGTCACTGCTGTACTTTCGTGAACAGAACTTCGATATGACAACAAAAACGGCTGTATGTGCTTGTCCCAATCTCGTTGCCGATTGTCTACAACTTTTGCTAGGTACCTCTCCAATGTCTGATTAAATCGTTCTACCATTCCATCAGATTGCGGGTGATAAGAAGTCGTTCGTGTTTTATGAGTACCCATAACTCGGCAAGTTTCCTGGAATATTTGAGACTCGAAATTCCTTCCTTGATCGCTGTGAATCTCTAAAGGTACACCAAAACGACAGAAGACTTCATGAACTAGCTTATCAGCAACTGTTAAAGCTTCTTGATTTGGAATGGCGAAGACTTCTGGCCACTTAGTGAAGTAATCCATCACAACCATGAAATACTTGTTACCGCTTTCACTCTCCAGAAACGGTCCCGCCACGTCAATGGCTATTCTCTCCCATGGTGCACCAACATTGTACAACTTCAATGCACCTCTACTACGAGTCTGAGTTCCCTTTACAGCCGCACAACTTGTACATTTGCGACACCAGTCCTCGACATCGTTTCGACAGTGGACCCAGTAAAACCGTTCTCGGATCTTCAGTAGAGTTCGTTTAACTCCCAGATGGCCTCCTGAACAATCATTATGGTACAGCTGTAGAACATCCGGTACTTTAGCTTTAGGGACAACCATTTGCAAATGACAGCTGTCTCCCCGAACGTTTTCCCATTTACGACACAGAACTCCATCCTGAAGCAGCAAGCTGTCCCACTGGGCCCAATAGCTTTTAGTGGTCGAACTCATCGCTGAGACGTCACTCCACTTGGGCTTGGGAGCACTGGCCTTTATCCATTCCAGAATCGGCTTGATGTCCGGATCTTCCTGCTGTGCATGTAGTAAGCTGTCCTTCCACTCGTTGCTGAGGTGGTCTGCCCTGAGCATCCTCACGGATACCACTTCCTTACTCTCTTGCCTAGTACAATGCTTGCAATCTTTAGGACAAGGTCTTCTTGACAATGCATCTGCGTTGCCATGAGATTTCCCGCTGCGATGTTCGATCTCAAAGTCGTATTCCTGCAGTAGTTCAATCCACCTCGCAACTTGTCCTTCTGGGTTTTTAAACTGCAATAGCCATTTTAGTGCAGCATGGTCAGTTCGTAAGTGAAATTTTCGTCCCAGAAGATATTTGCTAAAATGTTGCAATGACTTTACCACAGCTAGCAATTCGCGTCTTGTGACACAGTAGTTCCTTTCCGGTTTTGACAACGACTTGCTGAAGTACGCTATCACGACCTCTTGGTCACCATTACGTTGAGACAACACACCGCCAAGTCCTATATCACTTGCGTCTGTGTCAACTATAAATTCTTTGCTTGCATCAGGGTATCCCAAAATAGGTGTTTTGCACAGACGGTCCTTGAGCTCCTGGAATGCGATGTTACAACTTTCATCCCAGCAGAAATGTCGCTTCTCCTCGGTTAGCTTATGCAGAGGTTTGGCTATATCTGCAAAGTTCTTCACAAAACGTCGGTAATAGGAGCACAAACCCAAAAATGCTCTAACCTGCGTCTTGTCTTTTGGAACCGGCCAATCCTTTACAGCTGCGATTTTCTCTGGATCCGTGCGGATACCTTCTTCCGACACTACATACCCCAAAAAGTTGACTTGCCGTTTGAATAGTGAACATTTCTTCGGACTCAACTTGAGGTTGGCACTCTTAATCTTCATGAGCACGCGTTCCAGGTTTTGAAGGTGTTCCTCAAATGTACGGCCCACGATGATGATGTCATCCAAGTAGACCAGACAGGCGTCGCCAATTAGCCCGGTAAGTACAAGTTCCATCAGCCTTTCAAACGTTGCTGGAGCATTGCACAACCCAAACGGCATTACTTTAAATTGCCACAGACCCTTTCCCGTCGAGAACGCAGTTTTCTCCTTGTCCTTAGGGTCAATTTCAACTTGCCAGTAGCCACTTTTTAGGTCCAGCGTGCTAAACCACTTTAATCCTGTAAGCATGTCCAGCGTGTCGTCAATTCTCGGCAAGGGATAGCTACCCTTCTTAGTAACGTCGTTCAGACTTGAGGTTCGTGACACCAATTGTAAAAATTGCCGATAAAATTACCTAAATTAACACTTTAATTTACTTTACACAAATTAAAGTTAAAAACACTAATTATTAAACACACTTATTCACTTTATTCCGCTCCGAAGCTTCGCTTGTTTCGCCAAATCAACACTACTACGATCGCATCTTGCAGCGCCCATTTATTTAAATTAGCAAAGAAATATCCAGAATGTTCAAGTAAACACGCGCAAGGTACCGAGCGCTCGAGTTTCGACTAGGCGCTGTCGGTTGAGTGATTTGTGATGTCATTTTCTCAGTGCTCCCCTCGCTCTCGTTCCTGACAATAGATGGCGCTAGTTGACTTATTCACGCAACAATACACACTTGCTAAGACAGCCTATTTTTTAATTGTGACTGTGCTGTTATTGATGAGTGGACAAAACAAAATATTTAGGTGTTATTATTGACCAGAGACTGTCTTGGTATAACCATATTGAATTAATAACTGGCCGCATAAGAAAATGAATGTGGATTTTCAAAAAGAAGCATCTAACAACCAACGAATTACTGAACAAAGTATATACAGCACTGGCTCAATCTGTTCTTACTTATTGTATCCCAGTATGGGGAGGAGCTTTAAAAATAAGATTCCTTGAGGTTGAGCGAGCTCAAAGAGCCCTGCTTAAGGTCTGCTATTTCAAACCATACCGATTCCCCACTACTGACCTTTATAATTTGTCTGGTGTCTTGTCAGTTCGAAAGTTATATATTTTATTCTTATTGCTTAAAATTCACAAATCTACTAGGTATGAACGTGACAAGACAAATAAAAGAATAAACGACTTAGTTCTATATACCAATCGCTGTAAAACGACATTTGCTTCAGTGCAATATGAGCAAAGGGCCGTATACTTATATAATAAAATAAATAAAATCTTAAGCATATATCCATTGCATAGCATAGAAGTTAAAAAGAAAGCAATAGAATGGTTGAAAACTTTAAATTACAACGAAACCGAAACACTTTTAGACAAAATTACTTAACTTGTTACACATAATTAATAATTTATTAAATATACCATACCTCAACATGCACACACCACATACACATACACTACGCAATCACACAACTAACACCAACGGATATTTTATTGTAAAAACACTACATAAGTTTAACTGTAAGTCAAAAATATATGTGTTACCCAAGTTCTAAACGCTAATTTATATAAATGAAGGATGGGAAGAGCGGAGCCTCCTAACACAAGTTTCCGAACTTAAAAGGAGTGTTCCAATAATGTATTTAATTTTAAGTATTACTGGTTTGAGAATAAGGATTGATTTTTGATTTGATTTGCTTTTTTGAATGAGCAAAGTCTTGGTAAACAGCGACCATTTCTTAATGGATGTTTTTGAGTTTTTCCTTATTTAGTGAGGAATTTAATCACCTCACGGTGTTCGACTTTTCTCAACATTGTCGAGTCAGTCATTCCCGTCGATCAAGATAAAATGTCATATCAATACCCTCGGGTAGTGTCGTTAGCTAATGATTTTTTTAACTATCCACATTATTAGCAAATCACGTTAATACCGAGAATACATTGAACGCCCCTAGTAGTCTCCTTACATTGTACAACATTGTCATATAAATAAATTTTGCCTATTTTTAATGAAAACCTTTTCATGTTTACAGTGGCAACTTGACCACGCGTATCGTGTGGTCGCTGATAATGGAAGTGTTGGTGTTCGTGGTGACGGTAATTTTGGCGATGGTAGACAGCAGTGAATGGCCTGTAACATTCTTTTGGATCACCGTCGTCTCCGTTTTTATACTAAATGGTGAGATATTTCACTATTAGTTACTCGTGTCATCATCATCATCATTACAGCCCTTCACAAGTCCACTGCTGAACATAGGCCTCCCCCAAGTAATGCCACAAAGCACGGTCCTGAGCCACCTGCATCCATCGACTTCCTGCATGTTACTCGTGTGTATGAATTTATTTGTCCCTATTTGTCGTTCCACGATATCGTCCCGTGGGTTTCGTAAGAGACGACTAAAGGATATAACACAAGGGTTCCATGGCTTTCCAGATATAATTTACTAGACCGGCGAGGGCGAGCGACGTCAAAGGTGCAAGACGTTTTTTTTTATAATATAGGGTGACAAACAAGCACAAAGTCCAAATGATGGTAAATGGTTGCTGCGGCCCATAGACATCTACAGCTATCCTCGATTGCAAATCAAAATGCAGATGCGGTTGTCACCCGTAAGGACTAAGATGGAGTGCCTCGTTTCCAGTTAAAAGGGTCAATGGTTCTCTACACTCACCATACGAAACACAGCAGCATTAAGCTACTATTTTATGCTGGTATTCTGTGAGAGCGTAGTACTCCCCGGTCGAGCCGACCCATTTGTGCTACAACTATACTACTAATATAACTGCAGCATGGCTCTACCACGTATGAAACGTCTTGATCTACTATCGCCAGTTTGAGCAAAATGCTGCGCTAGTCGTTATTTGTGAGGTTTTTAGGAGCTATCTACTTGTTATTGAAAAGATATATCAACTAATAATAAAATCTATTAAATTTCGACACAATCTTGATTCCATTTTTTTTAAAGGAGTAAATACTTCATGAATCTTACTACAACTAAACCACAGAAATGCGACATAATTATTGATAACATGCATCTCCTCATAAAGTAAGCATTATTTTATTTTGCGATTGACTCTAATGGATAGGCAATTTATTAATGAACATTTTGATCAATTTAATTTTTTCAACGGACTAAAATTGGATTTTATAAAGAAAATATTTTAAAATTTGGGCGTATTTCTAACGCGATATACTGAAGCGAGAGCGCGTGGAATGTATAGGACCGAATGCTCAAAGTCGTTCGCTAGGAATAGCGCCTTAAACGTGGAAAAAAAGCCCATTACCACCCGTGGACTTTTACGGTTTGGTGAAGAAGAAGGCCATGAAATTTGCTGTCTGTTGGTTTCAATTTGCCGTAAAACACTTGTAGCCACACATAAATTATTATATTATGTCATAAAATAAGCAAACTAATATTTAATATTTCTTTTTACAGCATTCAACGCAGTGTTCCAAAATTCCGTGTACGGCGTTGCTGCACGTCTACCGCCGCAATACACGGGCGCGGTGGTCCTAGGTTCGAATATATGCGGCACTCTAGTTGTACTTCTGAACTGGCTCTCCGAAACCTTCACAAGCAGCTACCGCACGTCGGCTATATACTACTTTATAGGCGGAATGTTCGTGTTACTGATCTGCTTCGACACCTACTTCGCATTGCCTTTGAATGTAAGAACAATCGTATATCTAAATTAAAACTCAATTTAAATGACACTTCTATACGTCATACAAAAATACTGTCACGTAAATTTAGAACGATTTATAACTGTGTTGAGTGTTTATAGTGCCATAATTCAATTAAAATAGCTATATAAAATATGCTAGAACCTTTTTGTGTACCTTAGAAGTTGTATTAAATTTTTATGTTATAGCGCCATCTGTTGGTGACTAAAAAATTTAAATCATATAGGGTAAATATTAAAAAAAATATACAATATATTTATTTAAATAATTTGAAACGTGAATTTAGTCCAATTTATTATTAAAAATTTAATATAAATTATAAAAAAAAATTAAATGAATTAATAAACTTTTAATCAGTTTAAAAAAAAAGTTCTAAATCGCGATATTAAAGTTTTCGTTCTAAGTTACTATATATACACTGTCAGACTGCTGAATAAAATAATGTAATAATTATCGTGAATAATATATTTGCTTTATATTTATTCAGACGCTATTATTACAAAAGTTAAATAATTGATATGGTATTTTATAATAATATCTTAAATTCTTAGTTTCCCACTTTCCAACGCAGTGATGTAGTCTTAAATTAGATGACATCATATCATTCAGTGGGTACATCAAAGCTTTACTAAAACACACGCATATTTCTTCAATAAATTTGTGTGCACCTAAGTTTCGCAACAAAATAAAATATTTATTTTGAAATATTATTTTTATATAATTTTTAATTTTGCGCCTAATTTAAAAAAATAATTGTGTAATTACTTTTTATTAGTGTTAATTCCAGAAATTTTTACCGCTTAAATAATTTTAATAACAATAATAATTTACAGAAATTTATTAAATTTTTTTAACTATTCAGTATTAAAATTTATGTAAGATTTGGTGTATTTAAGAAATCAGCGGTTGCTAACCCGCCCGCCAGTTGTGGCTATAAGGGCTAATAATCTTCCACTCGCCAGATGTCGTTAGTTGACACTGAGGTGAAGTTTTTTGTTACACAATGTCAATTTAATTGAGAACTTAGTTTTAAAAGTTTATCGGTTCCTAAAGTTTACTATATTAATAATAATAATAATGTCCTCCAAACCGAATTTCGGCCATGGTGCTTTGCCTCAACGGAGGCTAGCCATCGGCGCAGGACAGGATTATAGTGCCCAAGTGTATGCACAAGCACAGGTGCACTCTCTATTCCCTCACTCTCATAATCCGATGAGACGGTAAAGCGACGCGACCGGAGAGAGATCAGCCGCAGGACCAACGGCTTTACGTGCTTTTCGAGGCACGGGGGTGAGACACCGCCAACTTCCTGCCTCCGGACAGCTACTGAGAGAAGATTTGAACAGAAAAATAATAATTGATTTTTTGGCCCGACCCTGGATTCGAACCTCATGATCAGCAGTCGCACTGCTACAACCACTAAACCAACGAGGCAGTCAAAAAAAAAGTTTATTATATACACAAAACAATGCCTCAGTGGTTTGATCTTTGTTTTTTTGCACATTTTAACTCTTTTATTTTTATTTTTCTCCTTTTACAGAATACCAAACCGCGGTTAATTTATTTTTAATCTAATAAATATAAAATATAAATAATAGTACAAAAAGAAATGCTATGAAATCTATCAAATACTTACATTTTTTGAAAATGAGGCAATCCACCTTAGTCCTCAAGGGTGACAACGCATTTTGATTCTTAATCGAGGATTAATGTAGATGTCTATGGGCCACAGCATCCACTTACCATCAGGTGGACCGTGTGTTTGTTGGTCACCCTTATCCTATAAAAAAAATGTAAGCCAGTGTTTGACCACAATCCCACCTGGTGTTAAGTGGTTATGTAGCCCTAGAAGGTAAATCGATCTGACTTAGCATATCAAAAACCTATACACTCTTGCTTTGAAGACGCTTAGATTGTATTCGGACGGAAAAATAGACGCCTGCAATTTTTTTCACTCCTTTGCTGTGCGCATTACAAAAGAAGGAACAAACCGCTTGGTTCTTATGTGTGGAATGTTAATAACAAAAGGGGGAAGACCCGCCCACCATCAGATTGTCTGATGGTGGAAAGGAGGGAAGGAATTAAGGCGTATAATTCCTGCGCACACTCACCGAAATACATCCTATAGAATACTGAGGAGCTGGCTACTTTGCGCATGTGCTCGAGGCTGGCAAGATTGGATTTAACCAAATCGAGGTTACCGATGACCCTCTTGCCATGTCTCTCCACTGAGTCCAACACTGCCAGGTGGCATTTTGCAGCACCAGCCCATATGTGACAGCACTACTCTATGCAAGACCGGACTTGCGCTTTATATAGGGTAAGAAGATGCCCCGGCGTGAAGTGCCGCAAGCACATCTAGTTTCCTTGCGGCTGCTTTGGCCCTGAACTTGAACCGCCCATAGTTGAAGTTCGGAAAAAATTCAACCCCTAACTACAGAAGTCTATCAGTGTATTCCTAGGATACATTCCGGAAAGTAGGAGCCAATGCAAGCGGGCTAAAAACACGCTTGTTTTTTGGAGGCATTGAATCTCAGGAGATTGTCATCACACGATTCCGAGACTGCGTGCAGTGAGAGATTCGCACGCTCTACCATAGCTTCTTTTTTGGACTGGATTTGAACTCGAAACACAAACAAATGTCACTGTATAGGTGTTCTAACATTAATAATTTTATTTCCAGAGGTTCTACCGCTACCATGAAACACTTCAAGAACGAACGATGCGTGTGAATCCGGCCTTAGCAGCGACAGCGAATCAAAACGCGAATCCTGCAAAACAACGCCCGCCCTATGGTACCATCTTCAAGCAGTCTTGGGTTCAACTTTATAATGTGTTCATCGTGTTTTTCGTCACTCTTGCTATTTTTCCTGAGGTTCATTCTAGTGAGTATTCAATGTTTTTCTGTACATGTAGGCATATACTCTTTAGCCCTTATGATTTTGAATTAATTATGGTTTTTGTTATATTAATATTTATATATTGACCAAAAAATATTTTGGTTCTCAATATAATATAGAAGAGCATGTACCTGCCATCATTGAAATGATTATTTAAAAAAAATAGTTTCTGCTTTGGACTTTATTTTTGTTTCCATCACAGTTTTGAAAGGAATTCAACGTCTTTTTGAATACTTTTAGAATTCTTTTTTATATATTATATATCCTATGTTTATTAAATGTTTTTGTATATTTATTACAGATATTAAGCCTATAACACCAGATTTCCTCGGACATAATTTCACAAAACTTACTTGCTTCCTCACTTTTAATCTCACAGCGATGATTGGGAATCTGACAGCCAGTTGCTGGCAGTTTGTAAGTATATATAGATAATTCTCATTTTTTTATTTCTCTTTTCCATATAGTAGTTGGGGACAGATGCTGTTTAAAGTGTATTTCAAGTTCTGTCCCCATTGTTAGTACTGAAGTTGTTAATTTATTTTACCGTAGACAGAGAAACCTATAGACTAATGATTAGCGTTGCCTCGAGTGAGAAAGGACGATAACGTAGTTTTAGGTTATACAATAATCTTTATGACTTTTAAACATATTTAGATAAAAATTTTAATTGTTCTAAGAACTGAACTGAAGAATATTCACCAATCTTAAGCTCACAAAACACTTATTCTCACTTAAACCAACTTGTAAACTCCTTAGATCGCTACGAACTGTCAAAGTTGTTTAGCAAAGTGTAGTTTGCGAAACAAAAAAAACCGGCACGGAGAAAGGGACAAAGAATCACACCGCTCTGTCTCATTTCTATGCAAGACGTATGCATAAATCTATCCTTTTCGTGTGCGAATGCGAAAGAAGGCGTCAATTTGTCTATAGGTTTCTCTGTCTACGTATTTTACACTAGTCAATTGGAATACTTTTTAAGTTTTAAATTTACAACTCATAAAAATTCTTATTTCAATTGGCATAAGTACTAAAATTACTAGAATATATTTTACCAACATTAATTCATAACATACCATATACACAAACTTCAAATACTTTTAATGGGTAGTAGAATTAAGTTCTCTACCAACTACCATAATTCCATAACATGACTGTAATTGTGTGCACTGTACCACATACGCAAAAAATTATTTGTGTAAATTAATATATATCAAAGCCCACTGTCATTGACCAATACCGTAGGTGCGGCGTATTGTCATCTACAATGAGTTTACAATGAGAATGTTTAGAACTGATATGTTTTGGGCATGCTTTACCAAACCGCTCTGTGCTGGTGACCAAAAGCGTTGTAAACCGCGCATGCTTACCGTTATTCAAAATAATAGCAATTATTGGTAATTTTCTTACAGATGATTTTCTGGTAACCACCATATAGGTTTAAAAAGAGTTAGGTGTAGTCTCATTCCAAGCACAGGCCTCTTTTTAATCGTGGCAGGGCCACGCTGCAGCTACATTATAGTTTTGGCTTGAATGGGTCCATAGGCATGGCATGGTCAATGGCATAGGCAGGACCACGCTCTCACAGAATACCAGCGTAATGCTGCTGTGTTTCGTATAGTGAGTGTAGAGAACTGGAGACACTTTTACTGGAATCGAGGAAAATTTTATCTTAGTCCTCAGGGGTGACAACGCATTTGCATTTTGATTTTTAATTGAGGATAAATGTGGATGTCTATGGGCCACAGCATCCACCACCATACCATCCATACTCCATCACATGGCTTGTGTGCTCCTTTGTAACACAAAGCTACAAAAAAAATATTCTAAGAGGGTTTATGGGCAAGGAAATGTCCACCGCACTGGCTCTATGCGTTTAGGGGCACTTCAAATGTCTTGAATTCTTTTATTCATTTCTCACACATGCAGGTTTCCTCACTATGTTTTCATTCACCGCGACGAATCAGCACTAAAAATTGCAATTAACAATTTTATTGGTGCCGGCAGGGATCAAACCCTCATTGTTTGTATCCTCTGAAATTTACAGTGAGCTTAACATGTAGGGTCAGGTTTTAGTACAGGTTATAGGTTCTCACCATATAGGGTATTTAAATACAAACAATTTTCACAACAACTACACCGTGGCGTCCACTGACAAGGTAATGAATGCAAAATGCACAAAAACTGTTAAATGAAGAACGGTCATCATAGACATATGCCCTTTTGAATGGGAAATGGTCACTGAAAGCACTGTGTATGGTTATGATACGTTGTTAATACATTCTAGTGGGTATTGTAGTGACTGCTGTATATTTCTCGTGCCTGGAATATTACAATACAATACAATACTCTTTATTGTACACCAAGAAAAGATAAATATAATCAATAATGAGGGAAATACAAAAGACGGTCTTCTTATCATAACAATCTCTCCCAGACTACCCAGAAAAAGAATAAAATACAAATAAGAAAAAGAGTAACGGGTTGGGTGAATTATAATAAGATAAAACATATGTAGTTAGTTAGTTAGTAGTAGCATGTTTATATTATGGACTCTTGTAGTAGGCACCTCAGCAACTTGCATGTCCAGCATGAGTGAGTATGTGAATATCTAACAAGGAACGCGTAATTTCACATATTTATAAATGGACCTATATCCGTTAGTACATTCATAAGGCTGAAAAAAGAAGTTTATTGTTGACAGTAATAGTAATCAGAATATTGTGTAAATTTTTTTAGCCGGGCCCTCGATGGTTGTCAATCTTCACGACAATGAGACTGGCGTTTATTCCACTGTTCCTGGTGTGCAATTTTATACCGACGGAGAGAACTCTGCCAGTCTTGGTTAGGAATGACTGGTTGTACTGGCTTTTGGCTGTAATACTTGGCTGGAGCTCGGGCCATGGCAGCTCTCTTGGCATGATGTATGTTAGTGGGTGAGTATTTTTTAACTGTTCTAACTGTAAATAAGTTAGAAATAATAGATTTATTGTGTGCCAATAAACAATAGAATCATAAAATGGCGGCCTATCTCGTGACATCACACTCGTTAATTCTTTGCATCTCTGCTCCACCCTGTACTCTATGTTGAGAAAAAATAGTATAAAGAACTTAATCAGTTTGAGTTTTTGAAATTCGAACTCGCAGTAGCAGTCACTTTCAAAATGAACGTATTTTTTATCGCTTTTTTATCGTTGTTAATTGAAGTTATTATATGTATTACTTAGTTAAAATGACTTCTCTTATTATCTTGCATAACCTCGACAACAACGAAACTAGCACAAATTAACCTATTTACATAACTAGTAAAATGTATTTATTAATTTAAAATAGTATTAATAGTGGATGTGATCAGAATTTTTATTTTTGATGACAATACTTAAACAAGTACTTTCCGTCATTTATGATTCTATTCTTTTATGGCACGCGTTATATGTATTTTATTTATTGAACTTTGGTTTTGCTCAAATCTACTTACAATAAACGTAGCCAAAACAAACTATATGATTTTTGCAGCAAAGAATAAAAAAAATACCCGATCATACACCTCTAAAAATTAATGACATAGTAATCAATAAAGTAACAAGCGAGAAGTATTTGGGCCTTACTTTAGATAACCAACTGACTTGGAAAGAACACTTGAAAAAAAGAAAACAAAAACTGATATCCCTAACCGGAGCACTATGCGGAATAGTTCGCTGCCTTCCACAAAAAGTCCGTTATACTATCTATAACTCCCTAGCTAAGCCACATTCTCTAGTAGAAATCTGGGGATCAGCTGCCAAAACTAATCTCAATTCTGTTTAAATCGCGCAAAACAAGTTGATCAAAATTCTTTTCGGTTATGATTTCCTGACATCTACAACCAAAATATACAAAGATACTAAAATACTTAATATAGAACAATCATACAAATACTTTTCCTGCGTACTACGAAAAATTTTAAATAAAAACATACATACTAACTTAACCTTTAGAAAAAGGAAAAATGGGCAAACTAAAATGTTAAGAAGTGCTAATAACTTAATTCTGCGACGGCCAAGAACCAACTACGGAAAAAAGAATATCACTTATGAAAGCGCACAACTATACAATAAATTGCCTGTAGATATCAAGGAAGCTAAAAGTATGCTAACATTTAAAAGACTGTTAAAATAGCCTACAAAATCACAAACTATAATAACACCCTAACTACTTCTAAACAAAAAAAACTATCAAACAAATAAACCATCCATCACTATGGTTATTAAATATCATTAAACATTCATATTAATAATTAATATAGTATAACAATATTACAATAATTCTCGTTATGATGGCTAGTCAATTCTAGCAAAGAATCTTTAAATCTACATATGCTTGCACCATTTGTTTTTGTTTGCACGGGCGATCTTCAATTGTGTTATGATGGTAAAATTTCTACCCGCACTATTTATATAATTTTGTAACATAAAATATTTGTGTACTTTGCCTGGGGTGTGCCGAGGTTGGTGCGTAGACCTGTATGACCTTAAGCGAATACCGTTTGGTGTTTCTGAGTATCAGGTACACGACCCTCATCGACACATTCCCAATCTTTACAACGTTGTTGACAAGAGACTTGTGGACGATAAATCCGACACCTCCTAGGGACAGATGGTCGCCCTCCCGGTGATAGAACAAGTTGCCGGACTCGAGGATTACCGTGTCCTCTCCCTCTCTTCGGACCTCAGATAATCCTCAGATAAAATATATGCCAGCGCAACTTGTCTACCTCTTCTTCCAGCTTCAGTATCTTCTCGTCATTCCTCAGGGTGCGTGCGTTATACGTTGCCAGGTCGAGTCGTCGTAGGTGGCAACCGAACCTCCACCGGTCCCATCCCGATGAGGAGGTGGAAGAAATGTATGAAAATATTTCTAGAGCCATGCATTCCTCCAAAACCCACTACACGGTGTTGATGGGAGACTTCAACGCAAAACTAGGCACAAGAGAAGGCGGTGAGCTGAAGTTAGAGAAATTTGGAGTAGAGCAATGGAACCATAGGGGCTAACAGCTGGCTGACTTTATGGAGAAAGAGGGACTCTTTATGATGAACTCTTTCTTCCAGAAGCGGCCCCACAGGAAGTGGACCTGGTCGAGCCCCGACGGTTCGACAAAAAATGAGATTGACTTCATTATGACGACCAGACGCCAACTGTTCAGTGATGTCTCAGTGATCGCAAGGGTGAAAACCGGCAGCGATCACCAAATGGTTAGAGGCACACTGAACCTAAACGTTAAGTTGGAGAGGTCTCGTCTAATGAAGTCAACGCTCCATCCCCCTCGTGCTCTAATTCCAGAATCCCGAAACCTTTCAGCTCGAGTTACGTAACCGCTTTCAGTGCCTAGAAGATTGCAATACAGTGGACGATATGAATGACAAGCTCGTGGAAACTTTCCATGCGTTCGGAGCCAACAAAATTCCAAAATCTTTGCCAGAGATCTGTCTGCCAGAAAGAGCCAACTGTCAAAGGTGAAGACTGAGTGTGGCAGCATCGTTTCCGGGACACCTGAGATTTTGAGTGAGTTTGAGAGGTTCTATGGGCAGCTGTACACATCATTGTTGGAGCCACACGCAAGTGTGGAGTAACGATCCAAGAGCAAGTCTTACCCGACACTATTCCGATGATATCCCGGACGTCAGTCTGAGCGAGATTTGAATGGCTCTCCAGCACCTTAAAAACGGCAGGGCCCCAGGCGAGGATGGAATTACAGCGGAACTTCTGAAAGCGGGTGGAACACCGGTACTTGAAGTCCTTCAGAAGCTCTTCAATTCCGTCCTCCATGGTGGCACTACTCCGGAGGCGTGGAGCAGAAGTGCGGTGGTCTTGTTCTTTAAGAAAGGCGACAACGCTCTCTTGAAGAACTACAGACCGATTTCCCTTCTGAGCCGCGTTTACGTACTCTTTTCGAGAGTCATTACGAGTCGTCTCGTACGCAGACACGACGAGTTTCCGACTTTCAGCCTCCCGAACAAGCTAGCTTCCGAAAAGGCATCAGTACCATAGACCACATACATACCCTGCGGCAGATTGTACAGAAGACCGAGGAATACAAACTGCTACTTTGCTTGGCGTATGTGGACTATGAGAAAGCCTTTGATTCCGTCGAAATTTGGGCGGTGCTACAGTCCCTTCAGCGGTGACAAGTTGACTGTCGGTATATCGAAGTGCTGAAGTGTTTGTACAGTAGGGCTACGGTGGATATCCGAGTACAGAACCAAAGTTCGAAACCTATCCAACTGCAGAGAGGTGTAAGACAGGGTGACGTTAAATCCCCGAAACTCTTCACCGCTGCGTTGGAAGACATTTTCAAGCTACTGAACTGGAAAGGATACGGTATTAACATCAATGGCGAGTACATCACTCACCTTCGATTTGCCGACGATATAGTCCTTATGGCAGAATCGCTGGAGGACCTTAGCACTATGCTCAATGACCTCAATGGTGTCTCCCAACGGATAGGTCTTAAGATGAACATGGACAAAACAAAGATCATGTTTAATGTCCATTCACACCTATGCCGGTAGTTGTGGGTAACACTATGCTCGAATTTGTTGACGAGTACGTTTACCTGGGACAAATAGACCGACCAGGTAAGTCCAACTTCGACCGAGAGGTCAATCGACGGATTCAACTCGGCTGAGCAGCGTTCGGGAAATTACGACACATTTTCTCGTCAGGTATACCTCAATCTCTGAAAACTAAAGTGTACAACCAGTGCGTGTTGTCAGTGATGACCAACGGATCTGAGACGTGGTCCTTCACTGCTGGCCGTATGAGGACGCTCAAGGTCGCTCAGCGAGCTATGGAGAGGGCTATGCTCGGAGTTTTTCTGCGTGATAGACTCAGAAATGAGGATATCGGCAGTAAAACCAGAGTGACCGATATAGCCCAACGGATTAGTAAACTGAAGTGGCAATGGGCCGGCCATATAGCTCGAAGAACCGATAACCGATGGGGAAGAAAGGTTCTCGAGTGGCAGCCTCGTACCGGTAGGCGTAGTGTAGGGCGACCACCCACTAGATGGAGTGACGACCTGGTAAAACATGCAGGAAGTCGATGGATGCAGGTGGCTCAGGACCGTGCTTTGTGGCGTTACTTGGGGGAGGCCTACGTTCAGCAGTGGATTTTTGAAGGGCTGTAATGATGATGATGATGATGACTTTGCCTGGCATGCACGGTGACCACTTACTACTTAACACTCATTATGTATTTCTCATTTAAGTGAATTTTGTAAATTCTTATGAGAATAAATGTCTTTGATTCGAACTTTGATTTTAATCTACGATGCAGATATTAAAACTGACTCTGTAGTAGGGTAGTAACTGGGGCGGTAACTGGCCACAGTACTGTGAACAGCGATTTATCTATGTGCAATTTATTTTGTTAATAAATCCCCTACGTAACACAGGGGAAATCCCGATTGTAAGATTATTGCTTTAAAAATATAAAGATAATGGAACAGTTCTAATAAGCAATTGAAGTGGCAAATACCTACTAAAAACGCTACCTTATTAAAAAAGCGATAAAGATATTTCTAAATTTCTAAAATTTAGGCAGTGCAGCTTATATTCTACAGACAGTTCCGCATTAGCAATAGAAATCTTTATTCCATATATAAAAAACTGTCCATTAGTCTCCCTAAAACTCGAAAATAGCTCGAACATATTTGATGAAATCTTTTGTGTGTGTTTGTGGTTTAATTGTGTATCTAAACCATCCAGGGACCCGGATGGTTTAGATACACAATTAAACCTGGTATGTGGTGCTGATGACTAGATCCGAAATCACTCTTGCGAAGCCGGGGCGGACTACTAGTAATTATGATTCCCCAGTGGGGTGACATGCTTTTACACCTTGATCACAAAATTATCTATTAATTATATTCTAACCTGATTACAATATAATCATCATCACCATCATCATGATTGATTATATCCTAACCTGATTGCAAAATAATCTAAGTTAAATAAACTCAGTGCAATAATTTTTTTCAGAACCGTAGCCCCTGAGCATGCTTCTACAGCTGGCATGATTGGTGGAGCGATGCTTGTCACAGGCATAGTAGCCGGGATCACATTCTCGAGCATCTGCAGAACCCTTGTATCTTTAGATGTTTGGAGGTCTCTCTAGCGGATATTTTCACATGCTGGGACATTCTGGAATGTTCTTGCTAGAGGTGTAGGACAGTGATTTGTGCCTAAAGTGATTTTAGTGACAAGTAAAATGTTTAATGTTACATTAACTGTGGCAGTGTTTTTAGGTTATAAAGTGAAAATCACACTACAGGCAGATTTAAGGGAGTAAAAAATGTTATTCTGGGTGGAAAGGTTTGTTACTTGGTTGTTTAATTTGACAAGAAAGTAAGTTTTCAAAGTGTTTTAGTGAAATTTTATTTAATATAACCATTTACTTACCGTTCAAGTAATCTATCAAAAATAAATAACATTAATTTCTTAATAGAAAAATATCTTGATCATTGTATTTTTACATCATTTTACTTTATTCAGATATTTGATTTCTGGAATGAATAGTTAAGATGGAATTGAATATAACATTGTTGGTAATACTATATAACAAAGTATATGACATTTATAATTGTATCGACATAAATATAAATAATTTATAAAAAACTGTTACAAATATAAAATTAATTATTTGTTTACGAATTTTGTTCAAAGTTTAAAACATATTAACAGTTTCCACATATTAGCATATATAATTATGTATTTTTATCCTGCAGGTTACAAGTTATTTTTATGATTCATAATATATATATATATATATATATTCTCAATTATATTATTATATAATATTTATTGTTTTATTATCATGTAACATGGTATATCTGAAATATACTAAAATATAACAAAGTTTTATAAAGTAATTAGGGTTGTATTTAGAATCATAATGGTAACGCATTAATTAAATGGGTAAAAAATACTAAATTTATACAAATTGTTCAAGTTTGTAAATGCTTCATTGCATTAAAATAACATTTTTTCAAAATTGTTAGAAATGTCTGTTTTAAAGAATTATTCAGTACATTATTTCTATAAACATAAATCCATAGTCCTGTTATATCACAGTACAATTACTTACAATTTGCAATTTAATTGCAGAAAGAAAATACGCACAGTCTCTATTCTTTAAATTTGATTGTTTGATTTCGTTAAATAATATTAATATTAAGTAGGTTAGTATTAAAAAACGAATGACGATTCAACTTTTGCTGCTAAAGCATATTATTATCAACAAGCCACTTATTTTAGATTTTTTATTAAATAAAACAAAGAAACTGACTGCTAAAGGCATATTTCGTGAGAATGCACCTCAAGCAAGCACTAATACATTGTTTTTTGCGAAAGTTTTCGAGTCAAGAGTTCTAAAATGAAGATGAATCTAACAACATACACCTATCTTGTTGTATATCTGTTTAGGCTAGAAGAGGTAAAAAATAAACAAAAGAAAAACAAGATACTAGGCTTGGCTTGGCTAACTATTAAAATTTAAAGCGAGGAATGAATAAAAAATGAATAATTATTTTTACCAACTCATAAAAAGTCTATTTCTGGATATGGATCTTAGTGATTGATCCTGGATTGATTCTCTCTCAATTCGTCATAATCGCCATATTTGCCAGGTGGTTTAGTGATGGTAGTGACATATGTTACACTCTGCCAGCATGGATCTAGAAAAAAGGGCGGACAGAGTCTCGCTAAGAAACAGTTGACACACCGCAATGGCGGCCGTTTAACTATGCGTGAGTAACTATTCGAGCGCCGATTGGTGCGTAAGAGCGGGCGGTAGTCTTACTATGGTGTGCATGTGTGTGTGCTGGCTTGTTTATATTAGCAAACTGACTTACTATGGATGCGTCAGTAATTATTTTAAGAGACGGCGTCCGCCCTTTTTTCTAGATCCATGCCTGCCAGTTATAGTATAAACTATATAAAAATAATAGCAACACAAATTAGAGCCAGTTCCCTCTTTGTAACAGTTTTAGCATTGGACAACTTTTGTCGCTAGATATTATCTTTAAGTCGTAACGACTTCATCCCTGCACAACATGTACTTGCTGTGTGAACTGTATAGAAATACTGCCAGCAACAGCAAGTAGCTGTGCTATATATGAATAGCTTCATATAATATGCAAGCCCACTTTGAAGAGGATGAATTACCGTTGTTATGATTCGGCGGGAACTAGATCTAACAGCTATTAACACCAAAGAATCGCCGCATTTGTGAGGCTATTTTAGTAGATTGTGAACTCTATCCATTAGTATATATGTATACACCTTTAGTTTTAGTAGATTGTGAACTCTATCCATTAGTATATATTATGTATACACCTTTCTGTTGGTTATCTTTATTATCGATAATCTTATCAATACATAATGTCTGAAGTAACTAGTTAACAATGAAATATATTGACACAAAATTATTTTTACACGTAGTACACATTTTTTGGAATATGTTTCTACTATCTGTGCTTTAATAAAGTAGAAATTGAGACGTCATTTCGACAACAATTGTAAATCCTAACAATTTTAAAATTATGTTTGACAGACTGATCTACTAACATTGGTTTTACAATTATACGATAACAGCAAAAATGATTAATGTTATGAACACATTTGACTAAAATAATATTAAAAATGTGTGTAACTTCCCCAACATGTTTTAAAAGAGCCACTTTAGACAAAATTTGCATGTGCAAGTTTGTTGAATGTGAGTGTATTACTATTCACACTGCCATTAGAAGGTTTTAATTCAGTATGAGATCGAAAATTTTAATATCATATTATTTTGAACAAATTATGTATGTATTGAATGTAATTTTGTTTTCCGTAAAGCGAGCCGACTTTTTTGTTTATTTATTTGATAGTAAAAGTTTTTTTTTCCATGTTGTTATTTTATTTTTTCCTTAGTTCAACTTTTAGTAAAATGTAAAATTTAATCAATATATATGTAGAAGCACAATGAATAGATAGGGAGATGGTAATACATGTGAACATTTATACTATGTTGTCTGGTGTTATTATATAATTGGAATTGCTACGACAAAATGATGATAAGTATATGTATAGTTAGCGTTAAAAGTGGATAAACACTTAAATCGTCCAAGTTTGCCAGAATTTTTGGTATTTCATTAATTATATCAGAGCTTCTATTAACTTGATTATAGCTTATAAAAAAATACGCTACTGTTCCTGCAGATTGTCGTTCACTGCCAAGAAATACCTACGATTTTGAGACATTTTGTGTACTTTGTTTAGTTCAACAATATAAAAAATATTAGCACTAAAATAATAGGATTTAATTCTAAGTTCCTAAATAATTACGTCATGTGAGAAGCATGTGGTATTGGCAACTTGAAAGATATAAACATTTTTGTCGTAGCAGTCATTTTAGAGAATATGAATTAATGTTATAGAATGATCATGTAGACAGTGTTTTTATTATAATTCTTGCAATTGACGAGTGCGGTCGACTTTTGGATGTGGTTCAACATGTAGCAGCACACTGTCACACTGTGCTGCTACATGTTGAACCACATCCAAAGGCTGACTGCACTCGTCAATTGCAAGAAATATATGCATTATTGTACCCTGGTGCCTTATCCTTGATTGATTTAAATCATTACATTATAAATAACGAGCAAAGTAACATGTACATATTCTCCTTACTTCGAGTGTTGTCAGTAGGTACAGGACCCTAGTAGTACACTGCACATCCTATTCATATTAGCAAAATTTTAACCGACTTCAAAAAAGAGGAAGTTCTCAATTCAAGTGTATGTTTTTGTATGTATGTAACGCGATATCTTCGCAGATTGTGAACCTATTTCGATGATTATATAATAAATAGGTCATACTTCACGTTTGTCCCGTACAAAATTGGAGAAAAAATTTCACTAATTATAAATAACTTCTTTTTAGCAATTTGATATCGGTATTTACTTCATTTTTTTTAAAGTTATTGCATTATTTGTTACATAAAAATACAAAGAATATCTGGGTGTAGCTTTTGTTTTTTTTTTTAAAGAGGTGTTAATTATATTAAAATTTTCATTAATTTGATTGGGAAAAGTTAAACAATTTATTTTTCTAATTCATATAATTATATTCAACCAAAAACATTCATGCAAATTTTTTTTCCAAGTGATAACGATAATTGTGGTAGTGGTACGTTTTCTTTCCGAAATAGCATCATTGCATTATGTAGTGTCGCATATAGTAACCATTGACAATAACGGGAGTATTGAAAGAAAATACCTACGTCTGTTTATAAAAATATTGTGGATTTACCATATAATGGACATAAATATAAAATAATCGCAATTAGATTTTAAGAAATTTCGTCTTTATCTACTGTGTAAATATATATATACACACACATATATATATATATATATATATATATATATATATATATATATATATATATATATATATATATATATATATATTGAAGAATGTTTAATCTCACACATTAACTTCACAATTTGCTCTATTTGTCTTATCCCAAAATTTAAATGCGCGATTCAATAAATAAATAATGTTCTAATATTTACATACATGTAGGAAAACTGGGGGCGTACGATTAAATATGACAAATTTGGAAGTGAAAAAATTTATAAGAAATAAAGAAGAAAACCATTTACCAATTAGCAGACAGAGAATTGGGGACAGAGATGCAGCACGTCGAGAGCGATTAAACGAGCTTTTCCAAATCATATGCCAGGGCTTTAGCCCCCACTTCTCTACCGTTTGGTAAATTGTTTTCTTTGTTTAAATATAACAATAATAATTTAAATACATGCACCTCTTGATTTTTTGGTTAACACTGGCGTGCTCTTGCGGCACGTAAGACCCCTAGCAATGTGTCTGCCAACATTTTCCCTTGTTTCTTCAATATAAATAAAATATTTTTCCGTAATAAGAATACTTGTACTTTATAAGTTTATTCGCTCCTAAATTTGTCATGTTTAACCACACGCCCCCTACTTTATGCACCAGCTTCACGTTGTCAGATAGACAAATTTAGTTTCGGTTTCACCAAAGATTTCTTTTTTAACACAAATCAATCGTGGACCTTTTTATGTAGCCAGCTTTTAGACTATTAGTACCAACAAACTGAATTTTTTGATTAGTATACTATTATGAATTTACATCTGACAGATAATGGAAAAAATAATCTCTGCCAAATTTTCATTCCAAGTCTTTATTTTATTTTTATTTCGAAGAACTATTTCCGCTATATCTTCACTGACTATTCTATGTATAAATAATAAATACTAATATGAACTATTAAAAAAGTTTGTTGTTACAGGTGATTTGTTTATTGAGTCGTGATATAAATACTTAAAATAACTCATAACCGATATAATCATGTATCAAAACGTAGTTGTTTGTGCTAAATCACTATAATAATACAATATGTAAGACGCACTACCTTTAGAGTCGAAGGCTGTGAAATAATAGCTTTAACCTTTCCACTGTAGATTTCATGCTCCCTTAATCCTCGATCTATTGTTTGAAATGTAAAGCACTATAACCTAAAGCCTTTTAATACTTGGCTAATTTTCGGTTTTATTGACTTGAAGTTGTAAGTTATGTGAATTAAAATTTATATCCTATACCTTTAAACGAGCAATTCTTGTATATATATATAATCTCGGAAACGGTTTCAACGATTTTCATAAAATGTAGTGTCCAGGGAGTTTCGGGGGGCAAGAAATCGATCTAGCTAGGATTTATTTTTGGAAAATGTCTTTTTGTCCGTGTTTTCAGGCAATGAAAAACTGCTACAATATAAGAAGGTAAATTTTGACAATGTGTTAATGATCGTAATAGCTCAAGTGGATATCGAGCGATCGCAAAATCGTAATGCCTTGGTACGCGTCCTATCTTCGGTCCGATTTTTTTTTCAAGTTCCCTTCTTTTGTGAAAAAATCTATTATTTCGAGCCCTTTTTTAGTGTTTTTTAAAAATACGAAAATTTTTTAATTTTAATTTAATTGCATTCATGATTTTTTATTCAAATTACCAGTTCAGTTCAAAAAAAAAACCGAGCAAAGCTCGGTCATCCGGGTACTTATATATAAAAAATTGAACTGTGATTGTATTAAAATTAATTTAATAAGTGTTCTATGGCACATCATCGTCTTTGAACAGATTTTACATTTTAGACGAGAATTATAAACTGGCCCGGCAGATGTTGTTCTGCCCTTTCCGATTGGTGGCGCCATGAGTTTTCCTCCGGAATTTTTACAAAGTAAACATAACATTTTATTAACAACTCGACTACAGCGCCACCTATTGGGTTCAGATTTTGTGATTTTCATTCGGCATTAAATCAACATAATATATATGGCGAATATGAGTTATTTTGGTCTTTATCAATATAAAGTTCTGTATAATAAATACAGAATGTGTTGGTAATTTGATTACAGCGTCATGTATGGCGTTCTAGCATATTTATGAACAATAACCGAAGTTTTCTTCCTCGCACAACTTCCTTGGGGAATCTACTACCACCAGCGATTTTTACGAACCGATTCTTCAAGAAAAGAGCCTTATATTTTTAATAGGTCGGCCCCGCACCTGCGATTCTCCTGGTGTTGCAGTTGTTCATGGGCGGCGGAACGGTCACTTATCATCAGATGAGCCGCATGCTCGTTTGCTCTCTTCTATAAAAAAAACCCCTCGACAAAATGAATAATCGTGTGAATACGACCTTAATCGGCCATATTCACAAATATTTGTCAAGTAGTTCAGAAGTTACACGGATGCTTATAGATACACAAACAATTATAAAGATATTTTATTTAACTTGAACAAACAAGCAAATTGCCCAGTATTTTGTTATTTTTTACACTAGCCTAATGATCTTTGTACCGGGTGGGCTTTTTACCGGGATTTCGAGAAGACGATCGCTCCCTTTCTAACTTGTGGCAAAATGTTCTATAACGAAATATAAATACGATTGTTTATATAGCAATTAGTATGGAGCGATAAGATGGCTGAAGTTAGTCGAGCGCGGGCGATACGTTTGTAAGTTCACTTCACTAATTGTGATTTTTGTTTGTCAAATTGTGAAATTGACATTTTTGGCAGTAATCACTGAAAGCTGTTACTGGCAAGTGCATAATATGAATATAACCATTTTAAAGTTTTTTTTTGAAAATATTACCTCTCCCCTACGAATTTCTACTTTGTTGCGAAAGCGATTTATAAAAATAAATTATACATATCTAAAACATTGAGACCCGGAACAACAAATATTTGGAGCCCATTCCAATACATATTCCTTGCAGGATTCGAACTCCGCTTGTAGCGTCGTCTTAATGCGTAGTCACGTCCGATACTACTAGAGATTCTATTACTTATTAATAATTGAGTTATTTATTACAATTATTTATAAGAAAAATGTTTTATACCTAAATAGACAATAATAAGTTTGTTATAGGTATTTATAACACTGAATTACGATTTATGTAAATAATAATCAACTTGGATACATATAATATTTGGTATTAGTGCTTTACATTTTGGTATGAATGGATTGCGTACAAAACATTGATTACACCTTCTAGTACAAAACTTTAATTTTTTGCCTTATACATTTAAGACTGTGTAGCGTTTTTATTACATTGTACGAGTGTACGGACTGTAAGTGTAGAAAAAAACAGCTTCATTAACCCTTAATAGGGCATGGCTAAACTGTGGATGTTTGCAAAAGTTTCAAAGCTAGTATGTAATTAGTGGTACATACAGATTTAGGATTTCATATCAGT
Source organism: Parnassius apollo (assembly GCA_907164705.1). Lineage (NCBI taxonomy): Eukaryota > Metazoa > Arthropoda > Insecta > Lepidoptera > Papilionidae > Parnassius > Parnassius apollo. The sequence continues at coordinate 4,010,015 of CAJQZP010001060.1, read as the reverse complement.
ATTTTTTACGTGTTTTCAGTTTTTCAGGAAACTATGTGGGAAAATAATTCCTGTTGACCGATTACATTGTAACCTTTGGTGATTCCTGGGAAATTATTTCCCAACTAGTGGGAAATATATTTCATACTTACATTACATATTAGGAACAGTTAGTCAGACTAAGATAATTGAAGTAAATAAAAACACTAAATTGAAAGATAATATCTCATTTATTTTATTTGTGAAACATTTCAAAACAAGGGGCAGCACATAAAGATACCTTGCAAACTTTACACATATATTTGCTGCGTTGCTCCTTTTCACGTGTACTACACATTCTGCATCTTCGAAATTTGGTCAATTCGGGCATGTGGGATCCTACGTCCGATTTTCGAATCTCTTCCGGTACTGAAATGGTACCTCCTTTTTTGTTTTTGAACACGGGCGCGAGGATTTTTCTTGATGAAAAATTGTTGATGAGTCCTCTGCCCAATCGCAACCGGAATTCTTTATGGGTGTTTCTCCTTTCTGAATGTGACGTCATATAAACAATATAAGAATTGATGACGGCTGCCTCCAACAAGAACCAAAAAAGTCTGTGCCAATTCTTCCGCGACTTTCGTCCTAGGGGGTATGATGCTCTAAAGTGATCGAAATGATCAACACCACCCATGAACTCTGTATATTTTTTAATCGAAAGTGGACAGTATATTTTCTTCTTGCTACCATCTTTCTGTTTCCTCTCAATCAATTCAACTGCTCGAGGATCAAACGCAGTAGTTCCAAGAAAAACATCTTTAGTATCTTTCCATTTCAATACTCCTATAGGTGTATTATACTGATATATAAACTCACCAGTTAAATATTTTCCTGTTATCAAATCTGGTAAGCCCCTACGGTTCATTCTTAGTGTTCCAACACCGTAAATGCCTCTTTCATGTAAAAGTTCCATCAGTGGCAGACTGGTGAAAAAATTATCAAAAGCCACTAATGTATGGCTTGGCAGAGATTCACACAAATCCATTATGACTCTGGCCCCTAAATTCTCTTCAGTTCCAGTATTAACTTTACCAGTATAAAATTGAAATTCATATAAATACCCTGTAAGAGAATCTGCTCTTGCCCAACACTTGTACCCACGTTTTATAGGTTTTTTGGGCATATACTGCTTCATGTGACTACGACCTTTGAACCTGATCATACTTTCGTCTTCTTGAACATTGTCTTGAAAAACTTTGTTTAGGATTGAAATGGCAAGTCTAATTTTACCCAATTTATCATAATCTGGTGAGTTTCGTGGAGCTTCTGTGGAAATATTTGATATATGGAGATTTTGTGTAATTTTTTTAAATCTTTTTAAGGGCATTACTTTGCAAATAACAGGATTTCTGAAAAACTCATCAGTTGACCAATAAGTATTTATATCTGCTAATGGATTTATGCTCATTAGTATAATCACTCCTAAGTATGCTTTTATTTCTTCTTTTGTAACTTCAGTCCAAGCTTTTGAATGTGTGTGTCTTGCATAAATATTTGTATTTTCAACAATAATATAAAGTAACTCATCAGGGAAAAAGTCAAGAAAATAATCCAGTGGTTGACTTCTGTTACTGTAATTTTTTTTAATCTGCATTTTCTTCTCGAAAATAGGCCAAGTAATATCATCAGTTGCAAAAGACCAATCTCTTGATTTATTTTGAAATCGAATGAATTTATCCCTAGAGAAAGAAGATGTTGGTTCTGCATTAGAGCTTTCATCAGGCTCTGCCAATAGTGGTACTAGGGAAGAGTGGTCTGCCTGGACATCAGCTACAGAAACAAGTGAGGTTGTTTCACCAGGATTTTGATCAAGTAGCATAGGAACATCCGAAATCACAAGAGAAGGGCCTGCATGGACTTCAGCGATTGCATCTTGTGAAGTTGAAGCCACTTGAGGAAGAATCGGCTTAAAAATCTGTTGAACTGGTGAATTCAAAAAAGTTTCATCTTGGATAAGAGACAAATCTGATTCTCCCACCAATAAAGAATGTAATTCTTCGACAGAAATACCTTGAATCTCATCCAAACGCTTGTCTAAATCGACATTGTAACTACTGGTGGCAAAAGAGTCAACTGCTTCATCATCAAGGTTTTCTTCTTCCGATGAACAAAGTAGCTGTGACAGCTGGATCTCAATTTCAGAATCGTGAAGTGGTTTCTGAAACGTAAAACAGTGCTTATGAGATAAATAGAAATCCTGCATGCTTCCTACGGAAACAGTTTTCCCACATAAATCGTTACGTAGGAAACCTAAACGGGCAACAAGCAAATATTTCCCACATACTTTGAATCCATCAAACCAAGTCATTTTTTGTTATTTGGAAAAATAAAACACATCAACAACTGAAAAAACATTACATCTATGCAAAATAACCAAAAATGAACACTTACCGGATTTTTTCTCGACATATTATCTATTTCATTAACAAAACTGCATAACAATATAATTACCGGTGAGTAATTATTGTGACAATGACGTTGACATTTCTTTTTTATTTTTTCTTTCGTTCGAAAACACGATCACAGGCCTATAAAACATAGATAATATATTCAACTACGAAATGACAGTGACAGCTCATGGAAAAATACGTCCCATTGACCGTTTAAACTGTGAAATTCAATGTGGGAATAATGTTCCTATTGCCTTATTAAGGGTTAACACACATAGACTGATTCATTTAACTTCTTTGTAAAATATTTATGCAAGATATTCGAAGTATTATCAAGTTTTCACAGAGTAGGTTATGTACTCCTGGTTGTTTCATATTATACAATATGTAAAACTAATAAAATTACCCAGAGTAGTTAGTCCTAGTGATTACAACGAATTGTACCGTTTAATTTTTAAATAAACTATTACATAGATCAGGTTAGCGATATACTTAATATTTAAATAACTAAATAAATATAATATTAATATTACTCTTAATATAAACTACCGGACTTGGGGGACATTGTTTTGCCATTTAAGTAGGTGGCTCAATTTGTTTCTATTATGTGAATATTATGTAATTTTATTAAATTTTTTAATTTTATTTTTATTACTAAAACAATATTATATATTATGAGCCATTTTGGTCCATAAATACAGAGTTTACTAATAATGAACTATCGACTCGCAAAACAAATAGGTATAAGTAATATTGTGTGAATATGATTTTAACCTCAATCGATTAAGTTGTTCAGAAGACCGTGTAGGTCACTAACAGACGTTAATGGTTATCAATATACTTTTATTATTAGGTATTTCTTTATATATGAAATTGCCGTTATGCTGTGCTGGCCACTTTTTTTAGTTTGAACTCTGCAATAGCTTTGATTTGCTTTGAAATTTTTCAAAATATGTTCTTTCTTTCGTTTCTTTGGTTTTTGTTTTTCTGTATCTATATCGTTAAATGTTGTGTTTTTATTTATGGTAAACAACATTATTTCAATGTTCCTTTACAAAAAGGCAATTTTATATGTAAAGGCCTGATATAATAATAAATTCGTAATAATAATATATTTATTTAGTTAAATAAATATTGTGTACTGGTCACATTGTAGACCTAATTTATATTTTTAATAGTTTTGCAAACTTATCATCGTAATCTATCCGTCGTCAGTCCTCTGTTGAATATGCGCTAAGGATGCTATATGCTTGGCATTTGGCCGGCAAAATGGGACCACAGTATTCTAGTAGGTACCAGTCTGTCGCCGGCCTGAGTATTTTAGGTACATAGGTTATGGGTACCATATACGAGATGTTTGAGGATCAGTCGGCGGCCACAAAATCTTCCACGTTTTCCCATAGTTAACCCTTATGACTCCGAAGGGGGAAGACTGCCACGGATTGCCTGTTTTTGTCGGATTCGCTATTAGAATACAGTCTGTGTTAATTCTGCTAAGAAAATGTTCTTCAGATCAACGGAAGTGTGGACGGCCGGACAGCTATTGTTTTGTCGAGCACAGAGGCCAGTATCAATGGAGAAAAGTCGTATTCGCAAGACAAAATTCTAATACCACACAAGTGTGCGCGCAATGCGGCGTGCGTGCGGGTATGTTCCAAAATGTGTCCAGTATACCGGCGAATGCAAGTGACGTCATTAGTTGACGCCGTATTTCACTATGTTCGATACAACGAAACACCAATATGGCGTCGATTTATGACGTCATTTGCATTGGCCAGTGTACTGGGTTGTATTTCGGAACATACCCATGCACTCTATTCCCTCACTCGTAGTTCGATGGGACGGCAATGCGACACGGCCAAGAAGAGATTATGTGCAGGATATCAGTCTCAGTCAGCTTTCATATTGTCCCAGGCACGCTGGTGGCAGAAACCGCCATTTTCTTGACTCCGGGCTGCTGCCGAGAATCTCTTGACAGAATAATTGATTTTGAAACCCGACATGGAATTCGAGCCCGGTACCTCATGTTGCCTGTCGCTCTTACGGCCACACTAGACCAACGTGAGCTGTTATCTACGTACATGATAACAAAAGATTAGTTTACGTGTACGTATAGCGTAAAAAAGTACCGCAGTAGAAAGTTTGGAGGAGGTCTATGCTCAATAGTGGACTGATGATTGACTGTACTTATAATAAGGTAACTATTTAATTACATTAACGCTTTTTTTATTATCGCGTGAAACTTATTATTATACTAAGTATTCTTTGTATGTAGCAAAAACTAAGCACTATGACAGAATACACTTCCAATTACCTCCTTTTAAATATTTAAATCCAGAATAATAGTACCTGCGTAGTTAGATATTAACTAATTAACATAGTCTCCTTAATATGTAAAGAATTTATAATAAATGTGTACTTATGTTACGGGCAATGCCCGAAGAAGTAGCAAACCTAGATTTACCCGGTGCTTTTTAGGTAAAATCCTAAGGTGGACCAAGGGCTACATCAGCCACATTTTAACCCACTTTAACTCCGTATTACATGGTAAGATCGTGCTTTCGTAATTTTGACAAATTTAACACTATTTTAAGTACATAAGGTACTGAATAAACCTCTGTTTGCTACTTATTCAGGTGTTACTCATAACATAATATGTAAATAATTGTTACACTACTTCACTCTATAACTTGAGCGCAAACAGCCGAACGACATTGTCAACCACTAAATTGCAGCTGTCGATCAAAAGAAAGTGACGGCTGTCGTCGACGGCAAGAGCACGCCGATGGCTTCAATAATGGTCATGTAGTGGTAGCGTGTGGTGGCGTGTGTGCCATTTTTTTGTCGATGTGAAATAGTCCAAGAGCGAGCAATAAGCATTTGTAATAAATGAAAACAACTTTTTTATTTTTGTGTTTTTTTTTTTATAGTCTAGAATTGGAATGAAATAAAATGTCATTCTATATAATGTTATGCCAATATCCATTCATAAATATTGAATATTTTTTTCTTTTCCATTTGTTAAGACGATAATAAAAGCTTATTAGGAATTTATTGACGACTGGTTTTTATACTAAAGTTAAACCAGTGTTTGTCGGACCCATAGAATTTTTGGATCGGAACCTTGACGCGGCCGTATCTATTACCTACAGTCATCAACGCGTCGACTACGGCAGTCGACCCGTCGAAGGCTCGAAGGCAACCGTCTATAACCGGCGACGGCAGCAGTAGGTAAAGAGTATTGTAAAGGCAACAGTTGCCTCCGTCGTTGGAAAAGAGTGGTTCGGCTGTATGAGCTCAAATATTTACTACTGCAAGTATTTCTGTATTAACAATGTTACACTGTTAATGAGACCTTTTCGCGATTAATTTTCATTATATTTATAAGCATTTAATTAAAATGAAGTTCTTGAGCATGAAAATAATGTTATGTGTGATGTGTATAGTATTATTTAATTTCGTGATGAATTATTTACTTATGTCAACTTCTTTAAATTCTTATCCGTTAACTACCTACGAATCTACACGACAATAATAGTAAATATCAGTAGTGTAACCATATTTTTTCACTTTTCCACACTATGTAAAACTTTAATACTATTGACGACTTCTTCTCTATGCTGATAAAATTGTATTCAATCTATAATAAATGAATATAAAAATAAATGTTTTGTTATTATTTTCCTTTTCTTGTTATTATTAAACATGTGTCATTCATTCATTTCTAGTGACCCGATCATGGATGCAAATGGATCATTTCGAGTTTCTGTACTCTGCGATATGTGAGACTCGGTCGATAATTTCGGTCGTCGGATATTACTATAATCTTTGGTCGTAGGTTCTGTCAATCGTTTGATCCGGAACATTCGAAAAATGTAATTGCAATCATTAATACTTTGACGCGACCCGGATCAAACATGTCTATGGTTTGGGGACGTACAAAGAGATTTAAATATATATATCTATTTATCTATTCGTCCCTGAGGGTCGTTAGTGGCAACTACGGGATATACCAGAAAGATATAATGATGTTTATTTTTATACTTTTTCTTTTTTTAAAGATAGTTATTAGTATGAGCGTCAAAATCAGCCAAGAGACATAACCATGAGATGATTATACAAATATAAAATAATAGTATGTATTATGACGGCATAATTCATACTATTATTTTATATTGTAGTCGGGTGAAGAGGATGTATTTTTTTACAAAGACAGTCAAATAATATGACAGTAGGTATAAAGTGATTGGAGGGGACTAAAAATAAATAAATAAATACCTTTCTACCATTTTTAGAATTGTCTGCCTGTCTGTTTGTTTGTTATCTTATCACGTATAAATGACTAATTTATATTAAAAAAATCAGTAAAGAAATTATAAAGCTTATCTTTGTATTTAATTTAGTATTTGTTTCATTAAAATCGGTTCATTCTATCACAAGTTATGATTAATATTCTGAAGTATGGGTACTACGAATTATAAGTACGAATTTGTTCAATAGCGGCGTTGGGTCATCAAGTGCATTATGGCGTGCAAAGATACCATGTTAATCTTATATCATAAATCATAATTAAAGGACGTAAAATAATTTTCCATAACGATATAATTATATCTGAAACGCAGTAAATAAAAATAAGAAAGAATAACGTAATAAATATAAACAAAAAATGTAATTAACCTTACTATCTAAAATACAATAGTTAACCAATGTCATCGATAGATGGTGGTGCTGTAATGCATAAAGGCAGGTTGTGTTTTTCTTTCCTGTATGTGTTGACAAACTAATTTATTTATAAAATTTTGAATAAGAAGTTTGGTAAAAATGTTTTTCTTTACCGCTGAGTAACCTAAATGAACTGTGACTGAACTATATCACAACAATGCATTCACGACTTTTTCTGCCACCAAGGCGGCGCCACTTAAATAGAGGTTAATTATATCTCTATGAGTTTAAAGGTGTAATATTTGACAGATTTCATAGCAGGGAAGTTAACTTGTTCGAAAATTGTAAAGGCTAATGTTTCTTTCTGTACCATTAGTTATATTTTGTATAATTATTTTAATTTTATTTTATTTATATTATTTTATTATTTGATTAGATTAAAAACAAATAAGCCAAACCACATAGATTCATAAAAGAAAAATCAAAAATTAAAATCAAAAGAACACACACCATATAATACTCTAGAAACTGATAAATTAAAAACTAAATTATCAATTTAAATGACATTGTGTAACAAAAAACTTCACCTCGATGTCAACTAACGACATCTAGTGAGCGTAAGATTATTTGCCCTCATTAAGTTGGTTTCGGCTAGGATCGAACTTTCTTCTTTGCCTATGCTACTGCAGGAGTGATTTGTTCAACAGGCACTGATTTAAACGTTCTGATATGTTTTATATAGTAATGTATCAATCGTGTCAAACTATTTTCTTTAATTTTTAGAATCAATGTTAACAGCGCCATCTCTCTTTAATTTTGATTTCTACCTATACAAACATGGTGATTACCTGTGTCTTTATATTGTACATTATATTTGTGAGAAAATCAGACAGCGGACTGAAAATAAGTAAATTTATAATAATATTTATAATTTTTAGAATTGTCTGTATGTTTCTTTATAAACTAATTAAGTATCAAATAAACATGTTTCTTTTTACGAAATCGCTAAAAAAATCATAAAGCGTGTCTTCGCGTTACAATTAATCTTTGTTTTATTAAAATAGGTTAATTGTATCAAAAGATATGATATTTATAAAAAATAGGTTCTAATTAATTCAACGGCGCCGTAAAATCTCAGAAATTGTGATAAAATTATTAGTATATTAGGTAAAATTACATTCTACAATAATATATTTACCTATACTTAAAACAGACTAAACAAAAATAATATGTTTTCCTTAAACTAAAAAATAATGTTTTCTGACAACCGTAGTAAATAGCCTTGCAACGAATGATCAAAACAAATGAATCATTTTCTGAATTGCGGTGCTAAGATTCTCCGCCAATAGATCATATTGAGACAATAGCCGCGATCTAGGATTGTGAAGCATTAATCATGAATCATACTTTTCTGATCTGGATACGATTCTGTCGGGCTGTTCCAACACGCTCCAGTTGATTCACCCTGAATCAGTCAGTTGAACTCTCGCTATGGAGTCACACGTGCAGCAACGGCGGAAAATTTCCGTGACAGCAACAACCTCTATTCTTTTAAAATATACTTATACGACAAAAATCACGAAAACCGTTAGACTCCCGACAAAGATCTATTTTAATTGCCTCAACTGAGTAATCCATTTCACGACTAATGTATCGCCCAGCATCGTTTCTCACACTTTTATTTGTGTAATTGGTGTTATTAGGGTGCTATAAGCATTTATACTCATTATAAAGGGATTACCATTTCGCGTGATCCCCTCGCAAACGTCAGCAGCTAAGTGACGGAGATTATCAATCAAATTAAAGATTTAAGTTGTACAATTCTTTACCTGTGTAGTGGCGTTGTGAGAATATTTAATATACCATAGCATCCCATAAAACCAAACAAACCAAGAGATGGCTAGCAGCGTCTTCCTAATAACGACTAAAACTAAAAACTGCGGCTGCCAACTCGCTTGCCAAACTTGGCAACAATGGCAAATATCCCCCTATGACGCCCATAGGAGACCCTATGTTCTTCATATTTCTGAGAGGGTTTGCTTTTTGGAATGGGCAGAATTTATCGCATTACTAACAATCTATTTTTCACTACGGTTGCGGATTTTTTTTTATAAATCGTCCAGTTCCAGTTTAGGCCGCTACTATACAGTAAACGAACTTTCGTTCCCTTCTTATTTTGTTATAAATTAGAGTAATTTTTAACCCTTTTTAATTTCATTTTTATGTTATGTTAGTGCATATCTAAGCTGCTTAGTTTCATTTAAATGTAATATTGAACGGACACGACATCCTCGGTGTAGAAATCTTCTATTCACTTAATCGGTTTAATGATAAAGTTACTCCGTATACTAAAATTATCAATACTATTATTGTTTGAGTTGAAACAGTGATGTAGTAAATAAAATATAATCAATAGTCCCAAGAAATAAAACTTCCAAAAATTATAAATGCTATGCGAACGAAGTCGCGGGCGCAGCTAGTATTTTAATATTATACGAGAAATATTTATAGATTTGTTTTTTTTTGTAATAGTGTTCTGGAAAACGGGGTACGGTTGCCGTATTGACGTATTATTAGTATTAAATGCCGTATGGAAGCGGGAGAATGACACTTCATTTGGTCCCGCAGTATACGTAAGAGGCGACTATGGGATATGCCATAAAGATTTTGTGGGGATAGATCTCAGCGATAGATGACGGTTTAACCATCCCGTTAACGCCAGTCGTAAAATATACAGATCGGCGAGGGGAGCAACGGTGAAGGTGCGAAAGTCAATCCCCTTTAGGTGTATATATGCTCTGTGATGTCAATACGTCTGCACGGCGTGACGATTACGGCAAATCCTTCCTACAGCAACGGGAGAAGTCCAGAAGAAGTTGGTGAAGAAATTTTCCTGTGATATAAAGCCCATTTTTATGCAGTTCATACGTAGTAGAGCTTCACGGCGGTTGTGTTTGCAATATGAACGGGTCGAATCGCTCAGGGAAGGATCATGATCTCGCTAAACTCTAGCGAAAAATAGCAGCTTATAACTTGCTATTATTCATATAATCAGCGCCGAGACTACGTATTTTACTAGGTGCTTGATATTTTGAAATTTTTTTAAACATAATAAAGGTGACACACGAACACACATTCCACCTAATGGTAAGTGGATGCTGTGGCATATAGATATATAAGTACTCGATTATAAGAATCAAAATGCAGATGCATTGTCACCCCAAAGGACTAAGATGGAATGCCTCGTTTACATGAAAAAGGGTCTCTGGTTCGCTACACTCACTATACGAAAGCTCACAGCAGCATTCAGTTGTTATTTAAGCTGGTATTTTGTGAGAGCGTGGTCCTACACCGGTTGGATCGGCCCATTTCATGGTCCAACCATAATATAGCTGCGGTGTGGCTCTACCACGTGATTCCTAATAGAGGAAATGTTTTGATGTCTATGGGCCTAAGCGGCCCCCTTTGCCATCAGGTGCACTATATGCTTGGTTTTCACGTTTACTGATATAAAACAGTGCTTGTGTTCTTGATACTCGTATGAGAGTCGTTTATGCCGTTGTGTCAACATGTTATTGTTATGTACAATAACAAACGTATTGGTTTTCGTTTTTGATTTAAAATAGCGCCATGACTGTTACTGACACAGTATTCAAGCTTTATATAGAAATTATCGCGTGGGTGTTATTACCTATATTGTATACAAATACTACATTATGACTTGTGGGAATGTATTTACTTTTTTCTATATAAGTACATGGCTCTGTTTTTGTCACATGTGATAATTTAGAGTAAAGAAACAACACAAACTTCCTGAGATCTGAAATATCTAAAACACCAGAGTATTGTGATCGCCAATTTTCCGGCAAAGCGTGGCGATTATAATAACTCTTGTATACAACGAGAGTTTACGAGAGGGGCTCATCCGGCCGGTTAAGTTGTCGACTTTTACATGGTGATGATGAAGAAGGAATCAATAAGAGTCCGATTGTCGTGCAGAACCCAAAAATGCTTTGGATGGATATATACATATACCTATCGCTATAAATGAAAGACCAGTGTTGAACAATGTTCACCAGTGGCTTTTAATAGATTTGATATAAAGAAGTCTAACACACTAGTATGAGTTGGTGAATTTCGTATATCCTCAAATTTTTTCATAAAATTTTTCATTGTACAGGTATTTAATCAAAGCTATAATTATTTTTTTATTTGTTTTAACTAGATTTGATTTGAAGAAGTCTAACACACTAGTATGAGTTGGTGAATTTCGTATATCCTCAAATTTTTCATTCAGATTTTTAATTATATAATTATTTTTTATTTGTTTTAATTATAAGCCAATGCTGGGCTACTATCTCACTTGATGGTAAATAGTGATTTATCCGAAGATAGTACAGCGTGATGATTACATTGTCATCACTGATGACTTAGTGTAACAAAATCTTGTTCACCGAGCATTTACTATATATCAGCAGTGTAAGACTGTTTTTAATTAATGTAGTAAATGCGCACCTGTTCTTTATACATATTTAAAAAGTTTTAAAAGCCTAGCGCTAGACAGTGAGTCTTTATAAAGTGCACATATCAAAACCAGTGAAACTACACATAATTTCATCGACGGGAAAATTATTAAAATAAAATTGTAAAAAATTATTTATTTTTTATGAATATTTTAAAATTTTAAATTGCAGCTGCTAGGGTTAGCATTTAAATAAATTATTATAACTTTTAAACTGAATGTCCTATCAAAATGGAATAAATTTTTAAATGACTTAATAATAAGCAGTGCTAATAAAGTAAAAATTTCCTAAAATATGAACGTCATAAAATTAGAATAAAGAGTTTTTTGATGAAAATCTGGTATATTTTTTCATCATTTTTACAATAACTTTAAATTTTCTCGAAAAATCGTCCCCTGAATCCCACTTTTTTTACTCTTATGTTATTCTACATCATATTAGCTTTCTAATGGCTAAGGAATTATTTTATTATGTTGATGATATTATTATTATGTGTATTTTTTATGACTGACCGTTGGTGCGGTAATCGTAAGCACGATTGCTGTTCGTGTGATTTCGTGTTCGAACGCCGGGCCGGGCCTGAACCAGTCATTGGGTTTACCTGACGATAAATTCTCAGTAGCAGTCCGGAGTCCGGAAGTGGGCTAGTTTCATGTCCGTACTTCGTAAAGCAGTAAAGCCGTTGGTCCTGTGCCTAATCTCTCTGCGGGTTTGTTGGATTGCCGTTCCATCGGACTCTGAGAGGGGCGCTCTGAACATAGACTATCCGCTGTGACAGAAAATTCGGTCTGGAGAAAATTATTTATTTCGCTATCAGTATTATATGCCGCCTATGTACTTCAGAAATACATTAGTTTAATTTATTGTCGAGGGCAAGTTTCGCTGCGCTTGAAAGACGGGCTACCAATCAAAGATTCTGCTAGCAGACGCCACACTCCTTCATTTCGTTTCTCGTTTCGTCGTATCTGCGGGTTTTTCTGGAACATTTGCATTTTTAATTTAGGACCAAAGCTAAAAGTCAAAGATCAAAACTTGGGATAACAGAACAATTCTTTACAGCACTTAATGATTAGATTGTAGAACACCGATTATGCCCAAGAGTTAGTCTGGTTAGATAGTATCTATCTAGTCTTTTGTGATTACTGATTATATTTGTTAAGTGCCGTAAATAAAGTACTTAACTAAATTTGGTATTTTGTAATTTTTTAAAATTCGGTATCTGGCTGGACAACCGTTTGTTATCCGGTATCAGTAGTTAGTTAGTACCAGTTCTGGCTCACTGAGTCAGAAGTGGTACAAGTACGACGTTCGTCGACTCACGATCCTAAAAAAAAAGGTTTTGGCATGATCATACGAATCTGCGGTCCATTTTTGCGTAGGATGCACGGTTCCGGAGATGTGCAGATCAATTAACTCTTATCTAATTGATATCCGGTGAGGGCCTCCACCGTCATTAGCGCCCCATTGTTATTTATCTGTTGTTCATTGAATACCGTCATTATCTATTCGTGTGTCGGATTACCGTTGCAGTTAGGAACAAAGAAGTTATTATACTCCTTTGTTCCTAACTGCAACGGTAATCTGAATCATCAATAAAATACATTACCTAATTTTGTTACAATTTTTATTTACGAAATACAAAATCTTATTACTTATTATCTATAAAATAGGAGCGAAACATCTCATCCACTAAAATATCGTTGTACAATGTGTTGCCTGTAAATATATTCGTAAAACTATGCATTGAACATCCCTGAAACTTATATAGCAAATACATTAAGCAATATTTGCCACAAACTGAAGTCCACTCATTCTGAATCCTATCAACATTCCAGTTCCATCTTTTACAATTCCTTTTTAAAAACTCTAGATGATATCGTACAGGTGCTCGTCCGTATGAATCAAAATATTGACCGACATCATTCGCATCGATATATAAAGCTACCCGATGTGACCCTGGTTTATCATCTGTATCCAAATTGCATATTATATACGTTGGCACGTGGGTGTACATGGGCAGTCTATTGGCAGCATAAACATTATTTTCTAGACTGGGGTGAATCTTTTTCAGATGTCGTTGTGCATCTAGTGTATCCATGATATTACTGCTATTAGTAGATTATTACAGTACAATCTACTCAATGACTAACATAGGAATGATCAATTATAGTGATTTATAAATATTAAATTGCATTATTTTGTGTTATACAAAACGTATTTGAGTCATCAATACACTTAACAAGACACGACACGATGTTGAGATAAGCAACAATATGTGAGATAAGCTTGTTGACGCTTAAAGTTACTATCAATTCCACTGCAGAAATTCTTTAGATTAGAATTATTACTTACTGATACTATATAAGACCAAGCAAGTGCAGTCATGGAGTTAGTGTATGGTCGTTTGACCGCAGTGGATCTATTAATACTACATTTGTGTTACTTCAACGCATCAAAGGCCATGGATGTAAGTGTTTATTCTATTGACAAAGTTACTTTTCTTTCTGTTATTTTCTTACGTGTGTATGATTTAGTGTTAACAAATTATATTTAAATATTGTGTGTGTATTATATTAAGCCGTGGTAGCTCAGATGGTTAGCGCAAGATGTAAATTTCACAGTACGCCCCGGGTTCGATCCCCGCCGGCACCAATTAAATTGTTATTTGCAATTTAACAAATTATATTTAAATATTGTGTGTACCGCATCTACGAATACTAGAGTAGTTAAAAAATACTTTTTTTAACAATGACAGTCATTAGTTGATCACTAGTGAATGTGATTCTGTTTACTTAAATTACAGGAAGACAAGAGCAGAAGGAAGAGATGGGATGATGGGAAGTAATGAAGCGTAAAATATGTTTGTTCCAACAAACTTGAACTTTGTGACAATGTGAAGTTTGTTGGAACAAACATATTTTTAGTCACGTGTAAATACTTTTAACTTTTTGGTTCAAATGACACAAAATCTAAAAAATATATAGAATATATATTTTTTGGATTTTTTTTAGAAGATAGATACATCATCGACATGGACGGATTTTACATTACATATCCTCATAAACACTTTCAGTGTAGAGAAATGGCTATTCTAGACGTAAAACTATCTAATAAAAATGATGCGTTTATCGATCATTATTTGTTTCGGCCAAGTTATCTTTTCAATTATTTGTCACCAAAAGACAAAAAAACTGTTCGTTATTGTGAAACACACGTGCACGGCATTCCATACTTTGATGTGACCGAAGAATTAAAATGTGCCTACAAACAAGAGAACATCATCCCCATATTAAATTGGTATATTAGAAATTTGTGCAAAGACGAAGTGATCGCATACAAAGGTGGTTCAACAGAAAAACAATTTTTAAAAATGTTGACGACGAATGATAGAATTTTTAATATTGAAGAATACAAATGTCCAAAATACAATTGTATTTGAAAAGGACGAAGAGAGAACGAAATGTGAAATATGGGTAAGTCAGGAATGTCTAGAACAGGTAAATGAAATTGTATACTTGGGGAGTGCTTTCAGCCGGGATGGAAGATGTGATTTAGATGTGGATAGGCGTGTCGCTGCCGGAAACAAAGTCAATGGTGCCCTGAATGCATTAGTAAAAAGGCAAGGCGTGGTGACGAGTGCACGCCTTGCAATGCATAATGCAGTGTTGGTACCGACTTTGTTATATGGCAGCGAAACCTGGGTATGCCAGAAGAAGCATAAAAGCAAGTTGAATGTAGTGGAGATGCGATCTCTTCGTAAAATTTGTGGCGTTACCTTAGCCGACCGAAAGCGAAACGAAGAGATTCGCAATATGGCAGGATTGAAAGATGACCTTATCACAAAAATTGATAGGGGCGTACTCCAATGGTTTGGGCACGTTGAACGAATGAGTGAAGACCGAATGGTGAAGAAAATATATAGAGCGAAAGTAAATATTATAAGGTGTCGAGGTAGACCGAGACTAACTTTCGAAGACCATGTGAGCAAATTGCTCGAAGAGGGGAGGGTCAAGAGTAATCGGATACCTAGACGTGCATGTATGAAGAAGTTAATGAACCTGAAAGAAGCGAAAGAGGTATGTAAGGATCGTGACACTTGGCGATCTGTTCTCTCTGGCTACCCCGTTAGGGATTGTGCGTGAAGATAAGTAAGTAAGTAAAAAAAAGTAAAGTAAGCAAAATACAATGATTTGGTAAATATCATAAATTTAAACAAACGTTATGTGTGTAATAATCATATATTTGCAAAAAATAATCACAAAATTTTACATTGTTCTTGTGACCAAGTGTGAGTTTTTTACAAGTGGTTATTGCTTGAAAATAAAATTTTCAATTAATCATAAATTTTGTTTGATTTCCCAAAAACATTAGTTATAGTACGCAATATATATTAATTGTTTACACCAACACTTTCATTTTTTATTTCACCCCTTAGAACTTTAGACGTGTGTAATGTTTCACTTTATACATCCGTTTACTGCTATTGTGGCAGGACCAAGTGGATGTGGGAAGTCAAATTTTGTAACAAATTTCATAAAATCAGTTACAGAAATATGTAATTGTGATTTTAATCAGATCACATGGTGCTTTGATGAAATGCAATCTTTATATAATTTACCAAATGTTAACTATCATCAAGGAATTCCAAATGTTAATATGTTTGATGGTGAAAACCCACATCTTGTTATTATTGATGATCTAATGAGAGAGTTCGATGTAACTTTAAACTCGAACAGTGTTTTGTATCAGATTAAATGGAAGATTTATAAAGAAATAAAAAATAATATATCGCATACAATTTGTTTTATTTAATTTTATAACGTTTCACATAGTACATACACACAAAATGCATTACACATAACTCATAAAATCTAACACACAAGACATATTATAACCCTAACTACTATAGTCTATTATTATTTCTGTTTTTATCTATCTCAATAATATTATCAAATTCAGCATAAACTATACAGTTAATTGTTTGTATTAGTGAGGATTCAAATCGTACTTCTAATCTTACACTACCAATATTTATGAGATTCCAATGAGCTGATGAGTTGGCTGATAAATCAGGAGTTAAGTCAAATGCTAATAGACAGTAACCTTTTTTTTTATAGAAGAGGGGGGCAAACGAGCATGTGGCTCACCTGATGTTAAGTGACTACCGCCGCCCATGATCAACCGCAACACCAGGGGAATTGCAGGTGCGTTGCCGGCCCTTTAGAAAGGAGTAAGCTCTTTTCTTGAAGGTCCCCAGGTCGTATCGGTCCGGAAAAATCACCGGTGGTAAATTATTCCACAGAGAGGTTGTACGCGGAAGAAAACTCCTTTTGAAACGTACAGTGGTGGACCGCCAAGCATCCAGATGGTGTGGATGGTATCGGGACGTTTGCCGTGTAGTGCGTTCACGAAATTTGGCGGCTGGGATTAATCCGAACAATTCCTCAGAGCACTCCCCCGTGATAGATGCGATAAAATACGCAAAGAGATGCAACATCTCTTCGCAGTGCCAGTGAATCGAGCCGATCGGAAAGCACTCGGTCGTCGACGATTCGAGCCGCTCTGCGCTGGATGCGGTCAAGTGGAAGGAGCTGGTACTGGGGAGCCCCAGCCCAGAGATGGGAACAGTATTCCATGAGCGGCCGAACCTGCGCCTTGTAAAGTTGCAGGCGGTGTGCCGGCATGAAATACTGTCCCGCTCTGCTGAGCACGCCAAGCTTTTTAGAGGCCAATTTGGCCTTCCCTTCCAAGTGACCACGAAACTGCACGTCACTCGATATGTCGACGCCGAGGATTCCGATACTGGCTGAGGCAACAAGTGGAGTGCCTTGAAACTGAGGGGATACGACAAAGGGGTTCTTTTTAGCGGTTAACGCGCAAACTTGTGTCTTCTGGGGGTTAAACTGGACTAGATTTAGTCGCCCCCAATCCGAGACTCTGTCCAGCAGAGACTCGACTTCAGACACAAGTTTGTCCCGGCACTCGGAGACGATTTCCCGAGAAATATTGGCTCGGCCGGTGTAAAGAGCATCACCAGTGCTGTCATCTGCATAGCAATGAATGTTACGGGTATGCAACATGTCATTGATATGCAGAAGAAACAGCGTTGGCGATAGCACGAACACCAGCATTAATAGGCTTGCAATCGTAGCTTGCACCGTCTACGACCTTGATGCTCCGATCTGCAAGAAAGCTGGTGATCCAATCGCACAATTTCTCGGGAAGCCCATAGGAAGGGAGCTTCGAAAGAAGCGCTTTGTGCCAAACCCGATCGAAGGCCTTCGCAATGTCCAAACTAACGGCCAATGCCTCCCCCTTGGACTCTACTGCCTCCGCCCATCTGTGAGTTAGGTAGACCAGAAGATCACCAGCTGACCTACCACGGCGAAAACCGTATTGGCGGTCACTAATCAGCTGGTGATCCTCAAGGTACCTCATGAGCTGGCAGTTTACAATGGAATCTCTTGTGAACAGTGTACCTTTGGTACACTGTTCACAAGAGATTCCATTTCCTTCATTAAGAAAGTGAATACCAGTTCCCGAGAATAGATTATGATATGCTGATGTAAATATACTATTATTAAAAGATGGTTGCAAAGCTTTTGAAGGTATTTGTTGACCATCAATATATAAGCTGAAAGAATTAATACCATAGTTTTCAAAGTGAAATGGATTTTTAGTAAGGGAACCATTAAATGCAGAATTGTTCACAAATCCAATTATACATCTTTTGGATACCTGTCCTAAAAATATATTATCAAGAGTTTTTCCTTGAACACCGGATGGAATTGTTTAAACTTTTACTTCAGAAGCTAAAACTTTTTGATGTGCGAGTAATACACTTGGATTAACTCGTGCTCGTCGAATAATAAGAGTTGCGTCCGTAATGAAAACTTTAAACTTTACATCGTTTGACCCAGCAATTAAATTAAAACTCTCTCTTGATCGAACCAATTTAACACTCATTTCAACACCATTAATTAAAAATTTATCTTGGTTGAAAATGTCACCGTGAAGATGACCAATCATTTCTATTTCCTTACTTTCACTAATCAATTCCTGTCTTTTAACAAATCCCATGTTTTTACCGTCCGTAGAATCCATTTTTCCTGCTGTATCATCATACCAAAGACTACAAGTAAGATGAGATTGTTTAGCAGCAGGAGCATAGTTTAAAAGGGTTTCCATGTATGCTCGATATGCATAGGTATTATTAGGTGGTGATACAAGTTTTTGGTTTAAATAAACATCAAGTTGACTAAAAAGTGAATGCAGCCAATTATTTACAGGTGCTACTATTGTAGTAGATATCAAGTTAGTTGAATCTTGATTTAATACTTTTGCCTTTATGTGGAGTAATGCATGAGACAAATCTATGTAGTCATCGCCTGTCCCAGGAACTTGAAACTCGATAGGTCCATCATCACCAAGAGATGAAATTGGTTTATAATGAATCCACAATCCATTTTCAATGCTAGTTTGTGTAGGCGGTAATGCAAACAAATCCAATTCTGACTTAACGCACTCGCAAGAATGATTATGAAGGAAAGACATATTTAATTTGAAAATATATCTTTGATATTTTTTGGTTTGTGGTGGAGCGTCGAGCCTAAGGTTGCCGAAGTCTAATTCTCCGGTCGAACCTTAAACCTATTACGCGAGATATTAATCAAAGTGGACTGTATCATCGAAATGCTTCTACGCTTATATAACGATGACTATAGCGCGCGGTACAATGCACTCGCTCTTCCCTAAAACGAACTATTGTTTGCCAAATCGATGAAAGGAATCCTGCTTGATTAGGAGAAAACAAAATTGGAGCGGGTTAAAACACAATTATATCAAGCAGGCAATATTATTAGGAATATTCACTCACCGGGGTGTTTCTTCTATGCTGTTGGGCACTATAGCTGCGACTTCTGGAACTTCTACTGGACAGACACTCTGGGTAGACTCTCTGCCTTTCTTGTCCGATGACGCGTCGGGAGAGAGTGCGGTGCGCGACTATTTCTCACACGAGGTGAGGCGGGTTTCCTTGAGCTCGACTGCTTCAGGCTAAGCGGTTATACTAGCGGTGCGCGTGGACAGGAGCTCTTTAGGACACTATTATCCTAGGCGGTGTGGTTCCAACGACGAGCGCGGCGGGAAGAGGGTGCGCGTCGGTCGCGCGTGCCTTTTATTCCTTCGGTTGCGATGATTACGTGATATTCTAGAATCATCTTCTTTCCCCTCCCACCCCACCACCCCGATGTGTCGATAGGAGGGTATGAATGATATCGTTTGGAAAGGGATAAACGATTTGGCAGCCTACCGTCAAAATAAATAAATACGAATGGTTTTCCGCGCAACCATCTCCCCCGCCCTTGAAGGATTTCCTTCAAAAAATAGCTAAAACAACTAGAGCTAAGATCAAACTAACAAAATAACTAACTAACGCTAAGATTACCTAAATTCAACTACAATTTCTAATCTAGAAAGCTAATTTAAATTATGGAAGAGGCAGGGGGGCACAAACGGACAACAGGACGCAGGTAAGACCCAACCGTGGTCTTAACGCGAGCTACCCTAATTACTTCGTCGGAACCGGGAAAGACCTCTTCGACAATTCCTAACGGTGGAGAGGCGGCGTATTCTCTTTGGTGAGCACAACTACAGTTCCTACAGCTAAAGGCTCAGTTGCTGTGTCCCATTTTTGCCAAGACTGCAAAGTATGCAAGTATTCCATCCTCCATCGTTTCCAAAACGATTGCACTAACCGGTCTAATAATTTGTGGCGTGCGGAAATGCTAAGTCTGTTCTCATCCATATCTACGGCGGGCAAATACTTTAAAGGCGTTAAACTTAAAAAATGTGCTGGAGTTAGAGCCAGCGGTTCCGAGGGGTCACTAGACAACGTACGACAAAGTGGGCGGCTATTCATTACGCATTCAATTTGAGCGAGCACCGTACTTAGCTCTTCGAAGGACAAAATTTGATCTCCTATTACTCGGTATAAGTGACTCTTTAGACTCTTAATATTAGTCTCCCAATTGCCCCCAAAATGACTCGCGGCTGGGACGTTCAGAGACCACTCAATGCGGTTCTCGGCTAGAATGTGAGCGAACTCCGAATTATAATACTTGCTAGCTAAGCGCTCATGTAGTTCTGATAAAATACGTTTTGCACCGACGTAGTTCGTACCGTTATCCGAATATAATTTACTTACAGGGCCACGGCGGGATAGAAATCTTTTAAATGCACCCATAAAGCCTGCTGTGCTTAGATCACCAACGAGTTCTATATGCACCGCTCGAGTAGTTAGACATACGAAAATGCAGACGTAAGCCTTTGTGGATCTTATACCACGCCCGCGAGTGAGCGTGACTTTAAACGGACCAGCCAAATCAGACCCGGTGTGCGTAAAGGGCTTTACTGATTGTATTACTCTACACGATCTAAGTTCCGCCATTTCCGGAAATGATGGCTTGGGGCGTGCCCGAAAGCAAGCTATACATCTGTGCACCCGATTGCGTATTAAACTACGTGCAGAAAGAATCCAATAATTCTGACGCAAGATCGACATCAGCAAGTCGGGGCCAGCGTGCGAATTCAATTTATGATGGTAATCGACTAATAAATTCATGATATGGTCTTTGCGCGGTAAAACTATAGGGTGCCGTTGGTCGAAACTCAACTGCGAGTTGGACAAGCGTCCACCTACCCTTACAATCCCATCCTGTAAAAATGGCTTAAGGCGTTGAAAGGCGCGACTACAACCTCTATTCAATTGTAATCTTGTAATTTCTTCAGAGAAGTATGCACGTTGAAGTTCACGTAATACTAGCGACTCGGCATAGTTGTAATCGGACGCTAAGACATACGGACGTCGCGGTAAAAGCTTCGCGAATCGACAAACGTAAATTACGCTACGCAATAATTTCAACCAAGAGGACAAGCGGTTCGCCAAAGCAATGATTGGAGAAACGTCGCTCGAAACGTTCGCCACTAGAGCGTGTCTCTTCTCTTCCGGCGGTTGTGACACTGACGAAGGTTCGAAATCGGTTATTGGCCATTGCGAGGGATCCAAGTGAACCCAAGAAGGTCCGTGGAACCAAAGCGGGTGGTCCATTATTTGCATCGGGGTAAGTCCACGGGATAGGCAATCGGCAGGGTTTTCCGTACCGGACACGTGATAAAAGTTCCGCGTTTCTAACTCGTCTTGGATCTTGGCCACTCGGTTCGCGACAAACGTATCCCAACGGTGTGGTGAAGAATGAACCCAGCATAAGGCGACGGTGGAGTCGGAAAAGGCAAATATCCTTTCTATGTGAACTCTATCCCTACATGCGCTGATAACTGCGGTAATAAGCTTGGTGAGTACTAATATTGCGCAAAGCTCTAAGCGCGCCAGAGAGACAACCTTACGGGGGGGATACTCTCGACTTAGAACTAATGAGGCTAATCGAATTTCTACCATTATTCTGAACGTGGAAATATACAACGCCCCCGTAAGCCTTCTCGCTGGCATTTGCAAACCCAACGACCGTTATGACGCTATTTCTATCGACGTTTATATGACGCGGTATTTTAATTTCTCTTAGTAAAGGAAGTTCCTCTCTAAAACGCTGCCACAACCGAACAATGCTCTCAGGCGGCGAGTCATCCCAATCGCATTCAAATAACCAAAGTTGTTTAATCAAAAGCTTAGCGTATAATACCACCGGAGCTACGAAACCCATGACGTCCCATAATCTAGCAACGCATGACAGTATTGTGCGCTTTGTGCATTTCTCTACGGGCGGATTTACCTTAAGGCTAAACACGTCGAACTCTGGTGACCAACACAGACCGAGCACCTTGTGTGTATCAGAATCGTCGAATTCCTTTATCGCCGAAAGACGGTGTGATAGTGGGATTGTATCTAAAACCGGACGCGAATTACTAGTCCACTTCACAAGATCGAATTGACCTGATTTCATGAGCTTTATAACCTCGGCGGTGGTTAGGGTGGCCTCCTCCACGCTATCGACCGAGTATACAAAATCATCCATATATAAACCGCTCTCAATTGCCCTCTTAGCTTTAGGGTAAGAGGGACCTTCATCGTGGGCGAGCTGTTTCACCGTGCGTAACGCATGAAATGGGCTCGACTTTAAACCAAAACAAACGCGGTTAAATTCAAACACCATTAGAGGTTCCTTTGGGTTGGAACGATATAAAATGCGTTGGAATCTACGGTCGCATTCACGGACCCCTATGCAAAGAAACATTTGGTGAATATAGGCGGATAGTGCTATACTAAACAAACGAAAATTGGCTATTATATTAAATAAACTGCCCTGTAAATTTTGCCCACTATAGAGGATATCGTTAAGTGACAGGTGAGTGCTAGTTTTAGCACTAGCGTCGAGCACTACACGTAACTTAGATGTAAGTTTGTCCTCCCTAATGACCCCGTGGTGTGGTATGAAATACGACGGTGTGTCTTCGTAGTTATCTAATTTCGAAGCCACAAGTGATATGTAACCTTCCCTTATATATTCGTTAATGACGCCGTCATAAGCTTCTTTTAACTGGGGTGAAGCAAGCATGCTACGCTCCAAGCAGTAGAAACGTTTTTCCGCCATTTAACGCGAATCGCCGAGAGATAAAACATCTCCTTTAAAGGGTAGCGCTACACTATATCTACCGTCGCGATCACGAACGGTCGTGCGGACGTAAATTTCCTCGCATAATCTGTCATCTGAGCTAGCTATGGGTGGGACGTTCACCTCCTCAATCTCCCGAAATTTGCGGACTAACGACTCGAGCGGTTCGACAGCCATACCACAATAAGAGGTTGCCGAAATACTATCCATGATGGGGGCGGAGCCAATGATGACGTAGCCCAATACGGTTTCCAGTGCGTAAGGCGCGGTATGCGAGGAGTGACCTTATTGTTTAGCAAAAGATGAGGGAAAAGCGATGCTCCAATGAGCATGTCTATATTTCCAGGAACGGCGTAAGTGTCGTCCGCTAGAGTCAAATTTTTAAATTCAATCATTGCCGAGGTGTCAACCGAAACGGTTGGCAGCCGTTCAGTGACCCTATCCACTACTAGTGCATTTATATCAAAGTTAACATTACGATCTATCCGAGAATAAAATTTTAAATTTATATATCCCTGAGTAGCTTTACTAGTACCTCCGATGCCTTTGACTACAGGACATGAAAGTGACCTATTTAGTACTAAGCCTAAGCGCTGACAACATTGGCGCGTTATAAAGCTATTTTGGGCTCTGCTGTCCAGCAGTGCACGGACGCTTTGTTCGTTTCCACGCGAATCCCTAACCAAAATACGCGCCGTACCCAGTAACACGGTTGAAGGAGGTTGTGCTCCCATATTTGCCAATGAGCACAGAGCGACATCACCAGGTCGACCGCTGGAATCGTTGACTTTAGTAGGGGTGAATTCCTTGTCCGCTTTACTTGACGCCGCTATGTTGCTATTTTCAAAATGTAATAGCGTGTGATGTTTCCTGGCGCACTTGCTACATACGGAACTAGGCTTAAGCAGTTCAGACATAGGTTGTTTGTCTTTACTAATTTATAACGTTCGCTTGGTGAATATTTACGAAAAGTCGCACAATTATATAAATTACCGTGTTTATCTTTACATACGATACAAGCATGCTGAAGTGAAGCTGACGTAGCGGTTACGTAAGTTAACGACCCTGCTATTTTAGATGGTTGAGTCTGTCTACGGTCGACGCACCTTTTAATCTCCTGTTTAACGTTCGGAGAGCGCTGCATCACCTTTATTGGATCTCGCACGAACGATGCTAATGAATGAAAGGAAGGCATCTCCGAGCTACGATGCTCCATTTCAAACGCACGCACGGTGTCGGGGTCTAATTTCTTTAGTGCAATATGGAGAAACACCACGTCCATAAGGCCATTAAATTTCAAATTCTTAAGTGCAGCCACCGATGCCACAAATTTATCTAAAAACTGCTCTAAACCGTTAATGTTCGCGGATGATATAGGTTTAAGATCGAATATCTGGTTCAAATATTCGGAAGCTAACATTCTCCTATCTTCATATTTAGTTTTAACCGTTTCGAATATTAACAAGTAATTGTTTGCTGTAGGTGTAAAACCCGAGCAAATTGACTGTGCCCTGCCACTAAGTTTACTAATTAAATAATATAATTTTTCAGCGTCCGATAACGATGGGTTATTGTGTATATTGTTTTGAAAACTACTGAAGAAGAAGGACCATGTCTTAATATCACCATTGAATACCGGAATATCTATTGGCGGCAACCTAATTGAGTCACGTGGACGTACCTGTATTTCCGGCTTTGCTTCGTTTTGAGATTGTAAGAGTTTCGCCGTTCTTGTCACGCGACACAACATATCTTCAAATGCTAGAAGCGGTTGGTAGTTCACTATGTATTTCGGGTCGATTTGTAATTCCAAATGATTAATTTGGTCTAATATTCTTTCGTAATCCGTCCGCAAAGAATCCACCGTTTCAGTTTCATTCAAAAAAGTTTCCCGCACTGCTTCTACATTAATGTTCTTTATGTGATCACTAATACTTTGTATACGTGAAAAAAGTATGTCCCTCTTGGCATAAAGCGTTTTAATTTTAATTTCATTTCCACTAACTGCCATTTTAAATTATTATAATAAAGTTATATTAATCACAATTAATCTCACAACGCACAAATAATGGAGTATGGACACTGTTACAGCGAGTCGAGGTGACGCGTGTCGCTCGCTAAACTCAATATATTTTTATCAAAATTGTCGGGTAAGCGTACAAAACGATTGCGATTACACTGTTTCAATTATTTAAGCGACTAATAAGCTTTAAATTTAAACCAAATACAAACACTATTTAAATGAATAATTCTATTAGGAGGGATAAACGAACACTATTTTAGTCTATTCCATAAATTAGAGTGCATTATCTAAATAATTAATACTAATACAAAAAAAATACTAATAATTCGACCAGAAAATGGTTGAACGACTACTAAACACCAGTCCAAATTCTGCCGAAGTGACCATAAAATGGTGGAGCGTCGAGCCTAAGGTTGCCGAAGTCTAATTTCCCGGTCGAAACTTAAACCTATTACGCGAGATATTAATCAAAGTGGACTGTATCTTCGAAATGCTTCTACGCTTATATAACGATGACTATAGCGCGCGGTACAATGCACTCGCTCTTCCCTAAAACGAACTATTATTTGCCAAATCGATGAAAGGAATCCTGCTTGATTAGGAGAAAACAAAATTGGAGCGGGTTAAAACACAATTATATCAAGCAGGCAATATTATTAGGAATATTCACTCACCGGGGGTGTTTCTTCTATGCTGTTGGGCACTATAGCTGCGACTTCTGGAACTTCTACTGGACAGACACTCTGGGTAGACTCTCTGCCTTTCTTGTCCGATGACGCGTCGGGAGAGAGTGCGGTGCGCGACTATTTCTCACACGAGGTGAGGCGGGTTTCCTTGAGCTCGACTGCTTCAGGCTAAGCGGTTATACTAGCGGTGCGCATGGACAAGAGCTCTTTAGGACACTATTATCCTAGGCAGTGTGGTTCCAACGACGAGCGCGGCGGGAAGAGGGTGCGCGTCGGTCGCGCGTGCCTTTTATTCCTTCGGTTGCGATGATTACGTGATATTCTAGAATCATCTTCTTTCCCCTCCCACCCCACCACCCCGATGTGTCGATAGGAGGGTATGAATGATATCGTTTGGAAAGGGATAAACGATTTGGCAGCCTACCGTCAAAATAAATAAATACGAATGGTTTTCCGCGCAACCAGTTTGTGACCAAGTTTTTTCGCAGCTTGCACTTTAGCAGTTAATGGAAAAATGATCGAGGTAAATCGTTTTCTTTTAGTTTTATACCCAGATCCTGTCATGTTAAATTGATCAATTTTCTCATCAGCCTTTCGTTTTAAATTTGTACTAACTTGCTTTAGACGATCTTTTATTGAGGCTTCCATAAGATGCGCTTGAACCATATCCGATAAAAGTCCTACTCCAGCGCTTAATGCCTCCTTACCAATCACTCGAGCACCACTTGAAAGTAAAGGTAAAACTGATCTAAATAACCCCCCTAAGAAGCTCCCAATACCATGACCGCGTTGGTATGGTGCACCCTTATAAATTACTCTAACTCCTGACCCAGCTTGATGTGTATAATAATTTTCATATGGACATTTATGATGATCACGAAGAGAATTCATTATTATAATTTTCGGAAATGTGGTTTAATACACACGGTTCCAAACTGGAATGGTATTTTTTGTCCTATGCTCGATCTTATAACTATTTCCAGTGTATCGAACTCTCTTCGCATAACAGGTAAGTAGTGAGGTTGAGAGAAAACGTGCATTTTATTTGCACCATAAATGTATTTTGTAGGATCTAATGAAATGACTCTTAGTAAAGGAGTCATAACATCACCCACAATCTGAGGATCGATAGTGTCGCAATATAGAAATAGTTGAGATGGTAACCCTAAGTGTAAATTAGCAGGACACTTTCCAAAATTTCTCTCTAGGAGATTTTTATTTGGTTCATAACCTAGTTGTAAACTTAATTTGGGTGATAATGTTATGTTAAAGTTAATGTTATCATAGTTGGTAGCTGGAATATGTTTTTTGTAGTACACTATAGATGGTTTATCTTCATTAGGTATTAACATAGATTTTGTAATGTATATAACATTTTCATGATATTGAACAGTAAACATGGTACATGGATATTGAAACTCGACAACTCCAACCGACCATTCGCCTTCTAATTTAATAGCTTTTGGTAATTTCGTTGAAAAATTTGTGGCCTTGTTATCAGGAAAGTATTCAATTGAACTATTGCTGAGCAAAGTTAAATAAAAACTTTCTTTATTCATATTTCTTTTAAACTAGAAGCTAAAATCCAACTGTTAAATTTATCTGGATAACCTTTCCACTTCACTAATACTTCTTTTCTGTTACCTGAATAACGAGTGTCAAGTATTTTATCTATTTTATATTGTGAGATGAGGTTGTAAGTGATTTTCTGTAATTCTCTTTCATAAAAAGTACAAACTATTGGTTCATTTTGTAAATCTGTTATTGTATAAACAACCCATGGAGATCTATCAATTATTGAAGATATAATAAATATTTCATCACTCCAATTTGATTCATATCCTTTTTGGAAAACATGTTTATATTTAGTTATTCGAACATAATCACCGACATTGAAATCTGGTTTAGGATTTTTTAAAGAAAGTTTGTTTGACCGTCTATCATAAAGATTGGTCCAAACTGTCATAATATTGTTGGAATTTACATCACATGGGCACATTTTAATACTAGAGTGAAAGCTGTGATTATAAGAGTATATTAAATCTTGTAAAACATCTATATATCTATAAGTATTATTATAAGTGAAATAACGCCACATTTTCATTTTTAGTGCTCTTTGAAATCGTTCAACAATACTGGCCTTAATGTCAGGATTGTTAGTGGTATAGTAATTAATATTTTTGGATTTAAAGTATTTTTGTACATCTTTGGAAACAAATTCTGTACCTTTATCAGATTGTATGTGAGTAGGTGTTAAATTACTTTCAGTAAATATACTTTCAAAACATTCTTAAGTTGTTTCTTAGTTTTTCTTTTTCATTGGTCTTGCAAAAGCATATTTACTAAATACATCAATAACACAAAGTATATACTTGAAACCATCATTATATTGAGAATAAGTTCGCATATCACTTAAATCAGCTTGCCAAAGTTCATTAATATTTGATAGAATGTACCTATTACGCGGGAATTTTTTTCGAATGAGTTTATGTAATGTGTATGTTTCTTGTGATTTTAACCATTCCTTTACTTGCTTTTTATTCATTTAACCCTTCATAGCTTTTGATAATTTATCAATACTACCAAAACCAGCGGGATTAGATGGATCATAATAAATCCTGTTAATTTCTTCTAGTACGGAGTCCATTTTTCCCACTCAAGCCTTTTACGTATTTTAGTTGTAGACTTTTTATCTCTACTGCTCGGTGTAGAAAACTCTATTTTAGTTATAGATTTTGTATCTCCTCTACTCGGTGTAAAAAAACTCTTGAACTTCAATCTCAGAGGGTTTGTTCAGATCTTTTGCTTGAAGTTGGTTAATAAACTTACATCTCTTTGGATTTCCAATACAAGTAAGTGGTACTTTAATATCTTTTAATGCTTCAGAAAATCTATCCCACCCTACTGGATCACTTCTTTTTAAGGGTCTTAGTTAATCATTTATTAAATCAACAATATTACTTCCAGGAATTTTTTCATTATCAATTATGACTGCACCTTCATTATCCCAATGTATTTTACTTTTACTTGTTTCAACTAAGTTTAATAATAACTGTCCCTTTTTATTATAAGTTTTTGGTATTAAACTGAGTATTTGAGCTGGTGCGTAAAGTGGATTTTCATCATTTTCTTTACCTTTAATGGATCGATTCTCCTCCAACAAAGATTCAGCATCAACTGAAGTTTTTAGATCTCTATTTTTATTTTTAAAACCAATTTTAGACTTATTTGAATCTTCATTAGGTGTATCAGAATAAATTGGTAATCTGAGTGGTTGACGATCCTCTTCGATAAAATGAAGGTATCTTTGTAGTGTTTGTAAATATAACATCCATTTCTTTCGGTCTTCTGTCTTACTATTCATAATATTTTGCATTTCAATATCTAATCGAGATAAATTACTATTAACCTTATTTTCTTGTTGAATAAAACTAAATTTACGGACTCTATCGCGTTTATTTAACTGATTTTACTTATGGTGACTGAGATGTTTGACGTCCCAATGTCATTGTTAGCCCGCCTGCCTTCAGTTTTTGAATATTAATTTTTGGTCCGATTTACGCAAAACGAACTTACAGTATCTTGAAGTCTTGCAGTGGTATGCTTGGGTTTGGGTTTAATTTTGTTATTTATAGGATCCCAAGCAGATGGCAGCACCCAACAATCTTCTCTATTGAAATTAGGATGTTTTTTAATTTCAATAGCCTCGCGTATCATCCTTGGTAGGAATCGGTGTTCTTTTGCGAGGATTTGTGGTTTATCAAATCTGATGTAATGGTGGGGACGATCTTGAACATGTTCACAGACTGCAGACTTCCCGGAGCGTCGGTGCTTCACATCAGCTATATGTTCTTTCACGCGGGTTTTTATGGATCTTTTTGTTTGACCTATTTAAGAGAGACCACATTCACAATCTAACTTGTACACTCCTACATCTTGTAGAAGGATATTACACTTGACGGATGGTAAAAATTGACTAATCTTCTTCGGCGGCTTGTAGTATGTTTTAATGGAAGCTCACTTCAAGATGTAGCCAACCTTGTCTGTGACTCCTCTGACATATGGTAGTACAGCAGGCACACGCTCGACTGTGGCCGGCTTCACTCGGTCACTGTGAAGTAGGTGCGGGATCCGAAGCTTGTTGTCTTGCAACACTTGCTTGACATGCTGCAGCTCGGCGGCCAGATGTTTTCTGTCACAGATCCCTCGTGCTCTTTGAAACAAAGATTTACCCACGGTAGCTAACTGTGAAGGATGATGGTGAGATTCACCATTTAAATATCGGTTGGTATGGGTCTTTTTTTCTATACACGGTGTGACCAATAGTGTTATCAGGATTTCGAATGTCTAAAACATCTAGGAAAGCTAAAGAATTATTTGCCTCTAACTCCATTGTGAATTGTATTTTAGAGTTTATAGAGTTAAGGTGGGTTAAAAATACAATTACTTTGTCAGATGGTACAATTGTGAAGGTGTCGTCTACGTACCGCTTGTAGAATCTTGGATTTTGAACCACCTTAACTCTAGTCATTGAGTAGATTGTACTGTAATAATCTACTAATAGCAGTAATATCATGGATACACTAGATGCACAGGTAATAACTAACTACTGGTATCCGGCCGCATAATAATTTAAGCCGAATACCGGATAGTTACCGGATATCCGTATCATCTCTAGTAGATACTAACCTCTTATATATTCTTGCCACCAACCAGCAGTGCATACATTGTTGTTTTCCAGTCTGAAGGGTATTAAAAGTCTATATAATTAAAGGATGTGAGACATTTCAACTTAGAACTTAGGGGTGACCATTCATCTGCAGCTCCTTGGTATGAAGCTGGCAGGTGTTTATGGACTGCAGAAGCCATTTACGATCAATTAGATTGTAAGTTCGTTTCTCATTTCAGATAAAGAAATTACTCTTATGGGATTATTTTTTTTAAGTCGTGTAAGTTTCGTAACATGAGAGTGTGAGACGTGAAATGAAATATTAGAAATGCATTGTGGAGACATACTGTAGTCTCCAAACGACAACCAACCAACCAACGACTAGTTTAACTATTGAATAATTATAAAATTCTTTTGAAAACATTATTACATCGGCATCGCCAGAAAATTGATAACAATTAAACACTATCAAATGAAACCCAAATTCAATGGGTTTCAAATGTCAAAATGAACAAAATAAGCAGCAAAGATTCCGAAAAAAATTACACAATAGACCTGTAGGGCTTGGCAGACTAACAAACAGTATTGCGCTTATATACAGCATATCCAGCGTTTAGAGTTAGCACAAACCTTTTCTTACGTGGTGTAGCCTTGCCGCAGCTATGGGGAAGGGAGAATGACCACGTTTTCACAGAATACCAGCGTCAAATAGCAGCTTAACACGGCTGTGTTTTGTACAGTGAGTGTCGAGAACCGGAGTTTCTTTTTACTGGAAACGAGACATTTCGTCTTAGCTCTCGGGGGTGGCACCTCATCTGCATTTTGATTCTTAATGGAGATCGTCGATACGATGTAGAGGTCTATGGGCGTCTATGGCACTTACCATCAGGTGAATTGTGTGCCAGTTATCAACCGTATTCTATAAAAAAATACATTTTAAGTATGAGACCGAATAAGTACTAGCGCAAACACGTAAGTGCTGGTACGTTCCCATCCCACCCTTCCGAAATCTTTTTTAAATTTACTTATATATAACAAGATCAGAGAAATTTAACAGCACTTTTATTCTTCACTTCACAGTACGTCTAAAAATCTATTGTTTCTAGAACAGGCTTCGATGTGTGTTATGAGTGCTAGTAATCTTCTACATACTCGGTGTACTGTTTCCGTCATGAGTTTGACAATATCATTGATTTAAATTTTACAACCTTTGGTGCCTACGGACGGGATGCTTTCCGTAAATTTAATAGTAATAATGATAGTAAACCCAAGTTTTATTTCAGGTGTCGTCGATATCATTGTATTTTTTCATCGTAATTTCACGTGGTTAGCCTTGAGCTTGCCTGTAAACGCTAACTGTATATTTCAGTAGTCAAACATACGACGCCAGCGTTGAAAATGTAATTCGCAATTTTAAATGCTGATTAAACACGTGCTCAGCGGTGAAGGAAAACTTTGTGAGGAAACCTGTATGTCAGAACAATAAAATAATAAGTTCAACAATCATTTATCTTTCCGACAAAGTGCTTTTTATATCATTTATATGTTCAATATGATTGTTAGATACAATTTCATACGACAAAACGTTGGATTCTTGATTTTTAGGCGCTACTAGAACATACCTACGCGCTTTGCGCTTAAGGCATGCAATATATCGAAGCACCTGTACTTTCTTTTTAGGATGTAACTTTACTGATCTACCAAATAACCCTGGCTTGTACTCTGTTGTAACTACTTTCATGTAGGAAGCTAATCGTCAACCGTTCAGAACTGTTAAAGCTATCAAGTCAACTGTACATATATACTATAATGTCCTCCAGACCGAATTTCGGCCACGGAGGCTAGCCAACGGGGTAGGACAGGATTATAGTGCCCAAGTGTATGCGCAAGCACAAGTGCACTCTCTATTCCCTCACTCTCATAATCCGATAGGACGGTAAACCGGAGAGAGATCAGGCGCTGGACCAACGACTTTACGTGCTTTCCGAGGCACGGGGTTAAGACACCGCCAACTTCCAATAATGAATATACTCTATAGATAGTTCCGCTATTGTATTTACGTTGAAAATAAACCGCGGTTAGCATATATAATGCTGTTTCAAATCTAAGTACTTCTGTGGTGCGTGAAACGAGGAATAAACTTTTACACGCACAAGCTGAGGAACTCTCTTGTAGTAACCTAACGTTAATTCCATGTATCGCTCCATCGATAACATCGAAGGTAGGCTAAAGATGCAATATGAAGTTTTTAGGGGGATAGTATTAATAGCTTTAACATTAATAATATTCGCCTTAACAACTTACGCTTATGGTGAATGTGATTCAGGAATTTATAAGTTTGCACTCCGTATACTAACGAAGGCTACATTGTGTCATTTAGAACCAGACTCGAAAAATTAACAAACAACCTGTGATTTCGCACAAAATGGGAGTCAAGTACTCTGACCGCTATACCACGCGGAGATGTAATTCTACTTTACCTTCAATAGTACTGTATATAACAAGTATTCAGGATAATTTATTATTAAATAATGTCTATTGTTTCAACAACAATTGGTTTTATTGTGTACAATAAATAAAAATAAATACTGTCATTAAATAACTGGCTCTAGACGCTAGCCGTTTCGATCAGTGCGTTGGAAACTATGTACAAAAGACAACTCCTTTTCGTGCTTCCATTATTTACATACAGAGGTACGTTATCGGTCTTTAGTAGGTGGATGAGGAGGCTGACGAAGACGAGGAAATCGACGCTACGCTTGAGTAACTAGGAGACTGGTTTGAGGCGGCCGAAGCGCTCGAATCGCTCGGGTAGTATGAGCTATAGGCCAGTTGAGATGGGTCCCAAACTCGGGAGTACGGTCCAGAGCTGGCCGGCTCCCATTGAGGACTGTAGGAGTCTTGTGGCGCGGCAGGCGTGGATGGAGGTCCGTATTGAGAAGCAGGTGGGCCATATTGAGACGCTGGAGGAGCTTCCGTCGGGGTCATCATCATCATTGGCATACCTTTTAACAAAAATTATTCATTAAATTTCTATGTCAATTTACAAAAACAATACAGATTAAATATTGCGTCTAATTTAAAATGCTTTGTTTAAAATGATTTGTTTTTATCTAACCTCCTTTCTTGATCACTAAGTTGTAGATCAGGAATCCAAGGACCAAAGTAATAGCAAGCTTGCTAAGTATAAGGGCCTTTACAGCCTTGATTCCGACGATGGTTACCAAAATAGGCATCAGCGCTTTCAACTTCAGCTTTAAGAGGAGAAGGACTGGCAGCAGGAGCTTCTTCTTCAAGATGCCTCGAGCTGAAAGAGAGTTCTCATTAGTAAAATTTTATTAGTTTTTTTTAATAACCGCGGTTTGTAAATATTACCTTCGCCATTTTCCGAATTTTCCTCAGGGAATTCGACATCTAATCCTCTATCAGCACGGTAGGTAACCTGTGCGCTCTGGAAGAGGAACTCGGGCAGCTGGAATCTGAACTCGTTGTTGTTTAAGATCCTTCCAACTCTGTCAAAGATAACTTTATCGATGTTCTTCTCTTCCAAAGCTCTCGCCGATTCCGTGCTCACGCCGAGTTTAGTATCGAGGAACGATAGGACTTTCACTTTGAGACAGGACATCGGTGAGCTGGCTTCGAAACAATCACTTATAACACTATCCAGAAGGTCGTCACTAGTTCTCAACCGGGTCGTTTCGAT
Source organism: Parnassius apollo (assembly GCA_907164705.1). Classification (NCBI taxonomy): domain Eukaryota; kingdom Metazoa; phylum Arthropoda; class Insecta; order Lepidoptera; family Papilionidae; genus Parnassius; species Parnassius apollo. The sequence goes on along the minus strand of CAJQZP010001060.1, from coordinate 3,975,714 downwards.
CTCATTGTCCTTGATGGCATAACTGTGTACCAGGACCGCAGAAGCCAGGAGGAGGCAAAGGCACTTCATTATCGCGATTTTCACTTTGTCATTAGATTTGATTAATTAAACGTTCGGCGCGGCCGGTTAATGGAACAACAATGATTTAATTTTACAATGGGCTTGGTTTTTATACTTGATCCTTTGGGCGTCAAGGCACGCGGTACGTGAGCGTGCTATGAATAGAAATGCCTTTCATACTTGGCGGAGTGTTTAATTTCGTTTATGAAAGTCCTGGTGGTGAGAGTGAGTATTGCGTTTTGGGGATAATAATATTAATATAAAATCATAAATATCTAGTAAACCGTTTTAAAATAGTTAGATATATGTAAAATACTAGATTTAAAGCATTGGTAATGCCTTATTTTAAGTCACCAACTTCAATTCTCCATTTCTGTAACGTAGTTGTAGTATCTGGTGAAATAACAATATATTGTGTTTGTATTATATAATAAATTGTGCAATGATTCACATTACGAGTTCTGTCTATTACAAGATTGTCGTGGTTAAATATATGTACATACGCAGGCCGGTGCGTTTACGTGTCTATAAGGATTACATTAAACTTGAAATCTGTATCCACAAATATATTTTCTTTGGCGTGTTTGTTTTTGTTCATAGCGTGTTAAGTTTTGAATCTGTGGACGACTTTAAAATGATTATTCTTATCATTAGAATGTCTTTTACTTCAACAGAGTTGTCAAGTTGTAGCTAAGGTACTTACCAAGTTTCAAACGACTTAAAAAAAGGAGGTTCTCAATTCGACTGTATTTTTTATGTGTGTTTGTTTCGAAGTTTTTTCTAGGTAAACCGACTTTGATGGTTCTTTTTTACAAGATCTGACCTGTAGTTTTTGAATACATACATACATAAACACTCACGCCTGTCGCCCAGAGGGGTAGGCAGAGACTACAGACTTCCATTTAGCACGACCCTGACACGCCTCTCTCGCCTCCTTCACATCCATATACCTACGCATACATGCTCGTCGGTTAAGGGTACTCCTAATTTGGCCCGTTTTCAATAAATCGCTAATTTGATCGATAAACTTTCGCCTAGGACGTCCCTTTCCGACTCTACTATTCACTTCTGCAACATAAATTTTCTTTGTCACTCTTTCCTCATTCATTCTTTCCACATGACCAAACCACCGAAGCATTCCTTTCTTAATCTTGCAAACCACACTCTTTTATTATCACACAATTTCTCACCCTGTCATTCAGATTCAGCCCTAAGTAGTTTTTGAGTTATCTTTAATAATGCGTATTTAATTGACTTCGACTAAATTGATGATGTTCCCATTTTATTTATATTGAAGTCGGTTGTACAAAATTTTTAATTTTATCACTTGTGATAGAAACCATTTTGATCGAACAACATATTACGTAAGTACTCCATACATAAACTCTAACTGAACTGAAAAAAATGTCTATTTTTTATTTAGCGTAGCCGAACGGACTTTTGCAATTCACTTCGTGTATGTTGGGCTTAGGTTTAGGTTAGGTTAAGTTAGCTAGGGTTAGGTTTTAAAGCCTACAAACGCGGGCGATCCGTCCTCAAAATAACATAGTCTGCATAAAATCTAATTTGTCAGTTATTTTGTTAATCTATCTAGTCTATTGTACCATTCTCTAAATTCCATAATTTAGCTACTAAGATTGCTTTAAATAATCTCCGTACACGTTGGATTTATTCGACACAGTGCTCCAAAGAAGTACCATACTTGATCATTGTCATCATCAAGCACGCATACCTACACGCGCGCGCCAAATCTACTTTTCATAAACAAAATCTTTTCATAAATATTTTTTTTTCATTATTAAAAAAACAAATTATTGGTACCTTTTAAGGCACAGATTACCTCCTAATAGATACCGCATTATGGAATATTTGTTCCGTTTCGATTTCACCAAATTTCGAGGTAATCTGTGTTTTAAGGCTATGGGAGCGTAAAAAGCACATGTCCATTCTGGGACTAAGCAATTCCAGGATGTGTCGGTTCTGTTCCATAACGGAAGAAACTCCTCTGCACATTCTAACTGACTGCGGATCCTTAATGCGCAAACGTAACACTCATCTGGGAAACTATGTACTCCGCCCAGAAGAAGTGAAATTGCTCACGGCTAAGCAACTCCTTCTATTCATTGAAAATATAGGGCTTAGCAGTGAACTTTAGCCATAGCAGCGATCACAATAGATCTTTTAGGTTGCAGTGATACTGGTCTCCTTCCTTAGACCTGCGTAGTTGCTCGCATATAATAAAAAAAATGGTGGCGCGTGGTCTTCTAGCACAAGTATTTTAAATAATTAAAAAGGTGTCTCAATTATAACACTGTATTAATTAACAATGTCCGTAGGACAGTATTTCATGCCGGCACACCGCCTGCAACTTTATAAGGCGCAGGTTCGGCCGCACATGGAATACTGTTCCCATCTCTGGGCTGGGGCTCCCCAGTACCAGCTTCTTCCACTTGACCGCATCCAGCGCAGAGCGGCTCGAATCGTCGACGACCGAGTGCTTTCCGATCGGCTCGATTCACTGGCGCTGCGAAGAGATGTTGCATCTCTTTGCGTATTTTATCGCATCTATCACGGGGAGTGCTCTGAGGAATTGTTCGGATTAATCCCAGCCGCCAAATTTCGTGAACGCACTACACGTCAAACGTCCCGATACCATCCACACCATCTGGATGCTTGGCGGTCCACCACTGTACGTTTCACAAGGAGTTTTCTTCCACGTACAACCTCTCTGTGGAATAGTTTACCACCGGCGATTTTTCCGGACCGATACGACCTGGGGACCTTCAAGAAAAGAGCTTACTCCTTTCTAAAGGGCCGGCAACGCACCCGCAATTCTCCGGTGTTGCGGTTGATCATGGGCGGCGGTAGTCACTTAACATCAGGTGAGCCGCATGCTCGTTTGCCCCTTCTTCTATAAAAAAAAAACCCAATAAATATTTTTTTGTATTTATATAGTTTACTCATCTGGTTGGGCTGTATAAATATATAACTGTAAATGAAAATGATAAATACACATAAATATCAATAAAATAAAATAAATACATAAAAATACATAAATAAATAAAAACCAAACCAGATGGAAGCTCCCGGCAGGGGAGAACAAACAGCCGAGGGTTAGGGAGAAAGGGAAAGAAACCGGCGGATGATGCGGGCGCTATCGAGGAGCATCACCTTCTGCATTTGAGCTTGGAGCGGTCCGTCACGTAGTCTCAGTCGCCTCAGATGACCCGAGAGGCTGACTGGGATTAACTCGTTAGTAGGAACGACTACAGGTATAATTTTGATCGTCAGTCCACCCCAAATGTCGGTCACCTCGAGAGCCAGGGCCAGATATTTTGTTAGCTTATTTGTTTCGGCTTCGACGCGGTTCTCGTCATACGACAGATCGTATTTTGGTAAAAAAATATTCTTGACTGTGCGCGGTTCATCAGCACAGGATCAAGCTTTCTGTGATAATGGCCCGGTCCCAGTAGAGCCTGGCGCGGTCATATTCGAGCACAGCTTCCGACAAGTAGTTGTAATACGGGAATTTCCGGTCCACGAGACCGTATTTCAGAGCGAGATCTCCTGGTGTAGAATTCTGGCTACTAGGTTGTGCCTGAGAAGTACTCAGAGGCAATCGGAGATGACATTCCTAAGTGACTCACAGGGATGGCAACAGGCTCAACAGATGTCGACGGTCCCATTCCTTACGATGTGGCTCCGATAGTTGTTGGTCTTAATAACCTGGTTCTTCGGTTCCTGGTTTCCCGAAAGAGGTCACCAAAACGTAGCCAGTGGAGTGAGCCAACTATGTCTACGAAAGTCTTATATAGAGTATTGTAGAACCTCCAATGGAGCTCCTTGGCCTTACGGTCCTTCGGTCGATAATGCTCTGTATTGCCGGGTCTTGCCATTGTTCGTTGGTTAAGGATAGAGGGGTAAGCCCTTTATCTTGAGAAATAACGTCTCTATGGAATGAATCGTACGATCTCGTCAGAAAGTAATTACGGAGACTGCAAACTTCGCGATTGTACATGGTAAGCGTGCTTAAAAAGCCACGCCCAACATGTTTCCGCGGCAAGTACAGCCTCATAATCGATGATTTCGGGTGATGCATCCTAGGGGATGTCATAGTAGTGCGGACTTTTCTATCCAATGTGTTAAGTTCAGGTTGAGTCCACTTAAGTATAACGAAGGTATACATGAGTACAGGCATGACCTAACCGTTATATGCATGAGTCCTATTTACTCCGGACAAAAGGCTGTTAAGCACTTTTGTGTTGTTTCATATCCATCTCATCAACACCGATGTTCTGTGACATACCCAGGTATCGGTATATTTCAGCCTCGGAAAGGGTCCGTAAGTTGTCTTTGTAATAAGTCGTTGTAATAAGTCTATGCCCGTAGGGTTAGCAACCCTTCCCCTATCAACATGGAGGACCGCACACTTATCAGTCCTCAGCTTCATTCCAATAGAATTACTAAAACCACAAGTGGTGTTTAGCAATTCCACACGATGGGAGCGACTGGAGGCGAATAATTTGAGATCAAACATATAGAAAACATGGATTACTTTTGTACCTGATTTCCGGAGCTAAAATCCCCTCCCGGAGTCCTCCAGTAAGGTACCAAGAGGATGCAGAGAGTAGTAAAACCAGATTGGACTCAAACAATCGCCCTTGAAGATACCCCTTCTTATCCTTATGCTGCTTTCAGCATCCGTCATCCACTCGCATAGATGACAAAGGTTTGTACTCTACTGCCCCATACACTGTTCGAGAAAGTCTCTAACTGTACAATCAACCTTGTACAGCTCGAGAACCCTCTTTAGCCATGTTTGGAGCACCGAGTCTTTTTATAGTTTATCCAGGCGGCGGAGAAGTTCCAACATTTGAGTTTTACCACTTTGCCAATGACCGCGTCATTCAGGAGTGATTCCTTGGTTCCATGACTACCGCCTCGACATCCATTTTGATCATGCGACATCATCTGATTTAAATCCAGGTGACAAATGATTTTAGTACTCAAAATGGAAGTCAGTGTCTTGTATATGGTGGGTCGACACGTAATTGGGCGGTATTTACTCGGGTCTGTGGAATCCCGGTCTTTAGGAACCGAATGAGTGAAAAGGCTCGGGAGTGACTTTTAGTCGAAAGCCTCTTGAAACCTGATCCTGACACACCATAAACCCCTCCAGCCAATTGTGATACATCCCGTCGAGTCCCGGACTTTGCCAGTTCGGTGCCCTGCAGACCGCCTCAGCTACGTCATCCGGCGTTGTGATGAAGGGGTCTATGGGCGTAACACTCGCACACTGACTCGCCACAACTTCCATCCAAGGGCCATCGCTGTTTGGTTTACGGGATCTGACCACAGACAACGCCAGAATGCGACAGTGTATTGGTCGCTCCAATGATTCATAGAGGCTCTTCTGATCACTCTGGAAGAGACGATTCCGGTTGAACTGTGTTATTATTATTATTATCAGCAGCCCGTAAAAATCCATTGCTATAACTGGCTGGCCTCTCCCGTTTTAAGGAGGATTTGTGTTACTCGTCGCGCTAACCTCTCACACGTTTGAAGCTGCTTCCGGTTGGGCTCTAGTGTCTTACGAGTACGCTTGGCGTACAGAGATTGCAAGGAGATCTTTCGTCTTTCTTTTTTAATTTATTAATCATATGGTAGGGGGATGAGTCGCTCGCGTCCGTAGGCTTCGACCACCAAACCTTAGGCCCACCCTACACGTGTCCCCCGAGTGGTGCTAAACGAGCTAAAAAAATATAGACTAGGCTTCCCGCCGTGTGGTAGCGGCGTAAAATCTACCACCACCCCTTGTTTCGAACCATGAGTCAGGAGATAAAAGAAATGGCCCCGAGTTCCCGGCGCCCCTTTAATGGGGCAGAGGTGCGAAGAATCTCCGGGAGAAAAACCGGCGACGTGGTTCGCCACCCATCACGTTCTGTCTCCCGGAGGGGCGAAAAGTGGATTGCGGAAGCCCGTCTGGCTACGCTGAATGTATGTGGAGCAATGAATGATAAGATGGATGAAGTATACGAAATGATGAATGACAGAGAAATAGATGTGTTATGTGTGAATGAGACGAAACGAAAGGGAAAGGATGCCACTGCACATGGCACGTATACCGCGTATTGGTCTGGTGTAGACGAGACCGAACGGGCATGCCAGGGAGTCGGTTTCATCCTTTCAGAAAGAATGGGTCAATGTGTGAAAGAGTATGAATGTGTAAGCCCGAGGCTGCTATGGATACGAATGAAAGTGGGCTTAAAGAAGCTGTTCTTGCTAGGGGTGTACGCCCCAGACATGTCAAAGCCCACTTACATCCGAGAGCAGTTTTGGGACATGGTAAGGATGGTGTTTACAAAATGTAAGGAAAATGAAAATATTGTTATATTAGGAGACTTTAATGGAAGGGTTGGGGTGAAGAGGTCTGGTTATGAAAGGATATTGGGAACGTTTGTTGATGAAAGTATAAATGAGAATGGTGAAGACCTCCTCACCGTATGTGTTGAAAAGAATCTCTTTGTGACGAATAATTTTTTTCGTCATAAGAAGATTCACATGTATACATGGGAAAGAGGTGATGATAGAAGCATGATAGATTTCGTAATTGTGGATGAAAAAATGAGGAGCGCAGTCGTAGATACAAGGGTTTACCGGGGGTCCAACTTAGGGACGGATCATCACTTGGTCTTATGTCGAATTAATGGTCTTTTCAAGCGTTGACGGCATCGGACATCTGTGTCTACCACTGCGTTACAGCGTATAAGAATAGAGAAGTTACAAGATGAAGATGTGAAAGAGAAGTATAAATGTAGACTGAAAGAAAATATTAGGTGTTTGAATGAGTTTTGTATGAATGATTTAGACTTGAATACTGTGTGGGATAATATTAAGAAAGGTTTGGTGAATGCAGCCACCGAAGTATGTGGTGTAAGTAAGAGAACAAATGAAAGGAAAAGGAATACGTTGTGGTGGGATAATGAGGTGCGGGTGGAAGTTGAATCAAAGAAGAAAGCATGGTTAGATTTACTAGCAACTAAAACTGGTAATTCTGGTGGTATGAATGATGAGATTGATAGAAAAAAGGCAGAATTTAGACGTCTAAATAAGAGAGTAAAAGAAGTAGTTGAAAGGAAAAAGAAAGAAATGTATTCTGAATGATGAAGTTTCGAATTTAAACAGATGGAAGGAATACTTTGAAAGCGTGTTTATGAGTGAAGAGTCGTCTCAATTAAATGAACAAGAAATTCCGAAAGAAGTGGAAAGGGGTATGGAGATAAGTGTAGATGAAATGAAAGCAATGAAAAGCATGAAAGCAGGTAAGGCAGATGGATATGATAGAGTATCACTCGAGATGCTAAGGGCTGGAGAGGGAGTGGTGGCAGGCCTGCTGTACACCTTGTTTAATTTATGTTGGGAATTAAAACGGGTACCGGATGACTGGTGTAAAGCAGTTATAGTACCAATATAAAAAGGAAAAGGGTCACAGCAGGACTGCAAAAACTACCGTGGTATCAGCTTGCTTAGTATTGTGGGTAAACTGTATGCTAAGGTGTTAATTGAAAGAGTTATGAAAGAAACTGATGGAAAAATTTGGGATGTGCAAGCGGGTTTTAGGAAGGGAATGGGGTGTACAGATCAAGTCATGCCAAGCCATGCGCATGATTGCGGAGAAGTTTTTGGCTAAAAAACAGAAAGTTTTTTGTGCGTTCATGGACTTGGAAAAGGCTTATGACAGAGTGAACAAGAATGTGTTATAGCAAACACTGAACTCATATGGGTTGAGCGCTGGTTTGATACAGGCATTGAGGTCTCTTTATAGGGATTCTAGTGCTTGTGTCAGGATCAATGGGGTCTACTCGGACTGATTTGGCATCCGAAAGGGTGTCAGACAGGGCTGTGTGGCTTCCCCTTGGCTGTTCAACCTATTTATGGACAGGTGTTTGCAAACTTTGAAAGATGAAGAATGTGGGTTAAGAATGGGCGAGTTAACCGTCAAATGCCTTTTGTATGCCGATGATCAAGTCATATTTGCGTCATCGGCGGCTGAGTTGCAAATGATGGTTACATTAATGAACTGGGCATTAAAAGAAAGGGGAATGAATGTGAACGCAAGTAAGACGAAAGTGATGGTTTTTGAAAGAGAGGAAAGCAAAACGGTATTTGTAATAAGAATAGAAGGAAAGTTAATTGAGCAAGTGGATGAGTTTGTGTATTTGGGATGTGTATTTAGCAGGGATGGTAGATATGATAAGGATATAGAACGACGAGTAAATGCAGGGAATAGAGTGAATGGGGCACTACACTCTATTGTGAAGAACCAGAATGTATCAAAAAAGGCACGTATAGTAATTCATAATGCTGTGTTAGTCCCTACTTTAATGTATGGTAGTGAAAGCTGGGTGTGGCAGAAGAAGCACGAAAGTAGAATAGTGCTGTAGAAATGCGGTCTTTAAGGAGTATGCTAGGGTTGAATCTGAATGACAGGATGAGAAATTGCATGATAAGAGATAAATGTGGTATGCAAGATGATGTTGTGACCAGGATTAAGAAAGGAATGCTTCGGTGGTTTGGTCATGTAGAAAGAATAAATGAGGAAAGAGTGACAAAACAAATTTATAGGCAGATGTGAACGGCAGAGTCGGGAGGGGACGCCCTAGAAAAAAGTTTATCGACCAAATTGGCGATATTTTGAAAATGGGCCACGTTAAAAGTACCCTTAACCGACGAGCATGTATGCGTAGATATATGGATGTAAAGGAGGCGAAAGAGGTATGTCAGGATCGTGTCAAATGGAAGTCCGTGGTGTCTGCCTACCCCTTTGGGTGACAGGCGTGAGTGTTTATGTTATGCTTTATGCTATGCTAATCATATCGTAACAAAAAGAAATCCAGCTAATTACAATTTTCTATGAAGAAATATCGATTTAACATATCAAAAAAGTTACCTCTAGTCTACTATAAATCAATAGTTGCCTTATATAGTATGCACTTCGTTTACAGCTCTCCCCATCGCTTCATACATATCAATCAATCACACTTTAACTGATTTGGTAACATTAAAAATACGCTTTAGACCTTCGCAATACCCTTATATAACGTAAATTGTCTTTGTTGAAAAATATTTCCTTTCAATGTAACGAACGCCGTGCTGTGACGCCGCTGAAATCTATCATGTTTTATTTCATATTAATCTTCATCCAATAATTTATTACAGTCTATCAAATGTCCACTGTTGAATATGTGTTCCCAATAGACTGCTTCATAAAAGTTTATTTTCTCTAGTTGCAACGTAAGCAGGCGGGTTGATGCTGAAGATTTTTTAATTATTTAAAGTTGCGTGGTGACAAACGAGCACACAGTCCACCTGATGGTAAGTGGACGCTGTGGCTCTATAGATCTAATTCCGTTCATTCACTCTATCACCTCTTACAAAATCCACTGGATGCTAAGTGGTATTGGATTCTCTTAAGCCACCCCTACATAGCTTGAAATCTGTATTTTTTATTTATTCATTCTTAGAAAGAGTGTACATTATTTACATTTTTAATTTTGCGAAACTGTAAGCCAGTTTGTCGGCAATAATAATCTTAGGAAATCATCTTTAAAATCATCTAAAAATAAATCACTGGATTGAGGATTTTCAGGAATGCGTTTACTGGTAAGTATAGCTTGAACTATTTCCCCATAGCTTCCTCGCTGGACAGGCAAGCGTGAGTGTAGTTAGAGGCGTGGTGACTGTAGGGAGTACCCACACGTTGTGCATCGCGCCGCTAATGCTTAATTTACATTCAGCCAATTCCCGCGTCAGTGAGCAGGGAAGTGAGCATTGAAGTGGGCAGCGCGAGGATGTAAATTGGCCTCCTCCGTCCCTGTCGCTGCTGCTTGCGCTGCCGTATTGATAGTTTTTCACTTGACAGTTTTTCGAGCGGAAGTCAAAGATAGGGGAGCAAGAGCGTGACTAATAAAGCACATTTACATAGAGGTTTATCGCTTACATAGTTGCCGCAGCAACCACTGAGTGACTACGGCACGTGGGTACTCGTTTTGTTCTGTACTGGCATAATGCAAGCGGATTGGAACAACTAAAAAAATTATAATGAACTAAATTTCATCATCATTCATCATTACAGCCCTTCACAGTTCCACTGCTGAACATAGGCCTCCCCCAAGGAATGTGCACATGTGCACATGAACAAAGCACGGTTCTGACTTCACGGACTTCCTGCACATCTTACCAGGTCGTCACTCCATCTAGTGAGGGGTCGCCCTACACTACGCTTGCCGGTCCAAGGCTGCCTGTGCTTTTGAAAGCAATAAGATAATTATTGTAAAAAAATTATGGTGAAAGTCTGTGCAGTAAAAAAATTATAAAAAGTTTTTTAAAATTTAGACTGTAGCTACAGTGGCGCCACCCTTATTTAAAGCTTTCCTACGGACACTTTTTTATACAGAGTCTGTACTCCTTACATCTACACTCCATAACCCAAACGCTTCGATGTTACCTCAGAAGCTTTATATAAATACCAGCGATCCGTCCCAGCTTCAGCACAGTGATTTCCAGATCTCGACACCAGCGCCACCTGTATAACCAGCAGTTGTTAATCTGAATCATCCAGGGACCCACTCAAACATATCCAAAAAACTTACGAATGGAAGTGGGTGGAAGAGTTGAGTGACAAATGCACGGGCAGAGGAATTATTGCAATAAAAATAATAATTATCTAATGTGTTGTATAAATATAATTTGGTATTTAAAAAGTTGGAGTAAAATGTAAAGAAGGTTTTTTTTATAGGATAGGGTGACAAACGAGCACACAGTCCATCTGATGTAAAGTGGTTGCTGTGGCCCATAGACATCTACATTTATTTGCGATTACGAATCAAAATACAGATGCGTTCTCACCCGTGAGGACTAAGATGGAATGAATCGTTTCTTCTCGTTTCCAGTAAAAAAAATATTTTTGTTAAATGTTAGCCCCACACTAGGATTTCGCATCCTGCATCGTGGACAAACACCCAGACCTGGAACAAATATAAGCATTTATTCTGTGTTTGATTCGACTCCGTGACCTCGTAGCGTCGCAATTAAACACTTGGGTACACCGCTCTTGGTCTTGTTCCCTGTTTCGTCAGCCTCTGCGCTACCAAGCTGGTCTATATGATTCGATTCATTTCAAGAAGGTTGTAAAGTATTTTTTTTTATACGTGGTGGAGCCATATTATTACGGTTTTAGCACAAATGGGTCGGCTTGACCGGGAAAGGACCACGCTCTCACGGAATACCAGTGTAAAATAGCAGCCTACTACTGCTGTGTTTCGTATGGTGAGTGTAGAGATCCGGAGATCCTTTCTGACTGGAAAAGAGGCATTCCATCTTCTTTAGTCCTCAGCGGTGACAACGCATCATCGTTTTGATTCTTAATCGAGTATAAATGTGGATGTCTATGGGCCACAGCATCCACTTACCATCAGCTCCCTTATAGGGGGATATTTGCTATAGTTGCCACGCTTGGCAAGCGGGTTGGCAAACACAGTTTTTTTTTATTTTTGGTGGTTATTAGGAAGACGCTGCTGCCCATCTCGATTTGTTTTTTTTTTTTTATAGGATAGGGTAAAATTTGTAAGTGTTGTTTCTTTTTTTTTTTACTGTATAAACTGTCGCCTTTTACGACACCTACGGGAATCATCCCGTGGGTTTCCTGTGGGTGTCGTAAAAGCCATAACAATGGATTAGTGGATATATTAAATGATTTCACGTGACTGCGAAAAATGTTTGTCCTCAGACTTGTATGTTTCCTTACGATGTTTTCTTTCAACACGTTGACAGCTTCGTTCTTCAGAAACATAGATCTTCTACTTCACTTCACCGTTCTGGTATGTCTTCTACATCTTTCGCTGATTTCGGCAGTCCTCTGGAATGAGTCAAAATTCTTATCGATATATGTCATTATCATCATAGTTGTTTCTTTTATTGTTGAAGCTTTATTGAATTTATTTATAAAAGTCATTACTGCCATCATTACAGCCACGTCTTTACATCACAAGTCTACTGCTAAACACAGCCCTCTTCGAAGGAGTGCCATGAAGCATGGTCTTCAGCCACCTGCATTCATCAATTTCCTGCATGTCTTATCAATTGTCACTCCACCTAGCGGGAGGTCACCATGCTTCGTTTACCGGTGAGAGACTCCAACTCGAGAACCTTTCTTCCCCTGCGTTGTAGGCCGGCCCTTTACCACTTCAGCTTACTGATTCGTTGGGGTATGTCGGTAGCTCTGGTTCTACTGCGGGTATCATTACGAAGCCTATTACGCAGAGAAGCTCCAAGCATAGCCCTCTCCATAGCTCGCTGAGCGACGTTGAAACTGTTCATACGGCCAGCAGTGACGGAGCAAGACTCAGATCCATTTGTTATCACTGGCAACATGTACTATTTTTAAACTCTTTGTTTGCAAGTTGCTGTGCTATCAATAGCTACCGGCATAGATGGACGTTACACATGATATTTGTCTTTTCTATGTCCATGTTCATTTTAAGACCTATCCTTTGAACATATAAAAACAATAGACATGAATATTCAGACTGGTCACAGAGATCAGTTCCAGCTAGAGAATAAATCATTGGACATGGCTAGAAAGTAGAATATAATAAGAAAATAATAGAATAGAATATACACGAAACAAACCGATCATAACGAAGCCGATCAGAACAAAACAGAATAAAATAAAAACAGAATAGGTTAAGATAGGCTAGATTAGATTAGAATAGAATAGATTGCAATAGATTAAAATAGAATAGAATGAAATAGAATAGAATAGACCGGGAATGGACCACGCTCTCACAGAATAACACCGTAAAATAGCAGCGTATAATACTGCTGTGTTTCGTATGGTGAGTGTAGAGATCCGGGGACTCTTTCTTACCGGAAACGAGGTATTCCAGATTTGTCTTCAGGGGTACTACTAACGTTTTGATTATTAATCGAGGATAACTGTAGATGTCTATGGACCACAGCATTCACGTGGACTGTGTGCTCGTTTATTACCCTTATTCTATAAAAAAAGGATAAAATGGAATGGATTAGAATAGAATGGGATAGAATACATTAGAACAGAATAGGACCGAATAGAATATAATGTGCTACCTTATCGTTTGATTTTTTTATAATATTATGCAGAACTGCTCCTTCAAACAAAGTAGGCCAAAGATGTGTTGGTAATTCTAAAGACCAAGGCTAATGCTTTACTCTGTAGACTTCAAATAAAAATTCCATCAGGTAAGCCGTATGCTTGTATGCCCCCTCTCCTATAAAATGGAAAATTCCAATAGTGGATGCATTGTATTGGCGGCATAAGTATATCAACTACTCCTTAACTTCCTGCGGCTGTCGTATGTGGCAGAGCCAAGTAAAAAACCAAGGCTTTAAAATATTGCGCCTTAATGGAAGGAAATTATACAAATACGTTTCTGGTCAACATACAAAAAATACCGTATTGTATTCTTTATTTTTCTTCTTCTTTCTTGCATTGTCCCTTTATGTGCCATGATATTCTATCTTGGGCTGTCTATAATGGACGCTCTCCACTTTTCTTTTTCTCTGGAATTGCCATATCCTTCTTCAAATTTTAAGATATGAAGCGTAGCCGACCAAGATGTTTATTAAGAATGCACTCCTAGTAGAGTTTCAGCGTATAGGAGATAACTTTGATACCCACAATTATTACAGTCACTGATGTCTACTTTGTTCTTGTAGAAAGATACCAGATAACTATGACGCCAGAACTTAGAGATCTTCAAGGAGCTTAAGACGACTTATTTTGTTCTTTATTATTATTAATAATTAAATACCAAGTAAATGTCTTACACGACACGACACATCTTCTCGTCAGATATACCTCAAAACCTAAAAACGAGATTGTACAACCTGTGCGTGTTGCCAGTGATGACTTACGGATCTGAGACGTGGTCCTTCACTGCTGGCCGTATGAGGACGCTCAAGGTCGCTCAGCGAGCTATGGAGAGGGCTATGCTCGGAGTTCACTGCCTGATAGAATCAGAAATGAGGATATCCGCAGTGAAACCAGAGTGACCGACATAGTCCAACGGATTAGTAAGCTGAAGTGGCAATGGGCCGGCCATATAGCTTGAAGAACCGACAATCGATGGGGAAAAAGGTTTTCGAGTGGCAGCCTTGTACCGGTGGGCGTAGTGTAGGGCGACCCCCCACTAGATGGAGTGACGACCTGGTAAGACATGTAGGAAGTCGATGGATGCAGGTGGCTCAGTACCGTGCTTTGTGGCATTCCTTGGGGGAGGCCTATGTTTAGCAGTGGACTTGTGAGGGGCTGTAATGATGATGAAATGTCTTACAATGATTACGTAAATACAGCTATTGAGCTAACTAAATTCGCGGAAAGTGAAACTTACGTTTGCTTAGCAAAAAGCTCGCGTGATTCTTAGTTGTACATTATGCAATAAGGGATGCCCGCCATTAGGTATTCGTTGCGCATCGTACTGCCATTTGCATTTACTGTCATGTCCGGATTGTGAAATTACTATTTCACTTCCGTTTGTAGACCGTTGAAGTGTTTACCTATAGACTAGGTAACTAAAACTAGTAATGAAACAAATTATATTGTCGTTTTAACAGATAGAATAACATCACTATGTCCTTGTGTCTATACTTAAAAGTTTTAAAGCTGTGACAGTGTGTTTAGTTTAGTGGAATACTTATTATGGTCACAAGTTCTTCAGATGAAATGTAGATCTTTAAACTAAGTTTAAAAAGTATGCATTAATAAAGTACATATTTGTGCATATTTATCGAAGTCTAGGCAAGTAATAAAAACAAATTTGTTCACTAATAAGTCGTCGTAATTTGGATTTAATACAGGGCTTTGATCTTTTTGAACACGAATGTATGGATTTACGCACTTTTTCTGTAGGGAATTTAATCACTGTTAGCTCTAAAAATTTCTTTAGACACACAATGTTGCGGTATTTTTTTCTTCTAGTATCTACTAGTACCGATAGTCAGTATTTGTCATAAGCTAGGTAAAAGTAATATGGCCACCTTAAGCTTTGCCGTCCTATAAAACCAAACTACGATGATGGCAGAGACAAAAACACAAAGTCGTATACTATAACTAATATATTAAGAAAAAAACAAACAAACAACCTCTGGCAATAATTATGAACACTTCGAAAAACCTACTAAAAAGGAACTAACTACACTACACAATACTAAAATCGACTAAAATATTTACTGTAATGTCAACTGTCAAAATGGCATTTCTAAAGCAGCGCCCTTTTAACGCTTTGTTATTTGATTGACCGATGAAGAGCTATCGTATCACAAAGCCATCTATGCAAACAAAGCTGTTGTTTTTGAGTTATAAGAAATTGTCCATATTAGCTGGATGACCAGCATGGCTACCCTCGCGTACTATAGTTTAATTTAGTACATAATTTGTCGTCAAACGGGTTTAGATCTGGAATAGAGGAAGGCCAGCCTTCAGCTCATATAAAGTCCGGACATTGTTATTAGACAGGTTTGAGTTGTATGTGCTTTGTGATGAAGAGCTAAGTTTTGCTGGAAAGTGCACGAAACGTGTTTGGGAGGTATATCACTCTTGATAAATATTGGCCACTAAGTCTATACTTCTTTTTGCGTAATGAACCATCGTCGTAGGATACCCCTCACCAAAGTGGTTGATGCGGTATGATAACCTCGTCAAATTTTCTTAAGTATTTCTGTAAAAGGGGACTATGGGAACTGCCGTAATTTTATGGCTTTCGAAGTTTCGCGGTGTAAATATCTCATTTACTTTATACGTAAAACACCCAGAAACGCGACGGGCAGCAACGTCAAATGTACGAAACGTATGGTATTGGTGATTCGATTTCCTCATTTTACGCTCCTGCGATCAAATCGTAAGTAGGCTATGTGTCGACATATGGAGATACCACACGAAAATCACATCCAAAAATTAAACGACATTAAAAATAAACAATTTGTGTTTTTGGCTCGGATTTAACACCTAGAACCAGTGACGTAGGAGACCAGAATCCAAACGTCCAATTAACGTTATACGGATGTCAAAACAGTCAGTTAAACACCAAAGTAAAATACTACATTTTCTTTTCAATAACGTACGAGTAGATATCACAGTGCCCATATTAGGTAACAGCTGATGCACATAACAGTCCGTCCACTTACACTCGTTAAGTTCGTGACGTACATGACAATGAATGTTTAGCCGAATTCTTGATAGACCTCTCTGAATCAAAACACATAAACAATTTCATTTTACCATTGTAAAATCAAACTAAATTCGAAATTGGACTGTATAGCTGTGGAATAAGTTTAAAACTCATTGTAAGAGGTTTTGTAGAAGATATAGGATAAAGTTTGCTTGCTGTAAGCGCCATAATAATCCACAGTGTGACAGCCAATCCGTGCTAATGTGTCTCCTAGTAGGTCAGGAGGGTAAGGAAGCAATGCATCGGTCGTCGCGCGCATCCTGCGCGTCTTCAAGGAATTATAATGAGGAGTTCCGCAGGTATCACTATTGAGTCCAATATTCATTAATTGCTTAAATTATGTTTTCAAAATACTTCAGTTAAAGCCTTAAGTGATAAAATTGCAATTAGCAATGCCAGTAGTCACTTTAAACGGTAACGAACAGAGAAAGTACTTCCGCGCAGTTTACGTGGATAAAAACCTTTTTAGGTTTTTATCCACGTAAACTGCTTTCCTATTTTTATAGAAATGCTACTCTAATTCGCTTATAACAATCTGTAGTAATCGCAATAAGTTAAGTCTTGTAGGTGGCAAACCACGTTACAACAATTATAGTTGTACATGGGTCGGCACGAACGGGGAAGAAACACTTTCGCATTAGAATAACAGCCTAAATTAAACAGCATAACTTTGGAGTGTTTCTTACGCCACACACGGTCAGTTCAACTGATCATTCCAACCAATCAGTTCAAACTAAAACTGTTGATATTTTTTTTAATATTGGATTTTCGATATATCGATAAATAAACTTATATATAAAACTACGATATTGATATATTTATAATTTTCAATATATCGAAAATTAAATATTTTAAAAATTATCAACGGTTTTAGTTTAAACCGATCAGTTGGAATGATCAGTTGAACTGACCATGTGTGGCGTCCATTATAGCAAGCGACGAGAAACGCCTGATCAGTTATTATTAGTCAAGAATAGATAAAGGTGTATTTGAGCAACTGAATACACTTACATCTATCCTAGTTACCATATATCCAGGGTCCCGGTTTTTTTGCCGATTTTTGACTGTAGAGGTCTTGCTTTTGAAGCAACAGCAAATTTTTAAACATTGGAGTTAGAGGCAAATAATTCTTTAGCCTTCCTAGATGTTTTAGTCATCCGAAATCCTGATAACACTATTGGTCACACTGTGTATAGGAAAAAGACCCATACCAACCGATATCTAAATGGTGAATCTCACCATCATCCTTCACAGTTAGCTACCGTGGGCAAATCTTTGTTTCAGAGAGCACGAGGGATCTGTGACAGAAAACATCTGACCGCCGAGCTTCAGCACGTCAAGCAAGTATTGCAACACAATAAGCTTCGGGTCCCGCTTCTACGTCACAGTGAACGAGTGAAGCCGACCAGTCGAGCGCGCGCCTGTTGTACTACCGTATGTCAGAGGAGTCACAGACAAGATTGGCTACATCTTGAAGCGAGCGTCCATTAAAACATACTACAAGCCGCCGAAGAAGATTAGTCAATTTTTACCATCCATCAAATGCAATATTCTTCTACAAGATGCAGGTGTGTACAAGCTAGATTGTGAATGTGGTCTCTCTTACATAGGTCAAACAAAAAGATCTATAAAAACCCGCGTGAAGTAATGTAGCTGACGTGAAGCACCGACTATCCGGGAAGTCTGCAGTCTGCGAACATGTTCAAGATCGTCCCCACCATTATATTACATTTGATAAACCACAAATCCTCGCCAAAGAACACCGATTCCTACCAAGAATGATACGCGAGGCTATTGAAATTAAAAAACATCCAAATTTCAATAGAGAAGATGGATGAGTACCGCCATCTGCTTGGGATCCTATAATTAACAAAATTAAACCCAAACCCAAGCATACCACTGCAAGACTTCATGATACTTATAAGCTCGTTTTGCGTAAATCGGACCAAAAATTAATATTCAAAAACTGAAGGTAGCCGGACTAACCATGACATTGGGACGCCAAGCATCTCAGTCCCCCCCGTGACCATGGCTGTTGTAAAGCACCCGAAACGTCGAGATGACGTTTCGGGTGCACAGCACAGCACCTATGTGAAAAATAAAAATAAATTAAAGTTAATAATAAATAATAGTTTTATTCAAGACATAGATTTTCATCAAATTAGGAGGCAATCACCTTCGTAAACAATTATTTTGCAGAGAAAAACCCCGAGTAATATTTGGATGGGATTGTGAGATGGGAGCATCGCTTGGAGAAGTGTGTAGTAACTCTACGAATGATTTTTTTAAAGATTTTTCTTAATTTTTTTTTATTTCTCTACATAGTCTCCTATGTATATAAAATTAAGAAAAATTGTCTTGTATCTTTGTTAGGTCAGAAACATTTCAGACCACGTATGTACATAGTACAAATAACTAAATGTTATGTACCTACTGTTTACAAAAGTGCAAATGCCTTTATTATTTTACGGACCTATCGTACAATGTATTGTTTCGTTTGTTATAAATTGCGGAAAAACATATTGGAAATACTATAATAATGATTACAGTCGTGAAATTTAGCAAATAATTTTTTTAAAGTGATTGTAAATCATTTTGTGTTGTGTTCACGTTGCATTCTTAGGCTTTTAATCTTTTGTATTACAATTTAAAAAAAATAACGTAAGTATTTTTTGTGAATGACCGAAATGGCTGAAGAAACATTTGCCTACTCATTATACTCGTTAAGTTTTTTGTCAAGTTATTTTGAGTTGACTTAAATGATACAAAAGTAGGGAGTCGTAATGAGTTAGCTTTTCTATGCATATTTCGTGCGTTTAGTACAAGAAACTCTTCGTTGGTACGTTGGTTGAACGACTCAGATAAGCCATCACATCTCTGTGAGAGACCAATTCCATTCTCAGTATCAGCTCGGAATCACTAAGTTGGCGAAGATTCACTCCCGTGCCTTCAATAGCATGTAAAGCTGTTGGTCCTGCACCTGGTCTCACTCCGGTCGTGTAGAATTGATGTCTCATCAGATTTTTCAAGCCATCCGTAGAAAGTCGTTTAGCTGTTTGTAGTCGTTTTAGTATTTCTGTCAAATGTGTTTATGCACGGGAAATGATATTTATGGTAATGGTTTCATGGCAAAAGGTTTTTGTGTTTAAAATTTTTATGTATTTGTGTAAAATTTTTTACAAAACGTAAATTAACTGTGCAGATGGATTTTCCGTTTCTCCATTTTCCGTACAATCATTTTATAGCTCTGTCTCACCACAACTTCATTTTATGGTGTTTCTAGAAATTGTCAACAGGTATCATTGTTATTAAGATCACTTAGTACATAGTAGTTTTTGAAAAATAAAAGTAGAGAAGATTATTATGATGGATTTTATTATTAGTAAATTTTAATATAATCAATGGGTGCGTTTGGAAGAAAAAAGCGCTAGTAAGCGCTTGTAAGCAAAATGGCGATCGTAAGCGGTAAGCGCTGTCAAATCGTAAGTAGCTATTTTCCTCTAGGACACAAGGTTAGTTTTAACCGGGGAACCTAACCTAATTTAAATATATGTTTGTAAAGTATTCATATTAAAAACTTACCAATTATGAATTTTTAATAACATGTATAATATGTTTATTCATGTCATTATATTACTTAAAACTAATATTGCTCAAAACAACTTATAAACTCTACTTCAAAACAAACAAATTAAATAAGCAAAATGGCGGATTATGTCAGCGCTAATGAAGTAGCAATCGCGTCCTGGCCGAAACCTGTTTCAGCGCTTGTAAGCGCTTGCTAGCGCTTTTTTCTGCCAAACGCATCCAATGTAAATATTTTGATAATTTTATCGCATGTATTTTGTGCAGTTAAAGATTACTTTTAGATAGCAACAAATAAAAAATATTTAAATTCTATAAGTAAAATCAATGAACAGAGATCACTAAATTAAGTATCTACCTTAAATTTTAAATTTAAGGTAATTTAGTGAAATAACCAAATGAACAATGCTTTATTTTGATTAAGTAAGTAATTAATTTGCTTGTTTGGCGCCGACTCATAATTACCTATGTAGCTATACTTACATTAATGTAAGAAATTAGTTATTAAGGTAAAAGAAAAAGGTTTAATATTTTATGTTTTTCAGTTTTTTTTGCAGTTTAATTTTTTTGTAAAAAAGTTTTTATAGCCCAATCGATTTAACTTGTATTTATGTTGGGCGGCATGCATTTGTTTTTCACTTCCTTCAGAGCGTTGCTTCATACCTACTCTCCAGCTGGTGATAAATAACGCAATAAGAAACAGTCCCCCCATAACAGTAATTCTGACAAGCGCCCACCGCACAAAACTTGAAAGTATTCACTCTGAACTTAGACTGGCTGAACATAAACTGATTCAAGATATTCAAACTCGCTGGAACTCAACAATATTACCTGTTTACATGATATACATGTTTAATGTCCATGTCACACCTATGCCGGTAGTTGTTGGGAGCACCATGCTCGAAGTTGTTGACGAGTACGTTTACCTGGGACAAATAGTCCGACTACGTAAGTCCAACTTCGACCGAGAGAGATTCAACTCGGCTGGGCAGCGTTCGGGAAATTACGACACATCTTCTCGTCAGGTATACCTCAATCTTTGAAAACTAACCAGTGCGTGTTGCCAGTGATGACTTACGGATCTCAGACGTGGTCCTTCACTGTTGGCCGTATGAGGACGCTCAAGGTCGCTCAGCGAGCTATGGAGAGGGCTATGCTCGGAGTTTCTCTGCGTGATAGACTCAGAAATGAGGATATCCGCAGTAAAGCCAGAGTGACCGACATAGCCCAACGGATTAGTATGCTGAAGTGGCAATGGGCCGGCCATATAGCTCGAAGAACCGATAACCGATGGGGAAGAAAGGTTCTCGCGTGGCAGCCTCGTACCGGTAGGCGAAGTGTAGGGCGACCCCCACTGGATGGAGTGACGACCTGGTAAGACATGCAGGAAGTCGATGGATGCAGGTGGCTCAGGACCGTGCTTTGTGGCATTACTTCGGGGAGGCTTATGTTCAGCAGTGGACTTGCGAAGGGCTGTAATAATGATGATGATGATGACATGATATAAGAAAAATTAGAGTATGGTTATTTTTAAGTCTTCATTAAAAGTTTATTTTAGACAACTATTCGCCGAATGCCGAATAATACTAGCTATTATTCGGTATTCGGTGAATAAAAAAATGTCGAGTAATCGCGAGTTTTCGCGGCATCTCTAGCATAAATACCGGTACGAAGCTGATCGATATAGGTGTGATATGGACGTACAGTTTAGTGCATGGTTATCGAGAAAACTATTCGTTGGTCTCAGTAATTGTGCAATAAAAATTATGTCGGCAATTTTATTACGGGCTAGCGATCCGGCCCGGCTTCGCACGGGTGATTTCTGGATCTCAACAATAGCGCCACCTACCGGCTATAAATGTGAATCTAAACCATCCAGAAACCCTTTCAAACACACACAAAATTTCATCAAAATTGGTTGAGCCGTTTTTGAGTTTTGGCGAGACTAACGAACAGCAATAGATTTTTATATATAGAGATAATTTTTTTCACTAAAAATGTGTCTTAAATGTATTGTGACAACGTAGAAGAATCCATCGGGGTGATAGATTTCGTGTTAAGGGTGTCGTAAGAGGCGATCTCATGAGAAAAGCCAGACGGTTCTTAGGGCTTCCGATAGATGGCGGTATAAGCATCTCGCTTACCGTTACTGTTACTGCTAAACATAATAATAATAATGATGTCCTCCAGACCGAATTCCGCCTGGAGACCGAGGCCCGCCTTATCGGAGGCTAGCCATCGGCGCAGGACAGGATTATAGTGCCCAAGTGTATGCGCAAAAACAGGTGCACTCTCTATTCGCTCACTCTCATAATCCGATAGGACGGTAAACCGACACGACCGAAGAGAGATCAGGCGCAGGACCAATGTGCTTTCCGAGGTACGGGGGTGAGACAACGCCAACTTCCTGACTCCGTGCAGTTAGTGAGAATTTCTTGACAGAAAAACTCAATAATTGATTTTTTGACCCGACCCGGGATTCGAACCCAGTACCTCATGATTAGCAGTCGCACTACTACAACCACTAGACCAACGACCACTAGACCAACTGTTAAACATAGGCCTCTCCTGAAGATTGCTTAGTAGGGGGGATATTTGCCATAGCTGCCACACCTGGCAAGCGGATTGAGTAGCACGGTTTTTATTTTTTAGTTGTTATTAGGGAGACGCTGCTGCCAATATCCTGGTTTATGCCAGACGAAAAATATTTAGACCTGCCACGGGGAAAGGGTGCGAGACGTCTGGTAGTGCTCTCGTCAATCCACCTGTAAATCCTCTTAAAGAGAGGCCCATGTCCAGCTGTGAGCGTTTGCGGGCTGATGAAAAAATAAAAAGAGAGGCCCATGTACAGCTGTGAGCGTTTGCGGGCTGATGAAAAAATAAAAGGAGAGGCCCATGTTCAGCTGTGAGCGTTTGCGGGCTGATTAAAAAATAAAAGGAGAGGCCCATGTCCGGCTGTGAGCGTTTGCGGGCTGATGAAAAAAGAAAAAGAGAGGCCCATGTCCAGCCGTGAGCGTTTGCGGGCTGATGAAAAAATAATAAGAGAGGCCCATGTTCAGCTGTGAGCGTTTGCGGGCTGATGAAAAAATAAAAAGAGAGGCCCATGTCCAGCTGTGAGCGTTTGCGGGCTGATGAAAAAAGAAAAGGAGAGGCCCATGTCCAGCTGTGAGCGTTTGCGGGCTGATGAAAAAAGAAAAGGAGATGCCCATGTCCAGCTGTGAGCGTTTGCGGGCTGATGAAAAAATAAAAAGAGAGGCCCATGTCCAGCTGTGAGCGTTTGCGGGCTGATGAAAAAAGAAAAGGAGAGGCCCATGTCCAGCTGTGAGCGTTTGCGGGCTGATGAAAAAATAAAAGGAGAGACCCATGTCCAGCTGTGAGCGTTTGCGGGCAGGTGAAAAAAGAAAAAGGAGAGGCCCATGTCCAGCTGTGAGCGTTTGCGGGCTGATGAAAAAATAAAAAGAGAGGCCCATGTCATGCTGTGAGCGTTTGCGGGCTGATGAAAAAAGAAAAGGAGAGGCCCATGTCCAGCTGTGAGCGTTTGCGGGCAGATGAAAAAAGAAGAGGAGAGGCCCATGTTCAGCTGTGAGCGTTTGCGGGCTGATGAAAAAAGAAAAGGAGAGGCCCATGTCCAGCTGTGAGCGTTTGCGGGCTGATGAAAAAAGAAAAGGAGAGGCCCATGTCCAGCTGTGAGCGTTTGCGGGCTGATGAAAAAATAAAAGGAGAGGCCCAAGTCCAGCTGTGAGCGTTTGCGGGCTGATGAAAAAAGAAAAGGAGATGCCCATGTCCAGCTGTGAGCGTTTGCGGGCTGATGAAAAAATAAAAGGAGAGGCCCATGTCCAGCTGTGAGTGTTTGCGGGCAGATGAAAAAAGAAAAGGAGAGGCCCATGTCCAGCTGTGAGCGTTTGCGGGCTGATGAAAAAAGAAAAAGAGAGGCCCATGTCCAGCTGTGAGTGTTTGCGGGCTGATGAAAAAATAAAAAAGAGAGGCCCATGTTCAACTGTGAGTGTTTGCGGGCTGATGAAAAAATAAAAAGAGAGGCCCATGTCCAGCTGTGAGCGTTTGCGGGCTGATGAAAAAAGAAAAGGAGAGGCCCATGTCCAGCTGTGAGCGTTTGCGGGCTGATGAAAAAATAAAAGGAGAGACCCATGTCCAGCTGTGAGCGTTTGCGGGCAGGTGAAAAAAGAAAAGGAGAGGCCCATGTCCAGCTGTGAGCGTTTGCGGGCTGATGAAAAAATAAAAAGAGAGGCCCATGTCCAGCTGTGAGCGTTTGCGGGCTGATGAAAAAATAAAAAGAGAGGCCCATGTCCAGCTGTGAGTGTTTGCGGGCTGATAAAAAAAGAAAAAGAGAGGCCCATGTCAAGCTGTGAGCGTTTGCGGGCTGATGAAAAAAGAAAAGGAGAGGCCCATGTTCAGCTGTGAGCATTTGCGGGCTGATGAAAAAATAAAAGGAGAGGCCCATGTCCAGCTGTGAGCGTTTGCAGGCTGATGAAAAAAGAAAAAGAGAGGCCCATGTCCAGCTGTGAGCGTTTGCGGGCTGATGAAAAAATAATAAGAGAGGCCCATGTTCAGCTGTGAGCGTTTGCGGGCTGATGAAAAAATAAAAGAGAGGCCCATGTCCAGCTGTGAGCGTTTGCTGGCTGATGAAAAAATAAAAGGAGAGGCCCATGTCCAGCTGTGAGCGTTTGCGGGCTGATGAAAAAAGAAAAAGAGAGGCCCATGTCCAGCTGTGAGCGTTTGCGGGCTGATGAAAAAATAAAAAGAGAGGCCCATGTTCAACTGTGAGTGTTTGCGGGCTGATGAAAAAATAAAAAGAGAGGACCATGTCCAGCTGTGAGCGTTTGCGGGCTGATGAAAAAAGAAAAGGAGAGGCCCATGTCCAGCTGTGAGGGTTTGCGGGCTGATGAAAAAATAAAAAGAGAGGCCCATGTCCAGCTGTGAGCGTTTGCGGGCAGATGAAAAAAGAAAAGGAGAGGCCCATATCCAGCTGTGAGCGTTTGCGGGCTGATGAAAAAATAAAAAGAGAGGCCCATGTCCAGCTGTGAGCGTTTGCGGGCTGATGAAAAAAGAAAAGGAGAGGCCCATGTCCAGCTGTGAGCGTTTGCGGGCTGATGAAAAAATAAAAGGAGAGGCCCATGTCCAGCTGTGAGCGTTTGCGGGCTGATGAAAAAATAAAATGAGAGGCCCATGTCCAGCTGTGAGTGTTTGCGGGCAGATGAAAAAATAAAAAAGAGAGGCCCATGTCCAGCTGTGAGCGTTTGCGGGCTGATGAAAAAAGAAAAGGAGAGGCCCATGCCCAGCTGTCAGCGTTTGCGGGCTGATGAAAAAATAAAAGGAGAGGCCCATGTCCAGCTGTGAGCGTTTGCGGGCTGATGAAAAAATAAAAAGGAGAGGCCCATGTCCAGCTGTGAGTGTTTGCGGGCAGATGAAAAAATAAAAAGAGAGGCCCATGTTCAGCTGTGAGCGTTTGCGGGCTGATGAAAAAAGAAAAGGAGAGGCCCATGTCCAGCTGTGAGCGTTTGCGGGCAGATGAAAAAAGAAAAGGAGAGGCCCATGTCCAGCTGTGAGCGTTTGCGAGCTGATGAAAAAATAAAAGGAGAGGCCCATGTCCAGCTGTGAGTGTTTGCGGGCAGATGAAAAAATAAAAAGAGAGGCCCATGTCCAGCTGTGAGCGTTTGCGGGCTGATGAAAAAAGAAAAGGAGAGGCCCATGTCCAGCTGTGAGCGTTTGTAGGCTGATGAAAAAATAAAAGGAAAGGCCCATGTCCAGCTGTGAGCGTTTGCGGGCTGATGAAAAAAGAAAAGGAGAGGCCCATGTCCAGCTGTGAGCGTTTGCGGGCAGATGAAAAAAAGAAAAGGAGAGGCCCATGTCCAGCTGTGAGCGTTTGCGGGCTGATGAAAAAATAAAAAGAGAGGCCCATGTCCAGCTGTGAGCGTTTGTGAGCTGATGAAAAAAGAAAAGGAGAGGCCCATGTCCAGCTGTGAGCGTTTGCGGGCTGATGAAAAAATAAAAGGAGAGGCCCATGTCCAGCTGTGAGCGTTTGCGGGCTGATGAAAAAATAAAATGAGAGGCCCATGTCCAGCTGTGAGTGTTTGCGGGCAGATGAAAAAATAAAAAGAGAGGCCCATGTCCAGCTGTGAGCGTTTGCGGGCTGATGAAAAAAGAAAAGGAGAGGCCCATGCCCAGCTGTGAGCGTTTGCGGGCTGATGAAAAAATAAAAGGAGAGGCCCATGTCCAGCTGTGAGCGTTTGCGGGCTGATGAAAAAATAAAAGGAGAGGCCCATGTCCAGCTGTGAGTGTTTGCGGGCAGATGAAAAAATAAAAAGAGAGGCCCATGTCCAGCTGTGAGCGTTTGCGGGCTGATGAAAAAAGAAAGGAGAGGCCCATGTCCAGCTGTGAGCGTTTGCGAGCTGATGAAAAAATAAAAGGAGAGGCCCATGTCCAGCTGTGAGTGTTTGCGGGCAGATGAAAAAATAAAAAAGAGAGAGGCCCATGTCCAGCTGTGAGCGTTTGCGGGCTGATGAAAAAAGAAAAGGAGAGGCCCATGTCCAGCTGTGAGCGTTTGCGAGCTGATGAAAAAATAAAAGGAGAGGCCCATGTCCAGCTGTGAGTGTTTGCGGGCAGATGAAAAAATAAAAAGAGAGGCCCATGTCCAGCTGTGAGCGTTTGCGGGCTGATGAAAAAAGAAAAGGAGAGGCCCATGTCCAGCTGTGAGCGTTTGTAGGCTGATGAAAAAATAAAAGGAGAGGCCCATGTCCAGCTGTGAGCGTTTGCGGGCTGATGAAAAAAGAAAAGGAGAGGCCCATGTCCAGCTGTGAGCGTTTGTAGGCTGATTAAAAAATAAAAGGAGAGGCCCATGTGCAGCTGTGAGCGTTTGCGGGTTGATGAAAAAATAAAAGGAGAGGCCCATGTCCAGCTGTGAGTGTTTGCGGGTAGATGAAAAAATAAAAAGAGAGGCCCATGTCCAGCTGTGAGCGCTTGCGGGTAGATGAAAAAATAAAAAAGAGAGGCCCATGTCCAGCTGTGAGCGTTTGCGGGCTGATGAAAAAAGAAAAGGAGAGGCCCATGTCCAGCTGTGAGCGTTTGCGGGCTGATGAAAAAAGAAAAGGAGATGCCCATGTCCAGCAGTGAGCGTTTGCGGGCTGATGAAAAAATAAAAGGAGAGGCCCATGTCCAGCTGTGAGCGTTTGCGGGCTGATGAAAAAATAAAATGAGAGGCCCATGTCCAGCTGTGAGTGTTTGCGGGCAGATGAAAAAATAAAAAGAGAGGCCCATGTCCAGCTGTGAGCGTTTGCGGGCTGATGAAAAAAGAAAAGGAGAGGCCCATGTCCAGCTGTGAGCGTTTGCGGGCAAATGAAAAAATAAATGGAGAGGTCCATGTACAGCTGTGAGCGTTTGCGGGCAGATGAAAAAATAAAAAGGAGAGGCCCATGTCCAGCTGTGAGCGTTAGCGGGCTGATGAAAAAATAAAAGGAGAGGCCCATGTTCAGCTGTGAGTGTTTGCGGGCTGATGAAAAAATAAAAGGAGAGGCCCATGTCCAGCTGTGAGCGTTTGCGGACTGATGAAAAAATAAAAGGAGAGGCCCATGTTCAGCTGTGAGTGTTTTCGGGCAGATGAAAGAATAAAAAGAGAGGCCCATGTACAGCTGTGAGCGTTTGCGGGCTGATGAAAAATTAAAAGGAGAGGCCCATGTCCAGCTGTGAGCGTTTGCGGGCTGATGAAAAAATAAAAGGAGAGACCCATGTCCAGCTGTGAGCGTTTGCGGGCAGGTGAAAAAAAGAAAAGGAGAGGCCCATGTCCAGCTGTGAGCGTTTGCGGGCTGATGAAAAAATAAAAAAGAGAGGCCCATGTCCAGCTGTGAGCGTTTGCGGGCTGATGAAAAAATAAAAAGAGAAGCCCATGTCCAGCTGTGAGTGTTTGCGGGCTGATAAAAAAAGAAAAAGAGAGGCCCATGTCAAGTTGTGAGCGTTTGCGGGCTGATGAAAAAAGAAAAGGAGAGGCCCATGTTCAGCTGTGAGCATTTGCGGGCTGATGAAAAAATAAAAGGAGAGGCCCATGTCCAGCTGTGAGCGTTTGCAGGCTGATGAAAAAAGAAAAAGAGAGGCCCATGTCCAGCTGTGAGCGTTTGCGGGCTGATGAAAAAATAATAAGAGAGGCCCATGTTCAGCTGTGAGCGTTTGCGGGCTGATGAAAAATAAAAAGAGAGGCCCATGTCCAGCTGTGAGCGTTTGCTGGCTGATGAAAAAAGAAAAGGAGAGGCCCATGTCCAGCTGTGAGCGTTTGCGGGCTGATGAAAAAAAGAAAAAGAGAGGCCCATGTCCAGCTGTGAGCGTCTGCGGGCTGATGAAAAAATAAAAAGAGAGGCCCATGTTCAACTGTGAGTGTTTGCGGGCTGATGAAAAAATAAAAAGAGAGGCCCATGTCCAGCTGTGAGCGTTTGCGGGCTGATGAAAAAAGAAAAGGAGAGGCCCATGTCCAGCTGTGAGGGTTTGCGGGCTGATGAAAAAATAAAAAGAGAGGCCCATGTCCAGCTGTGAGCGTTTGCGGGCAGATGAAAAAAAGAAAAGGAGAGGCCCATGTCCAGCTGTGAGCGTTTGCGGGCTGATGAAAAAATAAAAAGAGAGGCCCATGTCCAGCTGTGAGCGTTTGCGGGCTGATGAAAAAAGAAAAGGAGAGGCCCATGTCCAGCTGTGAGCGTTTGCGGGCTGATGAAAAAATAAAAGGAGAGGCCCATGTCCAGCTGTGAGCGTTTGCGGGCTGATGAAAAAATAAAATGAGAGGCCCATGTCCAGCTGTGAGTGTTTGCGGGCAGATGAAAAAATAAAAAGAGAGGCCCATGTCCAGCTGTGAGCGTTTGCGGGCTGATGAAAAAAGAAAAGGAGAGGCCCATGCCCAGCTGTCAGCGTTTGCGGGCTGATGAAAAAATAATAGGAGAGGCCCATGTCCAGCTGTGAGCGTTTGCGGGCTGATGAAAAAATAAAGGGAGGAGAGGCCCATGTCCAGCTGTGAGTGTTTGCGGGCAGATGAAAAAATAAAAAAGAGAGGCCCATGTTCAGCTGTGAGCGTTTGCGGGCTGATGAAAAAAGAAAAGGAGAGGCCCATGTCCAGCTGTGAGCGTTTGCGGGCAGATGAAAAAAGAAAAGGAGAGGCCCATGTCCAGCTGTGAGCGTTTGCGAGCTGATGAAAAAATAAAAGGAGAGGCCCATGTCCAGCTGTGAGTGTTTGCGGGCAGATGAAAAAATAAAAAGAGAGGCCCATGTCCAGCTGTGAGCGTTTGCGGGCTGATGAAAAAAGAAAAGGAGAGGCCCATGTCCAGCTGTGAGCGTTTGTAGGCTGATGAAAAAATAAAAGGAAAGGCCCATGTCCAGCTGTGAGCGTTTGCGGGCTGATGAAAAAAGAAAAGGAGAGGCCCATGTCCAGCTGTGAGGGTTTGCGGGCTGATGAAAAAATAAAAAGAGAGGCCTATGTCCAGCTGTGAGCGTTTGCGGGCAGATGAAAAAAGAAAAGGAGAGGCCCATGTCCAGCTGTGAGCGTTTGCGGGCTGATGAAAAAATAAAAAGAGAGGCCCATGTCCAGCTGTGAGCGTTTGCGGGCTGATGAAAAAAGAAAAGGAGAGACCCATGTCCAGCTGTGAGCGTTTGCGGGCTGATGAAAAAATAAAAGGAGAGGCCCATGTCCAGCTGTGAGCGTTTGCGGGCTGATGAAAAAATAAAATGAGAGGCCCATGTCCAGCTGTGAGCGTTTGCGGGCAGATGAAAAAATAAAAAAGAGAGGCCCATGTCCAGCTGTGAGCGTTTGCGGGCTGATGAAAAAAGAAAAGGAGAGGCCCATGTCCAGCTGTGAGCGTTTGCGGGCTGATGAAAAAATAAAAGGAGAGGCCCATGTCCAGCTGTGAGCGTTTGCGGGCTGATGAAAAAATAAAAGGAGAGGCCCATGTCCAGCTGTGAGCGTTTGCGGGCTGATGAAAAAATAAAAAGAGAGGCCCATGTCCAGCTGTGAGCGTTTGCGGGCTGATGAAAAAAGAAAAGGAGAGGCCCATGGCCAGCTGTGAGAGTTTGTGAGCTGATGAAAAAATAAAAAGGAGAGGCCCATGTCCAGCTGTGAGTGTTTGCGGGCAGATGAAAAAATAAAAAGAGAGGCCCATGTCCAGCTGTGAGCGTTTGCGGGCTGATGAAAAAAGAAAAGGAGAGGCCCATGTCCAGCTGTGAGCGTTTGTAGGCTGATGAAAAAATAAAAAGGAGAGGCCCATGTCCAGCTGTGAGCGTTTGCGGGCTGATGAAAAAAGAAAAGGAGAGGCCCATGTCCAGCTGTGAGCGTTTGTAGGCTGATTAAAAAATAAAAAGGAGAGGCCCATGTCCAGCTGTGAGCGTTTGCGGGTTGATGAAAAAATAAAAGGAGAGGCCCATGTCCAGCTGTGAGTGTTTGCGGGTAGATGAAAAAATAAAAAGAGAGGCCCATGTCCAGCTGTGAACGTTTGCGGGCTGATGAAAAAAGAAAAGGAGAGGCCCATGTCCAGCTGCGAGCGTTTGCGGGCTGATGAAAAAAGAAAAAGGAGAGGCCCATGTCCAGCTGTGAGCGTTTGCGGGCTGATGAAAAAATAAAAAGGAGAGGCCCATGTCCAGCTGTGAGCGTTTGCGGGCTGATGAAAAAATAAAATGAGAGGCCCATGTCCAGCTGTGAGCGTTTGCGGGCAGATGAAAAAATAAAAAGAGAGGCCCATGTCCAGCTGTGAGCGTTTGCGGGCTGATGAAAAAAGAAAAGGAGAGGCCCATGTCCAGCTGTGAGCGTTTGCGGGCAAATGAAAAAATAAATGGAGAGGTCCATGTACAGCTGTGAGCGTTTGCGGGCAGATGAAAAAATAAAAGGAGAGGCCCATGTCCAGCTGTGAGCGTTAGCGGGCTGATGAAAAAATAAAAGGAGAGGCCCATGTTCAGCTGTGAGTGTTTGCGGGCTGATGAAAAAATAAAAGGAGATGTCCATGTCCAGCTGTGAGCGTTTTCGGGCTGATGAAAAAATAAAAGGAGAGGCCCATGTTCAGCTGTGAGTGTTTTCGGGCAGATGAAAGAATAAAAAGAGAGGCCCATGTACAGCTGTGAGCGTTTGCGGGCTGATGAAAAAATAAAAGGAGAGGCCCATGTCCAGCTGTGAGTGTTTGCGGGCTGATGAAAAAATAAAAGGAGAGGCCCATGTCCAGCTGTGAGCGTTTGCGGGCTGATGAAAAAATAAAAGGAGAGGCCCATGTTCAGCTGTGAGTGTTTTCGGGCAGATGAAAGAATAAAAAAGAGAGGCCCATGTACAGCTGTGAGCGTTTGCGGGCTGATGAAAAAATAA
Source organism: Parnassius apollo (assembly GCA_907164705.1). NCBI lineage: Eukaryota > Metazoa > Arthropoda > Insecta > Lepidoptera > Papilionidae > Parnassius > Parnassius apollo. The sequence goes on along the minus strand of CAJQZP010001060.1, from coordinate 3,944,472 downwards.
AGGGAGAGGCCCATGTACAGCTGTGAGCGTTTGCGGGCTGATGAAAAAATAAAAGGAGAGGCCCATGTCCAGCTGTGAGCGTTTGCGGGCTGATGAAAAAATAAAAGGAGAGGCCCATGTTCAGCTGTGAGCGTTTGCGGGCTGATGAAAAAATAAAAGGAGAGGCCCATGTCCAGCTGTGAGCGTTTGCGGGCTGATGAAAAAATGAAAGGAGAGGCCCATGTTCAGCTGTGAGTGTTTTCGGGCAGATGAAAAAATAAAAAGAGAGGCCCATGTCCAGCTGTGAGCGTTTGCGGGCTGATGAAAGAAGAAGAAGAAGAAGAAGTGGAATAAATTATGGCGTGTTATGTTACTTATGTTGTACTCGAACGTACGTATTTCTGACATAGCAATTTAAAGGCTTTTATAGTAGAAAATAAAAATGGTAAGCATTCATGATTATTTTTACTATTACATATAAAAACTATAAATAAAATAATAATAATAAAACCGATAATAAAGTCGTCAAGCCGACCGATTCGTACTACAACCGTAACAATATAGCTACAGAATAGCTCTACGACGCACAGAACATATGCAAAGTGTAAGTACTGTGTGTGAACTACTCGATAGCGAAATGGCTGGTCATTTAGCAGTGGCGCTGCAAGGTTGCGTGTTAGAATCCCGCCCGAAATACCTACTTGTATGGACTACAAAATGATTATTCCAGGTTTGCCTGTGTGCACATGTGTCAAATTATGTGTATATAACGGCTCCACCATGTAGGCATAAATCTAAAATAACAATATAAAAGTTTAAAACACCTCATATAACACACTCTTGCGTAAATGACCTCTCTTCTTCTTCTGTCTGACTGACTGATCTTCTTCTTCTTGCGTAAATGAACTGTTTACAGTTGCCAGTTTTTATCTTGAAAACCCTGTTATAAAATTAATCCGTGCAAAATCTCAACGATGCTTTGGAGGGATGTTAATATAGCGTTAGGCTTTACACAATAATACTGGCTCTCTAAACTCTTTAGATCGGAACACAGCAGTTCAAGCGCTGCTTTTTGGCGACAGAAGTAGGTATGAGGGTGGTGCCCAGACGAACTCCTAGGCACAAAAGGAACCCTATCATCTAGTCTGAAGTCTGCAAGTCTGTGAACATGTTTAAGATCGTCCCCACAATTGCATCAGATTTGATAAACCACAATTCCTCGCAAAAGAACACCGATTCCTACCAAGGATGATACGCGAGGCTATTGAAATTAAAAAACATCCCAATTTCAATAGAGAAGGTGGATGGGTGCTGCCATCTGCTTGGGATCCCATAATTAAAATTTTTTACCCAAACCCAAGCATACCACTGCAAGAATTCAAGATACTGTAAGCTCGTTCTGCGTAGATTTGACCAAATATTAATATTTAAAAGCTGAATGTAGCCCGGCTAACTATGACATTAGGACGTCAAACAGTTCCCCCCTGGGACCATGGTGCTGTAAGGCACCCGAAACGTCGAGAATTAAAAATAAGTTAAAATAGTTAATAAAACGTGATAAAATCCGTAAATATAGTATTGTTGTAAGGTATAATCAAAATTACGAATACGGGCGAAAACTGTATGATAAAATTGCATTACATTCATATGTACATACATACATACAAGTACAGGTAGTAAAAGCGAGTTAAAATATATTATTTTATTTTTTATAAGCCTCTTCTAAAAAGAAAATTATGTCAATTACTTTATTTTCTTTTCCTTCTCGGTATGTTTGTTCAAACTCTTATTTTCGTGTATGTATGTATATAATATGATGTATGTATATAATCATTATCATGCAGGGTGACACTTCCGGAAGTTGCATGTAGCTTTCATTGTTACAATTAGTAAAATTTCTATGACCTAGATTTTTCTGTGTTTACATAATATAATTTGTAGATATACGAGTACGTATCTACACAATAAAATCTACACATATGTATAATCAATTTCAATCGCAATAGTAAATAGTAAAATTGGGGCAACAGACTTGGTATGTACCATTCATTTCTTTTAATTATTATCGCTGCCATAATTCATCTTTTATTTATTATTTACAATATATTTAATAGTCGTAAAGATGATGTTAAATCTAAATATTATGTTTGGTTACATATTTGTATTTCAATTTTTATATTTATAAGATGTTATGGAAATATAAAATAAAAAATTAACACAACATTTCTTATTTCATTTGACGGGTGTTGTATTTGAAAAGCTATTTGACCAGCAATATAGTAATTTTAAAATGTATTGATATATTCATAAATAGTTTTTACAATATATTTCGGTGCAAATTAATTAAATGAAAGATCAATATGAGATATTTATCAATGATTTATTTGAGCAAAATAAATAACTTTCACACAACACATTCACGCGTACACTCACACATAATAAATAATATGTATTACTCAGTATTTACACGTAGATAGTTTCGCGGGGAAACCATTTTCTATTTGGTACTGTTTCCGTTCAGAAAACCGTGTTCGAAATTTTAAGTTCGAGCAGACATCTTGAAACGGTTATCCGGTCGTCGGTTGGGTTGTTCGTTTGTGGTGGGTTCAGACGTTGCAATTTAGTGGTAAGCGTTGTAGGCTAGTTCTTGAGCGAGCTCCTGGGGTTCAGCGTCCCTCCTGCGGCGTGTAGCGGCGAAGGCTGCGTCCCAGGGTCCGTGGGCGGCGATCTGCGGGTGCGAGTTGTCAGCCGCGATCTGTGTAAACTACAATGTTAGCAGGCTTAGACTAAATACAGATAGGGGTTAGTCAATAGCTTAATTTAAAAAAAAGTTGTTAAAACATCAGAAAATTAATTATGGTGTTTATAATTTGCGTAGATGGTGCGGCTTGAAGATAGCGAGTGCTATTAAAAATAATTAGTTAAATGATTTTCTTTTTAAATATATAAGTATTTAATTTGAATTTGAGGTTAATGCTTTAATTTACAAATATCGAATATGCTAGTAATTAGAACTCACCTTTTTGCAGAGCTGGAAAATAGCTAGCGCGACGGAGACGACGAAAGAGAAGAAAGACAGTTGCAGAGCGTTCCAAGCCTTCAGACCGAGGACACCGATAGCGAGAGGGATGAGGGTCATAGCCTTGAGGAGCACGAATACGAGGATGGGGACGATGATCTTCTTAAGCTTGGCCTTGCGTGCCTCGCCAACGGAGCGAGCACCATCCTTGTTGAACTTGATGTTCAGGCTAAGCTCATCATTGTCAAGGTTCCTCGGGCTCACGGTGACCTTGGTGTCAGCGATCGGCAGTTGGAAGGTCACATCATGGGATTGAATGTAGTTCTCAATGCTGTCGAAGAAATCGCCAGAGGAGCGTCCGGTGACATCATTAACAGCGTCATTCTTGGTCACTTCCACGGCTTCAGAAATCTGTTAAAGAGAATTGAAATTAATATTTTTTACGCTTGATTTCAAGAATGCTTGCAAGTATGTAATGAGAAATACCTGGAATGTGTCCTTTTTGAAGATGCTGTCCAACAAAGACATCACCTTGTATTTGATGCAGGCTGTTGGGTCAGATCCTTCTGCGCATCCGGATCTCATCTCCTCGACCATGCTATCCATAGGAGTGCCCTTCCAGAAACCTTGCTTCGAAGGCTGGGCTATGGCGCTCCCGAATAGGGCCAGGGCAACTAAACAAAAGACTTTAGCCGACGTCATTTTTTTCTACGATTTTTTTTAACTTTTTGTTGCTCACTTGACGACAGCTGGTGAGATTGTGATAGTTTCGAGAGGGACCCCTCGGTTTTTATACAGCTATTTCAAATTCAGTACGTAGTCCACAGTTCCGGTACGCATTGTCTTTCATTGTACGAGCCAATCATGTGCTTACAACCTTTTGGAATGCGCAGGATTGAAGTGTAAGGGAAAGCTATTTGATACGAATCCTCTTTAAGGCTTCAGATATGAAAAGGCTTAAGTTCTAACATCGATGTTCGTTTGACGTACGTTTTAGAATTATTTATATCTGAGCGCCTTTTCTGTTGTTTGTGACACCGTACCCTGATTCGTTAGAGGCCTGATCCAGTTTGTTCGTCCTTTTCTGTTGAATCGTGTTTTCGCGTTGTTAGAGTGAGAGGTGGATAACGCGCAGAAGCTAAGTGTTTGATATGGAGGAGAAGACTCAACGCTCGCGTCGGCTGCATACTTAATCGCGTCTGAATAGTCATCATTGAGCTGGTCACTTTGGAGATAATTATCAACAACATTTTTGACAGATGCTGTTTAGGATTAGATATGAAGTACGTTATATTGGAAAAAGACTTTGTTAATTAATAATGTAAAAGTAATGATCCATTCGGATTTGCATTATATTGTATATACTTGTTAATTTATAAGTTACCGTTACAGCCTATCGTAGTCTACTGCTGAACATAGGCCTACCCCGTAGATTTCTTCATAATGTATTTGCAATAGCTACCACGCGGGCGGATTGGTAAAGGCAGTTTAAATACATAAATTACGCAAAGACAAAGCATACAAATCCATGAGTATGAGTGTGAGCATTTGTATCGCGCGAGATTTGAACCTGCGTACTCGTAGTGTCGCTACAATACGATTAGCTGCTCTATCGATTCGAATCGATTTGGGATCGACTATCGACTGATTTATCAGAGGTTTATAGAGCAATATTATATTAGTTCGCCAATTTGCTCCAGTGGTTTCGTAGATACAAATACTTGTTATTTATGGGATTCGAACTCGAGGCTCTCAGTGCAGCAACATAAATGTTATGACGCTGTACCACAGGCCGTTTTATTGTATACTTGTAAGAGCTAGATATAATAAAATTCATAGGGAAATTTAATTCAATATATTTTTCAACGAGTGTAGGATTTGTGATACATTGTATTCAATAAACTACAAATATCTTTTTCCATTTCACCCAGGGTTAACTGGTAAAGAATGCCAAAAGGTATTCTACCACTTCATGTACACATTTCTACACGCACTTTGGAAAGTGTAAGTAATAACTTTAAAATTTAATGGAGCCTTTTGCAGTTTAAATTCCATCCGTATTAAATACATATGAAGGGTCAGTGAATTTTGGAGTGACGATCTTGTGAGAAATGTAGGAAATCGACGAGCGCAGGTGTATCAGGACCGTGCTTTGCATAATTCCTTGGACTATAGGTCCACTTCGTTCAGCAATAAACTTATCAATGAATAAATGAATGCGTGAAAGATAAGTTTGATCCTTAGTATCCTCTGAATAATGATAATATCCTCCTGACCGAATTTCGGTCATGGCGGCCAGTCGCACCGGAGACTAGCCATCTGCGCAAAACAAGATTATATTGACCAAGTGTGAGCGCAAACACAGTTGCACCCTCTATACCCTCACATATGAGACGATAATTCGACTGGAGAGAGACCGGGCGCAGGGTCAACAGCTTTACATGCTTTTCAAGACACTGGGATGTAACACCGCCAACTTCCTGACTTCGGGCTGTTACTGAAAATTTCTTATCAGAATAACTCAATTACTGATTGATTAAAACTACTTTTACGGATTTTATCGCGTTTAATTTTAAATGATTTTTAATTCCCGAAGTTTCGGGTGCTTTAAGCACACATGGTCACGGGGTCTGAGGTGACTGACGTCGGGATGTCGATGTTAACCCGGAGTACCTTCAGTTTTTTAATTATTGTTTATGGGCCGACCTATGCAGAATTAATTTAATGAGTTTTGAAATCTTGCAGTGGTCTGCTTGGGTTTAGTTTTAATTTTATTAATTATAGGATCCCAAGCAGGTGGTATACCAGGCTAGGATGAATTTCAATAGCCTTACGTATCATCCTTGATAGGAATAGATGTTCTTTCGCGAGGATTTGTGGTTCATCAAATCTGATGTTATGGCTGGGGCCGTCTAGGATTAGGAACCATTACATCAGATTACCATGGCGAGTGTAGAGAACCTTAGAACTTTTTTACTAGGAACGAAGCATTGCATCTTAATCCTCACGGGTGACAAAGCATCTGCATTTTAATTCGTAATCGAGGAGTAGATTGGCCACAGCAACCCCTTACAATCAGGTGGACTGTGTGCTCGTTTTATCAATGAGACATGGTCTTCTACTTGTGGCCGTATGAGGAACGTATGTTTCTGGTAGTGCAGCCAGAGTGACCGACAAAGCCCAACGGATTAGTAAGCTGAAGTGGCAATGTGCCGGCTATATAGCTTGAAGAACCGATAACCGATGAGGAAGAAAGGTTTTCGAGTGGCAGCTTCGTACCAGCAGGCGAAGTTTAGGGCGTCTCCCCACTGGTTGGAGTGACGACCTGGTAAGACATACAGGAAGTCGATGGATGGAGGTGGCTCAGGACTGTGCTTTGTGGCATTCCTTGGAGTAGGCCTATGTTCAGCAGTGGGCTTGTGAAGGGCTGTAATGATGATGATGATGATACTATAGTACTACGTATTATTTATTTCTGTCTTTCCATATTTTTGAGGAAATTAAGATATTCGGTTTCTTAATAAAATCGTAATAATATTCATTCTGACTTACTTACCTCACTATATTTCAATCTTACGATACACATATATTTTTTAGAGCGGCCGAGCACACTGTTACACTACATGATATAGAAGAGCACATAATCTACATCTATCCTCGATTAAGAATCAAAACGCAGATGCGTTGTCACCCCTGAGGACTAATATGGAATGCCTCGTTTCCAGTAAAAAAGGGTCTCCGGATTTCTATACTCACCATACGAAACACCTCAGTATTATAATTTCTATTTTACGCTGGTATTCTGTAAGAGCGTGATCCTTCCCCGTTAGAGCCGACCCATTCGTGCTACAAACATAATATAGCTGCAGCGTGCCTCTACCACATAAAAACAAATCATCCTGATTTGATTCCCTGTGTTGCCTTTTACGACACCCACGGGATGATTTGAGGTAATGGACATTCCTACACACTTACACAGTAATGTGCACACAATTCTAAGCAATAATATAATTCTGCGCGGATGGCTAGTCTCCTTTAAGATTAGGGGTCGAGCTTTTTACCTTTAGAGAGCGTAGAGTTCTGGCACTATGATTTTTTGCGCAGTTCCTAAATTTATCAACCTCTTCTGAAAATGTGCTGTGTTTTAGATTTCATAAGGCCTAAGCCTATATTCATAGGCTTGTAAAAGCTCAGAGAATAGGCTCTGAGTCTGGGAGGCTTTCAGGTTGTCTATGTATGTTTTCAACACTGCTATTTGATCATTAGCCTCAGTAAACTCTAATTTGTATGCAATAATTATTATTATAAAAACATATGCATAATCCGTATATAGCTTTCAATAACGAAAAAGAAAAACTTTTTCAAAAAAGAAAAGCCTTAAGTTCCTGGAGAGCAAGTTGAAGTTGGTTCCCATCTGGTGAAACTTCGCGTTGCGATTATTTAGTTACTATTTATTGCAAATAATAAAAGAAAACAAAGATCGAACTTTGAGTTGGCGTATTCGAGTTACCATGGAGATTGCCGCTGCACAACTGTCACACTGCTGCTGGGCAGGTTGAGTTGCGAACAGAGAGTCAATGTTTAGTTTGTTGAGAGCTATATTGCTCGTTTGTACTCCACAATCTAGAGCCGTGTCACTGTACTCATTAATTGAAACTAATTTACGGGATTAATTGCGTTTAATTTTAACTTTTTATTTACAGCGTTTTCGGTGCTTTAAGGCATCCATGAAAACCTGGAGGAGGAGGGGGATGATTAACGTATTTGACGTCATATCGTAATTAACAAAGGCTACTTTTAACTTATAAATAAAATCTTTGGTCGAGCTTAAAGTATTTTGAAGTCTTGCAGTAGTATGCTTGGGCTAAAGTTTAATTTTAATTTTATTAACCTCTTAACTAATGGTAGCATCGAGCCATCTTCTCTATTAAGATTATGATGTTTCTTAATTTCAATGTCCTCGCGAATTATTCATGGTAAGAATCGGTGTTCCTTTGAGAATTTGTGCTTTATCAAATCTGATGTGAAGGTTGTAATCCTGAACATAATGTATAAACATACAGCAGCCGTCAGGAATTAATAAGTTAAAATGAATGCGTTAAAATCAGTAAAATTAGTTTAATTTATGTTTAGTATTCACGTAAATATAATATAATCATTATTTCACAGTTCTGAAGCAACTCTGGCTCCATCTCTGCGTTTTTAAATGCTTACTTACCTCGCACGGTGGTGGAAGAAAACATTGTGGGGAAACATGCATGTCTGTGAAATCTAAAAAAAAATATTCATAATACAAAATCATGTGAAGACCGCCATCACGCACTGCGGGAGCGCGTCGGACATTTTCTTGTCCAAGAACCCTCTCAGGAATGAGAAGAGGCCTTTGCCGAACGTTGGGACGTGTACAGGGCCCACTAAATGAGGCATACAATGAGTCGATGGATTCAGATGGCTTCAAACGTGGCGAGCTATAGGGAAGATTTTGTTTCTGCAGAAGATGGTGACTGGATACAATCTTCATTGTGATGATTATTATTAGTATATTGTTATCACCTATAATAGTTTGTAGCATTTAAAGTAAAACCCTATCGACGTAGGTATGTAAATTATAATTTTAACGATGTATACAACTAACAAACGTTGGTGATTCTTTGAAAAGAAAACCATTTTGCGAAAGCGAGCTACGCGTTGGAATTAGTCGATCTAGGAAAATGCTGCATATGCTGTATACAGTAATTAAGCACGTCAAATCTTACAAGTTTAGGAAACACAACAAGCAACAGATGATTTCATAGGTAAACAAATAAAATTAAGACTATCTTTCTCTTTTGTTTGTTAGCTAGCTTCAAAATAAGGAGGAGGTTCTAAATTCGACTGTATGTTTTTTTTGTATGTGTGTTACGCGTTATCTTAATTTTTTTATTAACCCTTCAATTCCCATAAAATTCACATGCAGTCGCATGCGCCTGGCAAATCTCGAGCATGCGACCGCACCGACCCACAGCAAATAAAACTTCTATTTTTTACTTTTCTGTGAAGAAGTTTGGCATTATAAAATCAATACATAATTCTCTATCTTGTAGTCTAAACAATAGTCAGGTTTTACTACATTACAAAAAGATTTTATTGTATTTTGATAAAACAAAAAAAAATATATATATACCAAGCGGATGTCGGCAGCGTGAAAATCACAATTATTTCCATATATTACTCGAAATTATTTACGTAAAAAGATTAATAGAGACAATTATATTAAGAAAAAACTTTTATAACAATTTTGTAATAAAACACTATAATAAAACACTATAAAATCCAAAAATCAACACAACAACATCCAAATGAAAATGGCGTACGTAATGAACGTAGAATATAAATTAATATCCATAGACTAACTGTTTTTTATTCCACTAAAGGACAGATTCTATAATGCCAAATTTCTTCATGGAAAAGTAGTCTCTAAATACAAGTTTTTATGGTTTAAAGTGCTGTGGGTGAGTGCGTTCATATTTGACCGCTTGAATTTTGACGGAATATCGAAGCGGTCAAATTTGGCCGCTTGAATTTTGACGGAATATCGAAGGGGTCAAATTTGGCCGCTTGGTGTTTGAGAGGTTAAATATTAACTTAATATACTTCAGGCGTGGTCCCACAAAAATTTGGAGAAAATATTTCACCTCTAAGAGCGAAAAAATAGTGTAAGTTTTTAGTGTATTTATGTATTACTAACAGAAGCAGTTACGATTCAACCAATTATTAACGGTTTTAAATACTTATTACACTATGTCTTAGCACCGATTTCCAAAGCAATTATGTGGATATTATTTTTTTATTATTATTTAGATATTTGTAGTCGGCTTGTACTTTATAAAATCTAATTTTGAGAATACAAAAAAGTAACGCCTCTTAACCATTACAATAAAGGTCTATAATTCGGTTTAAGCTTGTAAGTAAAAATCGAAGCGATAATATCTCAAACTTACAAATTGTTGTAAGTATATATCTTGTGCCTTGCAGGATAAGTTTTACGGCTTAGTTCCTGGGAGAAGACATATGCCCAGCAGTGAGACGTACGTGGCCTGTGTTACCATTATCGTTATATCCTCTCAAAAGTCCAATGTTGGACATAGGTGTCCTCATAGATTGCCTCATACGAGATATATTTGCCATAGTCGCATGCGGTTTAGCATAGTCGCATGCGGTTTAGCATAGTCGCATGCGGTTTAGCATAGTCGCATGCGGTTTAGCATAGTCGCATGCGGTTTAGCATAGTCGAATGCGGTTTAGCATAGTCGCATGCGGTTTAGCATAGTCGCATGCGGTTTAGCATAGTCGCATGCGGTTTAGCAACCTCAGATTTTTCATTTTCTGGTTGTTGTTATTAGCAGACGCCGCTGCCTATCTCCTGGTTTGTTTTTTTTTATAGGAGAAGGTTGACAAACGAGCACACAGCCAGTTAAGTGATTGCTGTGGCTCATAGACATTACGAATTGAAATACAAATGCGTTGTCACCCGTGAGGACTAAGATGGAATGTCTCGTTGTCAGTGAAAAGGGTCTCCGGTTCTCTACACCCACCATACGAAACACAACAGCGATGAGCTGCTATTTGACGCTGGTATTCTGTGAGAGCGTGTCCCTTCCCGGTCGAGCCGAATCATTCGTGCTACAACTATACTACTAATATAACTGCAGCATGCCTGTATCACGTAATTTTTCCATTTGTTATCTCTTACGACAACCCCGGAATGTAATAGGGTAATGGATATTTTTAACCGCCATTACACGCTCAAACCCAGTAATTATAAACATTAATACAAACACTTTCGTATAATAAATTTTACGTAGAGGCATCACATTTAATATAATTTTCCGCTAGTACCTTTGATAAAATAGACGATGCGTTGCAAACAATTTACTCGCAATAAGACAAATGTAAAGAGAGTGTAATATAATGCGACACAAATACCACATAACGTCGAGTTATCAAGGTCTTGATTATTTGTGATCCACCGTCAAGTGGCTACTCTGAATACAAATTGGACGACCATTTCTGTTGCAATAGTTCCGCCATCGGTGAAAGTGATGACCATTTACAATTCTATCCTTTAATTATATATTAATGAGTGGCATGATCGGTTGGGCAACTAGTTTCAGACGTGTCGAAAAATCTCTACTTATTAAGAATCGAGACGTTTGCTTGACTTGTTGTTGCACGTCTGAAGAAAGTATATAATAATAAAAAGTTTCAAGTTAACTTGACATTTTGCCTTTTTATAAAAAGTTATAAATATAAGGGTGAAAAACGAGCATACAGTCCACCTGATGGTAAGTGGATGCTGTGGCCCATAGACAATTATATTTATCCTCGCTGAAGAATCAAAACCCACCCGAGGGCTAATCTACACTTACCATTCGAAACACAGCAGTATTAAGTTGCTATTTTACGCTGGTATTCTGTGAGAGCGTGGTCCTTCTCCGGTCGAGGCAACCCGTTTTTTTTTTTTTGCGCCCGAAGCAAATATGGGCAACCCTTCGGAAAGGGGGGAGGGAGGCGGTGAATGCTCATAGCATACCACGCAGCCGGCTGCGTGGTTATGTGGAGACTTTTACCCACTAAACACCGCCTTTTAGGAATTGGCTTAACGATCTGACTAGAGATCTCTAAGCCGTATACGAACGCGATCCTCCTTGGCAGAAAGGAGGGCGCAGGCAACCCGTCCGTACTACAACCATAATATAGCTGCGGCGTGGATCTACCGCGTATAAAATATTGCCTATTTTTCATTGTTCTTTAAGCTATTAAGACTTCAGTATATTTATTTTTTGCTCTTTGCTAGAAGATTTAGTACTTCTTCTAGCAGAAAGCAAAAAAGACTTCAGTGATTAAACAGCCTTTTTAACCGACTTAAAAAAGGAAAAGGTACTCAATTCGATTCTATTATATTTAAAAGCTGGTGCTTCTCATGTGGTCCCATATAAATTTAATTTGAATTGACCAAGATCTGATCAGTAGTTTTTGAGTTATCTAGGTTGTCTTTTTATTTTGTCCCAATTGTCTTCATATTTTACAATTTTGTCGAAGTCGATTAAATCATTCGTATTTAATTGACTCAACAGGGCCAATTAAATACGAATGATTTAATCTACATAGTTAAAAAGTTTGTATGTATATTCTGTGACTATAAGTCCATAACTCTTTTTATAATATATGGCAATATATGGTATAATATATGGTAGTCATTAGGTTTAATATACTGGATGAGTTTTATACCGTCTGAAAAAAATAGGGCGTAAGAGGGGAACGAAATAGCTTATGGCACTGATATTTTACTATTTTTTTTAAATTTACATTAACGTATTCTGAAATGGATCTATCAATAAATACCACTAATTGGGTACGTATTAGATAGTTTTTAATTAATTTATCTATTTAGTTCAAATTTTTTTATTTTTTAGTACCGAAAGTTTATTTCAAATTATGTACTAGTATTATTAGTAGTAGTCTTTATTGATAGATCAATTTCATAAAATGTTAATGAAGATAAAAAATAATGTAAAATATCAGTGCCATAGGCTTCAGGATCGTCATCTGACTATGAATACACATCTCACACAAAACAGTAAGCAAAAGTGTTAAGGAAAGTAAAAAAAGTGTTCTGTAACATATAAAACTTTTCTACAAATGTTTTCGGGACGAACGTAAATTGTTCGTACGAATTTTTGTTTGTGAATTTATATTCGCAACACGTGGCACTTCTCGAACAAATTTTAACAAGGTTCGTGTAGTTGTAGAACTAAAGTGGTGTTTACACAAGACTGAATTTTAATTTAACCTTTACAATTAAGTTTGCAGTAAAGAGTATATGGGGCTACAGGAAATTTAAAGAATGGGCTTTTATGGATATTTTGTAGTGGAACTGTGCTTGAAAGACCGACATACATAACTGCGAGAGACAGTACCAGAGTAAAGAGAAGAATAGACATTAAGAGAATACCTTAAAATTGAATCGTAGATTTGGCTTATTCCTTTGTTGGTGAAAGCTAACGGAAGACTGAAGGAGTGTCAAAATGAAAGTAATGCAATAACTTCTTAATACGCAAATTATGAGATAGCTATACATATAAATTTCGCCTCCAAATAAGAAAACATTAAATTAAATGTTGAATTATTAACACATTAAGCTGTATAAATTTCTAAAAGTCAGGTGGAAATCTCCATACAGCGTCTGTTGTACATTGCATGTATTTGTCCACGGACTACAGTGGCCACTCACCAGGTGGAGTGCAACCCTTCGTCGGTCACCCCATACACAGTATAAAAATCGGTATATTCTGTTATAAAATGCATGTATTTTGTTGCTTTTTAAATGTAATACTGATAAGTGCATTTTAATAAGTTCACGATCGAAATACCAGACGTCTTTCACATATAACGCTGATGCCTGTCGCCTTGAGTATTTACGTATCGTGTTAACGTATTATAAATTTTTTATATTGAACACCTACGGATGACAAGCGAGCACACAGTCCATCTGATGGTATGTGGATGTTGTGGCCCATAGACATCTACATCTTTCCTCGATTAAGAATTAAAATGCAGGTGCGTTGTCACCTCTGGGGACTAAAATGGAATGTCTCATTATCAGTAAAAAGAGTCTCCAGTTCTCTACACTCACCACACGAAACACAGCAGTATTCTGTTGTTTTACGGTGGTATCTTGTTCAGCCACGCTGCAGCCATATTATGCTTCAGCCATAATATGGCTGCAGCGTGGCTCTACAAAAATAACGGTTATACCGTTATTTATCGGAATTCATTTGAGTTTTTTGGTATATCTCAAAGATTTTTAGTATATCTCAAAGATTTTTGGTACACCTCAAAGTGTTTTGGTATATCTCGAAGTCGTCTCTTACAATACCCACGGGACTAAATGGGATAAAATTTGTCAGTTATGTCATCCCGTAGGTATCGTAGTAAGCAGTTGATACGTCGTGGAGCCATGCTCCAGTTATATTAGTAGTATTGTTGAATGGGTCGGCTCGACCGGGGAAGGACCACGCTCTCACAGAATACCAGCGTAAAATAGTAGCTTAATTCTGCTGTGTTTCGTATGGTGAATGTAGAGAACCGGAGACCCTTTTTTACTGGAAATGTGGCCTTCCATCTTAGTCCTCACGGGTAACAACGCATCTGCGTTTTGATTCGTAACCAAGGATAGATGTAAGTGTCTATGGGCCACAGCAACCACTTACCATCAAGTGGACTGTGTGCTCGTTTGTTACCCTATCCTATAAAAATATAAAAAAGCAACAATGGATAAAAGACAGAAGGATGGCCTCCGATAAATGACGCTACAACGATTTCGTAACTATTGTCTATTTAATAACAATGTCCTCCAGACCGAATTTCAGCCACGGCGGCCTACCTCAACGGAGGCTAGCCATCGGCGCAGGACAGGATTATAGTGCCCAAGCGTATGCGCAAGCACAAGTGCACTCTTTATTCCCTCACTCTCATAACCCTACGGGACGGTAAACCGACACGACTGGAGAGAGTTTAGGCGCAGGACCAACGGCTTTACGTGCTTTCCGAGGCACGGGGTCGAGACACCGCCAACTTCCTGACTCAGTAGGGCAGTTACTGAGAATTTCTTGACAGATAAACTCAATAATTGATTTTTCGGCCCGACCCGGGATTTAAACCCAAGACCTGATGATCAGTAGTTGCACTGCTACAACCACTAGACCAACGAGGCAGTCATTGTCTGTTTATAATAAACTACTTGCGATCTACCCCGGCTTCGCTCGGGTGACCTGATCTCCGCAACAGAGCCACCTAATCGAGTCCAATTGTAAACTGATCTAAGCCATCCAGGGACCCACTCAAACACGCACACACACACACACACACACACGCACACACACACACACACACACACACACACACACACCCAAAAGTTTCACAAAAATCGGTCCTCGCGTTTAGGAGTTCAGTGACAGACACAAGTACATAAAAATTATATAATAAAGAGTGACAACTATCATCATCATCATCACCATAACATTACAAGGCTACACCTAAAAAGCTTCCCCATAACATATTATCACAAAGCGCGGTGGTGTTGAAACACCTACATCCATAAACACCCTACATGCATTTGCATTGCATTGCAGATGCATTCCTCGGGCCGTTATTCTACATGAGAGTTCATCAAATATTTCGCTTGCTAGTAAAAAGCACACACTATTTTCCTTTTAGTTTTTTGTTCTTCGAGCTATGTGTCGGATTTGGAACGACTGCATATCGTTTCGTTTTATACACACTTCGAGCAAAACCCATCAAACAGCCCGCTGAGTGATTTCAACTTTTGACTCCTTTAATTTTTTATAGTAGACGTAAACGCTTTTCCCGCTCACCTGATAGTACTTCCTCCCATAAAATCTGTAACACCAGAGGAATTGCAATTGGCGCATTGTCGTCGGCTTTTATAAAGGGATCTTTTCTTGAAGGTCACTCCACAAAAGGAGGTCAACAGGAGCAACCATTCGCCGACGGTCAAGTTCCCAACAAAACTTCGGGCGAGATGATTATTTTAATTTTAAATATGTAACATAGTTTCTACGACTTATATCAGACAGTATTACTTAAGATTCTGCATCAGAACTTTTTTTACTGGATCAAACTCAGATCTGGTACAAAACCAGCAAGCCGCAACTGATAGTAAAGTTGTGAAGCCCATTGATGCATTCCAAAAGCGGGCATTCAACTAACGTATCTCTTAAATATCGTGTAATGCTTACACGCTTACACTACTTCGAGGCCTTTTAAAATTAACCCGAGTAGCGTTCCGCAAAGGAATTTGAATGTTAAATTATTTGATAAGAAGACATATAATATTAGCATATGAAATGAATAAAATACATATAATGTTGCTTACTTTATACAATATTTATCCAAATCGATTTAGAGTTAAAATAAAGATAACTTTCCCTTTATTTCAAAAAAAAAAATCAAATGTAAATATATTATATTTTATATTATATTTTATATATTGTAAATCGTAATATATTTATAAATTTTTTTTAATGGAATAAGCTACTACCTTACGCTGATGTACTGACAGTTTGGTCCCATGCCGGCCAAACCGAACCATCATCATGCTGCAGCCTTAATATAATCTGGAGCATGTATAAAAATATTCAAATAATGAAAATTATGTGTTAGTATAGATGAAAATTACAATTCACGAATGCTCTATTTTATGTAATATCAATTCACATGTTAACTATATTCTTTTGGATTTTTATATTTCAACATTTGTTATAATCTGAATACGGAATCCTTCATTACACAAAACTGAGTATGTATGCTAACGGCTTACATCATCCCACTATGATTAAAACAGTTTGCTAAGTAAACACCTGACTAAACATGCCTCGCCGGCCAGTGCCGACGGATCTCAATGCAAACTGCATTCTGGCCCACGCCGGGCACGTTCGCTGATCATAAATTCATTGCCACGCCTAGGAAGCGCTGACGAGCCAAAACTATGGAGCGAAACCCACACTCCGTATGGTAAGGCCCCAGCAATTCAATATTATATTACCGCTTAGTTCCTTGACTGTCATCGCGCGGGCTGCACAGAAATATGTGCTCGTGACGAAAAATAGTTCAGTAACACGTTTACATAACTTAAAACTGTATCGTCCTACTGTCCCTTATGACGATACAAAATGTCTAAGTTAACTGTTACTAATTTCAGCAAAAGGACCGGCAGTCCCTTTCAAAATAAAGACAAAGAAACTGATGCGGTAACAATTATTCATGAAGAAGTCATACAAAAGTCAAACTATGATGTACAAAAAGAAAAGAATAACGAATTACTTCAGAAAATAAATAAGAAAACTGCGGAGTATCAGTCGAATAAACCGAGCTCTGGTGTGTTCACTGAAGTTGTGACACACGGAGCGTTCAACTCTAAAAAAGTGGAGAAGGAGAAAGTGCAGAAAGTAGAAAGCGTTACTCCACCCAAATATGGAAACGGCTGCAATGGTTCCAAGTCCCTACTCGGTTATCCTTCATCTGCAAATGATTTAGCACTTGATGCCAAAACTGATTTAGAATCCGATCCAAATATTTCTAAAGAAGTAAAAGAAAAAGTTATAGAGAAGCTGTTTAAATTAGTTTCGATGGTGCAACATGCGTATGAATCTAAAGTAAGAGTTATGACAGAGTTTGAGAAGTTCAAGGATACGCACTTGAAAAATGAAATCAGGCGAGAGAAAGAGCATTCGGAGCAGTTGTATAAATTGAACATGAACTTTCAAAATGAAGTTATCCAAGCAGTACAACAATTGAAAAGTGAGTTCGATTTATCGAGGAATTTGGCAAGCAATCTAGAAGAAAGTAATGTTGCGGCTAATCTTAACAGCTCCGTGTATTTTAATACTTCAAGTGATAACCTAGAATCAAATCTAAGTGTTCATAATTTGGGTGACGTAACCCAAGAAGACTCTACAAAACAAGCAGTACAAGTAAATATTGAAACGGAGGTCAAGTCTGAATAAATTAATATGTTTTATTTTATAGTTGATTAGTGCAATAAATATCTAATTTATACTATGAATTTATATTAATTTACTCTGTTATATTTTTGTGACTTGACACCAAAAGAGTGCTCGATTTGATACGAAACACTTTATTTTAAGAACTTTACCTTACTAAAATGTAATCATTTAAATTCTTAGTTTATACAGTCTTAGATTATATTACTTTGATTTTATAGAGTATTAATGATGATTATTAAGATAATAGTTAAAGTACAAAATGAAATGTATTATATTCTAGACAAATATTTTAAGGAGCATTATTAAAAACGAGATTCCTGAACTGAAGATTGTTCTGGTTTCGCGATATTTTAAGGCGGTACGGTGTATCACAAGTAAACAAAAGATTAAAAATCAGCGTGATGCGTCATAATGACGCTAATATAGCTATAAAATGTAGTGACTAATCAGCAAAAACTATGTAAGGCTTGTGTTTATCTGGACATAAAGGTGGAATTTATTAATATTTACATTTTTTGTACGCAAAACGAAAAACATGTTCCGCATCCCACGTTTCTCGTTTTATCTGTATGTTTATAAATCTGTTTGAGTCTAGAAGAAATTATTTTATAATTTTTAGTCTGTTTAAAAAAAGGTGGTAAATATTTTTATTGTATTTTGAACTATTATTTTCAGCTTTTTAGTCCAGTCTAGACTAGTATTCGTATGTTTAAACCTTCAAGTTCTTACTGGAAGTTATATTTGATTGCAAAATTTCTGAACCGACAGACAGACAAGACAGCGTGTTAGTAAAGTTTTAATTAGTTTGTCGCAGTTCCAGTTATATTAGTCATAATAATAAAATTTATAGTTTTGTGTAATACTGCCAATTATCCCTTGAAAACTATGTGACATGAAACTTGAATAAAAAAATCACTAAAATTCATACATTGTCCGTTCAAGTTATCAACTACTGAGTTCTGAGTCATACAATCAATTTGCGGAAGAGAAATGGTTGCCCAACAGCAAGGCAGATCATAGTTTTTGGGTCGGGTTTTTTATAGCCCGGACGTTTGTAACACTGTTTCAAACGTTTCTATAGTAATCTTGCTTATTTCGTGTTCTGTGGCTTAGGCTCATTATCAAATAAAACTAGAAGTAATTGGCGTTATAATTACATAATATATATGTAATATGATGTAAGTGTGCTCATAGATATTTTTTTTAGCTTTAAACTCCAACAGATGGGGTTTTATAATAATATCTCGTTTGTTACGTCTACGAAGTACATTATATGACGGAAAAAACATATAGTAAAACTAAAATAACACGAAACATGTTAATTTTACTGTCAAATTACTCTTGTGGTTGTTTAACAAATACAAGGTCGACAGTGAATTCCCTTAAATGGTATTTGCTCGTAATTTCGTTACAAAATTATGTGACAAATCATCCACTAGTCTTTTTGCCATCACGGCGGCGCGGCGCCACATAAATTAATAACTTGTTAGGAAGTAAATTTGTTAAGAAAATGTAAGGGTTAATGTTACTTTTTGTAATATTAGATTTTTTATCAATTAAAATGGTAATGAATAAACCAAACTACATATATTCCTAAAAGTAGAAAAATTAAAAAAAGACTTAAAAATGTGAAAAGCAATAAGCAACAAACCTTAGCTGACGCATTGTTTTGTGTATAATTGTATATTTATACACAAAACAATGCCTAAAACCGATAAAATTTTATTTAAAACGCAACTTATCAATCTAAAAACAATCATTCAATCTAAATCTACAAATACTGCGTGCGTGTGCTTGAGCGTGTGCGTGTGCTTGTGCGTGTGCGTGTGAGAGGAGGCCTGTGCTCAGCAGTGGGATGTATATAGACTCTAACTTAACTTTACTTACCCAATATCATCCCATGGGTGTCGCAAAAGGCGACGCGATGGAGGGAAATACAAGAGGAGATGGGCAGTAGCGTTTTCTGATAGCAATTCAAGATCATAACTACGGTTGGCAATGCACCAAGCTCGTTAAATATGAAAAGTATCTTATGATAAATATCTATGGGGACTTATGTTCAGTAGTTGACTTTTGATAGGCTGTTAGAAATAAATTAAAAAAAAAAACGCATTACTTGGGCGACGATGAGGTGTGGAAATAAATTCTTTATGTGGAAATTGTCGGCTGATTAATTCAAATTCAAAAAGTTTTATTACAAAAACCGAATATTTAGTCATTTTATCGATGTGATAACACAAAATGTATCTACTTGTAATTGAAATGAATAACATAAAATAAATTGAGTTTCTGCCATGTTATTCTGCCATTTGAAAATACCAATGTAAAATAGCAGCTTGATGTTGCTGTGTTTTGTATGGTAAGTGTAGACGGAGGCCCTTTTACTGGAAACAAGGCATTTCATCTTAGTCCTCAGGGACGACAACGCATCTGAATTTTGATTCTCAATTGAGCATAAATGTAGATGTCTATGAGCCACCGCATCCACTTAACATCAGGTGGACTGTATGTACTTATGTCATCCTAATTCTATTAAAAATGTTAGTTTTGTGATGCATAAAAAAAGAGCTTGTTAGCAATTATAAATAATAAATCGCACGTGTTCACTGTTTAAAAAACGTGAGAAGAAATAAAAGCCAAAATTTTGTGCTTTGAATTTGTGTGTGCAAGTGCGTGAAAGCTTATTAAAAATAAACATCTATCTCATCTAAAAAAACTTAACACGCATTGACCATGAACTATGATGACGCTGATAATTAGTTTATAGAATAAAACTATATATACGGATTCTATCGCGTTTAATTTACTCATTTTAACTTAATTTTGTCACGGATAGTGTATGTATGCAGTGTATTATCCATGGTCACGGGGGGGGGGGGGGGATTGAGATGTTTTGACGTCCCAATGTCATAGTTTTCCCGGATACCTTCAGTTTTATAATATTAATTTTCAGTCCGATCTACGCAGTACTACTTAGTTTATTTTATCCTGGTGATCCCGATCGGGATACCAGGATAAAGTTATTAAATTATTGTATAGTGCATATTTTCAATGGGCCGTATATAAGTTGGTGAAAATTTCATTAAAAGATTGCGTTACATCGATAGATACGCGCGAAACTAAAATCATGTTAAAAAGACACTCTTATCTTTGAACAGTCACTAATCTCTGTAAATAAAAATCAATTACTGTACGTTAGTGTCGCTCAAAGCTCAAAAAAGGCGAAAACGATTTTGATGAAATTTTTTGTGTGTGTTTGAATGGATCCCTAGATGGTTTACATTCGCATTTAGACCCGGTCGAGAAGGGTCGAGACACAGAAATCACTCATGCGAAGCCGGGACAGATCGCTAGTAGGTATTTAATATTTCCGGTGGATGTGTTCGTACTCGTAACTCTTTTTTTATTAAACGGCTTGACCGATTATGATGAAATTTGTATGGGCTATGTATGGGGTCACGTGGATGGTTCGTAGCAATTATCGGACCCGGTATATGGCGTTGTTGTCGAGACCTAGAAATCACCCGTGCAAAGAGAGATGTGGTAGAGCCACGTTGCAGCTATATTATGGTTGTAGCACGAATGTCCCGGCTCGACCGGGAAAGGACCACGATCTCACAGAAAACCAACGTAAAATAGCAGCTTAATACGGCTGTGTTTCGTATGGTGAGCGTAGAGAACCGGAGACCCTTCTTTTACTGGAAACGAGGCAATCCATCTTAGTACTCAGGGCTGACAACGCATCTAAGTTTTGATTCTAAATCTATATAGTCTATGGGGCACAACATTCACTTACCATCAGGTGGATTGTGTGCTCGTTTGTCACCATTATTGTCACAATATTATGAGTTTTTTAAACTGCCCCGTTTTCCGTGTGTTAATGTTGTTAAGGCTGTAATATTCTATAAGTTAAAGTTTCTGTCACAAAAGAATATTAATAATAATTAGTTCCCATAATTAAAGCGCTCCTTTTGCAACGAATAGTTTGTTTTAGTCACTCAACAATTGCTTATTATTTTTTGTAGGCGCTTATGACACCTGCTCTACTCTACGTATTTTATTTGGAGCGACTGTAGTATAATGTGCTGTAGTATTATGTGCTGTGTAGTTCAAGGTGCAAAAAGTAAACTCGGAAAGTCATAGGTTCGAATCCGCCATTCGACTAACGTCGTGAACCACTCTTAACACGAGCATTTCAAGGTTACTTGTAGTGGTTACAGGGATTATAAGTAGCGTTACTGACATTATTTTAATAGATATGATTAATAGGGACTAAGTAGAAATAGCGACATTATTAGAGATCAAAGAAAGATAAAATCCCAAGCTATATTTGCAAAATTACTGTTTCATGCTATCGGCCCCGATTTCTTTTTATTCGTTTGTTTGTTTACAGCAACTGATCCAGCAAATGTGTCGAAGTTGAGGACTAAGATGTAACATCGCTCCACACTATCAGTAAAAACGATCTCTAGTCATCGTCACTCTCTAAACGCTGGTATTCTGTGCTAGTATGGTCCTGATCGCTCCCATATATATAACAGTGTAGTGGCGGTGTAAGAATATCCGCTAAGTACCCCATATCTTTCCGAGGGCGTCGTAGAAGCCAACAGAGGGAAAATGAAATAGCCCTAAGAGAATTCTGAGAGAAAGTCATCTGTTACAGGAATGGACAGAAAAATATCTGTCGAGCCTAGTCCATGTACCGTTAGGTTACGAAGATATTTGAAGATGGACATTGAAATTAGATTTAAAATTTGACTAAAGTTAAAGCGTGCCCGGCTAGCTCAGTCGGTAGAGCATGAGACTCTTAATCTCAGGGTCGTGGGTTCGAGCCCCACGTTGGGCGAAAACTTTTTTAATTTCGTTTACTAATAATGTTAGATGTTATTATGTAATACATAATGGTGTTTTATGTAATCTCAAACTGTGCCATAATAAAGAATTAAAAACAGAAAAAAATATTGCATTGATTTAATCCTTAGTGTTTTCTCTATTTTAATACTACTGTTTAAAATTAAAATACATTAATGTACACATATATATAAAATAGTCTATAATATTGAAATAAATGGATTTTATTTAGCTTAAGGGTTATTTACGTGCTATTAAGGAAATCCGGAAAATCCGCAAATCCGGTACAATTTGCTAGTCAACCACTAAAAATGAAAAACACAAATGTTGAAGGGACGAAAATGTAAGTTAAGAACTAAGGAATACTGATTCTCGGAAAAATAGCAATAGTGAAAAGAACCGAAAGGCCGATTACGTTTAATTATACGTAATCTTTGCATGTTCCCTAAAGTATTAAGTTCCAAATAAATAAAACCAATAATAATAATAAAAAAACTTTAATGCAATTAGGGTTGCTAGCTCTTAACCGAAAAGCCGGATAGACCAGGGAACTTTACGGACATTTTGGTAAAAATCCGGACGCCCTAAATTTTTTAGTCTTATGAAAACGACATTTTTTTTAAAGCAAAACAATGCTTTTTATCATTTACCTAAAAATCTTAAATTCTAATGAAATAACCACAATTGAATAAATCAGTTTTCTTTATTATTAATAAGCTAACATTCATTACAATATTAATTTCAATAATTGCTAAAGTATGTATGTAATCACATGAAAAATGTAAAGAAATGGTGAAATTTAAAAAGCGTAACAAAACCCGGACAGGCCGGACACCGTTTAATATGGCCGGACATGCAACCATAAAGCCTGACTATGTCCGGCTTTATCCGGACGCCTGACAACGCTAAATGTATACAGTAATCAAACAAAGTATTTCTGTCTACAATATTTTGTTGTACCCATTTAATAATATATTCTTTCGAACTTATTGCTATAAGAAAAAAAACACTACGTCACGGTACCACTGGAGTCTTGGAGGTTCATTTTAATAAAATTGAAGTGAAAAAATGGACTTACAGTCCACCTGATGTTAAGTGGTTCCTGCTGACCATGGATACCTGCCAACAAATTTAAACAAGGAAGGCTAAAATGTTACCTCTGAGGATTAGCTGAAATGCTTCACAGCCTTCTATTATACTGGCTCTTTTTACTCTCTAGACCGGAACACACATAATGTGTGTTCCGGTCGTCCGCCATCTTTTTTACGCTAAACACTGATTGTTGTTTAGCGTAAGGTAGATAAGAGGGCGTTGCCTATCCAATCAGATTCCTAGTTCTGCCACCTTGTAAGCTCAGTGGTAACTCGTCCTAAAATTCTTAGTACGAAAGCAAATCAAGCTATATCACTGCTTGCACCAATGAATCTGTCAATTGCAATTTTAAGAGCTGATTACCCGTATGCTCGGCGGTAAAGGAAATTATCTTATTAGTGGACTCTGTCCTGCCTCCAAACGTTTTCATTAATGAGAGGAGACCTGTGCTCAGGCGTAGGACGTAGGATGACTGTGGTACATGAGTCCTGATTTCGATTCTTAACTTTTATTGATGGAATTTGTGGCAATTGTTTGGTCACTAGAGTTATGTACGTTGATAAGCAGTATGCATAACGTTCAATTGAGGGTAGCATTTGGAGAAAATGTTGACGATATTTGTTGACATATTTATTTAATTTTATTATACGTGGTATTGTCATGCCGCATCGATTATTATGTTTGTAGCTATTAGTATGGTATGAATTAGTTGGCTTGACCGGGGAAGTATCATGCTCTCACAGAACACCGTCTTTTAATCTTTAATTACAGACTATAAAAAGTTTACTGCTGAAAATAGGTCATCCATGTACAGCAATAGTCTTTATAGACAGAAAGACGGGACGATAATCTAGACTCATACCATATTTGGCATAGTTGCCACTGTCGACATGCGGGTGGGCAACCGAAGTATATTATTTTTAATTGTTATAGGTAGATCCTGCACCCATATCCTGGTTTGTTTCCCGCTGCCGCCTCTTACGACACGAACGGCACGCTTAGGGGTAGCGTATATTTTACAACGGCACTACTCGGTCGAACTCCGTATTCCCTTTGGTTAACTATTTTTTAATAACTTTGAAGTTGGCTGTTTTGTGGAGTTTTATGATTAAATCCGTCATTGTAATCGCGTGCGTAGCAAGTGTTGTTCATCATAATGCATTACAGCCTAGCAAAAGTCCACTGCTGGGCTGGTAATAGTAGTTTTTATTATTTTTGATTTGTAATCAGGATCGCGTTGCCGTCCGTCTCTCTTGTGTCAATTTCCCTCTGTCACCTCTTACTACACCCACCATGGGTGGGCACCCACATAGTAATAATATACTGGATGACTCTCTTACCGTCTGGAAAAAATAGGGAGTAACAGGTGGACGGAATTGAAGCCTGAAGCCTCTGGCACTGATATTTTACAATATTTTTTATTTTACTTGAAATTGATCTAACAATAAATACTACTAATTGGATACGTTTTATTTTAATTTCGACAGTTTTTATTTGATTAATTTATTTAGATCAAAAATTTTGTTGCTATTTTTTTAGTACCGAAAGTATATTTTAAATTAGTAAGGTACGTGAAGGAACCTTAAACTTTGCCGCTATATAAAACCAAAACTGGGAGAATGACAGAGACAAAAACACAAGGACGTATATTATAACTAATATATTAAGGAAAAAACAACAACCAAGCTTTGGCAATATAATTATTTTTTTATACTAATGTAAGACTTCGAAAAAAACTAACAACTGTACGCCATACTGCAACAAACTAAAATATATACTATAATGTCTACTGTCAAAATGGCGTCGATAAAGCATTGCACTTTTGACCCTTTATTATTTGATTGACCGATAACGACGCTGCCAGCTACAGGCCGATCACGCTGCTACCACACATAGCTAAACTGCTTGAAAGACTGTTGCTAAGACGCCTCCGCCCGTGCATCCAACTGCGGGCGGAGCAGCACGGATTCAGGAGGGGTCACTCTACAGCAACACAGCTGACCAGAGTGCTGCACCTGCTTGCGGCCGATTACAACCGTGGCCGCAATACGTTGGGCGTCTTTCTCGATATCGAGAAGGCGTTCGACAGGGTGTGGCATTCTGGACTACTTTATAAATTGGAAGAACAGACCAGTGTCCCTCCTGCTATGTTGCGGCTAGTGGCGTCTTTTCTGGCAGACAGGAAGTTCTACGTCTGCGTAGAGGGCGCCGAGTCCGCAACCAGAACCATCAGAGCCGGCGTTCCTCAGGGCAGCTGTTTGTCTCCAGTCCTGTACGCGGCTTATACCAACGACATCCCTACCCTGGCAGGCAGGCTGCAAGAATGGGAGGACGACGTGGAATTGGCGTTATACGCGGACGATAGCGCTTATTTCACCTCGTACAGAAGAGCCCATATTGCCGCTGCCAGGATGCAACGCCTCCTGGACCTGTTGCCACCATGGCTAGATGAGTGGAGGATGGTCGTCAACGTTGGTAAGACGACCGCTCTGCTCACTCGCTGCCTCAGGAACCTACCACCTCAATTAACCCTCAATGGCCAGCAGATCGCGTACGAGAAGGCCGTGACCTACCTTGGGTGCCGGATCGACCGGGCGCTGCGCATGACTGCGCACGTCGACCTCGTCGTCCGCAGAGCACGATGTGCGCGGGCGATGCTACGTCCGGTCCTGGCATCCAAGTTACCACTTAATGCGTGTCTACAAGACTTACATCAGATCAATTATCACCTATGCTGCTCCGGCCTGGTACGCGCTTCTGAGCGAGCCTCTGAGGCGGCGACTGCAGGCCCAGCAAAATATGGCGTTAAGAACCATCGTCGGTGCGGGTCGCTACGTCCGGAATGACGTTATAGCGGCCAACCTGAAAATTGCTACCATCCAGGAGTTTGTGACCCGGCTGGCGCGCGGACTGTTCGACCGTGCAGACAACGGGCCACACATACATCTAAACAACTTTGCGCCGCTACACTCTCGCCCCCCGGACGGGCGACCCTATCCAAGAGAACTCCTCTCTATATTGATTAGAGAGTCGAGTAACAACCCTCAATGCCGCTGAAAGGCCAACCCTGACTTTACTGGATAACCTTCCTTTTTCGTAGTCTTAACCGGCTACGAAAAATTTTTACCGATTACGGACAAATCCGAATTTTGACACCGACAACGCCAATAGAAGGCTCCAAGGACCGGTCCATAGTGGTGGACCGCGAGGACAACACGGGTAATGGGGGCTTACCCCGAGGCCCGAACCCTGCATGTGCCTTAGGGCATATGAAGACGACAATCACGATAACGACCTATCATATCACAACCTTCTATGCAAACAAGGCTGTAGTTTTTGAGTTACCAGAAAGTGGAAGAAGAACCCGGGTCGCTTGCGTACAGTGAAAGGCTTAGCTCCTGAGTTATCACAGCTCTTGCTTGAAACAACACACACTTGTTTGCTTGTTTAAACACCACAGCTTTTGTGTGAAAGTCATCCTGTAACTGGACGATTGTTTTTATAGGATACGGGTGAGAAACGAGCACGCAGTCCACAAGGTGGCAAGTGGTTGCTGTGGCCCATGGACATTTACATCTATCCTCGATTACGAATCAAAATACAGATGCGTTGTCACCCGTGAGGACTAAGATGGAATGCCTTGTTACCAGTAAAAAGGGTCTCCGGTTCTCCACACTTACCATACGAAACACAACAGCGTTAAGGTGATACCTCGAAAATTTGGTGATTTTTCTATTTAACATATTTTTTTTTAAGTTTTATAGATTACAAACCAAAATTTTGGTATATGATTTTTGACAAAATGAACTTGGTTTCCATAGAAGGAAAACACGATATCATGTAATTTTCTCGATAGAAAAAAATTGCAAAGTAGGCTCTAATTATTTACATTTCTTGATGACACCACAATATTTTTACGAATAAGTTTATGGAATTATTTTTGAAGCATAGTAAATAATCATATCTAAGTTCTCTTAAACCAGTTTTTTAATCCATAACGAAGTTTTGTTAAAATAAATAAAAATGTTGATTGGCGCTTACTTAGTTTTTTTCCGAGCGCTTGCTCGGTATGGCTATCTCATAATTCGCGTACTATGAAGTCATTGCATCACTTTCATTTTGACACTCCCGCAGTCGTCCGTTAGCTTCACCGACAAAGGAATAAGCCACGCCCCCGAAACTTTGATTCATTTTGAAGGTATCCCCTTAAGCTGCTAGTTTACGCTGATATTCTGTGAGAGTGTCGTCCTTCCTAGGTCGAGCCTACCCATGCGTGCTACTACTATACCCTTCGATCAACAATACCAACTAGATGTCGGGTCGGCGCAAGAAATCGATCTCAGTAAATAAGAGCGCACATGAGACGTGAGCTCTTGCACGTGAGAGTGTAGCTCGCAAGGCAATAACAGGAAAAAGAACTCTAATTGTTATAGTTTAAGGTTGATTTCACACTAAATGTTATTTAATTTATGTCTTTTCATAGTTTATATTCATGCGGACAGTATTTAGCTATGATTTTATATATCTGCAGAATGGCTCTACGACGTATATTGGATTATACGTGTTAGAGTCACTCTTCTCTGTTGTCTTTTCAAGCTGTATCTTTGTAACAACTGTTATTGGCAATGCTTTTAGTTACATGTTGCGTATTGTTATTTTAGTGATACGCTGTTGGGTTAAATTAAAATAATAAAACAAAATAGAATTGAAATCTTATGTTAATTTACTTTCAGTCACTACAGAGCTTGTGCGGAAAGAACGGGTTTCTTTCTATAACACTGCATATGTAGGTACACTGCATTAAGCTCTTATTAAATACGTTTATCGAGTGAGCCCACTAAGAGACGGCTTTAGTATGGAATCTCGCTTCGGTCGCATTGGTCGTGACACGTATAAAGACTATACTAAATATATAACTAATGATTGATGAATCTAAAATATGCGAATAAGTGTCTCTAAGATATAGGAATAAACGGGATTAATGATAAAGTCAAACAAAGGTAAATAATTTGCTAATGTACGATATTCTTTTTAGTTGATACTTTGAGTTTATAACTTTATACATAATCGGTTTTTTAACAAAAGGTGGTTTGTTAATAATCTTGGGTTGTCTAAGTCTTTGTCATGAAAAAAATCCCTCGGCCGTGGCGTCATTGTCTAAGCTAAAATTTGACATTCGCTGTCAAAATTCATACTTCATTTAAAATATAACATATTGTTTGTTTTGGTATATAAATTTGCCACGGAAGTCCTTCCTTGAATCTGACTTTAGTTTAAACTCCTTTTTGTTATACAATGGTGTCTTCGCTTAATATTATTTGT
Organism: Parnassius apollo; assembly: GCA_907164705.1. NCBI lineage: Eukaryota > Metazoa > Arthropoda > Insecta > Lepidoptera > Papilionidae > Parnassius > Parnassius apollo. The sequence continues at coordinate 3,915,642 of CAJQZP010001060.1, read as the reverse complement.
TTCCTCGCTTAATACTTTTGTTTAATCCTTTAGCAGTAAGTAGTAAAATAGGCCTTCAGTGTGATTATACTTCGGTTGAAGATTAAATGACACATTTGCTAGTTGGTAGGCAGTGCGTATTCACAGCGTGATGAATCTCAAAGCCGGTTTCTATGTTTTCCGGTTATGGGATTAGAAATTTGTGCGCGAAATGACACTTGATCCTACTAAATACCTGTATCCTTATGTACGGTAGGCCAGAAGGTAGTTGTAAGAACAGTGTTACAGATTTTTTTATAGCATTAGGCGACAAACGAGCACACAGTCCACCTGATGGTAAGTGGATGCCGCGGCACATAGACATCCACATTTATCCTTAATTAAGAATCAAAATGCAAATGCGTTGTCACCCCTGAGGACTAAGATGGAATGCCTCGATTCCAGTAAAGAGGGTCTCCGGTTCTCCACACTCACCATACGAAACACAGCAGCATTACGCTGGTATTCTGTGAGAGCGTGGTCCTGCCCCGGTCGAGCCGACTTATTCGTGCTACAACTATAATATGGCCGCAGCGTGGCTCTACTACGTAAACGTACTGGCTTTTGTACACTGAGTTAATGGCAAATACTATTTTTAAATATAGTGCATTGGGGTAAGATCGGTGATGGGGTAAGACCGTAAAATTTAAATTTCCGGTGAATTATGCTATATTTTTGAAAGCTAGCAATGGTACAAGACTCCATTTTATTCTGCCCCGACCCCAAGTTTCAGCCAGTCGCTCCGAAAAGTAGGGCGTGTGCTGCCCAGTATTTTATAAAATAAGGTAATTTTTGAATTTTCCCGTCTGTCCGGTCTTTCCCTATCACTTTTATTTGCGATTTTAGCGACGTCCGGTCTTCCCCTTGATGGCCAATTCTTCATCATACATATAAAAAATTATGCCTTGTCTTCGCACACGTTTTAAGCAGAAACTGTTGAGTTTTGAAAAGTAAAAGCTTCTTATAACTAAATAACGTGTAACCATTGACGATTTGCGCCATGTTTCAGAAATCTGACGTATATGGATGTCGAGAAAATAAAGTTTTTGCCCGACTCTTTTAACTAGTCGAAAATCCGTCCGGTATTGCCCCAACGCACCTTATAGTTAATATTGGGGGTAACCCCACACAAGGAAATTTTCCTGTGCCGTAGAGGCAGCTACATACATAAATTGTACAATGACAAACATCCAGACTCGACACAATTATTTCGAGGCCATACATATACTTACTCCGTGCCGGATTCGAACCCGCAACCTTCAATGCCGCGGCTCAAGTTAAGCCCCTGTGCCGCGGAGGCGTCAATACTAAATATTGACTTTGGAATATAATACTATTATATATATAGTGTGTTTATATACCAATTTGATTTAATGTAAATTAGCTAAATATAACAATAAGGTCTTAAAACCGTAAATTCAAATATACGATTAAATTTTCCTCTAAACGCATGCAAGTGCGTTATGCATGTTAACCACATCCACGATACGAGTGAGTTCAATCAATGGTAGAGCCACGCTGCAGTATGCACGTTACGATTGTAGCACGAATGAGTTGAATCAACCGGGAAGGACGACGAGGAAATACGAGCGTAAAACAGCAACATAATTCTGCCGTATTTAGTATGGTATGGCGAGTTAATATAATATGTTATAAACTATAATGTAATAATTTCTATACAAGTTAACCAACCACAAAACTCTCATCTGTCACAGTTTTAATCATGCCATATTTCTACTACTATCATAATGCTCTCAATTAGTAAGTAATTAATATAATTAGGCGTTAATTTGCGGAAATCCATTATATTAAAGAATTTAAAAAAATTAATTAGCTAAGAATCGCGTAATAAAATAAAGTAGCGTGTCTTACCTGGTTAGAAAAGAACCTCTAGCCTTCCATCAAAATGCTAAGACTATTCTCGTGAACATTTACACTAGCATTACTGGAGTAGTAATGCTAGTGTAAATGTTCGAAAAAGAAAGTTGGGAGCAACACCATTACACTAGGAACTTGCTTGACAAAGATACGCTCTTTGTATTACAATGTTTTGGAGTTCAAAGATAAAGATAAAGTCAAAATTGAATATCTATTTGAAATATCTTTCTATAATCTAATTCAATGCCCTTACATATGCGTGGTAATGCATTATTTTAACCGATTGTCATTCATAAATATCTAGCGCCTACTATTTTACTACGCATGTTAATATTCGTAAATTCAGAATGCGTGGTAATGCATTATTTTAACTAATTCTCATTCATAAATATCTAGCGCCTACTATTTTACTACGCATGTTCATATTCGTAAATTCAAAATGCGTGGTAATGCATTATTATAACTTATTGTCAATCATAAATATCTAGCGCCTACTATTTTACTACGCATGTTAATATTCGTAAATTCAGAATGCGTGGTAATGCATTATTTAAACTAATTCTCATTCATAAATATCTAGCGCCTACTATTTTAGTACGCATGTTCATATTCGTAAATTCAAAATGCGTGGTAATGCATTATTATAACTTATTGTCATTCATAAATATCTAGCGCCTACTATTTTACTACGCATGTTCATATTCGTAAATTCAAAATCCGTGGTAATGCATTATTTTAACTAATTCTCATTCGTAAATATGTAGCGCCTACTATTTTACTACGCATGTTCATATTCGTAAATTCAAAATGCGCGGTAATGCATTATTTTAACTAATTCTCATTCATAAATATCTAGCGCCTACTATTTTACTACGCATGTTCATATTCGTAAATTCAAAATGTTGCATTATTTTAACTAATTCTCATTCATAAATATGTAGCGCCTACTATTTTACTACGCATGTTCATATTCGTAAATTCAAAATGCGTGGTAATGTATTATTTTAACTGATTGTCACTAACAAATATCTAACGCCTACTGTTTTACTACGCACACACTCATTTGTAAGGGTCACTCGGTCGGCAAAAACTTTGTGAATTGAATTGCACACAGAGGAACGCGCGTATGCGTAGTTGTTGTCTATAAATCACATTCATTTTATATCAATTTCAAATAAAATTAGAAGCCTTGTTTACTAGTATTTTCAAAAACAACAAAAATAACCCTGTATATGTAATATGTATACGCTGTGGAGTGGTGTACCTATTGGGTACCATCTCGTAGGTGTCGTAAGAGGCGGCAGAGATAAACTGAAACAGGAGCATAGGTAAGGGAGACCTATGTTCAGCTGTGGACTTGGTTGTGGTTAATGATTTAAAAAAAAATTGTAGCAAATAAGATATTTTCAAAAAAAAAACAAGGTTTACTAAAATTTTTGTTGTGTTACAGATACAGCTGCAATGAATACATTATGGTTGATTATCGTATTCATTTTACAGTCATCCGTAAAAGCTAAACCTTCATGTAAATTATATGGCACTTCCTACAGAACTATGGTGTGCAAACCTGGGGACAGTAATTATGTTTTGCAAAGAGGTTTGGTGTCGGATAATAATAGCACTTCCAAAATAATTCTTCGTGGCTGCAGAATTTCCGAAGTGGATTTGGAATCTTTTGAGAATTTACCATCACTGAAGCATTTAGACTTATCGCAAAATAAAATACAGCAACTGAAATTGGGAGCTCTTGATGAAGCTTTAAATGTTACTCACCTGAACCTATCGTCTAATTTGCTAACTGGATTCCCACTTGGTCTATTTGACCAAAAACCAAATTTAATAACTCTAGACTTAAATGGGAATTTGATAAATTCACTAGAGTTAGGAATATTCGATCCACTTAAAAAGTTAAGATCATTGTATTTGTCTGCCAATTTATTGGTAGGAAAAGATTTAAGTCCGTTTTTATTCGACGAGAGTCCACATATAAGGCTATTAGATTTCTCCGGTAATGACATGTCTAAATCACCTGATAACCTATTACATGCATTTCAATCATTAGAAACTTTAAATTTAAGCAGATGTTTACTTACAGAGGTGCCAAAATTTGCAACAACACCAAATTTAAAAACGATTAAGAATCTAACATTATCTATAAATCAAATTCATAACATAGACAACGCTGCTATATTTTTAAATTTACACAACCTCGAAAAATTAGATTTAGCGCAAAACAATTTGGAGTTCATACATGAAAATGTCTTCAGTTCTTTAAAAAAACTAAAGGGGATTGTTTTGAGAAGCAACAGATTGAAGGTGATATCAAATAATCTTTTTAAAAATGTGCCAAAACTGGTAAATATTGATTTATCGCACAACCTTTTAACATATTTTGGAGTTGATGGATTGAAAGGAACATCATTGAAAAATCTTAATTTATCGGATAACAGGCTAACATTTCTACAAGAAAACTTCTGTTTGGAATTAAAGAATGCGGGGGTGACGTTAGTAAAGTTCTTATTTATTCCGAATCCTTGGCACTGTGCGTGCCTTAATGAACTATTGCGCGAAGTGAAATCGATGAATATTGTATATAACAGTGCGTATTTTGATGGAAAGCGTCCTGTGTGTGTCGCCACTGATAAGTTTGTTTGTGATAGAAATTAAATAGGTATGTAGGTGAACAAATAATTCAAAAACAATTACGTTAACTTTGGCAACCACAAGTGTATTTGCTTAGTTAGTTTTTTCTAGTCTAGTTTATTTTTTATTACGATTTGATATCAAGGAAGGTAAAGCTGCAGCTGTGCAACTTCCGTTCAAGTTTCCCTCTGCCACCTCCGACCACACACGGAATGATATGGGGGTAGTTATTTGTGATAGTGTAAGATTATTCCAAAGTTAATGTCGTTCTCGTACAATACAATAACTATTTCACATGCTTAATAAGTAATCTTTGGGTTTATTTGTGTGCGTATTTCAAATTATTCGTGTGCGTATTTCAATTTATATATATATCTTTTTTATTTTTGATTATAAATTTCAAATAAAAATGCTTTATTAAAATAATGCAAGATGTGCTCATTGAATTATCCAAGGACTACCACAATTAACCTGATATGTAACAGGATATGTTCTGTGTATTTATTTTCCTTAATGAGATAACCAAGTTAAACTAAATTTAAAAATAGTTCAGTCTCCAAAACAAATGTTACACAAATATTTTGTAACTTTTACGTGGTAGAGCCACGCTGTAGCTATATTATGGTTGTTACATGTATGGGTCGGCTTGATCGGAATAGGACAACGCTCTCACAGAATACCAGCGTCAAATAGCAGCTTAAGGCTGCTGTGTTTCGTATGGTGAGTGTAGAGAACCGGAGACCCGTTTTTGCTGGATACGAGACATTCTATCTTCGTCCTCAGGTGTGACAACGCAACTATATTTAAATTCTTAATTGAGAATAAATGAGGATATCTATGGGCCATAGCATCCACTTAACATCGGTGGACTGTGTGCTCGTTTGTCATTCTTTTATATAAAAATTGTATTCGGCTGGATTCAGAACTATGATTTCAGTTGGAAGATATTTGGATTCTATACTAACTGAGTACCGCGGTTGTGAATTAATTAGTAAACAACTGTGTTCTTTTAATGATTTGAGTGATATTAAAATTATTCGATCAAAATAAAGAGAAGAAGATTATTAGAAATATCATTATCTTAATTGCAGCCAACCACATGTCGAAAATTGAATAGACTTGGGTAGCTTTAAGTCCAAATAATACAACAAGGCATGGTTAGGAGCTGTATTTATATTTCTGATTTAATTTTATTATTGTAAGTTTGTAAGCTAATGGTTCGAGTCTTGTAAGTAGTAGGTAGTATAGACGATTATTGTGAAGTACTTATAGCATAAGCATTTAAAGCTTAGTTAAAGGGAGTAATAATAATAATAATAATAATAATAATAATAATAAAACTGCTACGTCAACGCAGTCAGTCAGCGCCTTGCGAGAGGTGTGAGCGCCGTGCCGCGGCAGAATTTAGGGTGCAGAGGCCCGTTTGTGCTTATGGCTACACACGAAACGGTGCCGGGCCTGGGCGTCTCCCGTTAATGGACGCCCAAATAATGGATGATGGATAAAAAGATAGTGCGCAAAGGGCCGCTGCCTGGGGGTCGCCGGGGCGCGTCTGGAGCTGGCGCTGGACGCGGCAGCATGCGGGCCGCCAGCCGAGCGCGAGGAGCTGCACGGTCATCTACCAGCCCTCCGCATCCATCATCCCCACCAGAAGGCTTGGTGTCGGCTGGGTCTTCTCGGACTCAGCAAGCGGCACCCGCCGCTGGTGGAGCACGTCGCATGCGTTGGTCACAAGAAATGAATGCAAACGCACTGCGGGCGTACTTTAGGGCAAAAGGGGAAGAAACTGGATGTTTGGCGTATCGGGCTAGGATGCATCGTCTTTTTGCTGAGCTGGAGCCATCTTTAATCGTCACAGAGCAAAACCTGGCAGACCGAGTTCGGTATATCTTGCGCTCAAATATATTTGATGTCGCCGAACTCGAACGGCTACGACGTGAGGCTGTTCCCTCGTCGGATGAGAATGCTACGGCTGAGGATGCGGCGCCACAAATGGTAGAGCAACCCGCAAACGTGGATGCCGCCGTGAATACCCCAGTTGTGGTTGATTCAAACGATGATGGAACAGTCGCCCAGGAACTGGAATTAGAGCATATGAGGAGTATATTGGAAGAGGCGATTGTGGAAACGCGCAGTACGCCTCTCGAAAATCGACCGCGACTTCCCCCGCATAGCCCTAAGCAAGCGGAATCGGGCTGTCGTGAGGGCTCTGAACCCAATGCTGGTTACCTATTTGGAAGCCAGCCGGGACCTTTGCGAGACGGACTCAATTCTTTTTGGCGCCGCGCTGGCAGTCTGCCGTATCATAGGCGCCAAGGTTTCCACGGCTGGACGCGCTACTGGCCATAGTAGCGCTATCCCAGCATGGAGAAGAAGAATTGAGGAACGTATCGCAAAGGCTAGAGCTCTCATCGGCAGACTGATATGCTTCAGATCAGGCAACAACAGGCCAAGAATTGTGCGCACCGTCAGGATGGCGTTTGCTGGGACAAATGTCAGTTTGTCCCAGCCGGATATAACGCAAAAACTGACGGAGCGCATAGATGATCTGAAGCAGAGAATCGCTGCTTGGGGAAAGCGGATTCGGCGATATACCGAGAGGTCGACACGGTTCAACCAGAATCGTCTCTTCCAGAGTGATCAGAAGAGGCTCTATGAATCATTGGAGCGACCAATGGTAAGTGGAACGGGTCCAGCACCGAATCAGGCCGACACTGTAGCATTCTGGCGCGGCCTGTGGTCAGAGCCCGTAAACCACAGCGAGGGCCCTTGGACGGAAGTTGTGGCGAGTCAGTGTGCGGGTATTACGCCCATGGACCCCGTCATCATAACGCCGGATGACGTAGCTGAGGCGGTTCGTAGGGCCCCGAACTGGAAAAGTCCGGGGCTTGACGGGCTGCATCACTACTGGCTGAAGGGGTTCATGGTGTGTCACTCTGTGCTCGCCCGACAGTTTCAAGAGGCTCTCAACCAGAAGTCGCTCCCAAGCCTCTTCACTACTGGGATCACTCATTTAGTTCCTAAAGACCAGGGTACCACAGACCCGAGCAAATACCGCCCCATCACGTGTCTACCGACCATATACAAGACACTAACATCCATTTTGAGCGCGAGAATCACTTGTCACCTGGACTCAAATCAGGTGATGTCGCGCGCTCAAAATGGATGTCGGGGCGGTGGTCGTGGAACCAAGGAACCACTCCTCATTGACGCGGTCATTGGCAAAGTGGTGAAACGCAACCGTCGGAACTTCTCCGCCGCCTGGATAGACTACAGAAAGGCATTCGACTCGGTGCCCCATACATGGCTAAAGAGAGTCCTCGAGCTGTACAAGATAGACTGTACAGTTAGAGACTTCCTCGAGCAGTGTATGGGGCAGTGGAGTACGATCCTTTGTCATCTAGGCGAACGGATGATGGCTGCGGAGAACCACATAAGGATAAGAAGGGGTATCTTCCAGGGCGATTGTCTGAGTCCAATCTGGTTCTGCCTCTCTCTGAACCCTCTCAGTACCTTACTGGAGGGCTCCGGGAGGGGATTTCAGCTACGGAAAGGAGGGACAAAAGTGACCCACCTTTTCTATATGGATGACCTCAAGTTATTCGCCTCCAGTCGCTTCCATCTTATGGAATTGCTAAACATCACTTGTGAATTTAGCAATTCCATTGGAATGGAGCTGGGGACGGATAAGTGTGCGGTCCTCCATGTTGAAAGGGGAAGGGTTGCTAACTCTGAGGGCGTAGACTTATCTATGCCCGTCAACTTAAGGACCCTTTCCGAGGCTGAAACATACCGATACCTGGGTATGTCACAAAACATCGGTATCGATGAGACTGGTATGAAACAGTCAGTTTGCGACGTGTTTTATGCACGCTTGACCAAAGTGCTTAACAGCCTTTTGTCCGGTGTGAATAAGGCACACGCATATAACGGCTGGGTCATGCCTGTCCTCATGTATACCTTTGGCATACTCAGGTGGACTCAGACTGAACTTAACGCCCTGGATAGAAAAGTCCGCACTACAATGACGTCCCATAGGATGCATCATCCGAGATCGTCGGTAATGAGGCTGTACTTGCCGCGGAAGCATGGTGGTCGTGGCTTCTTGAGCGCGCTCACCATGCATAATCGCGAAGTGTGCAGCCTCCGTGATTACTTCCTGGCGAGATCGGATGATCCATTCTATAAGGACGTCATTTCTTGTGATAAAGGACTTACCCCTCTATCCTTAGCCAACGAGCAATGGCAAGACCCGGCAGTGCAGAGCATTTCCGACCGGGAGACCGTATGGAAGGAGAAGGAGCTCCACGGGAGGTTCTACAAGGCTCTACATGAGCCTTTCGTAGACACAGTAGCCTCCCTCCACTGGCTACGCTTTGGTGATCTCTTCGGGGAAACCGAGGGTTTTGTCTGTGCAATACAGGATCAGGTTATTAAGACCAACAACTATCGGAGATACATCCTAAAGGATGGCACCGTCGACATCTGTCGAGCTTGTCGCCATCCCGGTGAGTCACTTAGGCATGTTATCTCCGGTTGTTCGGCGCTTTCTAACTCTGAGTACTTGCACAGGCACAACCTAGTAGCCAGAATTCTACACCAGGAGCTCGCTCTGAAATACGGTCTCGTGGATCGGAAATTGCCGTATTACAAGTACTTTCCGGAAGCCGTGCTCGAAAATGATCGCGCCAGGCTCTATTGGGACCGGGCCATCATCACAGACAGGACTATTCTTGCGAATAAGCCTGATATTGTGCTGATGGACCGGGCACAGTCAAGGATATTTTTGGTCGACATTACCATTCCGTATGACGAGAACCTCGTGAAAGCCGAAACAGACAAGCAAACAAAATATCTGGACCTGGCTCACGAGGTGACCGACATGTGGGGTGGTCTGCCGACCGAAATTATTCCTGTAGTCGTCTCTGCAAACGGGCTAATCCCAGTCAGCCTCTCGGGTCATCTGAGGCGGCTGGGACTACGTGGCGGACCGCTCCAGGTTCAAATGCAGAAGGCGGTGCTCCTCGATACCGCCCGCATCGTCCGCCGGTTTCTTTCCCTTTCCCCCTAACCCTCGGCCGTTTGGTCTCCCCTGCCGAGGGCCTCCATCTGGTTGGGCTTTTATTTATTTATGTACTTTTATATTTATTTTATGTTATTGATATTTATGTATATTTGTCTTTTCATTTTCATTTATAATTATATATTTATAGCACCCAACCAGATGAGAAAACTATATAGATACCCCAAAATAATAATAAAAGAAAAGCATTCGACTCGGTGCCCAATAAAGAGGGTACTCGAGCTGTACAAGATTGACTGTACTGTAAGAGACTTCCTCGGGCAGTGTATGGGGCAGTGGAGTACGATCCTTTGTCATCTGGGTGGCTGCGGAGAACCACATAAGGATAAGAAGGGGTATCTTCCAGGGCGATTGTCTGAGTCCAATCTGGTTTTGCCTCTCTCTGAACTGGAGAGCTCCGGGAGGGGATTTCAGCTACGGAAGGGAGAGACAAAAGTGACCCACCTTTTCTATATGGATGACCTCAAGATATTCGCTTCCAGTCGCTCCCATCTTGTGGAATTGCTAAACATCACTTGTGAATTTGGCAATTCTATTGGAATGGAGAAGACGGATAAGTGTGCGGTCCTCCATGTTGAAAGGGGAAGGGTTGCTAACTCGGAGGGCGTAGACTTATCTATGCTCGTGAACTTAAGGACCCTTTCCGAGGCTGAAACATACCGATACCTGGGTATGTCACAGAACATCGGTATCGTTGAGACTGGAACGAAACAGTGAGTTTGCGACGTGTTTTATGTACGCTTGACCAAAGTGCTTAACAGCATTTTGTCCGGTGTAAATAAGACACACGCATATAACTGTTGGGTCATGCCTGTCCTCATGTATACCTTTGGCATACTCAGGTGGACTCAGACTGAACTGATTATGCTTGCGAATAAGCCTGATATTGTGCTGCCGGACCGGGCACAGTCAAGGATATTTTTGGTAGACATTACCATTCCGTATGACGAGAACCTCGTGAAGCCGAAACAGATAAGCAAACAAAATATCTGGACCTGGCTCACGAGGTGACCGACATGTGGGGTAGTATGCCGACCGAAATGATTCCTGTAGTCGTCTCTGCAAACGGGCTAATCCCAGTCAGCCTCTAGGGTCATCTGAGGCGACTGGGACTACGTGGCGGACCGCTCCAGGTTCAAATGCAGAAGGCGGTGCTCCTCGATACCGCCCGCACCGTCCGCCGGTTTCTTTCCCTTTCCCCCTAACCCTCGGTCGTTTGGTCTCCCCTGCCGAGGGCATCCATCTGGTTGGGCTTTTATTTATTTATGTATTTTTATATTTATTTTATGTTATTGATATTTATGTATATTTATCTTTTCATTTTCATTTATAATTATATATTTATAGAACCCAACCAGATGAGAAAACTATATTGATACCCCCTATAATAATAATCCTCCAGACCGAATTTTGGTCACGGTGGCCAGCCTCAAAGGAGACTAGCCATCGGCGCAGGACAGGATTATAGTGCCCAAGTGTATGCGCCAACACAGGTGCACTCTCTATTCCCTCCAGTGTTTGTCGTCTACAAGGGACTACTGTTGTTCATCCCATGCAGGTTTCGGGCCTCGGGGTGTTCCACATTACCCGGGTAATCCTCACAGCCCATTTCTATGGGCCGGTCCTGGGAGCCGTACATTGTACGACATTGTAGGCAATCTGCTTTGGCGTATTGCGCGCCGCTAGGTAGGTGCTTCCGGAGGGTCAGCAGTCTCGAAGCCCCGCGGAGTCTCGCAGACTAGGAGTCGACGCAGGGCCAATCCTGCCGACTGGTGTGTGCTCCTGATAGCAGCACTCCGGGCCTCCAATGCTCCTCCCTAGCTCTAGGTTAAGGCCTGGTGGTTTCCTAGGCAGAAGTTGGCGTATCTCGCGCCTCTGGGAAGGGATCTGCCGAAGGGTCAGCGACCTCCAGGTCCCGCGGAGACGCATCTCAACGCGAAGCCGAAGTCACCAACAGGCGCCCGCTCTCAATTGGCATTGGAATGGCAATTATTGCAACCAAAAACAATGAAAATAAAGTCAACTTTTGATTGTGTGTTATTGTACACTCCACAATGGATCCAGCCGCCACGACTCGCCGCGCAATTTAACACATTCCAACGCAGCCTAAGGGGACTCGGGAAGCTCGACAAGTAGACCTCTGAAAATTGTAATTCTTATTGTAATGCCGTTTGACTAATAAATTTATATTTTTTATTTTTAATAAATCATTTATCTGTCTAGGGATCATAATTTGTGCGTCCCGGCCTGTGCTCAGCAGTGGGACGTATACAGACCTTACATTTATTAGTTAGTTAGACAGCGATGGAGTTTCAATGTAAAGAGTTCCTTTAAACCTTGTGCCATGTTGCGCGCTTCCATGTTTTAATTGCGTATTTGTTTTTTTTGTGTTAAATAATAGAGTGGCAAAAGTTATTTAATAACCCCCTGAAATTAAATATTCCTATATAAAGCTTTATAAAAATTAAATTTAACCTTTTCATTTAAAATATACTTATATTCAAACTATGTTGAAAAAAATATTTGTATCAAAAAATATCTGGTTTCGATATTGTTGGTGCTGTTAGCCTATGCGGCTTTTGTAGCTTCATCGGTTAAGGGCTTGCGGCCTGAAAGTCCGTGAGTTGAAAAGCCGCAAAATAGGTATTAGAAAATTATTTACATTTGACGTACAATGTGCACACGTGGGAATAATTTTATATTTATTTATAAAACTGTAGGCACTCTACACTAGAACTACAGCCCACATGATGGTAAGTGCTTATTGCAGTCCTAGACAACTACGAAGGTCATCTACACAGACAGACTCCTGGGCTCTTCCTATAATCGTCGATCGTCATCGCAGCACCAGACTTCGAGCACATTTGACGCTGCTCGGTCTCTGGATGTTTTATGTCTGGTGTAAATTTGATGATGATTTTGTTAAAATGACACGTTTTCTTTTTTTTTTTTGACTGTATTATTACTAAGTGCCATTAAACAGCATTTGTTTGCCTTGGCACTGAACATACACAATCATAATGCATTTTTGTACAATGAAAGATACCTATGTCCAGTGTTAGACTTTTGCAGGCTGATCAAGATCAAGAAATGCGTCCAAAAAGTTACCAAACGAAGCAGTGAAAAATCTCGTTTTCCTAGGAATATTCAGAAAATAAGGAAGTATAAAAAACAGAAACAATAAACAAACCCATAACTTTAATGTTTTCTTTAAATGTTTCAGCAGATTACCCCCTTACCCCCTTAGAGGGTAATCTGTGATATATCACGATCAAATTGTATACATGTTTCGACGATAGCATAAGCTGAGTGATGGGCGTTTGCTTAACGTGCCCAACGTGCTACAAAACACGACGAACGTATTTTAATAAGAGTAATAGAGTTATACCTATACATACTTTTGTCGAATGTATTCGTCAAGTTGTTCTTTTTTATTTTGTTTTTCCATTAATAATAATTGACGTGTGCGGTGTGTACCCAATTTAAGTGTGTGGCATGTTTGCAGTAAACATTTCCTTCTTTCTTTTCTTTCTTTCTTTTACACTCATCTGAATAAATAAAGTATTGAAGAAAGCAATATATAGCTACATAATTCTACACGCAGTACATTCACAGGACAATGGACAGAATAAAGAGAAATAATGTTTCAAATATAAGCGACAGTAGCCTAATGGCAGGGCGTGGACCGCGACCTCAAAAAGGTCGTGGGTTCGAATCTACCATTCGACTACTGGCGTGAACCACTCGTAACACAAGCAATTAAAGCTTACCACGAGTGGTTAAGGGGAATATTAGTAATGTTTATAGCATTGTTAATATTCTTTAAAAAAAATGTAAGAGATCTAACGCCACATTCCAACACTGAATCGTTGTTGATTCTTTGAATATTTTGCTTTCAAAAAAAGAAAAAGTCACGAAGGAACTCTTTCTGAAAAATATATTATTACATATAAGGTTTTTAAGTTAATTTATATTGTTGGGGCTAAAATAAAATAGATAGAAAAATAAATAAAAAATAAGCGTATATTAAACTAAAGATAGCTAAAATCGTTTGATTATTATTAAATGTGATTTTTATGACCATGTGATATTTATTACCTACCACGTTTCTAATTTACCTACTTCATAAATTTCTGATTCTAACCCATGATTTTATCATAATATTTATTAATAAGAATATTTAATGAGATTTACTACACTACAAAATAATTTTTAAATACTTCGATGTGATCCTGCCATTACTCTTTATTTGTGTTTCTTTTGTGACGATAACACGGTTTATACACAAAAGAAATGTAGGTACCTACATAAATTTAGAAAGCGACCCTTGTGTACTCTACAAATGTAACTAATAAGTAAGATAGACAATGCTTCAACGCGTTGAAATTAATTTAGCTAAGTATTGGTAGGAACAAATTAACAATTTTACATTTTATCCAACATTTTTTTAATAATGTTCCGAACGTTCCAACTTTTAGCTGTATGCGAGTTTTTGTAAGCTTGCATGTCTAATTTGACCGGACTAGTTCGACTGGTCGACGTGTATTTGTGAAATAATTCGATAATTAACATTATACTATGGAGTGTAGAAGTAACACTCCATACATTATAACACTTAATTGTTTTAAAGGGGAGCTGCATAGAAAAATCTCAATGTGTCAAATAGAATAACCTATTTGCATAATAATTTGTTAAAACATGGAGATTAGAGAACAGGAGAACGATCGCGGTGTCAAATAGTGTCCCAGAAATATAGACAAAATAAGTGGGGCGCTGCGATCGCTAAGTTGTTTCAATAATTTTAATTGTCACAAATATTATAAATTGTTACATATTTAAATTATTAATTATTATTGATTTATTAATATTATCAGTATTTTTTATAATATTTCACCATTTTTAAATGTTTCTTTTTGTCAAAATTTTAAAAATTACTTCGCAAACACTACTTACCGACGGCAGCGCGGCTATAAATTCTACAAATTTTCAGGGACAGGCGGGCTATGCTTTAGCGCGTAGCGATCGTTCTCCTGTTCTCTAACCTCCATGTTTTAAATTTACGCGAACATTACACATTGAATATAACTATATATACGGATAAAATCTGTATACTATATAGTTTTATTCAACCTATTTACAATTGAGAAGCTCTGGCGCAAAACTCTATAAGTTTTTCTTTAAATTAAAATTAAATCCATGGCAATGTGCTTGTTTAATGTACACAATATTTACAGGAACGAAAGGAGTTAATTTTGGAATACAATGGAGTAAAATATGATGGATAGCATCCAGTTTGTCCATCACCAGACGAGTTTATGTATCATAGGGGTGATAATTATAATGACTGCAGTATAGTGAAAATAAAAAAAACGACTGCATAAATAACTAGAGAAATAATGTCACGACAGTATGTGTTCGAGGGCGTAGCTGTGATTGTATGAAATATACGAGTAGCGTGTAGGTAATTAATTGTAATGATGTTCTTCATAAGCTGCAAAAATTGCACGCTCGTTTCTTATTAATTTAATTAAGTATAAAATGTTCACCAGTTTAATAAGAGGTTAAAAGCTAAGACTGTTTAGTTGATTATAGATGTTTCGTATATTATACCCATTGTTTATTTTATCATCATTTACAAATATACAGTGACATCTATTATATAATGAAAACACTGTTACAATAAAGGTTGGGTCCAACAATCATGAGTTGCACACTAGATTTACGCAATTTCCGTTAGATGTCACTACTCCAAAAACCGTTGGTTTTTGTTTATAGGATAAGGGCGATAAACGAGCACACAGTCTACCTGATGGTAAGTAGTTGCTGCGGCCCATAGACATCCACATCAATCTCCAATCGAATCAAAATGCAGATGTGTGTCGAATCAAAATGTGATGCTCTTTTCCAGTAAAAAAAGTCTCCGGTTCTCTACATACGAAACAGCAGTGTTAAGTTGCTATTTTACGCTGGTATTCTGCGAGAGCGTGGTCTTTCCCGGTCGAGTCCCATTCGTGCTGCAATTATACTACTAATATAGCTGCAGTATGGCTCACCACAGAAAAATCTGAAGAGTTATAAAATTAATTAAAAAAATGCTGTACCTAGCATGAAGTGGTGGTTGAAAATCCATCATCTCACTTCGTCCTGTTGGTGATGTAGTGGTAAACTAGTAGATAGTTGAGTAATTCTCTCGAATAATCTAAGTGCACGTGTTTGTATTTATTATGGTATAAGTACTGTGTCAATTAAGGTAGCCCCCCTTGAAATATGGAGGGTATTTTACAAGCTAATGTTAATTATCTTAGATACAGAAATTTGACTAAAGTTGTAATTAATTTATATATAAAATAAAAAATAACTACGAACATTAAGTGTAAAGTTTATAATTAGACCTGTATATTTAATTTTATTTACAAAACTAATGCACGTGTTTACCGAAAATGGGGTGGTAAATTTATTAGAATAATTTTATTAAATGTCCCCTTTTCTTTTAGCTTGTCAAAAAGACTAATATAGAATCACATGATCATTTATTCCTTAATGGCCTGCTCTCACAGACGGCACGGCGTTACACAACGTAGCTAGGCACACTTCAGCATGCCGAACGATCCTGTGGCATTTTGCGTCATGCCGAAGAATCCTGTGCTATTCCGCGGCATGCCAAAAAATCCTGTGGAAACCCGCGTCATGACAAAAGAAGCCGCGCCCGGGCTCGCTGAGAACGCCGCCGCAACGGTTTAGATTCAATCTTGTTTCAATCACTTAGCACTCACATTCCTTTAACAACATGAGGTAACCTATGCATTTCACGTGATCCAGTGGCGTGCCGTGCCGTGGCATCTCATGGAATGCCGTGACGTGTCGCAGCATTCCGGGGAATGATGTGACGTGCAGCAGCATGCTGCGGTGTCACGCGAGGTGTTTTGGTTTATTCGTGTTGAAATAAAAGAATGTTAGTGCTTAATTCATTACAATAAGGTCGAACTTTTTTGACGAAATATGTTCGATCTCGTTGTAATGAATTTAGCATCCATGTCATGCTGTCTGTGAGCGCAGGCCCTAACGGGTCGCATGGTGGCGTTAAAACATCGGTGTGCGGCTTGCGGCATCATTGGCTAATACAGCACTGTTATTGTTGTAATCTTCGCCTAGAAAGTAAACCAGTAAACTTTGAATTTGTGGTGTTTGAATTGAATTGTTTGGTGGGCAATGTAATGTTAAATTTTAGGGGACAGCATTTTGGTAATGAAAATCTAGTTCCGCCTTATGTTTGTATCGATGCTAACAAATATCTCAAAAAGTACGAAATTAACTGTTATCGAATACTATTGATTAAAATGTTACGAACACGTAGAATCGAAAGTTATGAAAATAGATACACGAAAGTAATGTTTTTTTTTTACTCTTATCCCTGTTCTTAGATAATATAGCTACTAATATAGCTAATATACTACTAATATAGCTGCAGCACGGTTGTACCATGTTTATTTTAAACTAGATTACCAATTAGCTGGTAACTTGAAAATTTGAATATAGCTCAAATTCGGATTACAATGCAAGAATAAGTAAAGAGGAATTGACTATTAACTTGTTAAGCTACATCTGATATCTTTTTCGCGTAATAAACAAAATTTACGGATAAAATGTGATTTTAAATTTTATATTATCTTTATATGTATAACGTCTTTATTTTTCATCCATTGACAGTGTACGCGTGTTATTAGTCCGTGCTTCACGTAGTAGGGGTCATGGGGGTTCAGTCGGGTTCAGTAATTTTATGCGAAGCACCTAGGGCAATAATTATTATATTCTTTGGATGCAACACTTTAGTATATTTCCCTAATATTTATCTACTGTATTTTCTTTTCTAATTATTGGCTATTTGGGAGCTAAATGCGGGCCTATTCTCAATTGTATACTGATCGATGGTACCAGTGTGACAATGATAGCAAATATGTATATAAAACAATTAACCTTAAATCTCGCCCCGTTAATTTATTAAAATATCAAGTATCTATATGTAATAAAATCGAAAAAAGATATTTTACAGCGAACGCCCTAAAACCTTTTATCCTTAATGTCTTTACTACCGATATAGATTATAAAAGCGTTTAATTTTTTAAGCGCTATCTCCATAAATTATCTGTTTACACATTATCTAAAGAGTTTATAAGCGAAACTGACAGCTGCGAGGAACATTCGCATTCTTCCACCGCAATTTATTTATAATTAAGGCAAGTCGCAGCAATTTTAGACAATTTTGTAACCAATATGAGGACCGCACACATGAGCGTAGAGGGTAAAAAAAGGAACCCGAAAAACACGTGCAAGAAATTTATAAAATCAACATCTGCGAAATCGGACTTTTTTACTAGAATTTCTTTTGGTGTAAATTTAAAAAAAATCTTATGTTTTTTAGAGATCGCGTATCGGATAGATTCGGAACACGTACCTGTGTGACGTAAAGAATAAGCAATCATACAGGCTGTTCTTTTTACTTGATACTGTTGTTATAATATAATATATGTATTTATATAATATTTGTAAATGTTTTGACTATTTATGATATTTTAAAATATTAGGTGATTATTTTTAATACAAATATAGTGCACTGGATAAATACCAGTCAATCATAAAAAAAGAAAAGATAGAATAGATTTCTCAAGTTTGGTTTTCTCAAAAAGTATATTAATTTTAGTTTCAGTATTTAAATCTTGACCATGTTCTAACATTTTCGTAAATTGCTAATTTTCTTAAATTATGAAATGTTGTTAAATTTCCTAAATAATCATATCTTTGAAAACGGGAAGACTAATCTTTTTTATATGCTAGGATTTTTAGAATTTTGATCATAAGTAATTTGAAAATGCTTGGCAGTATAGAATAACATCAAACATGTCAAAGAAAAAAAAGTCCGCCAACATGCAATGAAGTAGTAATACGCTCTAAATGTTTCATAACTCTCTCAGAAATGAATGAATAGGAGTGAAAGTAAATAATATAAGTAAATATAAAAAAAAGTATAAGTGAATGAGTTTGAGGAACAAGTTTTTGTCCGAATGCCAAGTTCAACTGTATGGAACCTTGCTAGAAAACAAACACCTGCTGGTGAGTGCTATGTGGTTAAGGTATATCTACTCGAAAATGCTGAAACTAGGTCACACAGCCTAGTAATAGAGGGCATCAGCACCAGTGATGGTGATTGGGTGATGTTGCCAACCGCCACCTGTCCAGCGTGGTGAATACGAGCAAATCTTTCAAGTTGGCATCTTCATGAAAGGGACTTAATTTAACTGTGTGTGTGTGTTGGATACATTAAGGGAATGCAGAATGTACCTAATTTTGTAACCACCTGTATTGCTACGGATTTTTGATATCGCAGGTAAGGCAAAACTTTTTTTCTAATAAAATGATTCCTCAAAAGCCTTAATTATCTGGCACGAGATCGCGCTGTTTTTTATAAATTCGAACCAGCCCTCGCACGCCATTTGGCAGAAACATAGTTCTGTGTGTTTTTTAAAATAATGCTATGACTATAAATTAAAAACATAATGATCGCAATATGTGATAACTTATGTAACATGATCCTTATTTTTTAAATAAAAATGAATAATCGGTTCATTCATTACAAGTTAAAAATTCACTAAAAATAGAGGGTTTATTGCTATGGTAGCTTCGCTTGATACGCGGGCTAACCACAGTTGTTTTGTTATCTCTGCTCTGTCATCTCTTAAGATACTCATAGGACGATGTAATATGGCAGTGGACACACGCACACAGCTAAATAATCTCTTAACAAAGATAAATTCTTCAACTCTAACTAGGTACGTCTAAGTTCGATCAAGATCGGTTTATAAATCCCAATCGACTAGGTAGTAATCGAGAAATGAGAGCTCTTGTTATGATGATCCATAGACCCATTGGTATTTGCGGGTTCTCGTGGTGTGTTGGTTTAAAGTCACTGTAGTTGGGGGGGGGGTTTTGGGGTTTCATTGTTAAGAGAATCAAATATTGTTTAATTTTTTTTTATAGGAGAGGGGGCAAACGAGCATGCGGCTCACCTGATGGTAAGTGACTGCCGCCGCCCATGAGCAACTGCAACACCAGGGGAATTGCAGGTGCGTCGCCTGCCCTTTAAAAAGGAAGAAGTAAACTCTTACCTTGAAGGTCCATAAGTCGTATCGGCCTGGAAAAATTTCTCGTAGTATTGGATGCCACAAGAAAGTTGTGCGAGGAAGAAAACTTCTTTTCATCATCAATCTCATATCATCTTAATTTTTGGGCGATTTTCGCGTTGCACCAGCAAGCCAGCCATTGGAATTAGAAGTTCTCGGTGTCGACATATCGAGTGACGTTGAGTTTTGTATGTATATCGTATGTGTATCGAGTGTGGAAGTTGGAAGTAAAGACCAAAACGGCCTTAACAGCTGGAATGCTGTATAGCGTGGGAATATTTGATCCACTTGAAACACAAACGTGGCAGACTGGTAGTTGTACAGGAGTTTTGGCTACTTTATGCTTAGTGGCTGCAGTGAGGTACCTACGGTCCGCAGAATATAAATGGGTTCCTAAATTTTCTGCATCGTAGAGCCGTAGTAAAGCAAGCTGCATAATATAGATATGGGCAGATTATTAGCATGTTTGGTTACAGTATTTAACACAGTACATATCGTTAAACAGTATCGTTTTGCGTTTTATGTTTGTTTATTTTCTGAATTAATGGCTATACTGTATTACAAAAGTTCATTAATTTTTAGTATTTTATGTATAGTGTATATATACAGACCTTTAAAACTTTATTTAAAAAAAATAGAAAGTCTTTATAATCTATCGAGATCAGTGTTTTCTTTGTATTAATAAAGTTGCATACGCATATAATATTTATAAAACAAACAAAAATTTGTTTCGTGCAAGATTCGAACCCTTGACTTACAAATAAACGCTAAGTGACTGCGTTACCAAGATGTCACAGTGTAATTCCACAGTTAAATGAGTCATAAATAAAATCTCTTTTCTTTAACATTCTTTTTCATCAGGCCTCCCTAGCCAAATAGAGTGTAGGATATCTGCCATAGTTTCCTCGCTAGCCAGACGGGTTGCTAACCATAATTTAGGTATTACTATTTTGATTTGTTGTCAGCAAAATATTACCGGCTATCTTATGATCAATGACGCTTTGTCGCCCTTATTGATATCCACTGTACGATTTGAGTAATGGATTTTGTTGTGCCACCACTACACGGCATTTTTTTTTAAATTAAGATTTTTTTAGGATTGAATGAGATTAATTAATAATTACTTCATTAAATGAAGATGCCGATATAATTTTTTAAGCTATTGCATAGCTTCTATCGCGGGCCTTGAGCGCGGGGACCGAATCCAGAAATTCCGTAACGAAAAAAAACCTCACGCTCCCCACTCCGACGGGCACGGAGGTGTGGCGTTGAAAGCCGTGCATCGTCTAACGTCGTTTCAGTTCGGCAGACTTCGGCACTCGGCAGACTTCGGCACGGTGTTTGTGTGCGTGCGACTAGACGTATGCGTGTACACTAGCTGCTAACTCAATGATAAAAATTCATGAATAACCTACATGTATTGTAATATAATAAAAATACTTTAAACAATATTAACTTCTCATTTATTCAATAAGAGAAAAAAAATTGTTTTCTTATCGGTCACCACGCTCAAAAAGTGTAACTTGATTTAATATCAAAGACTTAACTGCATAAATAAAATAAATAAATAATTATAATTGCATAAGTTGATAAAAAATGCTATGCAATAGCTTTACCGCGGCAGTCACAGAGTGCCACACGTATTTTTTAAATATAAATTTTTACTTCTGCTGTACGGTCACCATTTGTCACCAAACGATTGCGAATCAATAATACGTGGTAAAGCCACGCTGCAGCTATATTTACGTTGTAGCACGAATGGGTCGCCTCGACCGGGGAAGAACCACGCTCTCACGGAATACCAGCGTAATACTGCTGTGTTTCGTATGGTGAGTGTAGAGATCCGGAGACCCTTTTTACAGGAAACCAAGCATTCCATTTTAGTCCTCAGGGCTCGTTTGTCAGCCTTATTTTATAAAATAAAAATAGACAAACGTAGATGCGTTGTGATCCCTAATGACTAAGATAAAATGTCTTGTTATCATTGGGTGCGTTTGGCAGAAAAAAGCGCTAGCAAGCGCTTGTAAGCAAAATGGCGATCGTAAGCGGTAAGCGCTGTCAAATCGTAAGTAGCTATTTTCCTCTAGGACACGAAGTTAGTTTTAACCGGGGAGCCTAACCTAATTTAAATATATGTTTGTAAAGTATTCGTATTAAAAACTTACCAATCATGAATTTTAATAACATGTATATGTTTATTCATGTCCTTATATTACTTAAAACTAATATTCCACAAAAACAGCTTATAAAATCTACTTCAAAACAAACAAATTAAATAAGCAAAATGGCGGATTGTGTCAGCGCTACTGAAGTTAGCAAACGTGTCCTGACCGAAAACTGTTTAGTTTCGCTCGCTAGTGCTTTTTTCTGCCAAACGCACCCATTATAACTAGATTAATTATCTGGTAGCACTCATTTCATCTCCTTTTTTCTCTTTCATACTTCTTACGCACTGCTTTGTTAAAGGCCATATACACATAATAGAGATTTAGCATTTACATATTAACGATAGAGCGAGCGAAAAACTACACAAATGTGTGTACTGATGGGTGTTTACATAACTTAATCAATTCATTCAAGATCGAAACTTGAAAATTGAAAAGGGAAGTTTTTAAAAATACTTTTTATTTTAACTATAGTACGTGAGGTTATCCGGTTAATATAGTCACTTTCTTATAACTCTAAAACTACAGCCTTGTTTACATAGATGGCTTTGTGATACGATAACTCTTCATCAGTTAATCGAATAATAAAGGGTCAAAAGGACGCTTGACACTTGACTTTATAGTAAATATTTTAGTCGATTTTAGTATTGCGTAACGTAGTTAGGTTTTTTAAGTTGATTTTTCGAAGTGTTCCTAATTATTGCCAAAGCTTAATAGCGTTATACGTGGTAGAGCCATGCTGCAGTTATATTAATAGTATAGTTGTAGCACGAATGGGTCGGCTCGACCGGGGAAGGACCACGCTCTCACAGAACACCAGTGTGAAATAGTAGCTTAATGCTGCTGTGTTTCGTATGCTGAGTGTAGAGAACCTGAGACCCTTTTTACGGGAAACGAGGCATTCCATCTTAGTCCTCACGGGTGACAACGCATCTGCATTTTCATTTGTAATTGAGGATAGATGTAGATATCTGCGGGTCGTAGCAACCACTTACCATCAGGTGGACTGTGTGCTCGTTTGTCACCCTATCCTATAAAAAAGCTATTTCTTTTTTAATATGTAAGTTATAGTATACGACTTTGTGTTTTTCTATCTGCCCTCTTCCTAGTTTTGAATTTATAGGGCGGTGAAGCTTAAGATGATCATATTACCCTCATATACCTTAAATATTAATGTTCGATATATTAAATAATACGCGATGTATTTTATTTTACATATCAGATACATGTTAGAACTTAATTGTATCCTAATTCTTAATATAAACACGTTAAGCTAAAAGAACTGTTAACAAATATGCAGACGAAGGACCACCCGTCTTCCAGACGCTAGTCAACAATATTACGGCCTACGCTTGAATTGTTGATAGTCTCCGTTGCAATACCGGGAACGCCGGGATGCATAACTATTTATTGTTTATTTTATATAGCTTCATTATCAACTAATTAATTCACAGGGTAGTAGGACACCCTTTTTGACTACGAATCCGCCTAAGTAGATACCATCCTCTTAGTATTTCTGCCACCAAAAGCACTGCTTGCACTGCCTCGTTCAGATAAGAAGGGAATAGAGATGTGTAGAGAACCGGAGACCCTTTTTACTGAAATCGAGGCATTTCATCTTAGTCCTCACGGGTGACAACGCATTTGCATTTTGATACTTAATCGAGGATAAATATGGATGTCTATGTGCCACAGCATCCACTTCCATTCAGGTGGACTGTGTGCTCGTTTGTTACCCATTGCTATAAATTGAATAGAGCACCTGTACAATTAAAAGCCGGGAGGTATCGCAGCTGCAGTCTTCTTTATTTGATGTTGTTTGCATTTATCCATGGGCTACCACTTATCATCAGATGGACTTTTAGTTAGCTCGTCACTTCAATTTTATAAAAAGCGTCTCCCGTTCGCATCAGTCACCGTAAGAAACACACCAGCGTTAGGCTGTAATTTTTTCGCTAATACTTATCACGTGAGTGATATATAAAACTACAAAAATAAAGGATATAAATTAATTAATTAAACGACATTACAATATGAGTTACAACTTAGGTGTGATTGTCCGGGTTTCTCGAGTCCTAAAAATATATGAAATAATAATAATCTTTTGTTTAAATAAAAGTACAAGAATAAAGTGAAGACTCTGATCCCCAAACTAGACGAGTCTGTATCTTATGGATCAGCGGCCTTTCCCAGTGTTGTGACAACAGTATTAATTAAGTATCTATTAATATTGAATTAATAACTAATTAAGTAAGCTTAACGTTTTTAAGTAACTAAATAGCTATTTAAATGGTTTTATTTACAACTAAAAATGGACTGCAACTTAAACTGACGAAAGTAATTTATATTTTATACAATCGTAGGTATATTAAAATTAGTTTGTAAATTGCATTTTGTAATATAACTTAACACATTTTAGGGAACTTTCTTCTTTGGCGCTGCCCTGTATCGGCGAAATACTAGCCCAGAGGGCTAGAAAAGGGGAGCGAGAAATATTTCTTTGTATTTTTCAGAAACCCATAGCACGTGGGATTTGAAGTTTTATTATATATTAGACTCCAGACATTGCAAATGTGAAGAGATCAGATTCTTTATGCGGCATCAATTTCATTTTTCCACAAAACGCAGCACGTTTTTCCCCTACGTACTTTTGTCCAAATGGGACATGACATGCTGGTATTTTTGAGGGTATGGTATTCCGAAGATCGAGCTTATCCATTTGTGCTGCGATCAAAATATAGCTGTGGTTAAAATATTTTTAAATTAAATGTTACAATAATTAAATGTTAACATTAAATTAAAGATTTCCTGGCAGTAAAGTTGACTGTTTAGCAGGAAGTTGATAGGCAAGCGCTACACAGATATAGTCATTTTTGGCTCACTGCCAACTCTCGTAATAGGTTTGAATGTATATTTGCTCATTAGTCGTTGTACGCGAACATTATATTATATTTGTAATTCAAGCGAGCGATTTTGCAGAACTATGTTTGTATTGTGTTAAAAATAAGTCTACTTAACTATGGAAAATTGTCGTACTAAGAACAGTGGTAGAATTGAAGTAACGACCTGCATTCATAGTTAAGCTATAGAGTTCAGTCCATATTATCGTCTATGGTAAATATGAATAAATTCTTGATGTAAAATTAAGCACATAGTGAAAAGAATCGTTGCCTACGCTACACTGTACACTTGAAAGAACATGGGTTAGTTTTATTACAAGGCAACGTATCGGTGAATATTGGCGGATTTCCCCCGAATGGGTTCTGAGTTACTTCTTAAAAAGAGAGAGGCGGGTCTCTGCCCTAGAGAGGGTACCACCGTGGGGCGACCAGCGCTGGTGTGGCCGTGGACGTGTGCGAAGGCAATCTCATGGCGACGAAGGTGTTTTAGTCGGTGCAAATCCAAATGACCCGTCCTTATTTGTCCTTGTTGAAAACAAAATTAAACTGTCAGTTACATTCCATGGCTTCCCACGTGATAGATGAATAGATTAAAAAATTGATTGAGTTGAACAATTGATATTTTCAAAAGTTATCGTGTTTACCCTTCCATGCGTACTTGAAAATATCTACACCATAATAAGCGACAATAGATTTAAAAAATAAGTTTCAGCAATCATTGTCTTTCTGACAATGTGCTTTCTATATCACTTATATGTTTAATATAAGTGATATAAAAAGCACATTGATACAATATGACTACCTCGTTGGTCTAGTGGTTGTAGTAGTGCGACTGCTGATCATGAGCTGGTTCGATTCCTGGGTCGGGCCAAAAAATAATTATTGAATTTTTCCGTCAAGAAATTCTCAGTAGTTGCACGGAGTCAGGTGGTAGAGCCATGCTGCAATTATATTAGTAGTATAGTTGTAGCACGAATGGGTCGGCTCGACCGGGGAAGGACCACGCTCTCACAGAATACCAGCGTGAAATAGTAGCTTAATGCTGCTGTATTTCGTATGGTGAGTGTAGAGAACCGGAGACCCTTTTTACTGGAAATGAGGCATTCCATCTCAGTCCTCACGGGTGACAACGCATCTGCATTTTGATTTGTAATGGAAGATAGATGTAGATGTCTATGGGCCGCAGCAACCGCTTACCATCAGGTGGACTGTGTGCTCGTTTGTCAGCCTATCCTATAAAAAAAAAAAAAAAAAAAAAAAAAAAAGTTGGCGGTGTCTCACCCCCGTGCCTTGGAAAGCACGTAAAGCCGTTGGTCCTGCGCCTGATCTCTCTTCGGTCGTGTCGGTATACCGTCCGATCGTATTATGAGAGTGACGGAATAGAGAGTGCACCTGTGTTTGCGCATACACTTGGGCACTATAATCGTGTCCCGCGCCGATGGCTAGTCTGCGTTGAGGCTGCCGCCGTGGCCGAAATTCGGTTTCAAACGACAAAACGTTGGATTCTTGATTTTTAGGCGCTAGTAAAACATACTTACACGCTTTGCGCTTAAGACATGCAATATTTTTGCGGAGTAGTCACTCTACAGCTAGATATTAGTATATTATTCAGTTTACCCATCTTAGAATACATAATAACGTGTGCATGTGAAGGAAGATTGTTTCCATTGAGAAATTATAAATCTGCTAAGCTTTGCATCATTACATTGGACATTTAATAATTTTTAATTTAATTCACAAGAATAAGATCTACATTCTGATACTTCATAAAAGGTATGTGCAGGTATTGATGGAACATTGTGGTGGTCCAATATAAGTTGAACTGTATGTTTGTTTGTGAAAGAAGGTACTCACTGCAAATTAGTGGAGAAGTCGATGCAAGGTCCGCAAGGAACGTAGCTATTTTTTTTGAAGATATCGGTGCACTTTGCGCCCTGCGTAGATTACAACGGTACCCACGTTTTTCAACAATCAGAGATCTTTTTTAATTTTATTTATGTACACATAAATATAATGTATGAAGAGCCGTGGTAGCTCAGTGGTTAACGCTCGCTGTAAATATAACAGAACGCTAGTAACCCGGGTTCGATCCCCGCCGGCACCAATGAAATTGTTAATTGCAATTTTAAGTGCTGATTTACCACGTGCTCGGCGGTGAAGGAAAACATCGTGAGGAAACCTGCATGTCTGAGGAATAACAAAAAAAAATAATTCGAAGACATGTGAAGTTCGTCAACACGCATTTGGGCAGCGCGGCGGACACTTCCTTGCCCTAAACCCTCTCAGAAATGAGGGGAGGCCTGAGCCCAGCAGTGGGACGTATATAGGCTGTAACTTTACTTTTTTTATGTACACATAGAGATACAGAAACAGTCGCTTAATAGGTTCGTACAAAGGTTCTGATTATTCTATAATTTTCTGAAATGTCTTCCAGTAGATCCATAAAGGAAACATATAAAATTGCACACTTAGTGCAATGTATGTAACATTACTACTACTAATGATAAATAATATACAAAATGTATAATTATATTAAATAATAAAAACTCTGGGGTGGGGGCGGGGAGCAAATAGTAGCTAAATGCTGCTGTGTTTCGTATGGTGAGTCTAAAGAACCGGATACCCTTTCTACTGGAAACGAGGCATTTAATCTGAGTTCTCACGGGTGACAACGCATCTGCATTTTGATTTGTAATCGAGGATAGATGTAGATGTCTATGAGCCGCAGCAACCACTTACCATCAGGTGGACTGTGTGCTAGTTTGTCACCCCATCCTATAAAAATACACGATAATTGCTTCTTATCTTTTATCAGTCTTAAGTTTTCCTCATATACATAAATAATCGTAATCAGTCATCATTTATTTATTTTATATAGAATATTGGTGATAAATGGTCCAACGGATGATAATATAATCCCAGAAGAATCAAATTTAGATGAGTGGTCACTTCAGTAAAAAAGCGTCTCTAGTTTTGTGCCATACGTATATATATATATATATATATATATATATATATATATTATATATATATATATATATATATATATATATATATATATATATATATATATATATATACTTATAACAGCAGCAGTAACCTTCTATTTTATTTACACTGGTATTCTGTGAGAGCGTGGTCCTTACTCTGTCGAGCCAACACATTTGTGCTAGTATATCTAAAATATAAATTCCAAACACCAACGACTCTTGTCATTGCATCTGCTTTTTGGCATCAATTCGACACGTCATTAGCCACATGCTATCTTTCGAATCTACTGAAATTAATTTCACTGTGTTCTGTTGAAACATAAAGTAAAAAATAAATGAAAAAATTCAAACGGCATCGGTGTTTCCGTAAAAAATGAGAGTTCGCGAGCACGTGCCTTGGTTTGTTCCACCCTTACTTTCTCATCTCCGCTGCGTATTATAATCCGAACAATTGTTGGGCAAATTAAGAAAAAGTTTTCGTTTCTACGAAATCTTTGAATGGATAACCGGTTGGAATATGTCTGAAATGCAAAAGTATTTTCTTTAACATTTTAATTGTGTTATAAAGTTACGTTCGTTTTTTTTTAATTTTGAGGAAGCTTTAATGTTTTTTTTATTATTGAAAGGGTGAAAAACGCAACAGTAAGAGAATTTTCTCTTGGTTTTTTTAGCTGCAACATTTGTTTTATTAGCTGCTAAGCTTTTGAAGAATGTATTGTTATTAGACCATAAATATTTTGAGCCTCTTGAATAATATTATAAGACAACGGAAGATTTTATCGCAAGATTAAGATAAAGTAAAAAAAAATACATTAAAGTGTAGTTGCGGTGTAAGATAACTACTGCCACATATCGTCCCGTGCGTGCCGTAAGAAGCGAAAGAAGGATACTGAAACAGGAGATGGGCAGCTGAATCTTTCTGAAGAAAACTCAAAATTTCAAAAAACTGCGCATGCCAACTCGTTCACACTTGGCAACTATGGCCAAATCACATTAGGGGACATATGGGGGTGGGCCTATTTTTTTTGCGCCCGAAGCAAATATGGGCAACCCTCCGGAAAGCGGGGGGAGGGAGGCGGTAAATGCTCATAGCATACCACGCAGCCGGCTGCGTGGTTATGTGGAGACTTTTACCCACTAAACACCGCCTTTTAGGGACTGGCTTAACGGTCTAACTATAGATCTCAAAGCCGTATACGAACGCGACCCTCCGTGGCAGAAAGGAGGGCGCAAGCGGCGAAAAGCCGCTTAGACGAGTGCCTAACTAAGGCAGATTAAGGGATGTGTTATGTAGGCTCGGCCTGAGCCGCCAGGAGGCAGTTCAGGTCAGCCTAAAGCTTATTGGGGGGGGGGGGGGTCCGAGAGAGAGTTTCTCGGTCTGCGCACACTATAGCGAGTGTGGATAGGGGCTGCATAGGCAGCTGTCTCACGAATGAGATGATTATGGTGGGACTCTGAGGCTTTGAAAAATCTCTCAGAGAGTGATTTAAGGAACTGCTGGATTGTTGGGAGCTCTAAGTCTCGGTGTAGGTCGGCATTACGGACATAATAGGGCGAGTTAGTGGCCCTACGACAGAATAGATTTTGAACTATTTGAAGTTCATTTATAGCTTTGGGCTTAGCATGTGCAAAAATGGGGGGACCGGTAGGCCTATGTTCAACAGGGGATCTTTATAGGTTGGAATTGGAATGGAATTATAATTATTAGGATGGAAAAAATATAATAGTCACTAATCAAGTGCCATCTATTTAAGATAGGTACAAAACAGATAACACACAATTTGACAGATACTAACTTGTTAGTTAAATAAATAAAATGTGGAATGTCCGCAATATTCTGTCGGAGTGTCAGCTAACCGCGGAAGTGCCCGCAATATGCCGCCTCTTCCTGTCTTTTTACCTTCCTTGCCAAATTAAGTGCTTTATCAGGTTTTTTAAACTTTTTTCTAGCAGGCGTAATTTGACGGCTGGGACGTATGGCTCGTGCTTCATCCAGCTGCCATATCAGTAACTTTTGCTTTCTCGGTTTTTTTTTAATTTGCAAAGTTTAGTATTATTTTAATAGGCTTTTTTTGTTTTAAAGACCATTGAGAGTTCACCTTCTTACCTATATCTGTCACTATGAAGCAGCTTATATATACAGCTTCAGAACAGAGGGATTCAGAGGTAACTTTGAATCCATAGTTTTCTTTCTATTTACACTCATGATAAAGTACCTAAAACGTAAGGCCACGTCGACGTTTAACGTACACATTAAAACATAAATTGTTATTTATTTTTCAATACAGCCTAAGTTCACTGCTGAACATAGGCCTCCCCACAGTTGCCTCAGGAGACATTGTGGCCTCTTACGACACCCACGGGACGATATGGGGTGGTGGATATTCATATACTACCGCTACATGATAACTTCTTTTGAGCTGACTTAAAAAAGGAGAAAGTATGGCATGTTATAAAATAGCTTCGTTAATTATAAAACGATTTTAGTGATGCTATTTTTCTAAAATATGTTATACTCCTTCTTTATAGAATAAGGGTGGCGAACGAGCTAACACAATACACATGATGGTAAGTAGAGGCTGTGTCCATAAACTTCTACATCTATCCTCGATAAGGATCAAAATGCAGATGCGTTGTTACCCCTGAGGTCTAAGAAGATGGAAAGCTTCGTTATCAGTAAAAATGGTTTCCCGTTCTGAACTTACCACACGAAAGTGCAATTATTTTACGAGGGTATTCTGTGTGGTTCTTCCCCGGTTATGGTAACCCATTCGTGCTACAACCGTGATATAGATGCAACATTACTCAATACGATAAATTTGAAAAAACAAATGCACCGCTAATGGTGGCAAATGTAGGATTAATTTTTTAACGACGAACGAGTATTTGGACTTTAATACTGCTTTGAACTATAAGTTAGCACCGACTTCTGAAACTATAATGTGAATATTATTTTACCATCATTTAATATTACTTCTTTCTAATAATTTTTCAACTATTTGAGTTCTACAACATCGATTGTAACCAAAGAAAATAGAGTTAACTTTCTGTATTCGCCCCAATCGAAAGATCTGGATTGTTTTGGCTATCTAACCAGTCTATGCACTAAAAAATCAGTGATTTTTACCATGGTAGATTTTTGGAACTTATTTAACTTTTTTTTATTATTTTTAATTATGCGGTAAGATCAGTGGTGTTTTTTTTAGAAATATGGTTGAAAAACGAGCATACAGTCCACTTGATAGTAAGTAGATGCTGTGGCCCATAGACACCTACATAAGAATCAAAATTCAATTTTTTATACTCTGTGGAATAAAAAGGGATGCTCTCGTTAACAGTAGAAAGAGTACTCCGGCTCACCATACCGTCCCATTCGTGTTGTAATCATAATGCGCTGCATTTGGTTCTATTACGAAAAGGTAGCATAGGGTGCAGGCATACCTAAGGAGGTTTCATCATCGTCATCATTATTACGACTCATCACAAGTCCATTGCTGAACATAGTCCTCCCCTTCGGAATGCTACAAAGCACGGTCTTTAGCCACCGGAATTCATCGACTTCTTGAATTTCTTACCAGGTCGTCACTCCATCTAGTGGAGAGCCGCCCTACACTTCGCTTAGCGGTACGATGCTGCCACTCGAGGAACTTTTTTCCCATTGGTTGTCGGTTCTTCGAGCTCGGCTCGCTCGAGGACGGCGTGTTGCTATTTCTGTTTACTGGTCTACTAAGGAAGTCTAGGCGACGTAAATACACCCATCTGTAAGCGGAATACAAGCTTTATGTTTTAAAACAAGCATTTTGTTTTTTCTTAGTGTGCTCACAGATCAGAAAAGAAATATAGATGGAGCGACGCGTTGTTTCATTTGACGCCGAAACCAGGCTCAACTTCTTTACACGAACTTTCGCACACATCTTTCTTCTTTTTAGCTTAAGGTAAGACCTTAAAATTCAACTGCTTGCATCTAAAGCCATGTTATTTGTTGCTAATGTTATATCAAATGCATATCTGTCTGTGAGTCCGTGTTCTCTCAATATGTTGAATGTGGTTTTAGCTTAGTTTTGGTGTCACATGTTATATACGCAGCGCTCTGTTTATCTTGCTTTGTTAGTCTGAGAATAGGGCAGATGAAAATGATATAAAAAATCACTGTCCACTCAAAAGAGTCTATTTGCACAGTTCGAAAACATAACGACAAAATAGCAAACACACCTTCCCCTACCGTCCATAGCTTAACTAAATCGCGTAAATAAAAAGTCAATAGAATTTTTTATCTGTTCCGCAACTAGAGGAAGTTTGGCACATGCCATGATTGAAAAAAACAACAGAATTATACCCCCAAAAAACTTCGTATTTTATATTTGTTCTGTGCACTTTTTAGTGAGTGTTTTTATACTAACTGCATAGTTATAGCCTGTTTTTACATTGACCAGATGTTGTATGCAGATGACATTTTTTGCATAATGCGATTTTTAGTGGTTTATTTGTAGATAAGGTAATTTTGACGGCAGATGTTATGCTTATCGTAGACGCTGATGTTAAATCGAAATATGGTTCTAAAATATTAATCAAATAAGTTTACTAATAAAGTTTTACAATAACTTTACTATATTACACCATGATTACTTTATTAACTAGGCGATCTATGGGTCTATGGGAACCTTAAAATAGCGCTAAGTATATTTGAAAGTACAGTGACACAGGGTCAGTCTCACCGTGACCAATGCAAGAGATTGACTCTGCAATCACGAAGCTTGCTTCCATTTTATTTTGTGGGTGACGTAAAATGTGACTTAGGAAATGCCTAATGGCTGAATATTATGTCACCTTCAACTATCCGGTGTCATTTTTCAATCATCAATCTTCTGTCAAATGTGTGATATACATTAAATTCCCCATAATATCGTGCAGAGGATTCATACCTGTATTGTGGATCCAAAATCAGGGCTGGCCCTAACTTTTTTATGGCTATCAGATTCAGAAAAATGGAGTCTCGGCCCCACAATTTAGTAGGTACATGATAAACATTGACAATATTCCCCAGAGCTTTATAAAATATGAAGGCGTATTTTAACACTGCCTTGCCTCTTTTTCTGAAGTTATTATTAAATGATTTGGCTTAAATTTTGTAATTGTGGTATGGAATCGAGTTAAAGAGCGATTATAAGTGGCAGTAAATTGTTACCTAATTTCAAATATTTTCCCGTGCCAAAAGCATCAATAGGGACTTGCATCTTACTTATGATCCCTTATTATCGTAAATTTTATACGTATTTTAGTTTAAAAGCGGACCATTTTGTGATGCAGGCGATGGCCGACGAATTTCGCGGAAATATTGGGCATTTAGAACAAATCATGCGAGGGACGATGTGTTTAATAAAATAAAATATAATTGCTATTCAAAAACAAATAATTCGCGGGCCCGCGGCGAATGGAATCAAAAGCTTTTCGATTTGAATAAATCAATCTCTTATAGAACTGCATCGATATACAGGTTCACGAAACTTAAGCATAGCCTAGACATTCGGGAAAGACTTTTTGTAATATGCGTAAAGCATGTACTGGAAACAAAATCCCACACACCACACTGGACATTAACTTGCCAGCCCAGTGTGGCAAGTGGGAAAATTTTCAAAAATACACGTTCTTTATGCAGTTTTGGAAAGGCCTACGTCTAGCAATGGATTAAAAATGCTGATAGCGATTACAACGACGATGAATTCAAAACAATAAGTACGTGTAACATTTCGGTGCGGTTGGAGTATTAAAACTTATTAATATTAGTCAATATTAGTATTTATTTAACTTCTATTATGCGTTTTTCTGTTATTTTAATGGCTTTTATAGTTATTCCTTAGTTGTTTTGGATTTATTAATATATTTTTACTCATTAATAAAATATTCATATTATCAGTTAATTAATAATAATTATCACAAGCGTTAGACAATAAAAAAGTAAAGTAAAGTTACAGCCTATATACGTCCCACTGCTGGGCACAGGCCTCCTCTCATTTCTGAGAGGGTATTAGGGGCAAGGAAGTATCCACCGCGCTGCCCCAATGCGTGTTGGCGGACTTCACAAGTCTTCGAAATTTTTTTTCTTATTTCTCAGACATGCAGGTTTCCTCACGATGTTTTCCTTCACCGCCGAGCACGTGGTAAATTAGCACTTAAAATTGCAATTAACAATTTCATTGGTGCCAGCGGGGATCGAACCCGGTTTGCTCGCGTACTGTGCAATTTACAGCGAGCGCTAACCATCTGAGTTACCACGGCTTTTAGACAATAAAAAAAGAAAAAGTAGAGAAGAACAGAATAACGTCTGAATAGTTTATATCTTTATAAATAAAATTCCAGCGTGCGTGTGTTCGTAATTCTTCTCCTTCTAAACGCCTTGACACATTTTGATGAAAGTTTTATGGAAATAGATATTCCCTAGATCATTCTTAGATATTAACACCAGGTAGGTGGCATTGTTGTTGAGACCCAGAATTCACCCGTGCGAAGCCTGGGCGCATCGTATAACGCATAATATACTCACGAAATACTGCAGTCGGTCGCTGCCTTTATAAATGCGTAAACTGCTTAGATGGACTATTTTATACGTGGTAGAGCCATGCTGCGGCTATATTAGTAGTAGTAGCACGAATATTAATAGTTGTAGCACGAATGGGTCGGATCGACCGGGGAAGGACTACGCTTTCACAGAATACCACCGTCAAATAGTAGTTTAATGCTGCTGTGTTTCGTATGGTGAGTGTAGAGATCCGGAGACGCTTTTTACTGGAAACGAGGCATTCCATCTTAGTCCTCACGGGTGACAACGCATCTGCATTTTGATTCATAATCGAGGATAGATGTAGATGTCTATGGGCCACAGCAACCACTTACCATCAGGTGGAGTGTGTGCTCCTTTGTCGCCCGATGCTATAAAAAAATGGACTATGGATTTTACCGAACGTTACTTCCATCGGAATAAAGATTTTAATTAACTGAATATCGTGCCTACATGTTTTATTTCAATATAATAAGAAATATTTCCGTTCTATACAAGTTAGAGCTTAAACCTTAATAAAATTTTTATATAAACAACCTTCAACTGGAAAAAAACGGCAAAGCTAATTTTAAATTTTGCTTAAAGCGACTGTAGCCAAAAATATGGAGTGGGATGTAAAATTGTAAAAAACAGTGATTGGTAGCTTGCCCTGTCCTCTATAAAATCAAAAACTACACATACTACTAGTCGTTTTTTTTCGAAATTCTAGTAAAACAAGTAAAACAGTTGGTACATTCTTATTCGTTATTAGACCTACATATACCATAGAATTAATAAGTCCTAGTAATATTTTAACAGATTATATTTTTAATAAGGATTATTATATCATTAATACCATGTGTACATATCTTTAAGAATCCAGTGTTTGCATCCAGCCTATATTCGTGCACTTTTTCGAAACATTTAGAGGTCGCTTTTTGAAGGGTTTTTTCTCCCGATCGACGCCAATTATGCACATTTTTGCCCATTCGGTTCGTTTGACGGCACCTCGAGAGCCGGATCGTCTCCGTTCAGCTTATGTGGACGGATTCCATCAAATAAAAATCTGCTATTGCTTTTTGTGTCGGTTTTTGTCGGGATATTGATGAGATCCCTCCAGATTTTGAAGGAATTCCTT
This sequence comes from Parnassius apollo, assembly GCA_907164705.1. NCBI lineage: Eukaryota > Metazoa > Arthropoda > Insecta > Lepidoptera > Papilionidae > Parnassius > Parnassius apollo. The sequence continues at coordinate 3,880,117 of CAJQZP010001060.1, read as the reverse complement.
CGGGAACGATGACGACAGACTCTATTGTGTCTGAGGTGCGCTGTATTAATGCGAACGATGCGATAATAGAGTACAGTTTTATGTATGTTATAGCAGTGTAGTACCAGGACGACACAGTTTTGCTTGGCGTTACAAAAAATTATCTCAGGGACGAAACCGATCTAGATAAACTTGGTAAGTAAAACATTATCTACATACAAAATTATCATCCAAATCGTTATTTGTATAAAAGAAATACCCACTTAAAGTACCGGATTATTAGTATTCCAAAAGCGTATATCAACGCAATTCTTTTCTTCTTTGTCGCGATGTGCGGCGGTGAAATATGTCTGCTCTCTGAGCACTTCTCGTGGTAGATATGATCAAATATCCAAAAAGATGAAACATCTCAAGCCGATCAGGAAGAACACTGTCGTCGATTATTCGGGTTGCTCTTCACTGGATGCGGTCTAGTTGAATGAGCTGGCAGTGGGACGTGTGAGACCAAACTTGCGTCTTGTGTTCTCTTTGTGCCGGTATGAAGTACTCTTCCACTCTAGTTAGCACGCTAAAATTATTTATCATAGGGCATACATTTAAATAACAGAGACCTATAATTTCCTACAGATCGAAAATTGACTATGGCGGTATATTTCGAATACTGTCGAAAGTAATTTAATTCGTAGGACATTATGGTATCACAAGTGTGAACGTTCATATAGAGGCGTTCCTTTGGCTTCGGTTTAGGCTACGTCTTAACCATAATTGCTAGAACAGGCTTTTCTTCTGCTTCTTTAGGAGGAGACATTGCCTTAACATGACAGACGGACTGATGATTGCAGCGCCAGATGTCTCAAACCTTTGACGCTGTAGCTCGTCGCCAGTCTCGATTGCAGTGCCAGACGTCTCAAACCTTTGACGCTGTAGCTCGTCGCCGGTCTCGATATTGTTACGTCAGGCATAATCATCATCACCATCATCATTACAGCCTTTACAAGTCCACTGCTGAACATAGGCCTCCCCCAAAGTATGCCACAAAGCACGGTCCTGAGCCACCTGTATCCATCGACTTCCTGCATGTCTTACCAGGTCGTCACTCCATATAGTGGGGGGTCGCCCTACACTTCGTCTACCGGTACGACTGCCACTCGAGAACCTTTTTTCCCCAACGGTTGTCGGTTCTTCGAGCTATATGGCCGGCCCATTGCCACTTCAGCTTACTAATCCGTCGGGCTATGTCGGTCACTCTGGTTCTATTGCGGATATCCTCATTTTTAAGTTTATCACGCAAAGAAACTCCGAGCATAGCCCTCTCCATAGCTCGCTGAGCGACTTTGAGCGTTCTCATACGGCCAGCAGTGAAGGACCACAACTTAGTTTTCAGGTTTTGAGGTATACCTGACGAGAAGATGTGTCGTAATTTCCCGAACGCTGCCCAGCCGAATTGAATCCGTCGATTGACCTCTCGGTCGAAGTTGGACTTACCTAGTTGGACTATTTGTCCCAGGTAAACTTACTCGTCAACAACTTCGAACTTAGTGCTCCCAACAACTACCGGCATAGGTGTGACATGGACATTAAACATGATCTTTGTTTTGTCCATGTTCATCTTAAGGCGAATCGAAGGTGAGTGATGTACTCGCCATTGATGTTAATACCGTATCCTTTCCAGTCCAGTAGCTTGAAAACGTCTTCCAATGCAGCGGTGAAGAGTTTCGGGTAAATAAAGTCACCCTGTCTTACACCTCTCTGCAGTTGGATAGGTTTCCTACTCTGGTTCTGTACTCGGATAGCCATCGTAAGCCTACTGTACAAACACTTCAGCACTTCGATATATCGACAGTCAACTTGGCACCACTGAAGAGACTGTAGCACCGCCCAAATTTCGACGGAATCAAAGGCTTTCTCCACATACGCCAGGCAAAGTGGCAGATTGTACTCTTCGGACTTCTGTACAATTTGCCGAAGGGTATGTATGTGGTCTATGGTACTAAAGCTTTTTCGGAAACCGGCTTGTTCGGGAGGCTGGAAGTCGTCGAGTCTGCGTGCGAGACGATTCGTAATGACTCTCGAAAACAGCACGTAGACGCGGCTCAGAAGGGATATCGGTCTGTAGTTCTTTAAGAGGGCGTTGTCACCTTTCTTGAAGAACAAGACCACCGCACTTCTGCTCCACGCCTCCGGAGTAGTGCCACCATGGAGGACGGAATTAAAGAGCCTCTGAAGGACTTCAAGTACCGGTTTTCCACCCGCTTTCAGAAACTCCGCTGTAATTCCATCCTCGCCCGGGGACTTGCCGTTTTTAAGGTGCTGGAGAGCCATTCTAATCTCGCTCAGACTGACGTCCGCGATATGATTGGAATAGTGTCGGATAAGACCCGCTCTTGGATCGTTACTCACAATTGCGTGTGGCTCCAACGATGATGTGTACAGCTGCCCACAGAACCTCTCAATCTCACTCAGAATCTCAGGCATAAACAAGTGGTTATATCGTTAGGTATCGGAAACCATGACCTCTATCCGGAATATCTCATAGTCGTTTTGTTTTTTTTCAAATGGCATGTATATTATTGCTCATTTAAAAATTGAAATAAATGTTAAAAAATATTTTAAATTTTGGACTGAATAATTCATTCAAATGCAGTTCAAATTCCACGTAAGCAATAATGTTTTAATATCATTGCACTCGTTGAATAAAACTAAATTTACGGATTTTATCGCGTCTATTTAACTGATTTTTCTTATTTTTAATTCCCGACGTTTCGGGTGCTTTACAGCACCCATGGTCACGAGGAGTGCTTTAAAGCACCCGAAACGTCGGGTATTAAAAATAAGAAAAATCAGTTAAATAGACGCGATAAAATCCGTAAATTTAGTTTTATTCAATTTGTAGTGTTCGCGTAAATTTAAGAAATCTTCATTGAACTTGCCTAAGTAATTAAAAAAATAAACTTAATAAGTTTATATAACAGAACGCGAGTAACCCGGGTTCGACCCCTGCCGGCACCAATGAAATTTTTAATTGCAATTTTAAGTGCTGATTTACCACGTGCTCGGCGGTGAAGGAAAACATCGTGAGGAAACCTGCATGTCTGAGAAATAAGAAAAAAAATATTTCGAAGACATCTGAAGTTCGCCAACACGCACTGGGGCAGCGCGGCGGACACTTCCTTGCCCTAAAACTAAGTGGTTGTCAAGTGGTTGCGCTGCTATGTTCAGGTCTGAAGGGTATAGGGAGACAGGATAATAACATGCTGCGAGGCACTCTATCTTAGTACTTAGTGACAACGCATCTGTGGCCTTCTCTATTTGAAGTTGGTGGCAGATGTCCACGGACTGCAGTAGCTATTTAATGTCAGGTGAACTGAAAGTTGATTGTCGCTTGATTAAAAAAAAATAATTACGTTTTACATTTAGCAGAAATATCTGCTTACTTTTCATACAAAAATTTCCACCGAAACAGGCTACGAACAGGTGGCAGCGTATTAGCATCGCGTGTAATACGAAACCCTATATAAATAAATGTTGAAACAAAGAGTATCGTAGTTGTGCGTACGGCCTCAGTAATCCTGTGACAATGCTGATCCACCTGTCAAAACAAGATTCTTAAGCACAGGTGACCCCACACCTGACCACTGCCCATCGTCTGAATCGATATCTCAAACAATCCATTAAGTACCATTGCAATTATTATTTCAATACTGAATGCGGTAGCCGACCGAGACGAAAACCAAAATTTTAGCCTGTTCATTTCTAAAGTGTCTTTCTATTTGTAATCAATAACAACATTATTATAATTTTAAGTGTAACTTTATAGTATCTAAAGATTACAAGATAAGGATTGAACAACCTTTGGGGTGTACAGAAACTTCAAAAAAGAAAGAAATTATAATTTCTTTGTAGGATGACTTTGGTGACAACTAATGAGATAGCACAATCATCATCATCATCATCAGTACAGCCCTTCACAAGTCCACTGCTGAATTTAGGCCTCCCCCAAGGTATGCCACAATGCACGGTCCTGAACCACCTGCATCCATCGACTTCCTGCATGTCTTACCAGGTCGTCACTCCATCTAGTCGGGGGTCGCCCTACACTTCGCCTACCGGTACGAGGCTGCCACTCGAGAACTTTTTTTCCCCAACGGTTGTCGATTCCTCGAGCTATATGGCCGGCCCATTGCCACTTCAGCTTACTAATCCGTTGGGCTATGTCGGTCACTCTGGTTTTACTGTGGATGTCCTCATTTCTAAGTTTATCGCGCAGAGAAACCCCGAGTATAGCCCTCTCCATAGCTCGCTGAGCTACTTTGAGCGTTCTCATTCGGCCAGCAGTGAAAGACCACGTCTCGGTTCCATAGGTCATCACTGGCAACACGCACTAGTTGTATAATTTAGTTTTCAGGTTTTGAGGTATACCCAACGAGAAGATGTGTCGTAATTTCACGAACGCTGCCCAGCCGAATTGAATCCGTCGATTGACCTCTCGGTCGAAGTTGGACTTACCGAGTCGTTCTATTTGTCCCAGGTAAACGTACTCGTCAACAACTTTGAGCATAGTGCTCCCAACAACTACCTGCATAGGTGTGACATGGACATTAAACATGATCTTTGTTTTGTCCATGTTCATCTTAAGGCAAATCGAAGGTGAGTGATGTACTCGCCATTGCACAATACCAAACATGTATTATTAGAACTTTAACAATTTGATACATTAAAAATTAAACGCGCTTAAAGTAATTCTAAAATGCGAAATGGCCTCTCCACCGAATTTATGCTACAAATATAACAAAAAGACTCTTTGTTACAAAGTATTATGAGTACACACGGTATAAATTAAAAGTTAAAAGTTTTCATTAAAAATAACTAATGAATTTTGTAACTAAATATCCTTTTTATAACTGGAAGTAAAGATATTTATAAAGTATGGTACAATAATTTAGTTTAAGCAATTATAATGGCATTTAAGTATAGAGCGTTATTGATAATGGTATTCATCGCTGAAATATGATCTTGAATTGATTTTACACAATATCAACGTATATTTTAAGTACATGGTTCAAAAAACGAGTTTGGGTATTGTTGTTTACGGAATTTCATACAAATATGTTGAAAATCAGAAGTGGGAAATAAGTTAGTGGGTCAAAATATCTGCAGACTTCATTATAAAATGATTGAGCAAAATTATTCCTTACGTGAAATATGTATATGCTTGATTAAAACTACTTTTACGGATTTTATCGCGTTTTATTTATTTTTGATACTCGACGTTTCGGGTGCTTTCTATCGAAGTTAGCGGAGTCAAGTAAATTGTTACGAAAAACAAAGGGTTCTATTGCTGTGATCTTGTTTTACAAGGGTGGTTTTGGTATTACTACACCAAAATATTACCAGTGACGTAGTGGAGATGACGGAAAAATCCGTTCGCCGAACCGTTTGACTTTCTCTAGCCTCAGGTCGGTCAGGTCAGGTCAGGTAATAACAAAATAGATTAATATATTTACATACACAAGATATACTTCCATACATAATACAAATACCTCAAACAAATAACCCTTTTTATGTGACAGTCGGTTATATAGAGAAATAACTGAGTTTAATACGTGGTAGAGCCAGGCCGCAGCTATATTACAGTTGTAGTACGAATGGGTCGGCTCGACCGGGGAAGGATCACGCTCCCACAGAATACCAGCGTAAAATAGCAGCTTAGTACCTACTGCTGTGTTTCATAATATGGTGAGTGTAGAGATCCGGAGACCCTTTTTACTGGAAACGAGGCATTCCATCCTCAGGGGTGACAACGCATCTGCATTATGATTCTTAATCGAGGATAAATGTAGATGTCTATGGGCCACAGCAACCACTTACCACTAAGTGGACTGTGTGCTCGCTTGTTACCCTTATTCTATAAAAAATACAAAAAACTTAGTAATAGACACCGAACGTGCAGTAGACAAGGACGCTATCGGAGACGATTGTAAACGATGTTGTTGGTCTTTTCAACAGGCCAAACGAAGGAGATGGAGATTTTGGGCATCGTACACATAATGTTCGGAATAGATCTCGCTATTTAAGAAACACCTTACCCAAGAGCACCGTCACCGTCTGTAATGTAATGTTTAACTTTGTGATTTGACGCTAATAAAAATATGACTCGTGGCTAGACTACGTGAACAAATATAGTTTGTAAGAGTTCGGCAAGGAAGGAATTGCGCTCTCATAGAGTCAAATCTAAATAGTGATGAGGTACTCTATTGTTTATTTGTTATTCTATGACAGACTTTCTTAATGCAGTGTTGGAGGCAACCTTTTGCAAAAATGCACCAACTTGTACATACTCGTGTAACTTAAAAGATTTGACAGTTGTTTTATGCCAGGAATGTTAACACTAATGTTTGTTCAACTTTTTTTTTTTCGTTTTTTTTATTTATGAGCCGTGGTAGCTCAGTGGTTAACGCTCGCTGTAAATATAACAGAACGCGAGTAACCCGGGTTCGATCCCCGCCGGCACCAATGAAATTGTTAATTGCAATTTTAAGTGCTGATTTACCACGTGCTCGGCGGTGAAGGAAAACATCATGAGGAAACCTGCATGTCTGAGGAATAAGAAAAAAATATATTTTCGAAGACATGTGAAGTTCGTCAACACGCATTTGGGCAGCGCGGCGGACACTTCCTTGCCCTAAACCCTCTCAGAAATGAGGGGAGGGCCTGTGCCCAGCAGTGGGACGTATATAGGCTGTAACTTTACTTTCCTTTACTTTACTTTTTATTTATGGAATAAAGGTGACAAACGACCACATAGTCCAATCAGTGGTGAGTAGATGCTGTGGCCCATAAACATGTAAATTTATATTCGATTAAGAATCAAAATGCAGATACTTTGTCACCGATGAGGACTAAGATGGAATGCCTTATTTCCAGTAAAATGGGTATGGTTATATACCTATATGTTTGTAAGTCATGTAACTATAGTATATCATGGTAACTTCAAAAAAAAAATCAACTTTATTTAATTGTATTATAAATACTTTAATTTTAACCAGTAAGCCGTGACAAGCAATGATGATTTAAACGATAGTTTAATTTTAAATGTTTTTTTTTTAATTCCCAACGTTACGGGTGCTTTCCAGCACCCATGGCCACGGGAGACTGAGGTGACTAACTCACCTTCAGCTTTTTAATTATTGTTTATGGTCCGATCTATGCAGAATGCACTTACTTGGTTTTGAAGTCTTGCAGTGTTAGGCTTGGGTTTAGTTTTAATTTTATTAATTATAGGGTCCCAAGCAGGTGGTAGTACCTAGCCTCCTTTTCTATTGAAATTAGGGTGTTTTTTTAATTTCAATAGCCTCACGTATCATCCTTGGTGGGAATCGATGTTTTTTCGCGGGGATTTGTGGTCTATCAAATCTAATGTAATGGTTGGGTCCGTCTAGGATATACTCACAAACTGCAGACTTCCCGGAACGTTGATGCTTCACGTCAGCTATATATTTTTTTACTCCGGTGTTAATAGATGTTTTTGTTTGCCCTATGTATGAGAGACCACATTCATAATCTAGCTCGTACACTCCTGCGTCCTGTAGAGGAATATGACACTTGACAGATGGTAAGAACTGACTAATCTTCTTCGGCGGCTTGTAGAATGTTCAAATAGAAGCTCGCTTCAAGATTAGCCAATCTTGTCTGTGACACCTCTGACATATGGCAGTACAGCAGGCACACGCTTGACTGTGGCCGGCATCACTCGGTCACTGTGTGGTAGGCGCTGGACCCGAAGCTTGTCGTCGTGCGGAACCTGCTTGACGTACTGAAGCTCGGCGGCCAGGTGTTTGCTGTCACAGATCCTTCGGGCTCTCTGTAACATAGATTTGCCCATGGTAGCTAACTGTGAAGGATGGTGGTGAAATTCACCGATTTGTATGGGTCTTTTTTCTAATCACAGTGTGACTTAAGGTGTTGTTAGGATTTCGGATGACTAACACATATAGGAAAGCTAAGGATGATGAAGGAAAGGAGGATATTTGCCTCTAACTCCATGGTAAATAATTAAAAAATTAAACGACATTTCATTATCATCATAGATTAAGAGGCAATCCATTTTGGTCATCATCATTTTGATTTGTAATCGAGGATAGATGTAGATGTCTATGGGCCACAGCAACCGCTTATCATCAGATGGACTGTGTGCTCGTTTGTCACCCTATCCTATAAAAAAAACTATACAAAACACAACTGCATTAAACTGCTGAAATCCGAACAATATTTTATCAATTCAATTTTATTTTAAAAATCTACTAAAGTAATAGCACGAATAGAATACTTCCGAAATTCAGGATCCCATTGAATGGAAAGAACACGTTTTTGATAATAAGAGATTTAATAGATATGAATGTTTTTTTGCTCCTTTTGCTTAATTTTGCTCACCAAAAAGTTTTACATACATAGTTATAAATATTTTAACCAGCAGTTTAATAAAATCATAAACTTTGTTCATACTAAAATAAATATTAATTTACGAAAATAATTTTTTTTAAGAAGATATATCATAAATTTCTTGAACGTGTATTATTGAAAGGTGAAATCAAAAGATGTTATCACATGTGCCAATACAAAAGTAAGTGCCATCAACAAAAAGGGCTCGTGCCGTTTTTTTTTAAACGCGGAAGACGTCGAAAGCAAATACATTCGTCGGCCACAATAGGCACACTCCATACTCAAGAACTATCGTGTTTCTTAAATAAAAAAAAGGATAGCACATGCCGAAATCTGATTACGTTCCGCCATGTTTGTTAAAAGGGTTGCCGTATAACAAATATTGCAGATCGGGATAAAAACTGCCGGCGTTTTGCACCCGCATTTTTTTTAGATAAAAAAGCGCAAAATTGATTTCGGCAGATGTCCACAAATAGAAAGGGTTTGATAGACTTTTTTTAAATAAAAAAATACCGGACGCATCGTTTGTAAACAATAGGTTTAAACCGTTATGGGTAGTCTGTCAAAATTCTTCATTGTTCGTAAGATAGTTATGGACTGATGATTAATTTGAAGCGTTAAATACTATATTTCTTTTTTGTGGAAGATTTTTACAGGATATTAACAGACATTTTGTATTTTATAAAAGGCCAGATAATGATAGCTGATTGTCTTTTGTTTTGCATGTTTTTGCGCACGAACGAGGTTCCTGTTATAGTGTAGTCCGTAAGAGATCAGTACTTCGCTGATTTCTATTATATACAGCAACAACAAAAAAATAACAAGTAAATATATTTTTGCAGATAATATCGGACTTGTTAGCATTCTTTTAAAGCATTCTTTCACCACCGAACGTGTCGGAACATGGCGGACATTAAATACTATTAAATTTAAGGTCCATCTACATTCAATGAATGTGAACGATATCATGTATTATTGTGATATTATGTATTATGTTACTTAAAATATAAATATTGATACAAATGTAAATTCTGAAGCTGCGCAGAAGATCACAGCAGTCTAACAGTTATGGCGTTTAAAAATGTTTGTTATACTGCTTCATGTGCTGGCGTTACGCTATAGAGTATTATAACTGCAGTACGAGTGGGTTGGGTCAGCTCAACTGGAAAAGGACCACGCTTGCACATAACACCTGCTTAAAATAGTAGCACAAAGCAGCTGTGTTTCGTATGAAAACCTACGAGAACTTGTAACCCTTTTTGACAAGGTATCCCCATTAGACATCAGGCGTGACAATGCATCTGAAATTTTATTTTTGACCATGTATTGGAAAGGAGAAATGCCTCAACGGATAAAGTATTGTAGTAGTAGCCTATAGTATATATATGTAGTGTCTTTAGAATTGTTCTAAAACTTTGATTTAGCCATCGGTTATTACTCGGTCTGTTTACGTCATTGTACAACAGTAATGTAACATATTTACCATCCGTCAAGTGTAATATCCCTCTACAAGATGCAGGAGTGTACAAGTTAGATTGTGAATGTGGTCTCTCTTACATAGGTCAAACAAAAAGATCCATAAAAACCCACGTGAAAGAACATATAGCTGACGTGAAGCACCGGCGCTCCGGGAAGTCTGCAGTCTGCGAACATGTTCAAGATCGTCCCCACCATTACATTCGTTTTGATAAACCACAAATTCTCGCAAAAGAACACCGATTCCTACGAAGGATGATACGCGAGGCTATTGAAATTAAATAACATCCAAATTTCAATAGAGAAGATGGATGGGTGCTGCCACCTGCTTGGGATCCTACAATTAACAAAATTAAACCCAAACCTAAGCATACCACTGCAAGACTTCATGATACTATAAGCTCGTTTTGCGTAAATCGGACCAAAAATTAATATTCAAAAACTGAAGGTAGCCGGACTAACTATGACATTGGGACGTCAAACATCTCAGTCCCCCCCCCGTGACCATGGTTGCTGTAAAGCACCCGAAACGTCGGGAATTAAAAATAAGTAAAAGTAGTGAAATAAACGCGATAAAATCCGTAAATTTAGTTTTATTCAACATATCTTTATTCGAGAATAGCAGTAGAAGAAATGGTCGTTTATGACCGATATTATACACTTACAATCTCGTGGACATCTTAGAAGCAGCGAGATCTTTTTAGTATCAAAGGCCTAATCTATTTCAAAGGCCGGCAAAGCATCTGCAATTCCTCTGGTGTTGCAGTTGTACTTGGGCGACGGTAGTCAGTCCATCAGCATTTCCTATAGTCGCTGTTTATGACATCTGCAGTACTAAATGGGTTTTCCTGTGTCGTTACTACACGGCAAGGTGTTCTGCTACATAATGTAAATGAATTTGAAGCCAAACGGAACTCAGAATTTTGATCATAGGTGAGGGTTGGACTACATGATTGTTTGTCGGGAATAAATTTATGAGTTACTTTGAGTAAGTTGACGCAGATATAACGGCTGCGCCCTACTTTCTGCCAAGGAGGGTCGCGTTCGTATACGGCTTAGAGATCTCTAGTCAGATCGTTAAGCCAATTCCTAAAAGAAGGTGTTTAGTGGGTAAAAGTCTCCACATAACCACGCAGCCGGCTGCGTGGTATGCTATGAGCATTCACCGCCTCCCTCCCCCGCTTTCCGGAGGGTTGCCCATATTTGCTTCGGGCGCAAAAAAAAAAAAATATAACGGCCTTAATGTTGCTTATTAAAATTCTCTTCTTATTGTTCTATGTTTTATAGCAATGGTAAGTATATATCGTTCCGTGGGTATTGTAGGGGCAACAGAGCGAAACCAAAACGGGACCTGGGTAGGGTAGTAGCATCTTCCCGATAACAACTCAAAACAATAAAAAACTGCGGGACCTAATCCATCTTCTAAGATTGGAAACTACGGCAAATGTTAAAAAAAAATTAATGTATAAAAAATGAAATGAATGGTGAATGTACATATTTCCAATCAGGTACTTATTACCACTACCTCGTTGGTCTAGCGGTTGTAGTAGTGCGACTGCTAATCATGGTCCTGGGTTCGAATGCCGGGTCGGGCCAAAAAACAAATTATTGAGTTTTTCTGTCAAGAACTTCTCAGTAGCTGCCCGGATTCTGGAAGTTGGCGGTGTCTCGTTAGAAGAAATTCTCAGTAGTTTCTCGGAGTCAGGAAGTTGGCGGTGTCTCATCGCCGTGCCTCGGAAAGCACGTAAAGCCGTTGGTCCTGCGCCTGATCTCTCTCCGGTCGTGTCGGTTTACCGTCCCATCGGCTTATGAGAGTGAGGGAATAGAGATAGAGAGTGCACCTGTGCTTGCGCATAGACTTGGGCATAGTAATCCTCTCCTGCGCCGTTGGCTAGCCTCCGTTGAGGCAGGCCGCCATGGCTGAAATTCAGTCTGGAGCACTTATTACCACATACTATCTCAACAAGGAAGTTAATCTATGTATGAGATATAAATCTAGTTAAAGCTTTAGGTGTAACATTTTGAAAATCCTTATAGAAAAATACTACGCAATTTAATTTCAGTTCAATTTAGTTGCATACATATTTTTATAAATTAAGTTTCTAAAACACATCTAAAATTATGAATCTATAATATAAAATTATTTCAATAAAAGTTATTATTATTTTATAAATATGATTACACTAATTTATCCGTTAATATATATATTTATTTTTAATATTTAATATATATTCATTTTTAATATTTAAATGTTGTTTTCTTTCTTCCACTCAGATTGCTTTATTGCGTGAAATTAATAGTATATTCATCATCGAGTCAAGCGAGCTTTGTAGTGTTTGACTTGAAACTCTCTCATTAAAAGAGCAGGCTTTTTTTGTCGAAAATAAAAACAGCAACATCTTGTACCCGAATTCCAATGAGCTTTGGCGTCGAGCCATTTTAGGTATTAGATATCCAGCCTTATACGAATCGGTTTTTGTTCGTTCTGCTTGAAGATATGTGATTAATAAATTATTTTTTTGTTATTTTATTACATTTCTAACGATCTTCGTCTCTTATTTACTAATGAGTGCCTGCGATAGAAGACGAGGCTACTGATTATGTGCATTCGTGGCAAAGTCAAACACTATTTAAAAAAAGAACCATAGATACCATTAGAAGAAAAATTTACTAAATGTCTATATTACAACCATTAAATTATAATGTAACGTAAACGTAAAGTACATTATACTTCAATGGTTATAACATCAATGAAAATAAACACTTCTGGAATTTAATTCAGCAAAAGGTAAAATACTACGTAAGTTCTGAATTTCAACTGAATATTCTCGAATCCGATGGATTATTAATGTATCGGTAGGTACTTATTACTTTGTTCAAAAATACTTTAAGTAGTTTGGATTGCGGACGTGTAAGATACTGATCAATATAATTCTAAAGAATAAGAAATATGTGATCTTAATAACGATAAGAATATATAAGTTGAAACTTAAATGGCTAAATATTAAAAAATCGAACTATAAGCGTGGTATTAATTCATATGTAGTAGTGTAGTAGTTCTATGACAAAATTATAAAATTTTAATTAATTTTTTGATAAATAACTTCCTTGCTTCCTTACTTCTTAGCTACTGAATAACAAATTGTAAAAATATATATACCTACCTACTTACTTGTCATCCATTGAGAAACTTTGGAGAAAACTTGAAAAAGATCCATAATTCTTTACCGTGCCAAAAATGCAAAGCCATGGCAAAATATTGCTTAATTAATGATACCGGTTGGACTACAAAAAAACACATACAGATAGGTATATAAATCATAATGGAAGTATGATCTATATGTGTATATTGTATATATATATATATATATATATATATATATATATATATATATATATATATATATAGCGTGCGTGTGTGCGTGTGTGTGTGTGTGTGTGTGTGTGTGTGTGTGAGTGTGTGTGTGTGTGTGTGCGCGTGTGTGTGTGTGTCATATAAGAAACGGTATTAGTGTTATTGAATCTGCTTTTGGAAATAGGATTTTAACTTATAAAATCAAGAGTAGAGTAGATAGTTCGACATTGGTAAATTTTGAAACTCCTGAACTATTTTTTAAATTCTATTAAAGATGATATGGGGTAGTGGATATTCTCACACTGCCACTACTCGGATACTGACAGTGTATTTCTTATAGAATAAGTGTGCCAAACGAGCACACAGTTCATCTGCTGGTAAGTGGATGCTGTGGCCCATAGATATTTACATTTATCATAGATTAAGTATCAAAATGCAGATGCGTTGTCATCCCTGAGGTCTAAAGATGAAGTGCCTCGTTTCCAGTAAAAAGGGTCACCTAATCTCTACACTCACCATATGAAAGACTTTAGCTGTAGTTTACGTTGGTATTCTGTGAGAGCGTGGTCCTTCCCCGGTCGAGCCGACCCATTCGTGCTACAACTATTATAGCTGCAGCGTGGCTCTACCACCTTAAAAAACGTGTCACGATGTAAGAGTTGGGTAGACTCCGGAATCAAAACTAAGTGTTTATTTGATTTCTGTAGGACTCATGTGAAGTTCACGTAAACAGTCTCGCATTGCTTTTGTGATCTGAAATGTCTACGCCATTTTTACTTTTTATCAAATCAAACACACCGAAACAAACAAAATAATTGATGTTTGGTACTTATAGAAGATTACTAAAACGCAAAACTATCTGCAATATTTTATTTTTGGTAGATGGTGCTTGTTCCACCAAATAAAATACTGAAAGTCTAAATTGTAAAAGTATCTTTTTATTTATAACTCTATCTCTATAAATTAATTATTATTATGGGGTGTTCTGTTTGTGTATATATATATATATATATATATATATATATACATATATATATATATATATATATATATATATATATATATATATATATATATTTATTATACTAACATCAATAAATAATACATAAATAAATAAAAGCCCAACCAGATGGAATCCCTCGGCAGGGGAGGCCAAAAAGCCAAGAGTTAGGTGGAAAAGAAAAAAGAAACCGGCGGACGATGCGGGCGGTATCGTGGAGCACCGCCATCTGCATTTGAGCCCGGAGCGGTCCGTCACGGAGTCCCAGCCGCGTTAGATGACCCGAGGGGCTGACTGGGATTAACCCTCTTGCAGAAACGATTACAGGAATAATTTTGGTCGGCAGACCACCCCATATGTCGGTCACCTCGTGAGCCAGGTTCAGATATTTTGTTTGCTTATCTGTTTCGGCTTCACGAGGCTCATGAAGAGCTTTGTGGAATCTCCCGTGGAGCTCCTTCTCCTTCCATACGGTCTCCCGGTCGACAGTGCCATGTACTGTCGGGTTCTGCCATTGCTCGTTGGTTAAGGATAAAGGGGTAAGTCCTTCATCACAAGAAATGACGTCCCTATAGAATGGATCATCCGATCTCGCCAGGAATGACAGAAGGCCTGCACACTTCATGATTATGCATGGTGAGCGCGCTTAAAAAGCCACGCCTACCATGCTTTCGCGGTAAATACAGCCTTATTACCGACGATCTTGGATGATGCATTCTATGGGACGTCATGTAGTTCAGTCTGAGACCACCTAAGTTAAGTTATATGCGTGTGTCTTATTCACACCGGACAAAAGGCGGTTAAGCACTTTGGTCAAGCGTGCATAAAACACGTCGCGAACTGACTGTTTCATAGCAGCCTCATCGATACCAATGCTCTGTGATATACCCAGGTATTGGCATGTTACAGCCTCTGAAAGGGTCTTCAAGTTGACGGACATAGATAAATCGATGCTCTCAGAGTTAGTAACCCTCCCCTTTTTAACATGGAGGACCGCACACTTATACGTACCCAGCTCTATTCTAATAGAATTGCTAAAATCACAAGTGATGTTTAGCAATTCCACAAGATGGGAGCGACTGGAGGCGAATAACTTGAGGTCATCCGTATAGAAAAGGTGGGTTACTTTTGTACCTTCTTTCTGAAGTTGAACTCAGTAGGTAAGTAAGTAAGTAAGTAAGTTATAGCCTATATACGTCCCACTGCTGGGCTGCCCAAAAGCGTGTTGACGAACTTCACATGTCTTCGAAATATTTTTTTTTCCTATTCCTCAGACATGCAGGTTTCCTCACGATGTTTTCCTTCACCGCCGAGCACGTGGTAAATCAGCACTTAAAATTGCAATTAACAATTTCATTGGTGCCGGCGGGGATCGAACCCGGGTTACTCGCGTTCTGTTATATTTACAGCTAGCGTTAACCACTGAGCTACCACGGCTCAGTGGTTAACGCTCGCTTAGACGTTATCAAAATAAAGATAAACTTTTTAAAAAAAGAAGACCTAATCTCTTTTACTGTCGCCGTCGGATAAACAGTAGCCTATAATATGTCGCCTAGGATGTTCGATTACCTATGCACTAAACGTCACGGAAATTATTGTAAAGAAAGACAGAGACCTAAAATTCTAAAAAAATCATCGATTTGGTATCGGTGTCTCTTTTTTTTAATTTTTGCAGAATAAGGATAATTTATGTTTGTAATTACAAAAACTTTGAATCAAATACATAAATAAGTTACGGACGTGTTTATTGAAAAGCGAAGGAAGCATTCGGGTAAATAAACACTGTAATGAATTGAATTAAAATAGTTAAAAGTTGTAAACAAGCTAAAACCACATTCATAACATGTTGTAATACTTGAATCAACTGTTTAAAACATATCTGTTTGCAGGACAAACAATTTAATCGCTAAATGCGACACTAACCGGCGTCTTATAATTTCATGAAGAAACGTCCTTCGTAACCGAAACGCAAAAACCGATCAAAACTGCCTTCCGATCAACATTGTTGCCCGGTACTGAGACCTATCTTTCTGTAACTCTTTTCTACTTTTAACCTTATTGAATGCAGTTAAGGATTATAATGGTCCTCTTAAAACTGTATCCAGTCCAGAATTACTGGCCATTTCTTACTACGGTATGCAACGTAAAGTCTATTATCGGGATTCCCTTGTACGGATATGAAAGGGAAAGCCCTTGGTAATTCTGATGCAAGTATTTAACACAGCTTTGCTTGAGCTCGTGTATATTATCACAATAAAAGCTGTTTGGAATGCGAAAAAATGGCGCACTTGATTAAATTTCGTAATTCATTTCAAGTTACCTTACTGGAATTATTACGTTATACGTTAAATACTTTATGTTGTTTCAGTGACCTTATAATATTAGCGATTAAGTAAAAATAATTCTTGCTTAATTCTTTTAATACCAAACCAAGCCTTTGTACACGATACTGTAGGCAGAGAGACAAAAATGTTAAACACTGTAGGGAATTTGTAGCTTTTCATGACACTGTAGAAGTTGTATAGTGACTCTAATCAGTCGTAGAGTTATTTAGTGAAAGACTTCATAAATATAAGCAACCGTATGTTTTCTTATTAAATGTAAGCAGTCGTATGCTTTCTTATAATTTTAAGCAAGAGTATGCTCTCATTTATGACGAGTTCCGTTAGAGCTTTTAATTAGTATATTTATACTTACTAAAAACTCGCACTGGAACGTGGCTCATACGTATATGAATGTCTGGAAAGCTACGCTCGCACATAATAATGAAATATCAACTTAGTGCTTCGTATGGTGTGTGAACTGGTGAGTATTTACTGATGACCTCGCTCCGTCAAACGCTCGCTTATGAGACTTGCGTTGCGGGTTCGCGATCACAATACAGTTTGAATCTCTACTATGAGCTATGACGTGTCTAAATATTTTAAGTCTAAATTATTGCGATGGTTGTTGCACCATTAACCTGAAGTCAGTTAATTTTTATGACTGAATTGACTTTTGAGTCACCAAAAGAATCGAGTGGTGCAATTAATTCTCTCAGGGCAAATGTTTTACGTTTTTAAGCAAGAAAATATTAAGTGAATTTTTTAAATACACCTAAACCTACAACATAAATTATCTTTAATATTATCCTCAACTTCTGTTAATTCTGTTATTAAATGTCAGCTCAAATATATATCGCTCCAAAGTGCAATAAATATTTCTTATCTATGAGTACTTATGGCAAATTAGGTATTGACATAGTGATAGATTCTTCATCAGCTTGCAAATCTATTGCTAATTTAGAAAGTGATAGATCATGGAACATGTTATGGTCTTCATCTTCACAGTAAAACAAGTCAACGTCAATATTGTGTTAGATTAAGAGTAAATGCGGGTCGAGAGACTTTTGAAAATTAGGTATTTGAAGAAACTATCGCTGTCGCTCTGCGAGTGCGAGTGGCAGATCCTACTGAATAAAAAAAGGCATAATTTGAGGTTTGGCTCTCTACCATTTCCTCCTCCAATATTGGACCAAATTAAAAGATATTTCATAAACTGAATAAGTAGGATATATACTGTTCTTCTTTCAGTATTGGTCACCAAATTTGAATACTAGGCCTCTGTTGACAGCAGTCTAAATAGGCAATTTTGAGCATTTTGTAAGGGTTCTAGCTGCTTATAAAGATAATGTATCAAACAAAAGGGAAAATATAGAGACGCAGAAGAGGTTGATATTTATTTTAATGTAAAAAATCATTGTTACATGGTACATTAACCAGAAAGAAAACAGGCGAGAGCGTTTGTATGGAGAAAAGACCACCCGCACGTCCTCTTAATGCAGGTGGCTCAGATTTTGTTTTGCGGCGGGAGTGGTGGGCTGGTGATGAACTGTAATGATTATGATCGATGTTTAGACAGAAGCTTCGTAATTTCTCTCACCCTATCGCAGCTTCTTCTATCCGTTTAAAATGAAATGTAAATTTACTAATACCATTACCTCGAACTATAATGTAAAAATTGCTTGCAATGTAAAAGAGCTCAATTTTCTGTAAGATTATTGACGTTTAGCATTGACTTGTCCTGTTATTACGTGTTTCCTTGTTTGTACTGTGATGAACGAAACTGTTTCACCAAATTTACGATTAACATTTATAATTGTTTTTTTTAAAGCAGTAAATGTGAAAAACCATATTAGATATTTACTACTTCCCTTACCTTCTATTTATACTACTACTTTTAACCCTGAGGGCTAAGACATGTTTTCAAGTAAGTCTCTGGTTCTTGTCATCCACCATACGAAACACAGCGACATTTTATTGTTATATTCAATCGAGCCGCTTATATTCAATCGAGCCGGTGCATTCATACTGTGGTCATAAATCTAAGTATCATATTTAAGTAAAATATATCTTTGCTTTTAAAATCTTTTTACATAGAATGTAGGGTTGGTGCAAATGTGGGTATAAAAACTAGGTTAGAGTCCAACTTCCGAACTTGCAAAGTTCTGGTGTATAGATCGAATATTACGTATTTCTTGGGTAGATAGATTAACTTATTTTAACTAAACTAAGCAATCGTCTAAATGATTGGAGAGTATAGAAAGGTAATGGAAACTGGTAATGTCACGGGGAATATAAATAGCGTATAGAAGAGAATCTGATGATATGAGGGCTATGGGTCCAGCTTCTCTGATTATTACGTCAACGATAGGTAAAAGATAGTATGATGAAACAGATATAACATGTAAGCAAGTAATATAAGGAAAACGCTAACGCTAAAGAAAAGAAGATTCGGAAGAAATTTAAGACTCGAATTATAAAATAACAAATCAATTTCATATCCATGCATCAACTTCTAAACAAGTGCATTGGATGTACGTGCCCTCTGACATATTTTAATCATTACATACAAATAAAACACTGCATTTATAAAACAAAAAATAAATATCAATTAGTGTTAATTTAAAAAAATTAACAAAAGGTTTCATGGTTTCTTGTAAATTTGATGGTACTATAGAAAGATACGACGAAATTGAAAAATAAATGTTGAAAACAAAAGCGATGCTAACAATGAATAAATACAAAAATTAACCTTTCGTAATTTTTAGAGACATCGTGACAATAGTGTCGAGTTTATTGTCGGACGATTTTGGTTTTAAGTTTTATTTTGCTCGTAGTTAATGTTGGAAAAGGTACTTGGTGATTAGGTATATAATGAAAAAATGTCACCAGCCATCATGCAATATGTTTTATTTATATATTGCTTAAAGTTGGTAAAAACCACTTTGCCTACATCCACTTAATGAAATAAAATGATGTGTCCTGCCTAGTTCGAAGATCACTTCCCGCCCTCCCTCAATTGCGAGCACAACTAATCCGAGCATCACTTCTCCCAACACCACTGTACTAGGGAATAACACTACACTAAGATAACTTAGCGGTCAGCCACCGTAGAGTCAGCTTCACCTGAGGATGTGCCGTGTAGGGGCAAAGCACATGTCGTATTATCGACGGTGGTGTAGCTTTCCGAGGCAGCATGGGGAGTACCTTTAAATTGAGGAGATACGATAAATGGACTCACTTTAGCGGCAAACGCGCTAACCTTCTGAATGATTTCTTATATTTACGCGAACACTATACATTGATTAAAACTACTTTTACGGATTTTATCGCGTTTTATTTATATTAATTTTAATACCCGACGTTTCGGGTGCTTTTCAGCACTCATGGTCACGGGGGACTGAGGTAACTGACGTCCCGATTAAGAGTACTTCAGTTTTAATTATTGTCTGGCCGATTGAGAACAAGTCTTGCAGTGGTATGCTTGGGTTTAGTTTTAATTTTATTAATTATAGGATCCCAAGCAGGTGGTAGTACCCAGCCTCCTTCTCTATTGAAATTAGGATGTTTTTTAATTTCAATAGCCTCACGTATCTAACTTGGTAGGAATCGATGTTCTTTCGCGAGGATTTGTGGTCTATCAAATCTGATGTAATGGTTGGGGCCATCTAGAATATGATCGCAAACTGCAGACTTCCCGGAACGTTGATGCTTCACGTCAGCTATGTGTTCTTTTACGCGGGTTCTAATTGATCTCTTTGTTTGCTCTATATATGAGAGACCACAATCACAATCAAGCTTGTACACTCCTGCATCTTATAGAGGAATATGACACTTGACGGATGGTAAGAACTGACTAATCTTCTTCGGCGGCTTGTAGAATGTTCTAATAGAAGCTCGCTTCAAGATGTAGCCAATCTTGTCTGTGACACCTCTGACATATGGTAGTATAGCAGGCACACGCTCGACTGTGGCCGGCTTCACTCGGTCACTGTGACGGAGGCGCGTGACCCGAAGCTTGTTGTCGTGCAGAACCTGCTTAACGTGCTGCAGCTCTGCGGCCAGGTGTTTGCTGTCACAGATCTCTCGTGCTCTCTGAAACAAAAATTTGCCCACGGTAGCTAACTGTGAAGGATGATGGTGAGATTCACCATTTAAGTATCGGTTTGTATGGGTCTTTTTTCTATACACAGTATGACCTATGGTGTTGTTAGGATTTCGTCGTCGGGTATTAAAATTAATATAAATAAAACGCGATAAAATCCGTAAAAGTAGTTTTAATCAATGTATCTTCTGAAGTTAAAACTGGAGCTCTTTGCCGGGGCTTGAAAACACTTTCGCACACTACCGTTGCCCTGACGGTGGTAGTTCTTACAGGGTTTCTCTCGATGAGGGTGTGAAGCTGGATAACGAGATTTCGAATAACGAGATTTCGAACTATTGCGACATCTCCTGCACTCAGAAGGTAACATCGGCGCTCCACGATCTCTTGCATCCAGCTATTGTCTTAATCAAGGCTCTGGAAGAGAGAGGTTACCTCTACTACAGCTACGAGGGCAAGACACGGTTCAGCTCAAGATGGACACCCCCAAGCAATCGGCGCCGAGTCCTCGTCGCTACTGTGTTGGCGACTAAGAGAGTCGACAACCGAGTGTTGTCGACTCTCTATTCGACTATACGGCACGGGTACTTACCAAAGTATCCATGAATTTCCCTAAAACTTCTTTATAGATGTTTAATCTTTTGATTCACAATAGTCTTGTTCTAAGGAAAACATTAAAAGCAAGCTCATGTCTGAAAATTAATTGAGATGAGGTAATACTTGTTTCTTGTTATTCTTTCTATCGCGTATCCTTGCTAGAGCCGGGACTTGCACTTTTGACCGGTGGTGTAAGAAGAACAATATTTGCATATCTAGGTATTTGTGCTAATCGCAGTCTACAGGTCTTTGCAAGATGTGATCAAAACAGCTTGCTTCATCTCTTATGTAATTTATTGGATACCGTCTAATACTAAATCATAATGTTTGTATGAATTAACATAGTAGGGTATTTTACATCATGTAACAAAATTCAAAAAATATAATTTTATGATAGATTTTGTAAAAAGTAGTTTCCTTTGGGGTTCATTTGGGCGGGGGCCTTCTTTTCCCGGGTTTTTTGAAACGGGAAATATTGATTTCTATTTATAAAATTGCATTATAAATTTTATATTTCAATTGTAACAATATTTTTGGACTGTGTCTCAAATCTGCGTAACGCTATCCGCCATATTAGACACTGTCGTGACGTCACTGATGACAGAGAATGACAGAGAACACTAATAGACGGGCTATTAGTGTTCCTGTCACTGATCATATATTCTGTGTCACAGATTAAGAGAACTAGCTAATGTACTTTGTTATTTTCGAAATAACAAAACATAAATTTTCAAGTTATCATTACGGTTATTGACTTTTATTCCGAATTTTATTGAAAAGGCAATTTTGTTGGAAGACAAATTCATAAAAGCACAAGATACTAAATCTACTACCTAGAATAAATAAAATGATGGTGGCAATTTGTTTTGCATGCAATCCTAAGTTTTGTTCTGCTGAGTTGAGAAATGTTAAAACATCAATGTAAGTGTCTATACCATTTGTTAAACAAAAACACAATACCAGGTCAGATTGTCTTTTGATAAAACATAGTTTAGAAGCTACCATAGTTCAGTTTATCCATAATTACAATCATTAGGTATAATATCTAAGTTAACGTAATTTATGCACAAAATACACAAAATTTGACTTGCGATACCCTTCACCTCATGATATTTTGTTTTGTATAAACGATAATTAAATATAAGTTCTACTTACATAAAAATGATCTTCACAGAAGAATAGTCTAGTTTTTGTAGACAATGTATTCGGGTATCTTCTTGCCAATTTTAACTGCCCGATCCCCGGGCAGAACACCTTGCCCGGCGGGAGATCTCCCCTTTTCCTTCCACGGCCACACAAGTATTTTTTATATATAAATCAGTTGGCACTTGAATCCATAACTTTCCCGGCTTTTTTTAGTTCGTATTTTTGCATTCAGATACAACACAACAATGATATAGATGATCACTCATTATCAAACATTTAAAAATATCTTATTCCTTTGCAAAATCGGCAAAATTAGAGTACAGTGACGTCACGAGTTGATCAGTATGGCGGCTAGCGTTTTTACGCGAATATTTAAAACGATAGATTTAAAGCAATTTTTATGGCACTATTCGGTTTATAAAATTTATATAAAAATTATAGTGGTTCATTATCACTCTGTGATTCATTCAAAACACTTTTTGAAAATGGTTGTAATACCCTATTACATCTATTGTATCTCTCTTACCCCCCCCCTCCCCTTTAACTTCTATATATTATTGAAAATTACCAACTATTGTACAGGCGACAACGCAGATTACGTAAATCAAATGGAGCATCACAGCAGTGTTTACTCCGTTCCATTACGTCTTCTTTATTTAGTCTATATAACTTCAAAGATTTATGTTATCCTACTTACAATTCCATTTTTAATAGTGGCGTAAAATCAGATTTGCGTGTAAAACTTGAATGTGACTGTGATTGTACTTACCGCAGAATATTTATTGAAACATTCACGCCACGTTTTGTCATAAACAGCGTAACAGCAGTTCGTATAATGTCATGGTCGCTATTTATCGGTGCATTATTTTTAAATGCATCAATGCATTTTGTACTCGAAACACCTAGTTGCATTCTATTAGCTTGCATTCCGCTGACCCGTTAGATTGATGAATCAAGGACATGCATAATTATAATACAATCTCTTCTTTATTTATGATGTATTGGTAATTTCATAACGTTTAAATCGTTGATGCAACGTACCTACAGTAATTTTGTAAACAGCATTTTTTTTATTTGGAATGTATGTCAATCAAGTTCAAAAAAGAACAAGGCGACGCACCAGCTTTGTGTACTATTTGAACAACTCAAACAACTCAAAGAATATTTTACATACACACTTATAATTTTAGATAATAATAATAATAATGTTCTCCAGACCGAATTTCGGCCACGGCGGCCTGCCTCAACGGAGACTAGCCATCGGCGCAGGACAGGATTATAGTGCCCAAGTGCATGCGCAAGCACAGGTGCACACTCTATTCCCGTCGTTGCTGTCCTCTGCAGGGCATAATGCCGTGCAGGTCTCGGGCCTCGGGGTGTACCCCTTTACCCGGATGTTCCTCACGGCACACTACAGTGTGCCGGTCCTGGGCGCCTGGATGTTATAGGCGTTGTTTTAGCGACTTTTGTCGCAGTTGGTTAATTTTGTCATTAAAGGTGGTAATCTATAATTTGTGTTTAATCACAAATTATTATATCCGAGTTGGCCTTTCTGCGGCATTGTGGGTTTTACTCAACTCCCTAATCTATATAGGGAGGAGTTCTCTTGGATAGGGTCGCCCGTCCGGCGGCCTTGCATGCAACGGCGCGAAGCCGTTGAGGTGTTCATGTGGCCCGTTGTCGGCACGGTCAAACATACCGCGCGCCAGCCGGACCACGAATTCATGCAGGCTCTCCATCTTCAAGTTGGCCGCTATAACGTCGTTACGGACGTAGCGACCCGCTCCGACTATGGTTCGTAATGACAAACTCTGCTGGGCCTGAAATCGCCGCTTCTGATGATCGCTCAGGAGTGCATACCAGGCCGGAGCAGCGTATGTTAGCAGGGGTCTTATGTATGTTTTATAGATAGTTAACTTCGACTTTGTCGGTAACTTGGATGTCAGGACAGGGCGGAGCATTGCCCGCGCACATCGAGCTTTGCTTATAGCAGAGTCGACGTGCGCAGTCGTACGCAACATCCTGTCAATCCGACATCCAAGGTAGGTCACGGCCTTCTCATATGCGATCTCCTGGCCTCCGAGGGTTAGCGGTGGTGGTAGATTTCTATAGCGGCGAGTGAGTAGAGCGGTCGTCTTGCTAACATTGACGGCCATCCTCCACTCATCTAACCATGGTGGCAGCAGGTCCAGCAGACGTTGCATCCTGGCAGCTGCAATGTGGGCTCTTCTGGACGACGTGAAGTATGCGCTGTCATCCGCAAAAAGCGCTAATTCGACGTCGTCCTCCCACTCTATTCCCTCACTCATAATCCGATGGGACGGTAAACCGACACGACCGGAGAGAGATCAGGCGCAGGACCAACGGCTTTACGTGCTTTCCGAGGCACGGGGATGAGACACCGCCAACTTCCTGACTCCGGGCAGCTACTGAGAATTTCTTGACGGAAAAACTCAATAATTAATTTTTTGGCCTGACCCGGGATTCGAACCCAGGAACTCATGATTGTTAGTCGCACTACTACTACCACTAAACCAACGAGGCAGTCAATTTAAAAAAAATAGATAACTAATAAAGAAATAAATAAAGTGACCTATATTCCTAAGTGCCACTTAAACCATTTACTGACTCACTCATCAAAAGTCTAGGCCACCTGAAAATACGTGGCAATTTTGCCATTTTTGGAAGGACTTAAAATCTAGGACCTATTTTCTAAAAAAGACACTCAGACTGGGCGTTAATGTTAAATGTGACATTAAATTCCAGACTCAGACGCACAGATCTTTAGAACTATAACTGATATATCATCAGGTCCACTAGCTTCGGTCACGTCTAGACTTCGCAAGGTTTTAAGAACCTCCTTGTTGGTGATACGGCCCTCTGACATAGAGGTACCGCAGTGAGGTAAGTGAGGCAAAAAGAGAAGCAAATAAGTCCGCTTTCTTCTCAGCCGCATGAGCCAGTGAGCCATCTGGTTTTACCAGCGGAGGCATATTCGGCAGAATTTTGTCTCGACCGCTCTGTTGAGAGACCAAAAAGCTCTACTGCCAGATGGTTTAACATACCATTAGCATAGAGCTTTGCGTCGACGCGTTTGATTCGGTCGAAACTGGCTTACCGTAATATCTTATTTCGCCTTGGTTAAAAGCTCTCTTCTTATAGCCAACATCCGGAGCTTTGCAGTCTCGAGCATCGACCCAGGATAAGTACGCCATATGAATATGCTTTTCAGCATGAGCGCATTTGGCGTTAAGCCATAGGTGAGCTTTACCACCAATGGACACATCAGCAAAGGGATGCAATACTTCATCGTTTGACGTATAACATAGTAATGGCATCCGCGCAGCTCGACGGATCCTCAGATGAAAAGTGGACCTGCCGCCAAGTACAAGATGCAAAGAAATGCCGCATCTCATCCCATTCTGCTGACTTGTATCGCCACATTTACCACATATCTTGGAAATCGTAGTTAAGTGGGAAATATACTGACACGGATTTCACCAGACAGTGGGCAGTAGCTCTCATAGTTGAGATAACCTGAATATGGTACCTGTCCGGATCCGCGCCTACGTCACAGTGACCGAGTGAAGCCGGCCACAGTCGAGCGTGTGCCTGCTGTACTACCATATGTGAGAGGTGCCACAGACAAGATTGGCTACATCTTGAAGTGAGCTTCTATTAAAACATTCTACAAGCCGCCGAAGAAGATTAGTCAGTTCATACCATCCGTCAAGTGTCATATTTCTCTACAAGATGCAGGAGTGTACAAGCTTGATTGTGTATGTGGTCTCTCTTATATAGGACAAACAAAAAGATCAATTAGAACCCGCGTAAAAGAACATATAGCTGATGTGAAGCATCAACGTTCTGGGAAGTCTGCAGTTTGTGATCATATCCTAGACGGCCCAACCATTACATCAGATTTAGATATCAGATAGACCACAAATCCTCGCGAAAGAACACCGATTCCTACCAAGGATGATACGTGAGGCTATTGAAATTAAAAAACATCCTAATTTCAATAGAGAAGGAGGCTGGGTACTACCACCTGCTTGGGACCCTATAATCAATAAAATTAAAACCAAACCCAAGCATACCACTGCAATACCTCAGCACATAGTCTGTTCATTTTGCATAGATCGGACCACAAACAATAAATAAAAAAGCTGAAGGTATTCCGGGTTTAACAATGACATCGGGACGTCAGTCACCTCAGTCCCCCGTGACCATGGGCACCCGAAAAGTCAGGAATTAAAAACAAAAAATAATTAAAATTAAAATTAAACGCGATAAAATCCTTAAAAGTGGTTTTAATCAATGTGTAGTGTTCGCGTTTACGGGAAGGAAAAGGAAAGGCCTTCCTTGCCCTAAAACCTAGCAATGGGGGGGCCGTGCCGAGTGGGTATATATAGGCTGAACTTCTGTCGCGAAATATAAGAAATCATTATATATTTATAAATTTAAGTGAACGCCAGAGTCGGAAAGGGACGTCCTGGGTGAAAGTTTATCGAACAAATGGCGATATATTGAAAATGGGCCAAATTAGGAATGCCCTTAACCGACGAGCATGTATGCGTAGGTATATGGATGTGGAGGAGGCGAGAGAGGTGTGTCAGGATTGTGCCAAACGGAAGTCTGTAGTCTCTGCCTACCCCTCTGGGTGACAGGCATGAATGTTTATATTGTATGTATTATATGTATCGAAAGCTATCAACTGCCGGGAGGCGGCTGTGAGTGAGAAACAGTTAACCAATTTCTTAAAAAATAAAAAATATGGAGTTTAACAATCACATTTACGCTAGACACAAAATAACCAAACCGGCTACGGGCAACATCGGCACGGGTGCAAGAAATCTTCTAATGTGATCGATCATCAATCCGCTGACAAAGCTAATCTTGAGTCACGACAATTAATGCCTGATTCCTATATTTAAGAAACGATTCGTTTTCCCTAACGATCCGTTTCATTACATACGAGGTGCCTGTTAGAACAGTTTATATTACAAACTATTCAATCAACAACTGAGCATGAATTAAAACAAAATAAAAAACTTTAAACGTTTCATAAGTCGTTGACATGAAATTTCGTGAGCAAACAAAAATGCACTAAAATGTCAGACAATAATTATTTACCAAAGTAATGTCTACTGGTCACAGGATCGATCCGCAGCCCCGATGCGTGTTGGTTGACTTCGCATGTGTTCGAAATTTTTTAATTTGTCAGTCATGCAGGTTACCTCTCAATATTTCTCAAATACGAAGTAGCCAAGCCAATTTAGGACACAAATGGCAAACTTCGTTACCAGTAAAAACATTCACACTTACTATATCGTCTTTTCTTTGCTGACGCTCTTCGTATTTCTTCAGTTACTTTTCTTGTCTGTCGGGCACATTCATCACTTGAGTTGTTAATTGCGATATTAAATCTGTAACCTAGCACATATATAAAAAATATAATTGCATAGTTAATTGACTTTTCTAGTAATATGAACCTGGTGTATGTGTTATAAGTGCATGTTTAAAATTCATCATCGTCATCATCATTGCATATATACGAAATCACTGCTGTACAGAGGCTTCCCCCAGAACGCCATAAAAAGACAGTGTCAGCTCCATCCATCGACTTCCTGCACCTATCTATCAAGTGGTTACTCCATATAATATGGGAACACGCTACACTTCCCTTGCCAGTACTTAGCTGCCTGAATCTTTATTCTTCATTGATTGTCAGTTCTTAAACCAATTTGGTCTTTTCAACTTCTGCCGTCAATTAAATTGTAAATTGCAATTTTAATTACTATTTTACGTAAAGTAAAAGAAAACGAGGAAACTTGCGTGAATGAGAAATTAAAAAATTGCGAAGGTAAAATTGCCAAATATTACCATTATGCACAGCAGTTATCGGTCGACTTATGGAGTGTAAAAGTAAGGAGTACCAACTCCCATAGTAGAATAATTGAAAAAGTGGTCATCTGTAAGCAGTAAATAACAGTTCAAAAACTCTTCACAACAGCGCTGGAGTAGCTACTGGGATGAAATGAACTTAGCAGTTGTCGACGGTTTAAGGATGCTGCTAAACTGCTCAATAGCTCTAAGATATAAAATAATTTTATTTCGTAAATATAACCTCGAAAAAGTCGTCTATCCCACTAATATTTTTCGGCGCGTTCTTTAAAATTTACCCCGTACCTATAGTGGCGCCACCCTTATTAAACGGTTTTCTAGGGAAACTTTTTAATATACAGTCTGTACTCCTTACTTCTACACTCCATAGGTCGACGCGAGCTATTCGTGCCACAGTCATAATACACAAAGCTGAAGCGAGGCTCCACCACGTATGAGATCTCTTTGCCATGAAAGTACATCATTGACTTGATATATAAATGTGCCAACAAGCGTCTAGGTGGCTGTATGCTGTTTGCAAAATATAACCTTATATATTGAAACTACGACACTTACTTAGAGTATAAACGTGACAGAATTAATCAAAAACGTTTAAATTTATACTTTTTTAACTGTAGAATTTTTTTGTGGCTCTAGGGTGTGGCGCGACTATATCGTGTGGTCCTGGGTTCGTCCGCGAAAAAATTAATTATTGAGTTTTTCCGACAAGAAATTCTCAATAGCTGCCTGGAGTCAGAAAGTTGGCAGTATATCACCCCCGTGCTTCAAAAGGCACGTAAAGCCGTTGGTCCTGCGCCTGATCTCTCTCCAGTCGTATCGGTTTACGTCCCATCGGATTATGAGAGTGAGGGAATAGAGAGTGCACCTGTGCTTGCGCATACACTTGGGCACTATAATCCTGTCCTGCGCCGATGGCTAGTCTCCGTTGAGGCAGGCCGCCGTGACCGAAATTCGGTCTGGAGGACATTATTATTATTATTATGGAATTGTAATAAATAATGCTTTTGATTGCTTTACTTTGTTTTTAATATGTTCATTAAAAATAAAATGACAGTGTAATCGCAAAGTTGATGAAAACTATGTAAACCTATAATGCTATCCCGTAGTATATCATCATTGAACAACATTATAAATAATTGGCACAGGTGAAGAACTGGCGCTTTACTGCTTAAAAAAAAGAATTCTTATGAATTTAAAGATGTTGTGAATGAAAACCGACCTTGTTGCAATGTATTTTAAGTATCATAAAGGACGCATAATTTGAATGGATAGTTAAAGAGCCTCGACACATGGCACAGTAGGCTTTGCTGTAATTATTTCGCACATGCTCTATGAGGCACGCGCCGCGTGATGGAACAAGGACATGCGTGGCCACGTTTAATGCATAAATGTTTTTTTTTGTATTTAATAATTTTTCCATAATAAGTCACTGCAGATATTTTGAAAGATTAACGATTTATCATTCGTTTATTGTTTGTGTCTTATAAAGGTATTGAAAACGACTTTTACGAAACTCTATAGTTCTAAGGTTGGTGAATTGGTCAACAAAATTCAAAATGTGATTTATTAGGTAAAAGTTAAACCCGTTGGGAGCAGAATAGTAAATAAATTCTCATATCATTATTCTGAAAGTATTAAGCCTCATATGAAACAGCACCCGTGTCCGGGTCACCATGATCACGGGTGCTGTGATGTATTCAAAATGTTCTACATTATTAAATATCTAAATTAAATTTATAAATCTCGATAAAACTGTAAAAAATAGTTTCTTCTAATGTGCAGTATTCGCGTAAAAATTAGAAATCATTAGTAAATATATTATGTACTCGTGTATGGATTAACGCTTCTGCCTGTCATCTGGGTATCACAGTTCTAGAATATTTAAGATGCTTATTGTGGTGTAAAACCGTGATAGTTCAAGCGCCGATTTACCAAGAATATAGTGCTGAATAGAAACATCGTGAGGAAGCCCGTATTTCTGAGAAATAAAAATATTTCTAAGTTTGCCAACTTTCATTGGTTTAGCGCGATTGGGCTTTACTTACTAGAAAACCCACCAAATCCTTTGAGGCCTGTGTTTGGTATTTAAACATACGAAACTGTAATTTTTTATTGCTATGACATGAGACCATAAGATCTTTTTACGATATTTTGTTGACTTTATACTTTACAATGAGCTATGAATTATTTTACAACTACTAAGACAGCACAGTTTTTGAGTAAGTACTCGCTAATTTTTAAAACATGTATTTATCATTAACTTTATAGCTTGTAAAGTTTTTATAAAATACTTACTCTATGCATTTCTATAATCTTTTATTCACTTGTCATATCAAAATCAGTCTATTAAACGGCCGATCCATTCACCTGTTGTGTGCTTTTTTATCTGAACATTCGCAGTTCGCAGTCGGGTATTTTAAGCTTAATCGGAACACATCCGGCTGTTTGTTGTTCTTGAAACAATTTACATATGCGAGCAGGTTGTTTAGTCTAACTTTGGATAGAACTCACATTACTTCAAAGATAGACAGGTTTTCTTCTACTTCCTGTTTAAAGCGGTTATTTTAGCGTAATTATTTGTCATGTATAGATTTTTTCTTTCATTATGACCTTAAAACCATTTTTAATTCTTTTTTTTTAACTTCCAAGTGGGAAGTTATTGTAATGGGTCCGATTTTGTAAATGGGAAATTTTAACATATCTTCATGTTTCAAGGTCTTTAGAGTTGAATAGTATGGTTTTAAGAGGATGTCCGTGTGTACACATGTACATAGGTACATGTATGTATGAATGCTCAGATTCAATTTTCGCCTCGAGTATCTCGAGAACAAAGAGTGGGACCAAGTTTCATTTAACGCATAATTATGTAAACTAGACCTTTTTTGTGCCGAATGAAAAATTGTATAAAAAATATACGATATTTTTTTATTCCTTCCACTGGGAAGTTAGTCGTGTGGACCTTTCGGGTCGCACCTGGACCGCATTTTTCTATATCATAACTATCCCGTAAAAGTTCACTTCTGGACATGGCTATAGCCCTCTTATTGTGAGGAGGATTCGCCGTAACCATCACGTCTAGCAGGCGAATTGACGATAGCAGTACCAGCTCCTCTCGTACCTTTGACGCAGATTACCGTCGTTTTTTTGGGTATTTACGTCTGGTTTAAAATATATATTGCCATTTATCAGAACCTACAAGACCTCAACATCGTTCTTGCCATTACTGAAAATCCTATTTACAGTATTAATAATAATATATTATATTTTTGCTTAACCATGTGTTAAAAAACATTTAATATGTACGCAGAATCGATTTTTATTTGGAGTCTTCGTTCGTTAGTAATAAATAGAAAAGAATTCCGCCAACGCGTACTAGGGCAGCATGACCGATATTCCCTCTCTAAAGTTTGCGTTAGATATAAGAGAGTGACAATAATAAGACAAATTCCTTTATTTATTATAATATTATGCTGAATTACCTATATAATTTTACGAATAATTTAAAGTGACAATAGACGTAATAAAACGTTTTTTTTCTATAGGATAGGGTGACAAACGAGCACACAGTCCACCTGATGGTAAGTGGTTGCGGCGGCCCATAGACATCTACATCTATCCTCGATTACAAGACAAAATGCAGATGCGTTGTCACCCATGAGGACTAAGATGGAACGCCCCGTTTCCAGTAAAAGGGTCTCAAAAGAAACGTATTTCAGACAAAAAGTAAGCAGTGGTAAGAGCTAAAAGCTTGTCGTAAATATGTTTGGCAATGTGTGTTAAGGTGTATAATAAGATCCCCAATGACATCAAAAACCTCAAAATGAATTTATTCAAATCGAGACTCTATAAGTGGCTTATTGAACTTAAAGTGTATAACTAAAATATAATTATTGATTTGCTGACATTGATTTTAATGAATATATTTGACCCTTTTAAAATAAATGTTACCTGAACATAAACTTAAATATGCATGCTAATTATAAGCAAAACATGTGAACTTATTTTACTGTGCCACCTACAAACACCATGTTTGCAAATAAATAAAGAATTATTATTCACTCTATCACGCGAGTGACTTGAAATCCATCCCCTTAGCACCGATGAAATTAAAAATTGCAATTTTTGTTCTGATTTACCAATCATCATCATCATCATCATCATTACAGCCCTTCACAAGTCCACTGCTGAACATAGGCCTCCCCCAAGTAACGCCACAAAGCACGGTCCTGAGCCACCTGCATCCATCGACTTCCTGCACATCTTACCAGGTCGTCACTCCATCTAGTGGGGGGTCGTCCTACACTACGCCTACCGGTACGAGGCTGCCACTCGAGAATCTTTCTTCCCCATCGGTTATCGGTTCTTCGAGCTATATGGCTATGCTATGCTATAGCGGCCGGCCCATTGCCACTTCAGCTTACTAATCCGTTGGGCTATGTCGGTCACTCTGGTTTTACTGCGGATATCCTCATTTCTGAGTCTATCACGCAGAGAAACTCCGAGCATAGCCCTCTCCATAGCTCGCTCATGTCCTCATACGGCCACAGTGAAGGACCACGTGTCAGATCCGTAAGTCATCACTGGCAACACGCACTGGTTGTACAATCTAGTTTTTAGAGATTGAGGTATACCTGACGAGAAGATATATCGTAATTTCCCGATCGCTGCCCAGCCGAGTTGAATCCGTCGATTGACCTCTCGGTCAAAGTTGGACTTACCTAGTCGGACTATTTCTCCCAGGTAAAAGTACTCGTCAACAACTTCGAGCATAGTGCTCCCAACAACTACCGATTTGATTTACCAATGGCTTGATGGTAAAAAAGTCGTGTAAAAACCTGCATGACAGCGTAATTAAATATTTCTTTCTTTACATAATCAATATTTTAATAAAAAGTTTAAACTTTTATCAAATGTTTCCAAAACTAAAAGTACGACGGATATAAAGAGGGAAGAAACACCACAAGTGCATAGGTGTAACCGTGAAGGACTAAAAAAATGGAAGAGCAAGACACGAAGAGAAAGATTTTTAGATTTATGTTTATACTCAACATTACAATCACTTCGACTTAAAGTGATAGAGACTGCACGAGACTTTATACGAGACGTTATAGTTATACGTGGTAGAGCCATGCTGAAGTTGTGTTAGTAGTATAGTTGTAGTACGAATGGGTCGGCTCGACCGGGGAAGGACCACGCTCTCACAGAATACCAGCGTTAAATAGTAGCTAACTGCTGCTGTGTTTCGTATGGTGAGTGTAGAGAACCGGCGACCCATTCACTAGAAACGAGGTCTTCCGTCGTAGTCCTCACGTGTGACAACGCATCTGCATTTTGATTCGTAATCGAATCGATTTTGCCCACTTACAATCACGTGCACTGTGAGCTCGTTTGTCAGCCCATGTTATTAAAAAAAAAACTTAACGACATGTTAAATTGAGCAGCGTTTAAGTATTTGGGCATAAATGCGTCAAGTAATTCGAGTACGCGTACGCGCAGAGGCGTTAACTCGTTCTCACCCTTTTATGTTTTTTTCTTATTATAAGCCAGTATTTGACAACAATGCTTCGTAGTGGTAAGTGGTGATAAAGCCTAAGATGTTAGATCGCATTTTAAATTTGTAATTTTTTAAATTGGTATGGCGTAACATACCTTATACGTTTGTGCCTTGAAGATACCCGGTTATAATCGGACGGAAATACAAGTCGGCCAATTATTCGGTACGCTTTACGAAAAACGAAACAAACCGTTTGGTTCTAATATAACACATTACCTTTAAAGGTATATCTGGTGTGATGAACGCTGATATGTTAAAATCAGAGGATAGATCAGGTCCACTGTTTTAGATACGGGAAATAACACAATACATGGGAGGTAGAGCCCTGCTGAAGCTATATATTTTATAGCACGAATGAGTCCCCTCGACCGGATGGAACCGATCTATCATAGAATCGCAGCGTGAAATAGCAGCTTAATGCTGCCGTGTTTTGTACGATAAGTGTGGAGAACTGAAGACCCAATTTACTAGAAACGAGATTCCATCTTAGTAGATTTAATCGAGGATAAATGCATGTCTATAGGACACAACATCAGGTGGACTGAAACTTGCTTGTATGTAATAAATGCAAAGAGCTTTGAATGTAAATTGAATGACTTGATTGTCAGACTTTTCAGATACGAGATTGCCTACTAATCGATGCGGTTGTAACCCAAAAATTACTCGTTTATTAAATATCATTAATAGTGTTTTCAATTCTAATGTTTTATCTTGATGGTAAAATCTTGCACGAGTACGACATTGAACCTGTATTCAAGACTGGTGATATTGGTTTTAACCTGTCACCAATAAGCCTTTTTGCACGCCTTTCTATTGAGTTCAAAGGTGCTAGGTGCTAAAGTTCACAAGTCTGGTATCGCTTTATTCGGAGACTGCCTGTAGTGAGAGATTTAAACGCTAAACTATTGGTTCTCTTTCTGACTGAATTTGATCCCTACTAGCACGAGTATTCGATATGTATGTCTTATAAAGCAAGCCATGTATACGTTGCAAGAAGGGCTGCGGAGAGAATGGACCCCTGAGGACAAGCAGTTCATGTTTTATTTCTCATAAGCCCAGTTTGGAAGCGGTAGCTTTAGACGACTCGAAGATACCGTTTTCTCAAAAAGTCCTTCACTCCACTGATCAAACCGGGTGACAAGTGAGTAGACGTACTCTAGAAGCTTGCCTAAGTGGAGGGAAAAGCCATTTTTCTATAAAAGCTCGCCCCTGTAAATAATATACGCTAGAAGACATATTATCTATCGATTATGGCAGATCTTTTACTGTTCTATACTGGCAAAATGCCGGTCCATCTATAAATAATTTAAATGTCTTCTTAACAGAAGAGATACGTTTCGACAATCAAGGTCATAAAAAATTCTGCAGCACAACGGTTCTTTTTATAAAGTAATAGGACTAAATAAAACTATGAAGTTTTAAATTATATATCAAACATTGATTCAAAGCCCAAATAAAATCTAACTCTTATGGAATAAGGCTCTATAATAATTTTTAATATTGGTTTAGTCATTGTAAATAGTATTGTCACAGTTTAAAGACTTTAGAAAAATGTGGTATTGTAATTTGAACGTTGTACAAAAGAGAATAAGTCTGTGTTTTGTAAATTATAATAATAAAATTAGACTAAGGCGCCTATTGCGGCGGATTAACGGAAGACTTAACGTAAGTCACGACTACTAGGAACGCAGCATATGAAAGAGTTTCTTAATTCATTCTATTTGATTCATATTCATTCCAACGCAGTTATGTAGATGGCGCCACGTAAGCTAAACTAAAATTTTAAATTAAGAAATTTGAGAATTCGCTGTAGTAGTAGTATAATATAAGACTAATTATTTTCCAATTTTTGTTCCATAGTGTTTTACTGCATGCATCGAGCAACATGCTGGTGACAAGGGTACTATATAATTTGTCTCATGACAATATGCATTTATTTTATGATCACTACTACGAGAGACGGCTAAAAAGTTTTGAACCTTCCTTAAGTACCTTCAAGTGTCGTTATTGTCGCGCGTTGTATATAGTTGTGGTCACATAATTAATAACGATTTGAAGTTCTAGAAGTTTTTTATTTAAATCATGTCGTACACAGAGATGTGCACCTTCTGAGAAGCAACTAGTTATGTTATAAAATAGCCACATTAATAGAGCAACGTGGCTTAGGAATAAAGAATAAAATCGCTAACTTTTTTTTCACATTTCATTTATTCTACCAAAGTAACTCATTCAAATAATACTGAAACTGGACAAATAATTAAGAACGATTTATTAAACTGCTCGAAAATTGTTTTGTATGAGACTTACATTTAAAAAATCACAATAATATGTAGCGCGGAAAATTTGAAAAGCAATTTAATACATTTTTAACTGAAATTAATAGTCAATAGCATATACACGGCTTTTAATTACAGCTTTACACCGGCGAGGCATTGACTCTATTAATTTTTGACATTTCGCAAGAGAAATAGAGTTTCATTCTTCTAAAAAAAACGTTATAAACAGCTCTCTTAAATTACCACACTGTGTATTAGAAACCTTTTTCTTTACTTCGAACCACAGATTCTCTATTGGGCCTAGATCTGGGTTGTTAGCTGGCCAGTCTAAGACAGAAACTAATTGCGCTGTAAGAAATTCCTTTACCGTGCGTGCAGTGTGCTTTGGATCATTGTCATGCTGAAACGTCCAAATAACCGGTAGAGCGTCTTCAGCATAAGGTAACATTTTTTCTTCCAGTATATTTTTGTATTGGAACTGATCCATGTTACCTTCTATCAACTTTAAAGGTCTAACACCATGTCTAGAAAAGCACCCCCAGATTTTCACATTTCCACCACGTCGTGTACTTAGGGTTGAATGCTGTATTCGGGAGACGTCGTACATATTGTTTTCCATCAGAACATACTCTGTTTATTTTCGTCTCGTCAGAAAAAAGTACATTTTTCCACTGTCGCACAGTCCAGTTTTCATACTTTCTCGCAAATGCCAGCCGGGCTTGCATGTGGCAAAGTTTCAACATGGGTACCTTTCTTGCTATCCTACCGTGCAATTTTTCTTCTACCAAACGTCTTCGAATAACG
Organism: Parnassius apollo; assembly: GCA_907164705.1. Taxonomy (NCBI): domain Eukaryota; kingdom Metazoa; phylum Arthropoda; class Insecta; order Lepidoptera; family Papilionidae; genus Parnassius; species Parnassius apollo. The sequence continues at coordinate 3,843,164 of CAJQZP010001060.1, read as the reverse complement.
CGTGCTGAGATTGCTGAAGGGTTGTTTTCACCAAAATATTCTTTTCTCAACTCATTGGATCCTTTAAAAGGATTTTCTTTTGCCATATGAACGATGTTTCGGTCATCTCGAGGAGTTGTTTTTCTCTGTTTAGGTACACGTGGAACATTCGAAGTAGTTTGATACGTAGCAAAATGCTTTACAGCGTGGAAAACCATCGTTTTTGAACATTGCAGGTGGTCGGCTATCTTTTTATAAGACCAATTCTTCCGGCGAAGTTTTATTATTACTTCCCTTGTAGATTTTTTACAACTTTTATTTTTTCTCATTATTTTTTCCTAAGAAGCAATCACTTTCAATCTTTTACAGCACTAAATGGAAAACTATACAAAGTAACAAACAACTGAGTGTTATGTATTTAAATTTGAATAAAGGTATAAATTATTTAGCGTTCTTAATTACGTGACCAGCCAGTAAATAGAAACACTATGTTTAGAAGTAGTGTAAAAAGTTTGTCTAATTATCAATAAATACAGTGGTATTATGGAAAAGTTTTACGATACCGAGAGAAATAAAAAAAAATTGCATGAAATTAGTTTTGTGTTTTAGTTTGAAAAAATCTTCGCCTTATATCAGCGTTCTTAATTATATGACCACCACTGTATTATTAATTTCCGAATACCCTCCTTAGTAAACATACAGAGTTTCACATCATTAGCGTCATTAAGCTTTAAGTAATTAATCCGTAAGCATTATCAAGTCTCAGTCATCTGCGCACTGTACAAAACTGGAGTACAGAGCTGTCATAAAATTTCTCACAAAGAAAAAGAATAAAAAAGAATCATCAAATTCGGTTCACACAGAAAAAAGTTCTAAGTCAACACACATAACAAAACATATAGACGAATTGAAAACCTCCTCCTTTTTTAAGTCGGTTAAAATAATGTCGAGGATATTCGTAGATTGCTGTCACTTTGAGGCAGTGCTTTGGTACAGGTCATGCCCGTCGTCTCTTAGCAGTGAAGCGTAAACGCAGGAAAAGCGTTCAGGGACACGTATTTATTAATATTAATTAAAAATTAAAACTTTCTAAAAATTAACGATTCCACCAAAAAGTGACGAATGAGAGTTACAAGGTCATTATGAAGCAGCACAAGGTCATTATGAAGGAGCGTAACAATTTGTCGTTTAAACCATAGCAGGAAGTTGAACATTGCTCTAAAATATGAAACATCGCACACATTGTACGATCGTACCTTTCGTTTTAGACACGAAGGCACGCTATCTTCACAGCGCACTATCAAAGCTGGTGTCCCTCAGGGCTCAGTACTTGCTGTTCTTTCCCCCCCCCCGGAGAGTCCCTTTCTGCGACACCTTATTTTTTTAAAGGGTATTCCCTTCGCATTGGTTGCGCCTGGCTTTACCGCGGTGTTCCGCGCACCCCCAACGTTTTTTGGCCCCTGCTGCAACGATGAATATTTAGGTGTCACTCTAGACACAAGGCTCACTTTCAGGCCCCACGTCAAAAGAGTAAGCCGTCACGCACGTTTTTATCTGTGTAGGCTCAACAGTATGTTGGGCCGACACAGTAAAATGTCCCTTCGAAACAAGCGTACCCTTTATAAGGTCTCTATACGACCAGTCATGTCCTACGCGGGCCCCGTTTTTGCCCACTCAGACCCCAAAATTTTAAATGAACTCCAAATAGTTCAAAACCTCTTCTGTCGTCGAGCTGCGAACGCACCTTGGTACGTCCGTAGTGCCGACCTTCATCGGGACCTAGAGCTCCCCACAATTCAACAATTTTTCAAAAAACTCTCTGAGAACTTCTTCAAAGCCTCAGAGTCGCACTCAAACCATTTAATTCGTGAGGCAGCTACTTATGCAGCCCCACCCCCCTCTCGCTATCGAGTCCGCAGGCCGAGAAACTCTCACTCGGACCCGCCTAATAAACTTTCAAACGACCTGAACTGCCTCCTGGCGGCTCAGGCTAACTCTAATTAAATAAAATTATTGTAATAATAACAATTAATTTGCCTTCGTAGGCACTCCCTCAGCGGCACTTAGCCGCCTGCGCCCTCTTTTCCCAAAAGAGGGTCGCTCACGATAAGGCACAATAGAGCTTAATCAGCCAGGCACTGGTTGACTGTCATTTAGGCGGTTTTTAGAGGGTATCACTTAGGGTCCCCGGTAGGACGTGAGCCCCTCATAACCACGATAGACCGGCTATCGTGGTATGCGTAATGCATTTTCCGCCTCCCTACGTATAGGGTAGCCCTTTAATTGCTTCGGGCGCAATTTTTTTTTTAAAAGGGGGGGGGATCAAAAAAATATTGGAGGTGGAATGTGCCTGTGAATTAAATTTTTGTTGAATATTTTTACTTAAAAATTTATTAAGTGAAATAAAAAAAATAAACAAAACGATTTTCATGCATGTATAAAATAGAAATGAAGAATTGCATAAAAGGTTACTAAATAATAAAACCTTTTAGGTGAATGCAGCTTGCAAACCTTTTCTTTATATCGTTAATCATTATGTGCCAAAACCTATCCTGCGTAGATAAATATCTTTTTGTTATTAATAGAGATGATTCATTACAATGTCGAAAATAAATCGGAATTCAGAAAATCAGCAGATAAAGCTCTTTTAGTATTTTTTATATCGGATATTTTGTGCGAAAAAATAAAACATACTACGTATTAAAGTAATCTCATTCAACAATGTAATAGTTTATTTCATTACATTAAAAAACATGGTAATAGATATAACTTAGAGGATTGGTAAAAAGTGACAAACGAGCACACAGTACATCAGGTGGTAAGTGGATGCTGTGGTCCATAATAACTACATCAATTGAAGGTGTTAGAACTTAATTTGCTTAACTTCATTTAATGAAATAAAATGATGTGTCATGCCCAGTTTGAAGAGCACCTTCCACCCTTCTTTAATTGCGTGCACTATCCACCAAATCCCAGCACCATTACTTCTAGCGCTACCACTCCCAAAACTACCTCACTAGGAACGACACGCTACCACGGTCAGCCATCGCAGAGTCTACCTTACCTGAAGATGCTTCGTGGAAAGGCGAAACATGTACTTTAGAGGTTGGTGTGTTTTTCCTAGTGTTCTAGTTTTGAGAGTGGTGGTGCTGGGATTGGTGGTGCTCTTCAACCCGGGCAGAAAACATCACTAACCACTTTAATATAATGGACGCAAATTAACCCTATCAATATTAACTGCACACTCGATTAACTTTCACCGTTTAGATAATGGTTTTTGGCATATTTTTGGTTTGCCAAACGAAGCACAGCAGCATTTATTAAGTCGTTATTTTAAGAAACCGATCATTTCAACATCCGTTATATAGCGCGCTGCGCATTCCACGTATATATATATAAAAACCATTTTATATATATATTATAGTATATAGTATATATAGTATATACTAATAAGAAAACGTACAGATTTACAGAATAAATTACAGATAAGATTTTTTTTAACAGAATTGTTGAATGAAATAAAATAAAAAGCATGAATTATACATTTTTATAACAGTCCTTCAGACAGTCCCTCCACACAAATTCAGTTCTCGAGCCATACTCAATCGTAAGCTATTCTCGTAGCTTGATGGTAATTTTTTAAGTAATTATTGGGTTCAGGTTTAGCTGGCTCTGGCTTACAAACTGAGTTTACATACTTCTTTTACTTATAAGCTTATAACGAATATAAGTTTTATTTATATTGTCCGTAAATTATTTTAAACCTATATACGTAAATTTTAGCCTTTGCGAATTAAGTAGTAATTAGTTTACTAGGTAAGCTCTACTCCTACCTAGGAGTCCGACTGAGTTGGTATCAGCTCGTACTTATTTTTCCTCATTATAAGCAGTGCAACTACTGCTGAGTGTTCTAGGTAAGGTAGTCAACATTATTACAGTATAAGACGCATTCAAGCATTTTGGAGAGCATCTTCCCAGAGACGATAACGCATCATTCTTTAATTCATTCCTGGCCTATAAAAAGTCCACTGTTACAAACCCACTCAAAGGGACATTTGCCATAATTGCTACCCTTTGCAAGATGAGCTTACAACCGGAGTTTATTATTATTTGGAATTGCTGTCAGGAAGATGCTGTTCCACATTCCCTGTTTAATTTCCCTTTGCCACCTCTAACCATACACACAGGAAGATATGGGGCGGTGGAATATAATATGCCGCCTATACATGACGCTATACATCTGTGACGTTTTATTTTAACTTTGGTAGCTGATTTCAATGGACTACTTACCATTAGGTAGTCAGTTAGCACGTTTTTCAATATCAGCGATTTAAATTATGACGATTTACTGTGAAGTGGTGTTGTAAGAATATCCACTATCCCACATCGTCCCGTGGGTGACGTAAGAGGCGACAGAGGGAAACAAATCAGGACATGGGCAGCAGTGTCTTTCTAATAACAACTAAAAATAAAAAAAACTGCGACTGCCAACCCACTTGCCATGCGTAGCAACTATGGCAAATATCATCGATTGCCCCCCTAAAAATTAATCTATGTGGGAGGCCCATAGAATACTATAATACATATATAATAGAACGCGGGAGTGGGCGGAGCCCGTGTAGCCACTTAAATGCCACTAACACGTCAATTCACACGTATAAATGTCAACACGAGATGTGTTTTGACGTTACAATCACTTCCAAATTTCGCATGCAAATTGTTTAGAAAATGCCAAATTGCACGCTATTTACGAATAGTGTATTGAAATCCGTTTGCCAACACAGCGACTCGGGTATGTGTTAATTGATAACACGACTTATTTGCTTGTATTTGTGCTCTCGGCGACGCCTCTCCTCGTACAAAATAAGGTTGACAGCCATTCTATTGTGTATTAATTCTATGGGGAGGCCTATGTTAAGCAGCGGACTGTAATAGACTGTAACAATCACGGATTTACATTATAAATTCTAACAAAACTATCGTTCCTTTTTGCATTGACAGAAAAAAATTGTCTATGGGAATTTAGTATACGCAACGGAAGACGTCCCCCTGATTAGAATACAAGAGCTGAATTCTCACGAATCCCTCTAGACTACATGTGATTCCACCGCAGCAAAAACTAAATATACCGCTATTTTACACGGAAACGTTTATATTATGAGGTTTTTTTCGCGTCGCACCGAACGCATCCGAGCCAAATGGACCGACCAAATTTCACACCCGGAAACGCATTTGACTTTTTGCGGTTATTATTCACAATGTAAGTGTTCAATTTATAGTATGTTTTAATGTTCTGAAAATAAAGTTCTTTATTGATAAATTTTATGTTTCACGGTTGCATAATATTTTGTGTTCCAAGTTTAAAATGCTGCATGTTGTGACATTATAAAAAAAAAACACGATGCCTCAAGTTTGCCATATCTCTGACTTTAATCTCTCGAAATGAAAATCAAGCTTTTTAATATGCTAAATTAGTTCCGATATCTTATTTGTACCCCGATTAAATACCAAGTTAAATAAATACCATAAACAGAAACGTTTTGTTCAATATAGAAGATTATAAATAATACTTATTGAAAGTCTTTTTTTTTAATTACCACTGGTTCGGCAAAAAACCTCTGTTCTGCGAAGAAGAACAAGCAAGAAACCCAGGGGGACTTTAAAAAAAAAGCAACAGATTACAATCATGTATGTTACACAATTAACAACACAAAACAAATTAGGAATAGCTTGGTAACGATTACCTTTCCCAGGGGTAATTATCATCCATAGTGATCCTGTAGATTGTAGTTAGGCTGCAGTTCAAAGACTACATATTTTTAAAACAATAGACAGGTGTTCGACTGTCACTTCGGAAGACTTTGTGCAGAGTATGACAAGAACTGTAGATCTAAACACGATAACATTCCTATATTTGGTTAAATTTAAAACCAAATGTAAATAATTGCTAAGGGACACAATGTAGTATTTACTAATCATCCCACAATCATATGGATTACGCTATAATATATTATGCTCATTTGTGGTCCTGATATTTCCATATAAAATAATAATCCAGACATTCTTCCTTCATCACGGGTGAAAATATAATAATAATTATCATCATCACAGCACTTCACAAGTCCACTGCTGAACAGAGCCACCTGCATTCATCGATTTTCTGCGTGTCTTATCAGGGCGTCCCTCCATCTAGTGAGGAGCCGCCCTAAACGTCGTCTACATACTTTAATACATTGCATATGGAGTAGTTATACGGAAATAAAGAATAATTAAAATAATAAATAATAAATAAAATTAATCCATCGTTTTGATAAATTTGTTACCTACTTGTAACAAAAAATGACTTTATATAAATTTTGTATTAAAAAAATAATATACCACATTTTTTATTCATATATTGTCATTCGATTCTGAGGTATGTTCAAAATTTCAAGTTTCTGGCTCACCTCAAAGTATTCGAAATTTGAGTTGTAAGATTCCACCTAGAACGACAGACAGACAATCAAGAAAGTGATTTAATAAAAACGTAGTAATAAAATATATATTCTTGAGACCCCTCTATAGCAGGACTGCAGGACAGGAATAAAACATTAAATAAAAAAGATATCATAAACCTGATGCTTTATGATATCTTTGTCATTTGATTATTTTTAAACATTTTTGTAAAGTCTTTGTCGACGTGGTAGAGCCAAGCTACAACTATATTATAGTTGTAGCACGAATGGGTCGGCTTGACCGGGGAAGGACCACGCTCTCACAGAATACTGGCGTAAAATAACAGCTTAATACTGCTGTGTTTCGTATGGTGAGTGTAGAGATCTGGAGACCCTTTTTTACTGGTAACGAGGCATTCCATCTTAGTCTTCAGGGGTGACAACGCATCTGTGTTTTGATTCTTAATCGTGGATAAATGTAGATGTCTATGGGCCACAGCATCCACTTACCATCAGGTGGACTGTGTGCTCGTTTGCCACCATTATTCTATAAAAATGATTTGTTCGTTCAGTTATTTGTAATGCATACAAATATTATTTAATTGCAGGAATCGAGCTCGTGGCCCTCTACGATGCAACCAAACGCTCAGCTATTGCGCTACGGGATCGTAAAATATTTGCATGTCGCTGAATTCTTATAGGAGCCCGCATATATCACTTTTACACAATGGTTAGTTCAGTTTTAGATTAAACTAGTTTGAGGCAGCGTTTTTCCTTTTTGGACCTTTTTTTCCCTTAAAAACTTATACAAAAAAAAATTTGTGGGCCGGGCGAAAAAAATCTCTTTTTAATTTGGGCAAACCCCCGGTTTGCAAATTTGATTAAAATCGGTTAAGTAGTTTAGAAGTCCATCGCGGACAAACAACGTGACACTTAATTTATATATATTAAGATATAACAAATGTGATAGTGAGTAATAGACATGCTAATTTTAATAACTTAACAATAGACTTATGAAGGGCTGTAAAGATGATGATGATGTACGATTTCGCGGTGAGTGTTGAAGTGATTTAATCTTAATTTATTAAATAGCTTATGGTCTCATTTTAATTTGAAGACAAAATTTCTCTCTCAAGAGTGTGAAAGAAAAGAGAAGTTTTTACAGTAGCTTTTGTCACGACATTCATATTGTTACCTTGAACTTGTGTTGTTGCTTAGTCTCTTAATAAGATGTTGTAACCAAGTTGTAACAGACTTCAAAAAAAGTAAAAATAATAAAATATATAATATATTTCCTCTAGCTTCTGAAGTTAAGGCTAGGCTAGGCTTAAATCTTCTACACACTATGTCTTAACACTGCTTATTAAGTTTAATTTAAAAAAAAAACAGACTGGTGTCAAGAAGTGGAGTCAAGGGTGCGAACACATACGGCGCTGCTATCTGATTGGCCACTAAAACCAGTACAATTATGACAGTAGGTAGTTATCAGTTGGTAAAGAAGAAACATATCTATTGGATCATCATAACTCAAATGGTTTAATAGTCTAGGAACAAACCCTAATTCAAAATTAATTTTTGGACGCTTGCACATACAGCTAAGCAAGACAAACAGCTGATCTCATTTTTATAGAACATATGTTTCATAAAAACATACACCTCTACTCCTGAGCACATGCCTCCTTCAATATCTGAGAGGGGCTTAGGGCAAGGAAACGTCCACCGCGCTGCCCCGATGCGTGTTTGCGGACTTCACACGTCTTTAAAATATTTTTTTTATTTCTCAGACATTTAGGTTACTTTACGATGTTTTCCTTCACTGATGAAGACGTGGCAAATCGGCAATTGATAATTTTATTAGTGTCTGCGGGGATCGAACCCGAGTTCCTCGTATACTATAATATTTAAGGTAGCACTTAGACCTGAGCTACTACGGAATCAAGAAGTTAAATATATTTCCGGTTCTCGACACTGTTTGAATGAAAATAAACATAAATGCAACGTTATAATTGTACCTGGGACTTTGAGGTAAGTATAGAAAAGAGTTGATTTTTATTTAATTTTAACTATAAAATTCATTCGTATTTTGTATTTTATTTGGGTTTTAGTACGTATATGGCAATCTACAAAATATTTACATTATTTTTCTATAGAACTACGGCTGACAAACGACTACCGTTCATCTCATGGTAAGTTAATGCTGTGGTCCAGAGATAACTTCATTTCTTTATTTTATCCTTGATTAAGAATCTTAATGAAGGTAAATTGTCAACCCAGAGGATGAAGATGGAATGTTTCGTTGCCATTAAAAAGGGGTCTTCGCTCTTCTCACTATACGAAACACAACAGCAATATTTTGCTGCTTCACGGTAGCACTATGAGAGCACAGTCCTACCTCAGTCGAGCTGATCCATCATTGCTGCCACCATAATATAGCTACAGCGTTCCTGCTATTTTATTTTTATTATTTCCTGAATTCTGCGCGAGCGTAGTCCTATTTACACTACAGAGTACTCTACTTATGAATAACAGGAAAGTAATTCAAGGAAATGTATAATATCATGGTGTTCAAGATAGAACTAAAAGTTTGTTAATCAGTTTTGTAGGCTCTGCTAGCTATATGGCTCATTACAACTTCAGCTTTCATCCGTTGAGCCATGTCGGTTTATCTCGTTATACTGTTATGATATCCGTATATGTTAGACTGATATTCTTATCTCGAAGTCTATCACGCTGGGAAATATATATCAGAATAGCTTCGCATATATTAGATCCCAACACAACCGCCCAATGAGTAACCTTGAGCTTCCTCCTACGGCCAGCAGTGGAGGGTCATAATATCAAAGAAATATTCTACTATAATATCCTAGTACCAACAAACAAAATATTAAACCCTATTAAATAAAATAGCAATCATTTAAAAAATTCAACAGTCAGATACAGGAGGTAATTTTACGTTCAATTGAGAAAAAATAGTACGCCTGAAGTGAATTTTGGTGAATACATAAAGTAAATTTCCTTTCTTTATCGTAATTATGTTAGTAATTAACATGCACGTTTTGTTTGTATCTATAAAATTGTTGATACTTCTGAATTATTTTACATACCGCTTGCAACTTGGCCTCACATGGAATACTGTTCCCATCTCTGGGCCGGGGCTCCCCGGTACCGGCTGCTTCCATTTGATCGCGTCCAGCGCAGAGCGGTTCGAATCGTCGGCAACCGAGCACTTTCTGTTCGGCTTGAATCATTGGGGCTGCGAAGAGATGTTGCATCTCTTTGCGTGTTCTATCGTATTTACCACGGGGTGTGCTCAGAGGAATTGTTCAGATTAATTCCAGCTGATCAATTTTACCATCGCACAACACGACAGAATTCGAGATACCATCCTTACGACCTGGATGATTGGCGGTCCACTATTGTGTGATTTACAAGGAGTTTTCTTCCTCGCACAACTTCTTTGTGGAATCGACTACGACCAACGATTTTTCCGGACCGATACGACTTAGGGATCTTCAAGAAAAGAGTCTACTCTCTTTTAAAAGGCCGGCAATGCATCTGGAATTCTCCTGGTGTTGTAGTTGTTCATGGGCAGCGGTAGTCCCTTACTATCAGGTGAGCCGTATGTTCGTTTGCCCCCTTTCATATTAAAAAAAGTACTAGGTGGTAAGATTTCTTCCTAGGAGTCCGTTTGGGTTGGTAGCTGGTCTTATTTCTTTGTAGATTAGAGGGGAGAAACGAATACACAGCCAACGTGATGGTAAGTAGATGCTGTGGTTAATAGATACTTACATCTATCCTCAATTAAGAATCACAATGCAGCTGTGTAGTCACCCTTGAGGACTAAGATGGAATGTCTCGTTTCCAGTAAAAATGGTCTCCGGTTCTCTACACTTATACGCTGGTGAGAGCGTGGTCCTTCTCCGGTCGAGCAGACCCATTCGTGCTACAACCATAATGTGGCTGTAGCATGGCTCTATCACGTTATTACCTATAACATACCTGTACATCTGCCGCCAAGTAGCAGTTGCCTTTGCTCCAGTCTGAAGGGTATCAAGATTCAGACGTGACCACGCATCTGTAATCTTCTTTGCTTGATGTTGGCTCCAGGAGTCCACGGACTGCAGTAACCCTTTACCATCAGATGAACTGCAACTGTCTCTCTCTAGCTTTAAAAAAAATAGAATAAGGGTGACAAACGAGCACACAGTTCACCTGACGGTAAGTGGATGCTGTGGCCCATAGACGTCTACATTATCCTCGATTAAGAATCAAAATTAGATGCGTTGTCACTCCTGAGCACTAAGAAGGAATGCCTCGTTTTCTGTAAAAAAGGGTCTCCGGATCTCTACACTCACCATACGAAACATAGCAGTTTTTTAAAAACCACCATTTAGTTAAAAACGCTTTACATATTTTTCTTTATTTATGGCTGTACGAAAATTTTGTGCTGTTAATTGACAAATTATCCTAAAACGGAAGCAATTTACGCTTCAATACTGTATGTGTTTTTAACAACAAAACCATTCGTCCCTATAACTTCCAAATATCACACGTCGTAATGCATTCCGCATCAGAACTAATTGTACATTGTTCGAGAAGGAATAGCTTTTTCGAAGCTGTCCGGCAGGATGATTATTTGTCCGGGGCATATCGTGGGAGAGTAATGTCTGTGTGTATCCTGTACTGAGAGTACATACAAGTTGAGCAATTTAAACATCGGAGTACATTACCATCGCCCGGACTACTCCACAGGTTTAGGGGAGCAATGACCTATATCCTAGCCGGAATCAGGCAAGGAACAAAGATCCAACCGTCCCAGCGCCCGATACTATATATACTAAGCTCTATTTTTTGTGTATTAGAATCCATTTCTAATCATAGATTTCAGTTTTGGCCAACGGTGTGAAAGGTCGTATGAGTAATTTGACGAATTTTCAAATTCAATTCTATGTAATAGAATTAAGTTCGATAATGTGCTGTGAAGGACGAGTAGTAAGAACTTTCTAGAATTGTTACTGGGTTTGTGAAGTTTATGTTTTTTAAGAATTTATACTCGTACGGTCCATGATGCTGGCTCGGTTATTTTTAACCAATCCAAAAGTTTATTACAACGCTTACGCAATTAATAGGAGTTTTTATTGGACCGGTAAAGGACTAAAAGACTTTGATTGTACTAAGGAAGCGGCAGCGGGCGGCGGTATTATTTTTTGAATATGATAGAGTACTCTATGTTTTGAACATGATAAAGTACTCTATGTTTTATTTTCTGTTGTGCTAACGTAGATCAATTTTTAAGTTGTAATAATTTAATAGATGACTTATCTATTCTTATAATAAGGTACATGAAGGTAATATGCCTTATCTTTGCCGCTCTATAAAACCAAAACTAGGAGGAGGATAGATACAAAAACACAAAGACGTATACTATAACTAATATATAAATAAAAATTGCAAATATGCTTTGGTAATAGTTAGGAACACTTCGAAAATCAACTTAATAAAAACTAACGCCATACTAAAATATTTACTATAATATCAACCGTTAAAAAGCGTCGATAAAGCTGCGTCATTTTGACTCTTTATAATTTGATTGCCTTATGTAGAGCTATAGTATCACAGACTCATCTATGGAAACAAAGCTGCAGTTTTTGAGTTATAAGTAAGTGACCATATTAACCGCATAACCATATTACCCTCACGTACTATATATTGAAGATTATTTTTCATCTTCATCACCGTCCTACCCTCATGACAGTTGACCAGTATGCGAGTAACGAAGAATTTTCTCACGTTTTCACGTTTTGAGAATTTCGCTATTGCCATGCCATCAAATATTCTCTTTTTTGTAAAACTTCTTGTAAATTGAAATATTGCTTACTTTTATTCAATAAACATTGGTTGCGTGGTTGTTACAAGAATTCACCGGACCGATATGTCTTAGGAAGCTTGTAGAAAGGCACTTAATCTTTTTAAAAGGTCAAATCGCTCCAGTGTTTAGGATTTTATTCGCTACGATAGTTTTCCCCGAAAAATATAACGTAGAAAGCTCTTTTAAAGTTCAATCAAGAGATACATGAACTTGTTACTGTGTCTTCAGAAATATTCAGCAGTGTACATGTGAAAGGCAGGCATTGGTAATGAACGAATGAATAAATGAAAAGTTTGAGGTAAATAAACTATTTTTATAGAGCTAAGGGAGATAAGCTAACACACCTGTATTGGTAAATTCTGTGACCCATCAACTCATCGCCGTAGGAATCCGGCTAGGAGTGGCAATTTGTCAACCTCACCAGTGCCCCTGTGGTAGCATCGTCGATGAGTTTGGGCTCCACGGACTTTCATGCAAGAAAAGTGCAGGTAGGTTTTCCCGTCACGGTTCTTTGAACGAAATCATCCGAAGGGCTCTTGTCTCCGTAAATGTACCCTCGGTTTTAGAGCCTTGCGGGATATTTAGAGACGATGGCAGGAAACCCGACGGTATGACTTTGGTCCCTTGGGACAGAGGTAAAGCCCTAGTGTGGGATGCTACTTGCGTTGACACTTTGGCGGCCTCTCATCTCAAGGGTATCTCTTTTAGAGCCGGGGCGGCATCAGAGGCAGCCGAATTTAGTAAATGGCGCAAATATGAGTCTAAAGGAACGGCTGGTCGTCGCTGCTGGTGATAAGAGGGCTGGTTCTTTTCTCGCTCAAAGGCTAAGTATAGCTATTCAGCGAGGAAACGCAACCAGCGTTCTTGGCACTATACCACGGGGAGCAGGTCTTTTTTGACTATTAAAATTTTTAGTTTTAGATTTTCTATATTATAGTTTCTTCTTTTATATTGTATATAATTAGTTTTAATAGTACATATTATAATTTTAATTATTATTTTGGTTAAGTTCATTATTATAATTTTTGTAATATATTATAAACTCTTTAAGTTACAAAAATAAACGAAGTACTTATAAAATAAGTAATATGTAAAGTAATCATTAAAAAAATAAAATTAACGGTTCAATATGTCTGCAAAAGATATCTTGGGAACGTTGGCTTCATCAGAAGATCTAGATCAGGTCGAAGAAGAAAGACGGATGATCGATTTGTAGTGTCAGCAAGCCTCGGAAATCGTCATCGTTCTGGAGTAGCATTGCAACACCTCCTCAGAGATGTCCAAGGTGTCGTTGTAAGGGACACGACAATAAAAATACGCCTTGAAAAAGTTGGTTAAACCATACAAACCAGCAACAGATCCTAAACTTACCACAGCTCAAAAGGTAGTAAGGTTAAATTTTGCTCGTGGTCACCATTACTGGACTGTGGCACAATGGAAGCGAGTACTCTTTTCTGATGAGTCTCGTATGTATCTATATGATGCTGATGATCGCAAAAGAGTATATCGTAGAACGGGAGAACGATATGCACAATGTGCCATATCTGAAAGGGTAAGCTTTGGATGTGGGTCAGTTTTGTTCTGGGGAGGTATAAGCTTAAAAGCCCGTACAAAGTTGGTTATCGTAGATAGAGAAACTTTGACTGCTGATTTTTACATCACTGATATTCTTAAAGAGCATGTAGTGCCATACTCAGGTATTATTGGTCATGAATTTAAATTAATGTATATTACCTGCGAGAAGTGCGAAAATATAATCTAGACTGGCCAGCACGAAGTCAGCGAGATCCAGAGAACATGCAACAGCTGAAAGCGGCTTTATCGGAGAAATGGGAAAACATACCCCAATCTACCATTAAAAAGTTGATACAGTCCAAGAACAAAAGAATGTTATTAAAGCCAGATGAGGCAGTACCATTTATTAAAGAATGATCACCGAAACCATTTATATTTTTTATCAGTGTGGAGTCGTTGCAATTTTTTTTAATTTTTAAATAATTTTTATTCATTCATTTTTGTGTATTGTTAAAAAAATAAAGTTGGTTAATTTAAAAATGCATTATTTAATTTAAGAATTTAACACACAGTCAAAAAAAATATATTAAAAAAGTTTTATTTTGGAACAGTCACGATAACCGGTTAATTAGGTACCTACCAGGTAACCTAATTTTATTATCCCCCACTATGTTTCAAATATTGTCTTAAGCTAACTACTATTAGAGCCATTATAGCTCACGGAATAAGCGCACGCTGTCAATTTCACAACGCGAAATACCCGGATTCGATTTCCATCGGCACCAATGAAACTTTAAGTGTTGAAATACCACGAGCTGTGCGGTAAAGGAAAGCAACTTGAGGAAACCTGCACTTCCGACTAATAAAAACTACTATTGACTTACGAGAGCATCCATCACCTTATCTCGTTGCGTCGGTGTGATAACAGGTGATCAAGAATCTAACGACATCCGAAAGATGGCATTACAACCATCTCATTTACACTAGACTTCAACCACTTGCTAAGCGTGAAAATTAAGGCAGATTCTCCCTATAACCTTAGCCTATCCATCATCCATCGATTACAGCATTTAAAAATCCACTGCTGAACATAAGCCTTGCCCAAAAAGGGGGACGCCCATTTTCGGCCATGGAACGCCCAACAATGTGAATTTGTTAAAAAATTATATTTTTATTTATGGTTATTAATCGCGGTATTCATTTATCCTGTAACAATGGGAATATTTTTGCACAAATTAAAAGTACCGGAAACATAATAATAAAAATTAGGTAAATCATTATGTCATTAGTTTGTGAATAAAAAAAAAGTGTTGCCAATCACAAAACACATTTAAAAAATCGATTCTCTTTTTCGATCGATTATTTACGGTGTCATCATTACAGTGCTAATATAATTTTTAAATAATTATGATGTTACGATAATTAAACAAGCGAATTACTAGCTGATTTCTAATGAATTCTTTAGAGAGTAACAAATGCTACGGCCGTGTAGTGGCGGTTAAGAATATCCACTACCCCATATCTTCCCGTGGGTGTCGTAAGAGGCGACAGAGGGAGACAGGCAGGAGATGGGCTGCAGCGTCTTCCTGATGACAACTGTGACGTAAAAAAAACTGCGGTTGCCAACCCGCTCGCCAAGCGTGGCAACTATGGCAAATACCCCCCAATGAATAAATACACAAACAGACGGCCCCCAGTCCCCGGCGGCCCCGCTATTCCTGGCTACGGTGGCGACCATGGTAACGGCGGGGCAGGGGGTGCTAAGAATCTCCGGTGGAGGTTCGGTTGCCACCTACGACGACTCGACCTGGCAACATATAACGCACGCACCCTGAGGACTGACGAGAAGATACTGGAGCTGGAAGAAGAGGTAGACAAGTTGCGCTGGCATATTATTGGATTATCCGAGGTCCGAAGAGAGGGGGAGGACACGGCAATCCTCGAGTCCGGCAACTTGTTCTATCACCGGGAGGGCGACCATCTGTCCCAAGGAGGTGTCGGATTTATCGTCCACAAATCTCTCGTCAACAACGTTGTAAAGATTGGGAGTGTGTCGACGAGGGTCGCGTACCTGATACTCAGAATCACCAAACGGTATTCGCTGAAGGTTATTCAGGTTTACGCACCAACCTCGGCTCATCCCGATGAGGAGGTGGAGGAAATGTATGAGGATATTTCCAGAGCCATATATTCCTCCAAAACCTACTACACGGTGTTGATGGGAGACTTCAACGCAAAACTGGGCACAAGAGAAAGCGGTGAGCTGAAGGTAGGGAAATTTGGAGTAGGGCAACGGAACCGAAGGGGCCAGCAGCTGGCCGACTTTATGGAGAAAGAGGAACTCTTTATGATGAACTCTTTCTTCCAGAAGCGGCCCCACAGGAAGTGGACCTGGTCGAGCCCCGACGGTTCGACAAAAAATGAGATTGACTTCATTATGACGACCAGACGCCAACTGTTCAGTGATGTCTCAGTGATCGCAAGGGTGAAAACTGGCAGCGATCACCGAATGGTTAGAGGCACACTGAACCTAAACGTTAAGTTGGAGAGGTCTCGTCTAATGAAGTCAACGCTCCGTCCCCCTCGTGCTCTAATCCAGAATCCCGAAACCTTTCAGCTCGAGTTACGTAACCGCTTCCAGTGCCTAGAAGATTGCAATGCAGTGGACGATATGAACGACAAGCTCGTGGAAACTGTCCATGCGGTCGGAGCTAAGTTCTGCAAGACCCGCCGCAGAAGAACACAAAAACTCTCCGATCACACTCTTAATCTCATGGCTGTTAGACGGGAGATGAGGCTGCAATCGTCAACAGATTTGACAGCATACAGGCAACTGAACAGACAGATCTCCAAATGCATACGGCGAGACTTACGCAACTTTAATACTTCTCGTATTAAAGAAGCGATCGAGCGGAACCAGGGCTCCAAAGTCTTTGCCAGAGATCTGTCTGCCAGAAAGAGCCAACTGTCAAGGCTGAAGACTGAGTGTGGCAACATTGTTTCCGGGACACCTGAGATTTTGAGTGAGATTGAGAGGTTCTATGGGCAGCTGTACACATCATCGTTGGAGCCACACGCAAGTGTGAGTAACGATCCAAGAGCAAGTCTTATCCGACACTATTCCGATGATATCCCGGACGTCAGTCTAAGCGAGATTAGAATGGCTCTCCAGCACCTTAAAAACGGCAGGGCCCCAGGCGAGGATGGAATTACAGCGGAGCTTCTGAAAGCGGGTGGAACACCGGTACTTGAAGTCCTTCAGAAGCTCTTCAATTCCGTCCTCCATGGTGGCACTACTCCAGAGGCGTGGAGCAGAAGTGCGGTGGTCTTGTTCTTTAAGAAAGGCGACAACGCTCTCTTAAAGAACTACAAACCGATTTCCCTTCTGAGCCGCGTCTACGTGCTGTTTTCGAGAGTCATTACGAATCGTCTCGCACGCAGACTTGACGACTTCCAGCCTCCCGAACAAGCCGGTTTCCGAAAAGGCTTCAGTACCATAGACCACATACATACCCTGCGGCAGATTGTACAGAAGACTGAAGAGTACAATCTGCCACTTTGCCTGGCGTATGTGGACTATGAGAAAGCCTTTGATTCCGTCGAAATTTGGGCGGTGCTACAGTTCCTTCAGCGGTGCCAAGTTGACTGTCGGTATATCGAAGTGCTGAAGTGTTTGTACAGTAGGGCTACGATGGCTATCCGAGTACAGAACCAGAGCTCGAAACCTATCCAACTGCAGAGAGGTGTAAGACAGGGTGACGTTATATCCCCGAAACTCTTCACCGCTGCATTGGAAGACGTTTTCAAGCTACTGGACTGGAAAGGATACGGTATTGACATCAATGGCGAGTACATCACTCACCTTCGATTTGCCGACGATATAGTCCTTATGGCAGAATCGCTGGAGGACTTAAGCACTATGCTCAATGACCTCAATAGTGCCTCCCAACGGATAGGTCTTAAGATGAACATGGACAAAACAAAGATCATGTTCAATGTCCATGTCACACCTATGCCGGTAGTTGTTGGGAGCACTATGCTCGAAGTTGTTGACGAATACGTTTACCTGGGACAAATAGTCCGACTAGGTAAGTCCAACTTCGACCGAGAGGTCAATCGACGGATTCAACTCGGCTGGGCAGCGTTCGGGAAATTACGGCATATCTTTTCGTCAGGTATACCTCAATCTCTAAAAACTAGATTGTACAACCAGTGCGTGTTGCCAGTGATGACTTACGGATCTGAGACGTGGTCCTTCACTGCTGGCCGTATGAGGACGCTTAAGGTCGCTCAGCGAGCTATGGAGAGGGCTATGCTCGGAGTTTCTCTGCGTGATAGACTCAGAAATGAGGATATCCGCAGTAAAACCAGAGTGACCGACATAGCCCAACGGATTAGTAAGCTGAAGTGGCAATGGGCCGGCCATATAGCTCGAAGAACCGATAACCGATGGGGAAGAAAGGTTCTCGAGTGGCAGCCTCGTACCGGTAGGCGTAGTGTAGGGCGACCCCCCACTAGATGGAGTGACGACCTGGTAAGACATGCAGGAAGTCGATGGATGCAGGTGGCTCAGGGCCGTGCTTTGTGGCATTACTTGGGGGAGGCCTATGTTCAGCAGTGGACTTGTGAAGGGCTGTAATGTTGATGATGATGATGATGAAATGCTACGGCACAATTTAACTGTTAATCTTAACCGATCTTCTTTGAAAACAGATAAGAACTGTTATTCTTATCTGTTTTTAAAGAAGATCGGTTAAGTTATTCTTATCTGTTTATAACAACACATTTAAAATAGAATCATGTTATGATAACGAAACAAGTTAGTTTCCAGCTGATTTACCATGAATCCTTTAACCTTTTGAGCGGCAAAGTCGCCTATACTTGACCAACACCTGCGGGCCCTGAGCGCCAACGACGTCTATAGTTGACAAAAAACCCGGCTCCGAAAAATATGAAATATAGATATTGGAAAATTATTACAGGTATTTTAATTCTACACTCCTCAAAATAGGAATAACCCAGCAACATGTGAGTATAAAAAACAAGTCTTCTAGAGCCACAAGTACTAAGAAACATTGAACTAATAAAAATGGATTTTTATCTAAGCAAATACTATGTCCAGCACGCCATAGTCGTCTATGGTTGACCGCTAGTGTCAAACGCGGGAGGCATAGATTTCTTGAAAACTATCCAAAATTCAGCTCAATGGTGTTTTTTTCTATTATTATTGATATTTGAATAAAATTAAAGGTTATAAACATAAAACTATAATTAGCTACATGAATAAAAAAATGTTATCAGATTATCTTCGCATAATAAATCTAATATCTCAACTCTAGCGCATCTTTAGCGCGTCATCGAAAATCAGTTCACTGGGCACCGTGATCAAGGATAGACGACACCCTGATGACGTCATAAGTGATTACCGAGAAAAGTAGAGCAATGCAACATGAACGATTCCTCAGAACTCATTCGGATTTTGGAAAGCGTCGATGATGATGAATTTTGATTTTTGATTGATGAATTGAATTTTTGATTGATTGGTGAACAAATATGTTTATTTATTCCATGACCAAGATTTTAGTATTATAAGGCTGATTTACCTAGTGCGAATAATTATATACAATTGTTGATTAATGAATAATTATGTACCTTTTTTAATAATAATACAAAATTACAATTAATGTTTTTTTTTTACTTAGGGTGTGAAGAGCAATTTTTCAGTCTCAAAATCATCTAGCAGCATCAGCATCATATCAAATCCCCATTGTCATAAGAGTGTAAGACTTTTCTTCTGTGCGTCACTTGGCCTACGCCTTCCCCGACACATAAAATATTATGAATCGATGTCTGTATATTTCGGTTAGATCGATTTTGAAATCGATACACAACATTCTAAGAATGTTTCAAAAGGGAAGGTCAGCTACGCCGTTGTCGTCCAGTCGCGACAGTGTCGTCATTAGGATGGAGAGTAGTGCTAATGTTTACTATTATTTTATTGTTATTGTTTGTTTTTTATTTATGTTTATATGTACAAAGTACATATATAAAAAGAGTGGAAGACGGCACAAGATTAAATAAAACATACAGTTTATTAAGAGTCATTTATAGCATAAAAAACCAACAAAAACAAGTTATTTCACGTTATCGATATATCAACTCTTGGCAACACTATTTTGTTTTGGCGCTTTGGCGTACAGGACACGGTAATGCGTTTTTGGCGTGGCGCTCAAAAGGTTAAAGCTTAACAAAACGCAACTGCACAATTTTTATCAATTTCAAGACAAAAACAACCGTTGTTATCGGCTTGGTTGAAAACGTTAACAACCGCCTTCACATCTGTAGTTATGATAATTAAATAAGCGATTTAATAGCTGATTTACAATGAATTCTATGCAGTATAACATAACGCTACTGCACAATATAACTGTTATTCTTATCTTTTCTTAACAATACATTTAAAATGAAATCATGTTACGTTAATTAAACAAGTGAATTTCTAGCTGATATACCATGAATTTTTTAGAGCTTCATAAAACACTACTGCACAATTAACTGTTCTTAAAAATACACTTAAAATAGAATTTAAATGAAAAAGGAAGATACATTTTAAAAAGCGAGCAGAAGTTAAAACACCTTCAAGATTATTCACTTTTTATGAAATTATTAATCGAATAATAATCGAATCGCTATGGATATTATGATGTTATGATAATTAAACAAGCGAATTACTAGCTGATTTACTATGAATTCTTTAGAGTACAATAAAATGCTACTGCACAATTTAACTGTTATTGTTATCTGTTTTAACAATACATTTAAAATGGAATCATGTTATGATAATTAAACAAGTGAATTTTTAGCTGATTTACCATGAACTGTTTAGAGCATAACAATACGCTACTCCACATTTTAACTGTTCTTAAAAATACGTTTAAAACATAATTTAAAAAAATAAAAGAAAATATATTTTAAAAAGCGTGTAGAACTGAAAGCGAAACTCAAATATTATTATTTTTTCATTAAATTACTAATCGAATACAAATCGATATCGTTTCGTTGTATTTATGTTAGTTATGTGGTAACATCAAATCTGACAGCTATAGGAAATATGTCATGCGAAATGAAATCACAATTCAACAAGTAAAAAGGTACTAGTGAATTCACAACTAAATAGTTGCCATTGTGTTATTTTGTTTGTTATTTTTCAAATAAATTCTCAAGAACTCATATGGAGTGAGATTGTCGATCACATTATAGTGTGACAACAGTTAAAAGTAAGTGTTCAACAGTTTTTAATTTATTAATT
Organism: Parnassius apollo; assembly: GCA_907164705.1. NCBI lineage: Eukaryota > Metazoa > Arthropoda > Insecta > Lepidoptera > Papilionidae > Parnassius > Parnassius apollo. Next base: position 3,822,058 of record CAJQZP010001060.1, on the reverse strand, counting down.
CTAGTGCTGATATTTGATAGTGATGAATGTATGAAATGATGAAGTTGTTTTATTTTTTAACATATGCACAAGCTATACCTGACAAACAAAATAGCTTATTTGTAACACGGCGATAAGATTAGCTAGCTAACACCAGATAGTTACGAAATGGACAATTTTTATCAAATACCAAGAAATAAGACAGTCGATTTTTAATTGTTTTTGGACTACTAGTAGGCAGTCAGTCCTTAATTATTAAATAATATAGGGCATTAAGTTTTAAGTAACATTTACCTATATTTGAGTTTAAAGTAAACAAATCTATTTTATTTTGTTCACTTTGTCTTATTTTTTTTATTTAATATTATTTCAGTTGCCATCGTCATCGCGTGAGTGTCATGATTGCGAAGGATTGATAAAGCAGCAACACGTTAAACTTTGGAACGGGAACCATCTGAATCATCTAGTCCATCCTTGTAGCAATCTAAAGTGAGTAATGTATTGAACCTAGAACAACAAAGCTTAGATCATACATCATACAAAATACTGCTGCCTAATTTTGTAAGAGCACCACTCACACAAAATCAATGTTTTTTCCTGGTTGTAACAATTCCAATCAACTCACTGTTCCATCAGCATTGCGGGTATGTATTTTTGTGAATACAATTACTATGTACCTCCAGAATGTAGAATCAGTAACTACCATTTAAATAGTAACTCTTGGTATTTACTTTTAGAATTAATATATAACCATATTAAAACATTTAGTGTGGCACAAATTATAGATTTTTCTACATTATTGTAAGATAATATTTACCATCATATAGACTTTGAAAATATTTACAATATGCCCGAATATACTGTACATTATTATCTACGCTTATCAAAGGCACAATGCCAATAAATTCTGTCTGAAGTGCCCAAAATGTCAAGTAAACATAGTGGATGCTTTGCACTTGCTGTATATTTGATAAAAGTAAGAACAGGAGATAGTGATGAATGCATATAGGCATTATTGCAAGTACCAAGAAACAAATTAGAGCGGCTCATGAATATGGCCCAAGAAATATTAAATCAGGATGTTGTTCCTATGAATTTTATCCATCGTTACCACTCTCTGTGCCAAATTCTATTCAGTAATTATGATATTATATCTGAGGCAAATAATTTCTTAGCTTTCCTAGATGTTTTTGTTATCCAAAATCCTAACAACATCATAGGTCACACTGTGTATAGAAAAAAGACCCATACAAACTGATATTTAAGCGGTGAATCTCACCATAATCCTTCACAGTTAGTTACCATGAGCAAATCTTTGTTACAGAGAGCATATGGGATCTGTGAGAACAAGCACCTGGCCGCGGAGCTTCAGCACGTCAAGCAGGTTCTGCACAAAATCAAGCTTCGGGTCCCACGTCTTCGTCACAGTGACCGAGTGAAGCCGACCGCAGTTGAGCGTGTGCCTGCTGTACTACCGTATGTCAAGGGTGTCACCCCAACCAGATAGACATACATCAGATTTGATAGACCACAAATCCTCGTTAAAGAACATTAATTCCTACCAAGGATGATATGTGAGGCTACTGAAATTAAAAAACATCCTAATTTCAGTAGAGAAGGCGGTTGGGTACTGCCACCTGCTTGGGACACTATAATTAATAAAATTAAAACAAACCCCAAGCATACCACTGCAAGACTTTAAGATAGAGTAAGTTCAATCTGCGTAGATTGGACTATAAAAATAATAATAAAAAGCTGAAGGTACTCCATGTCCCAATACTGACATTGGGATGGCAGTCACCTCAGTACCCCGTGACCATGGGTGCTATAAAGCACCTGAAACGTCAGGAATTAATAATAATAGTATAATAATAGTATAATAATAATATAGCCATTTATTTCCGAACTTTGGGGTTACATAATATTTGTGTTTGAGTTCCTATTGTAATACTAGTTAAAGTAAGTCCCTCTGTTCGGTGTGCCTTTTGGCATAGGCCTCCAAAAGAAAAATCACGCGTCGGGAAATAAAAGTTAAAGAAATTAAAAGCAATAAAATTGGTAAAAGTAGTCGTTAAAAAGCTGTATTTGTGAAAATAAAAAGCTTTATATCATAAAAATCCCGACTTTTTTTAAACCAATTCCTTAACCATTTCATTATTTTAATTGCATATTATCATTTCCATATGCTTTTATATGTGGGCACCCATGGCCGAAGTGTCTATGAACAGTGGGCATCCCCCTTTCCTTATAGAGGGACCCTGCCATAGGTTTTCTTATTTTGTGTTGTGATCAGGAAGATGCTGTTGCCCCTCATCTGTTTCAATCTCCCTCCGTCGCCTCTGACACCCATGGGACGGTATTGGGTAGTAAGTACTCTTACACTGCCACTACACGGTAACCTTAGCTCGATGTGACGGCTGATGAAAATGCTAAAGGATAGATGGTAGGTTAGTATACATTATCATTTATCGTAAATACAGTAACATTCACAACATGTCCGAATCCAGATTCTAACAACTTCAACGAATTATGAGATGTTTTGTTATTTTTAACATCCGGCTATGAAAATTAATGATTTTCAAAATACGGGAAGTAATTGTTTTCACCCCGGTCTTTATAAATCGATTTTTCATCAGATCTCGACGTTTCGAGGTCCTAGGGAGCTATTCTGGCAATTTTTGCGATGATGTCCGTATGGCTGTGTGTATGTATGTGTGTGCGTGCGAATGTGCGTGTGCGTGTGCGTGCGAATGTGCGTGTGCGTGTGCGTGCGAATGTGTGTGTGCGTGTGCGTGCGAATGTGTGTGTGCGTGTGCATGTGTATTTGCGTGTGCGTGTGCGTGCGTATGTGCGTGTGCGTGTGCGTGATAATGTGCGTGTGCGTGTGCGTGCGAATGTGCGTGTGCGTGTGAGTGTGCGTGTGCGTGTGTGTGCGAATGTGCGTGTGCATGTGCGTGTGAATGTGCGTGTGCGTGTGCGTGTGAATGTGCGTGTGAATGTGCGTGTGCATGCGAATGTGCGTGTGCGTGTGCGTGCGAATGTGCGAATGTGCGTGTGCGTGTGCGTGCAAACGTGCGTGTGCTTGTGCGTGTGAATGTGCGTGTGCGTGTGCGTGCGATCGTGCGTGTGCATGCGAACGTGCGTGTGCGTGTGCGTGAGCGTGTGCGTGTGCGTGTGTCCCACAACTTTGTAACGGAGTGTCCGATCGGTTTGCGGCATCTGAAAGAGTTTCACTGAACTGAAATTCACTGTGAATTTAGACCGAATCGGCACAATAGATTCTGAGAGAACCCCGAAATTTCGATTATTTTTAATTTTCAAAACGTGGTTTTTTTGGAATTACTTCGATACTCTTGTTTAGATTAATTCTATAATCTAATCAGCTCTTATATTAAAAAAACGATGTTATTACCGACATCCGCATCAAAATCGGTTGATTCCTTCAAGAGATATCATTGTCCAAAGAAGTCTCGAAAAGTGTTTTTTCAAAATAACTTGAAAATTTTCGCGAAATCATTTTTTGTGATAAATGATTTTGTGAAGGTCAAAAAATTGCGTTGATTGCCGCAAACCACTTCAAAATCAAAAAAGCTCGAATACCTCAAAAACGTCGTAACAGGTGACATTTAAAGTGCTTTGTATGGGGAAGTTGCAGTAATGACTTGTAGGGTCAACCGTATTGTTTTTTATAGAACAAGGGTGACCAGTGAGCTCAAAATCCACCTGATGGTAAATGAATGTATAGACATCTACATTTCTCCTCAATTAATAATCAAAATGCAGACGTGACTGCAATGGATTACTTACCAGTAGAAAGGGTTTTCGGTTCTCTACACACATACAAAGCACAGTTCACCATACGATGCATAGCAGCAAAAAGCACAGCTCGCGATACGAAACACATCAGCAAAAAGCTGCTGATTTCAGCATATTCCGCATTCTGTGAAAGAGTGCTCCTTCACCGGTCAAGGCGACACATTCATTCCACAACGATAATATTATAGTTGCAGTATAGCTCAACGTAAAAAAAATATTTGAATGTGTTGTCATACTTCTAAAAATAATACGCACTCTCAACGAGAGTATATTGTATACTGTTGTTGTGTGAGTGAACTGCGTAATAACAATAAATGAAAATATTCGCCGCGGCTGCATCTAACACAAGCCGATGCCAATATGAAGCCCCATGTAATTGCATAGAAAGCTATAAAAATACCTTTTAATGCTTTCGTCTTTAACTAGGGCTGTTCCGTGGCCCGTACTGCCTTTTATAGCCACGAGAATGACTGCTTTAAAATTGTTTTAGAAGAAAAGTTATTTGCTAAAATCCATAATAATTTGGTCATAACGGCTAGAAAATATAGTGCATTTATATTTTATGAACTTGGAAGATTATACCTTGAATGTTTTCTTATTGGTTTACCTAATGTCTTTACTAAATTCTTGATATTTATATAACATCGATTAAAGATCACAACAAATTTGTAACATGTTAATTTAAAACTACTCGGAGTGAAGTTTCGCGTGGCTCAGCGGTTAAAGTACGTATTCGCTGAGTCACAGATTCTAGGTTCGAACCCCAGCCAAGTACGCAATTTTTTTTAAAAAAATTGGTTCTTCAGTCCCTGATTGGCGCTGTATCTCGGCCTTTCTCCCATCTTGTCACACCGGCGTGATATTGGTCACCTGTAAGCCAGGTTGAGTATACAGCTCTGTCATTCTGAGCGCACTTGCATCTCTGTCTTTCCGAGCTCCACGCCATTGTGTTTCATACATTGCACGCTGCACGTTGACGTATCTACAGTAGAGCGTCTCTTGAATTGGTGGAAGTTGAAGCGCACGTGACAATCAGATGTAACTGTTTTTCATTAGTACGTAGTTTAGTTAGTAGAAAAAATTCAGAATTTTTTAGTAAGTCGTACTTACTAAAACTTCCTGGTTAACGGGTTTTTTATAAGTGCATTTGAATTTGTTAGTTTGGCTCGTATGAGTGTGACAATATTTTTTGTATGCCCATGCAATATTTTTTATTGCCCGCCCCATCCCCTGCCACGACACTGTTGTTAACAGTCCATTAATGACTATTGGTCTTTATGAAAATGCACTAAGATGACTAGTACAAATACTCAAGGTTATACCATGCACTGGTATGACCTTGAGTGTTGTACCACGCACAAGTTCTATGTCACACTGTTCTTAAAAGAGTCTAGGTTACTAAGTACTATCAGTGGGTGAACTGGGCTGTTTCTGTCAACGAGCAAAGTGCATCTCGATGAGTTTGACCCTTTGGAAAAAGTAGGTATGTCCTATTCGTTTGACTTAAGCAAGCCAACTTAATACACAGAACTATCCCAGCATACAATTTTAACTAAAGTTTTTCTTGTCCAGGTTGTCAAATTTTACAACCCTAGCATGAGGCAATGTCAAAAACTCAGCCCCTTATACAGGTCTCGTGTTTAACAAGGATCGAACGTAAGGACAGGTGTTTTGCATTAGTATATGTAATTTTACTGGTATAAATTCGCATTATTTAAGTTTTTTTGAGTGCGCATTCCTGTCTGTACAATGCAAATAAAAGAAAAATAAATAAAACATATTGGAAACTGAAACAGAATATGGGCAATCATATTCCAGGTAACATCGGGAAATAATTTAAAAAACAAACGGTTGACAACATGGCTGATAAGCGTGGTAGTTATTGATAAATTCTCCTATGATGCAATCTATGGGGGAAGTTTTTTTCTCCTTGATAGGCTGTAAGAAAGGCTGTGATAAATGAATTTCGGTCACCCGCAGACCAGTCAGAGAGCAGCGCCATCTGCGCAGGACAAGATTATAAGTGCACGAGTGTGTGCGAAAGCACAGGTAGAATATTATTCCGTAACTCTAGTAGTCCGCTGAGATGGTAATCCAACACAAATAGAGAGAGATCCGGAAGTCTGAGACACGGAAGTGAAATACTACAAACTTCCTGACTCCAGACTGGAATTGAGAATTTCTTTACATAATTAGTTATTGGGTTTAGTATTGGGTAATAAATATTTTTTTCCAACGGGGATTTGAACCCAGGAGCACAATACGATCAGAAGGCCACCCATATTGTCATTGTATGGAGTGACAGATATTGGAAAATTATTACAGTTCTTTGCTGTACTCATTATGACCAAACCGTTTGCGTAGTATGTCGACAAAAATAGGGAGGAGACCAGCCGAGCGAGATAGTAGCACACCGCTTGCAGCTTTACAAAGCGCAAGTTCAGCCTCACATTGAATACTGTTCTCATCTCTGGGCCGGGGCATCCCAGTGCCAGCTCCTTCCACTTAACTGCATCCAGCGCAGAGTGACTCGAGTAGTCGACACCCGAGTTCTTTCTGATCGGTTCGATTCACCGACGCTGCGCAGGGATGTTGCATCCCTTTGCATTTTCTATCGCATCTACCACAGGGAGTGTTCTGAGGAATTGTTCGAATTAGTTCCAGCCGCCACATTTCACGAACGCACATCGCGTCGAAATTCACGATACCATCCTCATCACCTGGATGCTTGGAGGTCCACCAATGATCATTTTACTAGGAGTTTTCTCCCTCGTACAACTTCTCTGTGGAATTGTTTACCACCGGCGATTTTTCCGGACCGATACGACTTAGGGACCTTCAAGAAAAGAGCTTACTTCATTCTGAAACGCCGGCAACGCACCTGCAATTCCCCTGGTGTTGCAGTTGATCATGGGCGGCGGTAGTCACTTAACATCAGGTGAGCTGTGAGCTCGTTTGCCCCCTCTCCTATAAAAAAGAGGGAGGTCTTTGCCGTGGATGGAGAGAATATACCGTACTGCATGCCTTACTACCTAGTTATTCTTCGTTTTCTGCTTTATCTGCCTGAATTGGTTTACTGCTGGACACGGGACTTTCTTTTGATAAGATCACACACGCAGCAGAAGCAGAGCGCTTAGCAGAATAAGCGCTCACAGTACTAAACATCTGGATCATCTTATTCAAGACATCTTTGACAATCAATCGGTCTGCTACATCTGCTCGTATGACGAAATGGCCATTTCGCTATTCGGAGGCCTTATATTCCTTACATTCCTTTCTTAAAGGCAGGCAACCTGCCTTTAAGAAAGGAATAAGCTCTTTTCTTGAAGGTCCCTAAGTCGTATCGGTCCGATCAGAAGTGCACGAGCTGATGAACTGGGATGAGGATATAACATCAATTGTGTTTTGAAATAGTTTGGGAGATGTTATATATTTTATGTTAATATTTTTATTTTTCTTTTTAGCACTGATTACATAATCTTACATTTTGATCGGGTAGTATCTACATAAGTATGTTTATAAAGCTTTAGGTTTTCATGTACATACATACTTACTATTACTACACTATTTACATATATACACTATTACTATACTACGTATATACGTATTTACGTAAGAATAAACGTATAAAAAATTTCTCCTATAACAGTATCTTCGTCAGCCTGTTATAGTAAAAACGACAACAAATAAAAAAAATGACGACAACAAATTACTCTAATGGTAACCTATTTGTAAGTAATGCGTTACATAGCCATTTAGATTCATCGCTCCTATAATGACCTTATTCGACCTAAATAGGTCATTCCACCCCGTATCTAACTCGGGGTCAGTACCCCAAAACTAACAGGACTTTTTTTAGGAGATTGTCCATGGGGGCACCCATTTTTTATCAATACTCCTTAATGCCCGTTTCAAACTTATATAGATACCGTTAAATACATCCTCACATGAGATCTATAGCTATATTATCTTCGGATCAATATTACATGATATTTTATTTGTCAAGCTATGAATTATTATCGATTACCAAATTTTGCTAAGTTTGCATAGTTTTATTCAATTTAGAGATTAAAGTGTTCCAGATTTTTATTACAATATTTTGAAATTCGATTTTATTTTAAATCTATAAGCAAATAAATTATAAAATGTTTCTCATATTTCTAAATATTTTTGTATCATTTCTTATAATGTATGTAAACAAACAAACAACGTACGGTATTATAACATACGGTATTTAGACAACCTAATATATCTAAAGAAAAGTAAAAAAAAACTAACACATTTAAATACCTCGTAATGACATCTCAATTAATATAGCTTAAGATAATTACAAGTATTTAGCAAAAGTTATTAACGACATAGTTCATAGCTTGAGATAAATCCGAACAATTTTACGCAGTGTAGGTCATGGTACAAGCCCTTCCGCATTCCAACCGGCCGCCGACCCACTGTGCCAGTGGCCGCGTATCCCTGATCCTGCCAAGGAATGTGGCGTTACTTTTCGATGAGATATCGATACAAAAACTATACTGTTATAATCCTTATCGATAAATTTATAAGTTGTTTTGTAAGTTTGACGTAACTTTTCTTTTTATTGCCTTATGAAAAATAGTTTAGCTTTTATAATATATAGTTCAGTTTACAAATATGTTTATATTTCTTACATTATTAACAGTAACTGTAATGTTTTGAGAATACTTACAGATTTTTAATTTTATCTTGTTATTATAATTATATATAATTAATTATGATATTTTCAAATAAAAAATAATTTTTAAAATTATTATGTATTAAAAATATGGAATACTTTTACAATGTAAATAATTCAACATGTGTAACGATACTACAAAAAATAAAAGAAGGCAGAGGGTATTTCTAAATAAATCCGTAGTGACGAAAAATTTGACATTTAAAAGATCAAGGTACGTTTAAAATTACGCGACCATAATAACATTTATAAAATAACAATTAATCATTATTGTTACAATTACCTTGTCATATCTACGTCACCTTGTTGTGTATTTTGACGAGGAAGGCCTTGCTTGAATTATGTTATTATATTAGCAGTTATTATAATTTTTTTGAGAAGAAGTTTCTTTTAAAAATATAGTTCATATTCATTATGAGCTTGACGTAAGGAATTTTCATACTTCTTATTACCTTCTTATCTTGGTGCATACAATGTGCCATAAAGTGAAACGTTTGTATTAATGAAAAATATGTTGTTTTCTTGGGTAGCTTTAAACACGCTGGGCGTTTTAGCTCTGCAGCGCCTGTTATAAGTATAAACATAAAAATACTATCAACCAGTCATAAATATTACTATTGGACAACGCTATTAAATTGGAGGAAGTTTCGTATGTCCCAAGATCTAAAAAAAAAAACAAAACAACATGCGCATTTTGCACAGATACTCGTATTAAAAAAATAAAACCAGTGCCAGAAAATCAGTAGGCTAACCACTAAGTCTGAGAAGTGAACAGCAAATTTAAATCTGAGTGTTGTCCACATCTGCAAAAGTCCACTGTCTAATTAATGCTCGTACATGTGAATGTTGTCTTTACTGTTACTTTTTATGTCTTTGAAATGTTTTTAAAATAAATAAATAAAGTCACAGTCTATATACGTCCCACTGCTGGACACAGGCCTCCTCTCATTCCTAAGAGTGTCTCAGAGCAAGGAAATGTCCTCTGCACTGCCCCAATGTGTGTTGGCGAACTTCACGTGTATTTGAAGTTTTTATCATTTTTTCTTAGACATGCAGATTTCCTCACGATGTTTTCCTTCACCATCATCATTACAGCCCTTCACAAGTCTACTGCTGAACATAGGCCTCCCCCAAGAAATGCCACAAAGCACGTACCTGAGCCACCTGCATCCGTTGAATTCCTGCATGTCTTACCAGGTCATCACTCCATTCAGTGGGGGATCGCCCTACAGCACACCTACTGGTACGAGGCTGCCACTCGAGAAGTTTTTTATGTTTTTCTTCATCTCCGAGCAATTGGTAAATTAGTACTTAAAATTGCAATTAACAATATCATTGGTGTCTGCGGGGATAGAACACGGGTTGCTGGTGTACCGTAAAATTTTTAGCTCCTGAGCTACCACGGCCTTCATTATTATATGAATAATTTATTAAAAGGAAATTTACACTGCTGATCACATGAATCAGGGACATGGAACAGTAATTTCGTCGCACTTCTACATCAATGCGTGATGGTGAAATTTAAAACGTTTTCTTAGGATTGTAACAGCAAAATTATGATTAGAGTACAGAGGTCCGGAATGCGAAACTCGACAACCGTGGACTTGAATGAGAGTGATAACGGGAGTATAAGTAGCATTTAGAGCATGCATGTATTCTAAGGAAAAATTAAGAAAAAAATTTCTTTTATTCCTTAGGTATTCAAACTCCTTTAAGATTATTTGCCTCTACCAACAAGTATGTCGTACTTTGTAGTTAAAATTGCAATTAACAATATCATAGGTCGCACACGGGTTTCTTACGCTCTGTGAAGGTTAGTATTGAAAGTACAAAACAACAGTACGCACAGGTCAGGACTGACCGCGTATGAGCATAACTTTTTTAACAGTAGTTGAGCCATGTGGCAGCTTTGCTGTTACACGTATGGGACGGCTCAAACAGGGGTGGTACCACAACCTCACAAAATACCGGCGTGAAGTGGAAGTTCTGCTTCCGCGTTTCATCTGGTGAGTGCAGGTGGCCAGAGGCCCAATTCCCCCCCCCATCAACATGGTAGCAGAATTAAATGTTTGACTACCCCAGGAGGTCACATGCACCTCTGGAGAATCCCTTGCTGAGCATCCACGACCAAGTTACACCACTCCTGAGCGTGGGTGCTCAGGCTGCCCCGCGTATTATGGGGGGGGGGGCAAAATTCCGCTCAAGACTACAACTGCTTGGGGAAAATGGAGCAACAAGACCAGGGCGACCCCTGCCACGCTATCCGTGAATTTCTGCAATATCAGGGGAATTCACTCTAACTTAAACGCCGTCCACAACCAACTCGATACGGCGAGGCCGGCTCTGGTCTTTCTGACCGAAACGCAGGTGTCCTCTCCGGCTGATGTCTCGTATATCTCCTTCCCCGGGGTACAAACTGGAACACTCATTTGTGCCTCGGGCTAGAGTTTGCGTTTACGTCAGAGAGGACATCTGTTCTCGACGCCTCGGCAGTCTTGAAGGTTTGGAGCTGTCCATCATTTGGCTACGCGTAGACAGCGACGACAGCGCGTCTACGGGTGGCTCTATAGATCCCATATCGGCAATGCCGAAACAAACTGACTCTTCGATCACGTCCAAATAGCTACAGATTCGTTGCTACAGCAGATTCCCTCCACAAAGATCTTGATCCTCGGCGATTTTAACGCCCATCACGCCGAATGACTTGGTTCACGTTTAACCGATAATGCGGGGAGATCTGTTCATGATTTTGCCTTGGCATATGGTCTGACATAATTGGTTACTTCGCCTACGCGGATTCCAGATGTGGAGGATCATGCACCTTCCCTGTTGGACCTTCTGCTGATCTCTCACCCGGACGGATATCAGATTTCTGTCGACGCCCCTTTAGGCTCCTCTGACCATTGTCCTGTTCGGAGTGAGCTGCCACTCACGCTGAATTCGCGGTTGCATTCTGCCGGCTGCCGCCGTGTTTGGCATTATAGGTCAGCTGATTGGGATAGGATGCGGTCTTTCTTTGTATCCTACCCTTGGGGGCGGGTTTGCTTCTCGCCGGACGACCTAACGTTGTTGCGGATTCTTTCACTGATGTGGTACTTCAGGGTATGGAACTTTTTATTCCTTCCTCTGTGGTGCCCATCGGAGGCAAATCTCAGCCATGGTTTGGTCGCTCCTGTAAAATAGCATCATGCTATAAGCAGGAGTGCTACAAAGCCTGGGCTGAAGCATCAACGTCCCGGGATGTAAACACCAGCGCTCTAAAAAGGAAGTATAATTCCGCCTCCAGGTTCTTCAAAAGAGTCATTGCCAAGGCAGTCAAAGCACATAGGCAGAATTGGCGAGAAACTAGTTCGCTTTCCTTCTGGAACCCGTGCATTCTGGCCTCTCGCCAAGGCTGTCTAGGGGAATTTATGTCAGCCATCTCTTCCATTTCCGCACAGGAAGGACGACTCACTGGCCGATACCGCAAAGGAGAAAGCCGATCTGCTAGGCTCTTTATTTGCGTTCAACTCGACATTCGATGACGGGGGGAGTATGCCGCCAACCATCTCGTGGTGTGAGTGCTCCATGCGGGAAGTGCAGTTCATACAAGTTCGCAAGGCACTCCTCTCCCTGGACATCCACAAGTCGAGTGGGCCTGACGGAATCCCCCCAATTGTGCTGAGGACGTATGCTCTAGCGTTGGCACCGGTTTTAACGCATCTTTTCCGGTACTCCTACTCCCTGGGCGTACTACTAAACGGGCTACTAAAATCATGGAAGACGGCTTTCGTCCACCCGATCCCTAAAATACAATGGAGTCCATTGTAAACTGCCAGCTCATGAGGTACCTTGAGGATCACCCGCTGATTAGTGATCGCCAATACGGTTTTCGTCGTGGTCGATCAGCTGGTGATCTTCTGGTCTACCTAACTCTTAATTGGGTGGAGGCAGTAGAGTCCAAGGGGGAGGTGTTGGCCGTTAGTTTGGACATTGCGAAAGCCTTCGATCGGGTTTGGCACAAAGCGCTTCTTTCGAAGCTGCATTCCTAAGGGCTTCCAGAGAAATTGTGCTATTGGATCACCAGCTTTCTTGCAGATCTGAGCATCAAGGTCGTTGTAGACGGTGCGAGCTTCGATTACAAGCCTATTAATGCTGCTGCTCTACAAGGCTGCGTGCTATCGCCAACGCTGTTTTTTCTGCATATCAATGATATGTTGCAAACCCGTAACTTTCATTACTATGCAGATGACAGCACGGGTGATCCTCTATATATCGGCCGTGCCAATATTTCTCAGGAAAACGTATCCGAGTACCGAGACAAACTTGTGTCTGAAGCTGAAGTCGAGTCTTTGCTGAACAAAGTCTCGGAATGGGGGCGACTAAATCTAGTCCAGTTCAACTCTCAGAAGACACAATTTTGCGCGTTAACCGCTAAAAAAAAACCCCTTTGTCTTTGTTGCCTAAGCCAGTATCGGAATCTTTGGCGTCAACATATCGAGTGACGTGCAGTTTCGTGGTCACTTGGAAGAGAAGGCCAAATTGGCCTCTAAAAAGCTTGGCGTGCTCAGCAGAGCGGGACAGTATTTCATGCCGGCATACCGCCTGCAACTTACCAATGCGCGGGTTCGGCCGCAAATGGAATACTGTTCCCATCTCTGGGCTGGGGCATCCCAGTGCCAGCTCCTTTCACTTGACCGCATCCAGCACAGAGCAGCTCGAATTATCGACGACCGAGTGCTTTCCGATCGGCTCGATTAACTGGCGCTACGAAGAGATCTCTTTGCATTTTCTTTCGCATATACTACGGGGAGTGCTCAGAGGAATTGTTCGGATTAATCTCAGCCGCCAAATTTCGTGAACGCACTACGCGGCAAACGTCCCGATAGCATCTATACCATCTGGATGCTTGACGGTCCACCACTGTAAATTTCACAAGGAGTTTTCTTCCGCGTACGACCTCTCTGTGGAATAGTTTACCACCGGCGATTTTCCCGAACCGATACGACCTAGGGACCTTAAAGAAAAGAGCTTACTTCTTTCTAAAGGGCAACCACCGGCAACGCACCTGCAATTCCCCTGGTTTTGCGGTTGATGCATGGGCGGCGGTAGTCACTTATCATCAGGTGAGCCGCATGCTCGTTTGCCCCCTCTTCTATAAAAAAATAACTATTTTTAGAAACTATACATGGTTATTACGCTGTTATCGCGTATTATACTTTCCAATAAGGTACGCTTAAACTTTGAGCGAAAAACATACTGCACTAGTTAAAAACATACATCGAGCATTAACGCGACAGTGTATGTTATTAATGTGTGTAGATAGTATTTGTTTGTTATACAAAATAACACTAATATTGTAATTAAACTTATAATTACTTCGTGTTCGCCTGACAATTCCGTGACAAAAAATGTACTATGTATATTATATAACATATTATATTAACTAATATTGACCTACTACTACTACTATTATCTAGATGTTACTGCTGTTAGTCTATGCGACTCTTACAGCTTCGTCTGTCTCAGGGCTCGCTAATTAGCTAATTAAAGAAGGTAAAGGCAATGAGGTGAGGATGATGATGAAATGGTTTATGATTTGATATTGTTACCAATCATCATGTCGCCTTTTTAGTAGTGATGCAACAGAACTCTGTTTCCGCAACTGCGGAAGTTCTGCATGGTTTTTAACATCCGTTTCTGCTTCCGTTTCCGCAAGTTTTATAACGAAAGTAAACGGAACTCAGCGATGTATTGACATACATAAGTAGATGAGGGGCAATTCAGCCAACCACAATCGAGCTGGGCGCGTGCTTTCGGTATTTGTCCCAACGGGTTTATTTACAAACTTTTTTAATTTATTATACGGCGTGACATAAGTGTAAGTACCTAAGATTTGTTGTTATTGCTTTTTAGTTAATTAGTAATTTGAGTCGTGTGTGTAATTTAAATGAAATCATGAAGGCAAAACAATCCCTGTTTGGAACTATTATGTTGAGATTAATAATTTAGCAGCCAGTTGTAAATTATGTGATAATAAAATATACTCGCGAAAAGAACGCGCAACCACCGCTTTAAAGAAGCGATACACGCCGAAATGTTTGCAGTTTGACAAGAGTTGAAACTGTAAAACTTTCATCGGAAACTAAAAAACAAATGGTCAGTCAAGGAATTGCGTACCTATTTATTTATAAAATGTATTCCTATATTATAGTTAAAACCCGATTTTAGCAAAAACATGTTTTCTCCACTTGAAACTAATTTTTACTAAATACCACAACTTAGATTTGTAAAATTAATTAGGCAACAGTTATGTTTACGTGAAGTTTATATTAATTATTTTTTTACATGAAGTTATATTAATTATTTTGCACATAAAGTTTATATTATTTATTTTTTACTTGTAGTTTATATCAATTATTTTAGAAACAGTGAGTATTTTGGATTCAAAGTTCGTTTACGTCATACTTTCATGAGAGGGCTGTACTAAATTACCTACTCGCTAAATTTAAACCTAAAACCTCTTTAAAGGGTCTAATCATACTTCAGTGCCAGTTTAGCTCTGGTGTACAAGAAGTATTGCCAGTAGGCAATTATTTAGCGGAGCTGGACTTATATATAAAGAACACTGGTACAGATTGTTAGGTGTAAAAGCGGCCGAACTACTTTTCATAAAATATAACTTACCGCTAATTAATTTTCAATGTTAATTAAAAGTTTTATTTGTATTTTTTTTAATAAGTAGTACTTCCGTTTCCGCATCCGTTTCTGTTTCCGTTTCTCCAAAAAAATATCTTTAACATCTGTTTCACTATATGACACTTCTGTCGCATCACTACTTTTTAGGCGTTGTTCTTTGAGCTATCTAACCGAGAGGGGGAGTGCGGACCCCCGCCTCTGACTGCTCAGCTTGTGTCGATCGATGGTCTGGGCGGTGAGAATCGTCCAGGTACGCGGGTGTACGGTGTGTACGCGGTGTGAGCTAGAACGCGTCGTGCCCGTCTGCGGGTGCGACACGTCCCATTTGTTGTCCTATTAGTGTTTGTCCCATTTAGTGTGGGTGTAGTGTCGTTGTGCGCGTTTTAGAGGTTGAGAGGCTAATATTTACCCTTGAAGTTACTTCTGTAACAGCTTCGACGCCGTGGGAAGTGTAGCGCCTTCGGCCTTGCGTAGCAAATCGCAGTCACCCATGCTCACCTCCATCGAGCGGCGGCTGCTCTCTCTCCGCGCCTACCTTTTTTTGTAAATTCGTAGATTTACAAAAAACTACATGGAGTCGGGGCGTAATGACCAAAATGTTGGAGGTGGAACGTGCACAACGTGCTCTTTTGAAAGTAATGCACTTCAAAAAAAGAAGGTTTCCAACTGATGAACTTTACTCCATTAGTAAAGTCTTATCAGCGAGACAGCTATATGTTCTGTTCACTGTATTAAAAAAACATAAAACCTTAACATACGATGACAGCATTAAACAAAAAAGAAGAAAAGCTGTCGTTGCATTACAAAAATCCAAAACTGCATTTGCTAGTAAACAATACTCAAGCCGCTCCGTTTTACTATATAACAAATTAAACAAAGAACTAGGGATTTAGAGCAAAACAAATAAGGAATGTAAGAAAGTGATTACCAATTTTTTATCTCCCTTAAATTATAAAGAAACAGAGACATTATTACAATACAGATACTAAATGAACATATACACATACATACACCCATACTCAGAACATACTCACACACTACTCATACACCATGCACCACTTTATTATTTACTTTAGCATATTTTATTTCATTGAATAAAACTATTATTTACGGATTTTATAGTGTTTAATTACTTTAATTTATTTTTATTATTATCCCGACGTTTCGATATATATCGGATAATAATAAAAATAAATTAAAGTAATTAAACGCGATAAAATCCGTAAATAATAGTTTTATTCAATGTGTAGTGTTCGCGTAAACTTAAGAAACCATTATATTTTATTTCGTTAATAATATTGTAATTTTTAGCTATGGAAGAGCGAAGTCACTTGTTACAGGCATTATTTTTGCTTACTGGGTGACTTCGATCACTGATCATATAATGTAACATTAATGTTTGACGAAATAAATAATTTATTATTTATTATTATTATTATAATAATTCAGTTTTAGAATCCGTCGAAATGATTCGAACAACCATCTAATTAGCCATCATACATTTTTTCCGAAAATTCGGTTTATTTTATTATTATCCTACGATATATATAAAGGACGCTAAATTATATTTTTAAATAATTATATTTATAAAATAATTTTGTCTCCCATAAAAGACTTCATTATTTTAATAGTTACCTTTAAATTGCCACAAAGTAATTACTACATGATTAGTATATAACTAGTTGTTGCATATTTTTTAAAATAATGACATTTATTTAGTAAATGTCTGAGCTTGTATACTTTACTAATTACGCGTTTACATCCGAAATGTATATAATGTCAGAACATGTCGGTTCTAGCCTTGTATAATCTCTTAACTAATTTACTGAATCAGCGTTAAAAAGTATACGCGAATAGT
The DNA here is from genome assembly GCA_907164705.1 of Parnassius apollo. Lineage (NCBI taxonomy): Eukaryota > Metazoa > Arthropoda > Insecta > Lepidoptera > Papilionidae > Parnassius > Parnassius apollo. The sequence continues at coordinate 3,805,019 of CAJQZP010001060.1, read as the reverse complement.
ACGCAGAAATCGTGTATATTTTCTTAAAATTTTATTTGCTACATATTCCGAAAACATACAGTGTAAGAACACCATGAATACGTGCTAGCCTTGTATACTTTCAATATACGCCAAAAATATATTATTACTTTTGATTTTATCGATAAAATTTAACAACGCGTACATCACTACAGCGATGTTTAACGGGCCTCAGCCCTACATAGCTAGCTAGCTTACATAGGTACCGCTAGACGAGACGATACATCAAATGTTAGTGCTTCGGCAATAGATTATTAAAACTATACTTACCGCTAAGTGTTCCCGATTACATAAGCAGTAATAGAATGTAGGTGAACGTAACGGGTTAGATAATCGGGTATGAATACACACGTATTATTATGCATGAGTACAAAGAAATACTTATTGGTAGTTCTTTGGAGTTGCACGTCATACTCGGACACTTATTATTTCGTTTTTTTTTTTTGCTCTCTACCCACATTATCATAATTTGTAGAGATTTGAATTATATAATGAATATATATATATATATATATATATATATATATATATATATTTATTTATTTTTTTGTACGTGGTAGAGCCATGCTGCAGTTATATTAGAAGTATAGTTGTGGCACGAATGGGTCGGTTCGACCGGGGAGGGACCACGCTCTCACAGAATACCAGCGTGAAATAGTAGCTTACCTAATGCTGCTGTATTTCGTATGGTGAGTGTAGAGAACCGGAGACCCTTTTTACTGGAAACGAGGCATTCCATCTTAGTCCTCACGGGTGACAACGCATCTGAATTTTGATTCGTAATCGAAGGTAGATGTGGATATCTATGGGCCACAGCAACCACTTACCATCAGGTGAACTGTGTGCTCGTTTGTCACCCTATCCTATAAAAAAAAAAAAACATAATATAACGTTTGGAATTTTTTTTAACAATTACTTCGCCCTTTATCTTTGAGCCTGTGACCCTGCGAATTGACAAGCTCAAAGATGCCTACTAAATTTATTGTTTTGTTACCATTCGTAAAGTAGGGTGGATATGATTTGAATTTCGACAAATTTTGATTAATTATTTTTTGTAAAATATCGGTGTCATAGGCTTCTACTTCGTTCACATGATACACCCTAGTTTTTTCCACGACGACGGTAAAAAAGGTCATTCGGTATAAGAAATTTTCTGTCTCCAACTCCTTGTCTTAACACAAAAACTAAGAAATAGTAAAACTCTTTAATTTAAAGTACTACGAGCTCTACAGTCTCTCTAGAGCCGTGGTATCTAAGTGTTTGCTGTACACGAGCAACCCGAGTTAGATCCCCGCCAGCACCAATGAAGTCTGAGTTTGAGTAATAAGAAAAAAAATTCTAAGACATGTGGGGTTCGCCAATATGCATTGCATGGCCAGCGAACATTTCCTTGCTGAAAAACCCTCTCAGAAGTGAGAGGAGGCCTGTGCCCAGCTGGGACGTATAATATAGACTGGTATTTTAACCTTAAATTTATTGCAATTTCTGTAGTACTTTCAATAACTCATCCATTACTGAACATAGCGTTCAGCAGCAACTTTGAAAAGCCTTCCCAACTCATAAGGGGGATGTTCGCTACAGCTGCCACGCTTGGCATTCGGATTGGCAAACGCAATTTTTTTTTACTTGTTATTGAAAAAACATGGTTATCTCCTGGATGGTTTCCTTCTGCTGCCTTTTACGACACCCACGGGACGATCCTTGGTAATGAATCTTCTTGGAGCGCCACACTGTGCCAGTATGTATTGGATACTATGTCACTACCTTGTTCGTGTCCCATTTCATACTTGGCTATTTGTTTCTGTGTTTATGTGACTCTGGTATAATGTAGAGGAGGAGTATTGTTTTGTGGTTTTTTTAAGGGTGTAAATAATGAGGTAATTTTAGAAAGATAAAATGCAATTTCTTTAATATCGAATTTTCGAACCCACTCATTTATAAGGTTGGGTTGTGTAATAAAATATATCAAATTTAAATCCCTAAGAGAATATTATTTTTTCTAACGTCTAGCATCTTGATTGCCTAGATATTATAATGTTAAAATAAAAATGAGATTATTTATAATGAAAGTAATTAAACTTATAATTTTGATCATAAATCCATTAGCTTGTTCCTGTCGCCCGGTTCCAAGCTTCAGGACGCCGATAGTTTAGGTAATTTCTTTTTACAGTGAATATAATGGTAATTAAAAAAAACATAAGCCCTGCTTTATAGTTAGTTCAGTTAGTACCTATACAATATTTCACGATCTTATTTAAAGTATTTTATGAATAACAGCGATTTATTGTTCAGTTTGGAGGTAACTTTGGATTATTTTTCTATCGAGAAAATTTTACGGAATCATGTTTTCAAACAGAGTACTTACATAATCCTCAACTTTACCTATAAATTGTTGCATTTTAGGAGGATTTGTGTTGTGTAAGGTCAAAAAAAAGGCCCGGAATGAGAAGCGTTAATTAATTCATTACTACCTTTCGAAGACCACTGCCGAACATAGGCCTCTATAAAGATTGTCTGTTAAATGTACTCCCTTAAGGCTTCTCCATAAGGGGGATATATTATTACAATATATGAGACATTTAAGCATCTTGATAACGCATAATACTTTTAACAAGATCCCAGAAAAGAAAAATTGTAATTGTAAATTGAAATACATTTAAAAAAAGTCCCGCTGGGTATATAGTATAATACTTATTGAAAGTCATTTAATTATCAATATTGTTATATAAAAGTTCACTGTTGAATATACTCATCCCCGTAGAATGGAATAGAATAGATATTTCAAATTGCTATGTATGAAGGTTTACGTGGTAGGGTCACGCTGCAGCTATATTATGGTTGTAGCACGAATGGGTCGGCTCAACCGGGGGAGGACCACGCTCTCACAAAAACCAGCGTAAAATGGCAGCTTAATGATGCTGTATTTCGTATGGTGAGTGTAGAGAACCGGAGACCCCTTTTACTGTGATCGAGGCATTCCATCTTAATCCTCAGATTCTTAATCGAATGTAGATGTCTATGGGCCACAGCGTCCACTTACCATCAGGTGGACTGTGTGCTCGTTTGTCACCCTTATTATATAAAAAAAAGGTACAAAAAATCAGGCGTTACACTTTGTTTATGGATTGCTTCATAAGAGACATTTGCTATAGTTGCCACTCTACAGTCGGGCTGGAAACCACAGTTCTTAACTTCTAGTTGTTATTACGAAGATGCTGCTGCGCACAACCTGATTTGTTTTCCTCTGACGCCTGTTATACCCTGATACTGCGGGACGATATGAAGTAGCATACATATTCTTACTACACGGCTGTCCGCGTACTTACTGAAAACGACTTTTACAAGTTTTTTTTTAAATAGAATAAGGGTGACAAGTGAGCACACAGTCCACCTCATGGTAAGTGGATGCTGTTGCCCATAGACATCTACATCTATCCTCGATGAAGAATCACGCCTGAGGAACAAGATAGATTACCTCGTTTGCAGTAAAAAAGGGTCTCCGTATCTCTACACTCACCATATAAAACAGCAGTATTAAGCTGCTATTTTACGCTGGTATTCTGTTAGAGCGTGGTCCTGCCCCGTTCGAGCCGACCCATTCGTGCTACAACCGTAATATAGCTGCAGCGTGACTCTACCACGTATAATAAAACTTTATAATTTATTGGTGTTTTAAATTAAATTTTTCTTAAATATTAATATTAAAATGTGTTCATCTAAAAATACACAGTGTTTGCATTGCAATATTTCTTTTCCCAACGTCAAAACATTAACCTTTCGATTGCGTTTACGAGTATATTATTGGTTATTTTTACATCACCTTTCGGGGCTGTGCATATTTCGTACACGATATGGATAAAAGCCATTATATGTATTTGTTTTTTCAGTTGGCTACGTTACTCTGCCGCCTGTTTTGTTTGTCTGGATCTTATAAATTGAAGGCACTTACTTATCGTCGTCATTACTTTGTATGCAGTTTTTAAAGGTATTTTGGAACGTAAAAATAAAACAACAGCTACTTGATCCTAAAGCATCACCTGCTTGATGTGGAGCTGTGTAAAATTAGTAATGAAGTAAACATTGTTCAACAAGTTTCATTTCATTACAGAAAATATAGTCTTTCAGTTTGGCTTTGATATTCCTAAACGAACGATAGACTTATTTAATCGTCTTCAAAAGAAGGAGGTTGTGTGTTTGATACATAGACTTATAATACTATGGTTTGATAAATGATTTTGAAGTTTTTTTACAAAATAATACGTTCTCAGTAGTTCCATTTTACACTGATCCAGAGCTAATCGAAAGTGATTTATAATTTTTTATTTATTTATTATAAGCCAGTGCTGGATTGAAATCAATAAATGCTTGTAATAACCCAATAACACTGATTCTTTGACCGAAAATGCGTATGACTGGCGTAGGATTAGGTATTACACAATTTACAATATATAGTAAATTATTTACTATAGCTTACAGACAAACCTTATTATTCAATAAATTATTTATTTATTTAGTATGTTAGATGTGAATATGAATGGCAGGGTAAGAATTTGCGTGAATTACGACGATTAGGAAAGGAATGCTTTGGTGGTTTTGAAAAATAAAATAAATAAATGACGAAAAAGTTTGTGCTGCAGAAGTGAGTTTTATAGACATATTAAAGCGTTTGTAGATATATTGAAGGTAACTCACATCAATAATATGTATGCATAGATATATGGATGTGAAAGAAGGGAGACAGATGTGTAAGGATCATGCCAAATGGAAGTGCGTAGTAACTGCCTACCTTTCTCGGTGACGGGCGTGAGAATTTTTTGTTGATAGTATAGTTGATTTTGTTTACTGATATGTTCTGATACAGACACATCATTCCTCCGCACGACTTTATCCTGACAAAATGTATACGTGGTAGAGCCACGCTACAGCTATATTACGGTTTTAGCACGAATAGGTCGGCTCGACCGGGGAAGGACCACGCTCTCACAGAATACCGGCCTAAAATAGCAGCTTTATTCTGCTTTGTTTCGTATGGTGAGTGTAGAAGAACCAGGGACCCTTTTTTACTGGAAACGAGGCTTTCCATCTTAGTCCTCACTGACGCATATATTTTATAACGCATCTGCGTTTTGATTCTTAATTGAGAAGTGTAGATGTCTATGGGCCACAGCATCTATTTACTATCAGGTGGACTGTGTGCTCGTTTGTCACCCTTATTCTATAAAAACATTAATACCGAGATATTATTTAGCTTTTTGTTTTAAAACCATGACTATTATTGTAGTCTTTATAATTGTAACCTATTTTGGATTCATGATTTATTTTCAGTGTTGGTAGCTACGTAAGCGCTAACGTTTTTTTCATAAAAAGGTAAAATAGGTTAGGATTGGGTGACAAACGAGCACTCAGTCCAACAGATGGTAAGTGGACATCTACATCTATCCTCATTTGCGAATCAAAATGCAAATGCGTTGTCACCCGTGACGACAAAGATGGAATGCCTCGTTTCTAGTAAAAAGGGTCTCCAGTTCTCTACACTCACCATACGAAACAGCATTAAGCAACTATTTAACGCTGGTATTCTGTGCGAGCGTGGTCCTTCCTCGGTCGAGCCGACCCGTTCGTGCTACACCACGACCACCACCCTACCACGTATAAATAAACCCTATAATTTTTATAGTAGGTGAACAAATAGCCCGAGATCTCCAACGGTCACCAATAAAACAAATACCCAGCGCTTGCAGTACTGCGTTCCGATCTGAAGGGAATAGGGAACCAGTATTATTCAGGCGGTGGGGCATAACACCTCAGTCCTCAGCGGTGGCAATGCATCTGTAACGTTCTCTGTTTGAAGTCAGCTGCAGGTGCCCTGTTTGAAGTCAGCTGCAGGTGCTCTTGGTGTGTAGTCACCATCGGGTGGACTGGCAGTTCGTTTGTCAGTTAAATTATATAAAAATATTCTTGATTGCAATTTTAAGTGCTAATTTGCCACTCAGTTGTCGGTAAAGGAAAACATCTACCACCTGATGGTAAATGAATGAATGATGCCCATAGACATCTACATTTATCCTTAATTAAGAATCAAAATGCAGATGCGTTGCCATCCCTGAGGACTAAGATGGAATGCCTCGTTTCCAGTAAAAAGGGTCTCCGGTTCTCTACACTCACCATACGAAACACAGCAGCATTAAGCTGCTATTTCACGCTGGTATTCTGTGAGGTGGTTCTTCCCCGGTCGAGTCGACCCATTCGTGCTGCAACCATAATTGCAGCAGTGTGGCTTTACCACGTTAAAATTGGATTGGGATTTCGTTTGTCACTTGAATTATATAAAAATATTCTTGATTGCAAGAGGTTACAGAGGTTTTCAGAGGGTAATTTGCCTCTGAAACACCTCTGTAGGAAACCGATACGTTGGAGGAATTATAAATATTTCAAGGGTTCTTTCCTTCTTTGTAATCCCCTCAAAAATAAGACTTGCGCTTAGCAGTCCGACGCGTGACTAATCTATTTTATTATTTATTGTAATTAACTTAGCCACTACAACGGTCGATACGTGGTAGCGCCACGCTGCAGCTATATTATGGTTAAAGCATGAATGAGTCGGCTCGACCGGAAAAGGACCACGAGCTAATAGAGTACTAGCGTAAAATAGCAACTTAATGCTGCTTTGTTTAGTTACGAAGAGTGTAGAGAACCGGAGATCCTTTTCACAGGAAACGAGGCATTCCGTCTTAGTCCTCAGGGGTGGCAACCTATCTGCATTTTGATTATTAATCGAGCATAGATGTAGATGCATATGGGCTACAGCATCCACTTACCATCGGATGGACGGTGTGTGCATTTGTCATTCTTATTCAAAAGGAAAACTTTTTTCTGCTCCTCTGATCTAATGATCGTAAACGTGACCGCTGATCAATAGGTACCGGTTTCGAATGCCGGGTCAGGCCAAAAATCCATCGAGCTAAAGATCAGTTACTTTGTTTTTCTGTCAAGAAAGTGAAAAAGGTGTTTTACCCTCGTGTCATGAAAAGACATAAAAACATTTATTCCAACACTTACTTCTACATACATGATAAATTACAATTAAAGAATGAAAATAAGTGACTTATTAACAAACAAACAAAAAAAAAAAGGAAATAGAATAAAAAATAGGTACATCCATTACATGTATACACATATAATGGATTTTTTTTATAGGATAGGGTGACAAACGAGCACACAGTCCACCTGATAGTAAATAGATGCTGTGGCCCATAGACATCTACACTTATCCCTCAATTAAGAATCAAAACGCAGATGCGTTGCCAGCCCTGAGGACTAAGATGGTATGCCTCGTTTCCAGTAAAAAAGGGTCTCCGGTTCTTCTCCACTACGTACCATACGAAACACAGCAGCATTAAGCTTCTATTTTACGCTGGTATTCTGTAAGAGCGTGTACCTTCCCCGGTCGAGCCGACCCATTCGTGCTACAACTATACTACTAATATAACTGCAGCATGGTTTTACCACGTATAAACTTACAGTACTTCTTATTTAAACATTATTAAGATAAAAATCATGTGCTTTGATGAAGTTGTGGAAGGGGACCGCCTTAAGTTCGGACGGTCAACGGTGTGCGAGCGAGTAATTTTTTAAATATGTATTCTATACCCCATGTGAGATGTGCCGTTGACGGTAGTATGACCCTACATTTTACTAAAATGTTTATGATATATATATATATATATATATATATATATATATATATATATAAAAGTACTTAAAGTTATTGAACCTGCGCTTGATCTGATTTATTTTCCGACCCATCGGACTATGAGTGTAAGGAAATAGGGAGTACACCTGTGCTTGCGCATACACTCGTGCACTAATATCCTGTATTGCGCAGGCGGCTAGCCCCCGTTGAGACTGGTTGTCGTGACCAAAATTCGGTCTGTAGGGTAGTTATTTAACTGGACTCAAAGGATTCGGTGAAAAAATTCACAGAGCGTTCTTGTACATACCACTGTATCGCGTGAAGTAGAGCTATATGATAATTTTAGTTTTAATACTTTTGTTAATATTTTAATATTTTATAAATTAAGTTAAAATAAAATAAATAATAATGCATATTATGAATCCATCATCGCATTTTGTCCAGTAGGTGTGTGTCTAAGAGGCAACTTTATGCTAGAAAAACCTTATGGCTAGTATATGCCAGGCGTAAAGTACCAGGAATGCAGGAAGGAGCGTCAAAGGTGCAAAATCTGATACTACGACCGTCGCCAATCGCATCGATAAAGGAAAAAAAAATTCTAAAATGGGAGAGGAAAAACTAAATAAAAACTCTTATAGCCGTATAAAATATCTTAGACGTGCATAATGTAGACAGTGGCTATATTTACACGATATATTCCACAAATATACCGCTTTTGGTGCATCTGTCGAGCTATAATACTCCAATAAGGTAAAAGTGGTTTTAAGATTATAATAGTTCTATTGTAAAGTAGTAGACTAACATCATAGTACTAGATATTATCTTGAGTGCTATATGTAATATTTATAACTCAATTGAAGCGCCTTTATCTTCATTATTCCTCTTTTAGGTCTTATAGTGTTAATAAGTATATTTATAACACGGCTTTATATCTAATGCACGAGCACGAGCCCCTTTTTTATCTCCAAACCATTATCGTCACTTCTAAAACTGCTACTTTATTACTCTGCTTTATATAAGAATCAGCTATATACAGCTTAAGAAAGATACAACCTTCCTTAAGCAGCTGCTATACAGCAAGAGAGCGATATTATTGTCTGCTTATAATGCTTGTGTGCTACTTGGGTTGTTCTTAGCCGGTGGTCCCTGAAGGTACTCAAAGTCATCCGCGAAGAAAAGGTATAATTCACTCACATATCAACAATTGGACAATTTGTAGAGCTGATGTCTTGTGTGCACTGTCCATACAGTTTACATTTTAAGGTGTTGCTACATTAAAATGAGGGCATCATAACACTACATACATTTTGATGCGTTTGATTTAAAGAACATATTTGAAAAAAGAATAATTATTGTTTGGAATAAGTCTTAAAGCTGGTGGTCGATAGCAAGACAAAAATATATATAAATGGTCCCTCAGCACTGAAAGGCTATGAACACTATCTTAAAGCGAATTCAATTGGCACTGGAAATAAAGTTACTAACGTCCCGCTGTCTTTAAACCGTAAAGTTTTATTTATTTTTTATAGAATAAGGATGACAAACGAGCACACAGTCCACCTGATGGTAAATGGATGCGGTGGCCCATAGAAATCTACATTTATCTTTAATTAAGAATCAAAATGCAGATGCGTTGTTACCCGTAAGGAATAAGATGAATTGCCTAGTTTCCAGTAAAAAGGGTCCCCGGTTCTCTACACTCACCATACCTGCCGTGTTTCGTATATATATAGCGGCTATTTTACTCTAGTATTTCAACCCGTCGACCCCTCACACGTCCAGGCAGTGGAGGATGAGGTCCGCCGCCGGAACTCACCCCCTACGGCCTCCGAACCTATCTCTGTGTCCAATGATGAGATTTCATCCCTCATCAAAGGGCAAGCTCTTCGAAAGAGTCATCCAAACACGTATGAGGCGCTATCTGTTTCCCACAGACGGTGACCCTCTTATCATTCCCCATCAATTCGGTTTCTGAGCCCAACACTCATGTCCCCAACAAGTTCACCGCATTGTGGAATATATCCTCAGCGGTTTCTATCCTCGTCGTCATAAGACCATCGCGGTCTTTTTCGACATAGCTAAAACTTTCGATAGAGTCTGGCATACAGGCCTTATCTACAAGCTCTACAAAATAGGTCTCCCCGATCGTCTAGTACGTCTCGTGGCCTCCTACTTAAAGCATCGTACCTTTCGTTTTAGACACGAAGGCACGCTATCTTCACAGCGAACTAACAAGGCTGGTGTCCCTCAGGGCTCAGTACTTGCTCCTCTGCTGTACATCCTGTTCACCAACGACATTCCCATCCCGTCGAAAGGTGTTCAGCTCTCCCTCTTTGCAGACGACACTGCTATCTACTGCAAAGGGGGCTCACTACCCTTCATACGGAACAAGATCCAAAAGTCAGTTGATGACCTAGGAGCTTGGTTCAAAAAATGGCGCATCGATGTGAACCCGGAGAAGAGCTCCGCCGTTCACTTCGACTATAAACGACGCCGTCTTAAAAACACCCCACCAATACGTATGCTAGGGACCCCTGTCCCCTGGCATACGACTACCAAATATTTAGGTGTCACTCTAGACACAGGGCTCACTTTCAGGCCCCACGTCAAAAGAGTAACCCGTCACGCACGGTTCTATCTGAGTAGGCTCAACTCTACGAGCACTTCATCGTAATTCGTGAGGCAGCTACTTATGCAGCCCCACCCCCCTCTCGCTATCGAGTCCGCAGGCAGAGAAACTCTCTCTCGGACCCGCCTAATAAACTAACTAACGATCTGAACTGCCTCCTGGCGGCTCAGGCCAACTCTAATTAAATTAAATTATTATATTAACTAATATTAATTTGCCTTCGTAGGCACTCCCTCAGCGGCTCGTAGCCGCCTGCGCCCTCTTTTCCCAAAAGAGGGTCGCTCACGATAAGGCACAATACAGCTTAATCAGCCGGTTGCCTGTCCCCAAAGGCGGTTTTTAGAGTGTATCACTTAGGGTCCCCGGTAGGACAGTGAGTCCCTCATAACCATGATAGACCGGCTATCGTGGTATGCGTAATGCATTTTCCGCCTCCCTACGTATAGGGTAGCCCTTTAATTGCTTCGGGCGCAAAAAAAAAACGCTAGTATTCTGTGAGAGCGCGGTCCTTCCCCGGTCGAGTCGACCCCAACCACAATATAGCTGCACCATGGCTCTACCAAATAAAAATTATTGCGAGCAACTGCAGTGTTTACTTAAAAACCGACATAGATCCACGGCGTTTTCCTTACCGCCAAGCACGTGGTAAAATCAGCACTTAAAATTATATTTTCGGCAGGAATCAAACCCAGGCTGCTTGCGTATCTATAGTGAAGTTAACGGCGAACGCTTAGAACCTAGGTTAACGAGGCTCTTAATTTACTTATATTGTAACTAGCGATCCGCCACAGCTTTGCAAGGGCGATTTCTGGATCTCGACAACAGCGCCATCTACGGGATGATTTTAATTGTGAATCTAACATCTCACATTCTATTGAGAATCGAAGCCATCCATGGACCCACTTAAACGCACAGAAAAAAAAATCATCAAAATCTTTCGACCCTTTTTCGAGTTTCAGCGTCAGTAACGGACAGCAATGGATTTTTATATATATTGAGATTTAATATTGATTGAATGTAACAAATTCATCTCCAAACAACAACCTCGCCTGCCCTGCCATTGGAAAGACTGGCAGTTCACAAACGGTGCTATATTCATTTGGAAATGTCCCGGATTCCACAAATTACTAATTGGGAGCAGAATTAACCTTCCGATGCCTACTAAATCGCCTGTCTACTAGAGTAGGGTATTGAACATAGAATACTATAATACACAATAGAATGGCTGTCAACCTTATTTTGTACCGAGATTCGGCGTCGCCGGGAGCACACATACAAGCAATTACGTCGTATTATAAGCTAATCACTACTACAAACCCGATTCGCTGTGTTTACAGACGTGACACGACGTGACGTGAGACGTGACGTGACAGCTTTTTATACATATTTATTTGTAAATAGCGTGCAATTTGGCATTTTCTAAATAATTTTGCATCCGAAATTTGGAAATGATTGTAACGTTAAAACACATCTCGAGTTGACGATTGTAATCGTCAATTCACACGTATTTATACGTGTGAATTGACGTCTTGTGGCATTTTGGTGGCTACACGGGCTTCGTCCACACCCCCGTTCTATTATGTATGTATTATAGTATTCTATGGTGTTGAATGAACAGTTTTTTTCTATTTGACCTATTTACAGTCCACTAGTAAACTTATTTACTCGCACTGCTCTGAACTAATCAAAAATAAACTATTTTATGAACCAATATATCATAGAAGATGAAAGGTCTCGAATCTTGTGACTGTAAAAAGGTCATTGACCCACCACTTGTGAAATTTTCCAGGGATTGCTTTACTGCGGGTACTTTAGGATTATTATAATATCAAAGAATATACGAATATTATATATTATTATATAAATGAAAATAGCCCCTAGGAATGAAGTAATCGCCACTATGCTGGTTCTACTAAAATTGTACAAAATTATTGCATAGTGAAATATGTTTAAAAAAAATTCTGCATTCGCTGGGTTTCCTGCTGGTTCTTCCCAGGACAGAGGTATTTTCCGAATCAGTGATAAATATAAAAATGACTGTCAATAAGTATTATTTTATAATAATCTATATTGAGGAATCGTGGTAGCTCAGATCGTTAGCGCAAGCTGTAAATTTCACAGTACGCGAGCAAACCGGGTTCGATCCCCGCCGGCACCAATGAAATTGTTAATTGTAATTTAAGTGCTGATTTTTCACGTGCTCGGCGATGAAGGAAAACATCGTGATCCTTTATGTCTGAGAAATAAGAAAAAAAATCAAAGACATGTGAAGTTCGCCAACACGAATTGGGGCAGCGCGGCGGTCATTTCCTTGCTCTAAAACCCTCTCAGAAATGAGGGGAGGTCTGTGCCCAGCAGTGGGACGTATATAGGCTGTAACTTTAACTTTTTTAACTATAATGTATATTTAATAAAAATCATTCTATATTCTATATGAAACAGCCTTATCCAGCATTGGATGACGATATTCGTTTGATAAGGTTAGGTTTATTGGATATTCTAGTCTGTCGATAAGTTTATACAGCCTTATTTTGCAATAACCGGCCGAATTTGCAGAGAAGGTTCAGAATAAGTAATATAGCCAATTTAATATTATTTTAGTTAAGTTATTTATAATAATGTTTATTAACTATGAATAATATCTTATATCTTTTTTATGGTGAAGAAAAATTACTTTAAAAAATCTCAAACATTTTGTCCTTTTTATCTTTTAAATTCAAAATGCGTGTTAATGCATTATTTTAACTAATTTTACTGCGCACACATTCGTAGGGGTCGATCGGTAGGCAAAAACGTTGCCCATAAATGACATTCATTTTGGTATAATTTCAAATAAAATTAGAAGCCTCAATTAACGATATTGTCAAAAACTGTAAAACGGTATATCATTATTTATATATTTGAAATGAAGTTTATAATTTGGCTACTTTTTGAAAAATAACCCTGTAGGTATACATTCGTACACTATTTTTAATACTTATGATGAACGTCATTCGACATATTTGTTAATAAATGCTTACATAACCACTCACACCTGTCACCCAGAGGGGTGGCCAGAGATTGTGAACTTCCATTTGGCACGATCCTGACACAACTCTCTCGCCTCCTTCGCAACGATATAGGCTCACAAAGCGCTGTTCGAATTCCCATACAAAATTTTTACTGAAACTAAACTGTCACGTAAACTATACTATAGATCAAAATGTTGGTGCTCAGGGTACTGAATCCTATGTTCGTTTATGGGTACGACAGATATAACTTTGCGGTCTATCAAGTCGAACCCAAAACAGGCCAACCAAATTAAAAAAAAAAAAGTTTCCGCACTACAATACAATTGTTACCGATTGATGGTTAGAGAGATTGCGTTTAATCATTTGCGTTATTGTAAACAGTTATATAATCAGTATTTTATTGATATTCTCGTCGGTTTAAGGGATCTCTTAATTTGGTCTATTTGGTCAAATTTATTCCAGCATATTTGCTCTAGTTTTGAGCGTAACTTAAATGACTATAAAATTTAATTATTATTTATAGAAGAGCTTGGTTCATATAAAATAAAAATGATGACACTGTGTTACGTGGTAGCCGTACGCTGTATTGATGTCGCGGTATAAATGAATCGGCTTGACCAGGGTATCAGCTTAAAACGGTAGCATAACACCATGGAACATAACACAATGAAAACAACTTCAGCGGTAACGAGACATTCCATCGTAGTCCACATGGATGTGTTAAAATATATGCATCATAATTTTAGGCCCTTTTCATTATATGAGCGTAGGAACAAAAAGTCGAAATAATATGCCTAATCAGTTGTTTGGTATAAATGTTTTGCGATATGATGTGTATGAAATGTGCTGTTACGCCACTCTAATTATGACGTAGCATTTCTTGTGATCGGTTTCCGAATACTATATTCAAAGATAGATAAGGATATAGAACGACCAGTGAACGCAGGAAATAGAGTGAGTGGGGATCCACACTCTATTATGAAAAGACAGAATGTGTCAAAAAAGTCAAGTCAAAAGGCAATTCATAACGCTGTGTTAATCTCTACTTTAATGTATGATAGTGAAAAATGGGTGTGATAGAAGAAGCACGAGAGTAGAATATATAATGCTGTAGAAATACGGTCATTAAGGAGTATGCTAGCGCTGAATCTGAATGACAGGGTAAGAAATGGTGTGATAAGAGAAAAATGTGGTTTGCAAGAGGATGTTGTGGTCGGGATTAAGAAAGTAATGCTTCGGTGGTTTGGTCATGTAGAAAGAGTGAACGAGGAAAGAGTGACAAAGTAAATTTATATTGCAGATGTGAACGGTAGAGTCGGGAAGGGACGTTCTAGACGAAGGTTTATCGACCAAATTGGCGATATATTGAAGATCTATGCGTAGATATATGGATGTAAACGAGGCGAGAGAGGTGTGTCCGGATCGTGCCAAACGGAAGTCCGTAGTCTCTGCCTACCCCTCTGGGTGACAAACGTGAGTGTTTATGTTTGGTTATGTTTATATTCAAAGGATAAGGAGGTAAAATGAAAACAACTTGTGAATGTTTAAAAATAATATAAGAACATCTTTATTCTTCCCTAGTATCTAAGCGTTATTTATTACAAATGATTTTAATAATACGCTAGGGTGGGATCCTTTCTGGGCTATTTAGATTTATTATAAAGGCGAGTTGATACATAAAATATCTTAATTCGATTGTCATTCAGTCTTAATTGGCAACATAGAATTTTAAAATATCAAGCCATACAGTCTCATGCACAAATGATCCACTCAGTTCCAATGTCTCTCATTGTTAAAAAGTTTGATGTAACATTATCATTAAAACATAAAGCGAAGCATCATCGTAATTTTATTTACATTATTTTCAAGTGGAAGGTCAAAAAATGGTAACTCGAATTATGCGCAGCTACATAAAGTTTGGAAACTAGATAAGACTTAACTATAATTACGAATTTTTACAGATTCGGTAAATCTTGACGGTTTCTCTGAATAATGTACAGTCGAAATATAGAAAACCGTTCAAAAAACCCTTTGCCTCTTTTTGCTTGTCATTTATTTCCCTTATAGCTAATAATTCAATGTCACTTCGCTGACATAAAAGATAAAAGTAAAACACATTTTTGTATTTTTAGTAGAAAAATAAAAATGATTATAATACAATATTTTTTATCAGCAAAGCTGCATCGATTAATTCTTAAAATTTAAAATACGAATAAGTTATATAAAATAAAAATGCATGAAAGGTATATGTATTTGCATTAATTTACTTGAAAAATAATTATCAGTCATTTAGCGACTTAAATTCTAGTGAGTATTAAAATTAAAATTGGTCAAACATATCGTAGGTCTTAAGAGAGTTGCTCGATAAGCTGTGGACATGTTAAAGGACGGCAGACAGCTGTTGCAGCTTCCATCTGAAATAAAAAGGAAGAAATATAAATATTTATTGTTTTACGTTTTTATTTATTTAGTACCTACAACTATGTTCTATCTGTAGAAATAGTCGTAAACGCTGCTAGTTTAACTAGTACTTGGAAATATGCTTGACGCGTTATGAATACGAATTGTTTATATTAAGCATTTACGAGAATAGATTATTATGAAGTTATAATATTTCAAATGCATTTTTCGTGGCATTTACGGTTAATCCGGTGAGCCGTGGTAGCTCAGATGTTTAGCGCTCGCTGTAAATTGCACAGTACGCGAGCAAACCGGGTTCGATCCCCGCTGGCACCAATGAAATTGTTAATTGCAATTTTAAGTGCTAATTTACCACGTGCTCGGCGGTGAAGGAAAACATCGTGAGGAAACCTGCATGTTTGAGAAATAAGAAAAAAGAATTTCGAAGACTTGTGAAGTCCGCCAACACGCATTGGGGCAGCGCGGTGGACACTTCCTTGCCCTAATACCCTCTCAGAAATGAGAGGAGGCCTGTGCCCAGCAGTGGGACGTATATAGGCCGTAACTTTACTTTACTTTACTTTTTACGGTTAATCTTAATTTTTTTTAATCCAATGACGCATTGATGAAGGGTTAATTGTTTGGTGAACGTATTGCTCCGATGTAAGATAATACGCGCTTTAAAATCGACATTTATTTTTTCAATGGCCGATATAATATGGCACGGCACATGCCGTCAGGTGCTCGGCTACATTTTGCATATTTATTTTTATTTATATTCTTCGCCTTGTGCTCTAGTTTAAGACAGAATTAGTAACCATGTGAAAATTTTGTAATGAGTATAAAATTGATTTTGACTAGCTGTGTTAATCCTTATGCAACTACTGTATGTGGCCTAATTAGCTATTTGTTAATATGCTGTTAGGTGTTGTTCAGATCGTCCCATTCCAGAATTAGTTTAATTAAGTTCGGATACATGCGCATGTCGCTCAGGGAGCTATGGAGAGGGCTACGCTCGGAGTTTTTCTGCGTGATAAACTTAGAAATGAGGATATCCGCAGTAGAACCAGAGTGACCGACATAGCCCAACGGAGTAGTAAGCTGAAGTGGCAATGGGCCGGCCATATAGCCCGAAGTACCGACAACCGCTGGGGAAAAAAGGTTCTCGAGTGACAGCCTCGTACCGGTAGGCGAAGTGTAGGGCGACCCCCCACTAGATGGAGTGACGACCTGGTAAGACATGCAGGAAGTCGATGGATGCAGGTGGCTCAGGACCGTGCTTTGTGGCATTACTTGGGGGAGGCCTATGTTCAGCAGTGGACTTGTGAAGGGCTGTAATGATGATGATGATGATGAAGTTCGAATACATCGCTTAACATTTTAATAGTATTAAATTTAAAAAAATTAATTTGGAATATTACAAAAAAAGGTCTTATGTTTGATGGTAACACTCGTACACTAATCGTAGTTACGTATGTTTAAATTGAGTTATATAGGTACATATATTTCATTTTTATTTTTTAACACAAATGCTTGTCGAAGTAGAAGTTTGTAATGGTGCGAAGAACAATTCATTACAAATAAAGAGTAAGAAAAAACCACATATCGAAGTTGACAATAACTTTAACCATGAAAAAATTCAAGTCGACTCGTTGCTAGTCGGCAGTCTTTTACAAAAAAAGAAACAATTATGAATATTTACCAAAGATTTAGGAAATAAACAAACTGTGATGCCACAAAAGGAACCATTACGATGGTATGGGCATAGTTTTATTGCAGTGTTGCTATTACAAAGATTTAATTTTTTTGCGAAAGCCAGCCGATTTTTTAGCGATCAGTAAAAAGTTGCAAAAAATGGTCATTTGGTAATAATTTTTTACTGTATGCGCAAGTGTTATTGTTGTCCTTAGTAAAGGCGAAGACCCTTTTGTTATCAAAAAATATAAACGATGACCACTTTTTAAATGGTATTCCTTATAAAACAAAACCATTATATTTTACTATGAATAAAAAAGGGATTGTTCTTTTTTTCTACTTAGCTAGCTGTTATGTAACCAAACATTACGTCTATCCCTAGACCTGAATAAAGCAATCTCTGCTCTGCATAGAAAACTGTAATTCAATTTAACAAGGAAACGTAAGCAGTTGTCTATCTTTCTCTCAATTACCATATTCTTTATAAATAATGCATTAGAATATAGATTGCGAAATATTTTTATGAATATTATGTTAACTACACTGACTTTTGTTTCTTTAATGTGCATTTTCAAAATTTTAGCGTATCATAATTGAATTCCTTTATAAATATATAGCCTTTTATATAATATATATCCTTTATATATAATAGAAGCACACTGTATATATATCCAAAGGTTAAAAATAGGTAATATTTTCTGTCATCGACCCAATGCACCCGCCCCTAGTAGTCATCCTTGGCTAAAAGCAGGCTCCCTGCACCTGTCATTGTTAAATTAAGCCTCGCCACACATGGCCTTATCCCTCAAATTGAGTACTTGCATTGAACATAGATACAAATTTTTTATCGTTAATTTTATTTGTATCTATATTATAAACTACAACTACCAAAGTACACGCTAGTCGGTAACAGATGGCGTTACGAGCGTATCGTAACGTTATTTCATTATCAGCTCGGTTTTTATTTAAGAATTTTAAAATCAACGTAATCATCATTTATCGGACTTAATTAAAAAGATTGGACCAAAATGACAAAAATACTTTTTTAAAACCGCGTCCATCTGTGATCGCTCGGATCGTCAACTGGAACACTTAATACCAGGAGAGCATACCTACTAAAGAACTTGCTTTGTAGACTTTTGTAGAAGTTTGTATGTGTTTGTGAGACAAGGCACCCTTGAAAAGCGACAGAAAAATCTTACACGTTCATTTTGCAGTATTAAGAAGTTTAAAGATCTAGGCTTATTAATCTAATAGATAAATCTCGTATTCAGTTAAGATTAAAAATGAAAGAAGAAAATGAAATACCTACAAATTTTTTATCTAATTGATTATCTATTGTATTTTTAATAATTAATTATCTATTTGAAATTATAAATTTCTTAATTTAAGGGAAATTTTATTTAATAATATCTATCTATAGAAAAATTGAAATGGATGGGGACAAGGAATGCTAAAAATAACAATTATTTATGGCTAAAAGCGAATTTTATCCAGCTTATTACGGGGATATGAAGTACCAGGCCGACAAAGACCGCGAGAAGCCAACTTATGACGAACCTCGTTTCAATGTGTACTTTTAACATATACACGGAGGATCGTGTGAGCGTGTGTTTTTATATACAAATGTGTGCGTTAGCGCGTGTAGGCGCGTCACCGATCACAATGAGTGACGAGACATTTTAATTTAAGGCATTTTCACAAGATTACAAGAATTTTTCAATTTGTGTTTCGTGAGGCGATAACCATTTAATAGAAGTAAATAATACTACTTAAATAGTTTTTTTTAATAAAAACATTCTATACAATACTATAATCTTAAATTAGTGGAATTTACTAAGTAGTAAGAATTTTGTCAAAAAAATTCATAAGAGGCGAAAATCGCTTAAACACCTTTTTGTGATTCTTAAGGTTGACGCTCTCATGTTCGTACGGAGCCACACGCTAGTGTTCGTTGGCTCGAAGAGCTCCTATGCGGAAACACAGCTTTGCTATTAACACGCACTCATATATATGTACTATGAGATACTGCCACTTGCGTGTATGTAATGCGCATATATAGGTCTATAAAATATCTACGCGTTGTACGTAGGCACGGGAAAATGATTTTCTTTACACACAGGCATCCAAATACGCTCACTTTGAATGGCGGTAAACATTGTACGTATATGTTTTGCATTTGTAATAATGTACACATTTTACTGGCTTTACGTTCGTGAGCTGTTACTATGTTTTGGATACCAAGGAGACATAAAACTACGGGAGGTATAATTATATCAGTCTTGTCATGTGTGCGTAAAATTCTAACCGTGTGCGCTATTTATCAGGTGCGCTCACATCATCAAAAAATATCAATGAGTTACACAAACTATATAGCAATACAAATAGAAAAATAATGCTTAATGGATATTTTTATTAATTAAACTATTTCATATTTTCAAAATCTGCTGGCGCGGCGAAATTCGCAAGAGTGGAATACTCAGTCTTATTAGGTAGGTGGATGCACCGAGAGAGTTGATTGAACGCTAGCGATCTCATCATCTACCAGTATATTGGCGTCCGATGCAGCGGTGTCAATGACATGATAGATGACGAATCCATCAGAGTGGTTGGTTAGCTAGAAAAACAATGTTGACTTCCGAATTCAAAAAATTACTTGATTGTAGGGCAAGTCAAGGATTTTAATATTTGTTTTAGTTTTACATACAAATTTTACAGAAATATAATCAAAATTTGATTATCTCGGTAAATTTTATCAAAAGAAAATTTATTATATCAATTGAAGGTTATTTTATTTTTATTTCGATATAGGCTTAACAAATAATTGTTTTCTGTGAGCCAGGAGCGTCATATTAAAGACGAAACGAAGAAATTACTTCATTAATATCACAATATAACAGCAGTATTGATTTTTTATATTATATTGTATAAAACAAAGTAAAAAAAAAAAGATAAATGCGAGTGCGCGTCAGCAGCGAGGCAATACCACCAGTTGCAGCAACATGTTATGCAAGGCTTTATGCAACTAAACTTGGATTGGTACAGACAAGGCTGGGGATAAATGTAATGTTTGGTCTGGGGCCAATATTTGACCCACTCACAATATAGGTACGTACTCCGGCCTTTGGTGTGTTCACTCAACTATAAGGTATCACACGTGACTGTTATGAAATTAGATCCGTATTGAATTTATGATCTTGCGCGAATCGATGTAAGGTTCTGTTAGTATAATATTCATTGATTTGAAAATTAATTATTACTACGCAGAATATAAGTCCATGATAATACTGCTTTTTCTTTTTTATAATGACTACCGACATTTTTAATGAAACTGTAGCGTCATATCTTGGTGGGTTTTTCTTTTAATGTCTTACTAAAGAATTATTGTAATTTTATTGATTAATTAATATTAATGCTAGATGATTACTATGGAATTATTCATATAAGCATTTTAATATGTTGTTTGGGTTTTTTTTGCGATGTAAGGCGACAATGTATGGTACATTATCGCCTGCCATACACGAACTTCATAGATGAGTGGCACCATTATACTATTGGGGAGTCTGGGCTCACCACAGACGAGTTGGTGACTACCACCATGATGGGTATAAGGCCCGGTTTACATTTTGAGAAGTGACAAGTGCGTGTAACAACTGACAAGTGGCTAGTGAGAAGTGGCAAGTGGTATTTGATTCCCACTTGTCACTTGTCACTGCCTGTTCACACGCACTAAGCACTTGTCATTGTCACTGTCATTGCTCGCACTTGTCACTTCTCAAAATGTAAACCGGGCTTAAGAGTTGCCTAACTTTTTTAAAATGCATACCTCCTTGAGGATTTTAGTAAAGGCCTACTTAGTACCAACCCATGTCCAGTGAGAAATTGTCGACAATTACATCGACGAGAATAATTTAACAAAATTAAAAATTACTTGTAATTATTTATTTTTTGGTTAAATTAATAATCTATTTTTTTTTTCGTTTTATTAATTATCTGTATTTTATAAAATTCAAAAGAGATTAGGGCATTCCCCATGTAGATAATCGTTGTAAGCGTTGTATAGTCAAATAAAATATCAGTGTACAAATAAAAGAACCTGTTCCTTGGCCAGGGTTTGTTGACTCCTTAAAATATTTTCGTCGTTTGATTCTATCTCTATAAACATTTGATCGGTGGAAATATGTTAAAATATGACGCTGTTCTGGAAACAAAGTTTTATTACTAAACTATAATTATATAATTATATTTAATATTTATGGACTTAAATGAATAGGAGATTATTTGAGCTGCATTTTTCATAGTTTTTTTTAAAGCCAAAGTCAACATCAACAAAATCAACAACAACAAACATTTTCTTCATTTTTCATTATTAATCAAAATAAACACGTGCTTTATAACGCATTAGGTAAATCTATTGTCGAATATAAAAATCAACTGTTGTAAATAATGATATCGACATTTCATAAACGGTAATAAGTACATTTAAATTAAAAAAAAATATCCCCGTAAAATATAGGAAACCTTTTAGAAATTATCAATTATATTTCGAAACAAAATATCCGCGGCCGCCGACTAGTGTCATGCACAGAAATATTATACCTACAATGTCGCGACGCATTAAATGTTCACAATTTGGCACGTAAGTAAATAATGATTTTATTTTTGCATAAACAACCAAGCCACCTGCTCAATGCCCGCCGCTATGGCACTAGAACGTTGCCCACTTAATTATTTACACATAAAACCTTTAATTAGAGTCGCCAGCTGTCCTCCAACCATGTATTGCACCTTTGTAATTTTTTTGCATCGCAAAAATAACAATTTTAACATCGAATTTATGTCCGTCTTTTGCTTATTGAACTTGGAAAAAGCATATCGCTATCGATTATTCCAACGAGCACAGGTGCTAAAATGAAGGGTTTTTGTTGTAAAAGCTCTGTGTATTTATGTATCTATGAATGTTTTCACCCACTTCGAGACTTTTGAGTACCTAATCTGAAATCTTACCGACTTATTTAAGAATCGATGACTATATAATTAAATCATAACTATGACCTAGTATTCCCGCTGGGAGTATGACGGCTCATGATCATGCGTGTTGTTAAGATTTTTCTCTTTAATATTTATCACCCTCTAAACTCTAATATTTATTATGTAACATTTATTAAAAAAACATTTGAATGGTTTATCGTAAGTGAGGGTAATATGGTCACCTTAATCTTTGCCGCCTTATAATCCCAAAACTAGGAGGCGGACAAAGACAAAAGCACAACATCTCTTTCCGTTTTGGTCTTTCTTCTAGGAAAATAGCAAACAAGCTTTGGCAATAATTAGGGACACTCAAAAATTAACCTAAAAAGACTAACTACACTACAAAATACTAAAATCGACTAAAATATTTATTATAATGTCAACTGTCAAAATGACCGTCGATGAAGCAGCGCCCTTTTGACACTTTTGATATTTCTTTGACTGATGAAGAGCTATCGAATCACAGAGTCATCTCAAGGCTGTAGTTTTTGAGTTATAAAAAAGTGAACATATTAACCAAATGACCATATTACGTGACCTTCACGTACTATATTGTAAAGTCTTATTCGTTTATGACTTAAAGTTTTGACAAAATTATTTTGATAATATTCTTAATACAAGACATGTACTTGTACGTTATTTACATGTTTGAAGCGCGAAGAGAACAGTACTAATGATAATTATTTATCATAATTATCATCACTACAGCCTATCTATCAAAAAGTACACCGGTGAACTTAGGTCTCCCGCATACAAGGAAGATATTTGCCATAGTTACCATGTTCGGCAAGTGGGAGCCAGTTTATTAAGATGTTATGGGGAAGATGCTGCTGCCCATCTCGTTTCTGTTTCCCTCTATCGCATCTTAGCACAGCCACAGGTGTCTTGGGGTAGTTGAATCACAGGCACCTCTATACGGCAAAAATAAAAAAGTGGTGGGCATATTAACAAATTCATTACCTAAGTAAACTCAATCTTGCATCTCATAATCCTTTATATATATATATATATATATACAAATTTAAGTGGAATTAATGCGTAGAGTAGAAAAAGATCAGTTGAGTACGTACTAATAGTAAATTATTTGTTAGTCATTGCAATTATTAAAAGTTGAATCGCGATAAGAAAATTCGTTTTTTCTTTATACATGGATTAATGTAAATAAAATCATTTGTATTTACATTAATCCATGTATAAAGAAAAAACGAAACTGTCATGTGAAGTACAAGCTATCACAATCAAATTACGCCACATTAAGTTATGACACAACTCGTCTCGTCCATATTAAGCTACCAAAATAGCTGGCATGAGTTTAAATGGACTAACAAAGGAAGTACAACGTGCGGGGCATAACTTTATAAGCAAAAAAATATGGCGGACTAGGGAGGTAGTGACCTATGATGACGCAATGCCAAAAACAGGCCACACTGCAGCGACAGAGATTCTACGGGGTCAAGGAAGTTCAAGCGAAATAAAGTACCTCTAATTAAAGTTGTTAAGCCTTTGCTTAAAAAAATGAAAGTTTTGGAATTTCCCACTGAAAATTGTATCGAAACATTTATATCGGCTTATTACGCGAGTGTTATGTAAATCGGCCGCGCTATTCCGTGTTTTGGCGTGCGGAGCCAGTAGACGCCATTTCGTAATTGTTAAGCGTGTATTATTATAAATTTCCGTTGATATAGGATAGGCCAAGGTCAATGGACCATAAAGCCAAGGGTACATTACGAACGAATTTATTAAAATCATTTTCAAAATAATGCGAGGAGAATTTTTTAATGTCGCCGAAGCAGTATGAGTCGCGACTCCGCATCTATTTTGAACTGCCGATCGGCCGTTCGCCCGGTTGTTGAACTGGAAGAATTCGGCAAACACAAGCGCATTACGCGCTTGTTGATCTTTAAATATCTGACACACGTTAAACGTGTGACCAACGACAAAAACACCCTTCAGAAAAATGCGACAATTATATTCAGGAAATAAGTGTTGGGACATTGTCAGCGCTATTAAATCAGATATAAATCTGTTAATTGACCTACCAATGTTAAAACATTAAAAGTCATTTTTAATCGTATGCGATCATAAAGATAATTAATTGCCGCAAATTTTATGATAACATTCATAATACAAATGAGCGCACTGTAGTGTTTTTGCAAAGTTGGACGCAAACATGCGGAGATCTGTTCGTGTGCGTGCTTTCATCTACCTGTATATGTGTGCGCTGTTTCTGTGTGTACGTGGAAGCGCGCGATGAAATAAAATATGTCCGGTCAACGAACCCGCGGTCGGTGCCATAAAAATCGCGATACTGGCCGAAATTCGGGCAGAAAATAAAAAAATCAGAACCGGACCACGGATCTAAACTGTGTTTTTAAGTGTGCATACCTTAAAATAATTGCAGTTAGGACAATCTTTTACAAAAATAAATATAGCAGCGAAAAACTGAATTATTATTATTAGAATAAAAATGGTAACAAAGCTAGGAGTTATAGTCATCAGTCAGTGTTATCCTTTGTCTCATCAAAACGACACGCTGAAAATATAATATAAACTGAAAATTAATAAAAAATTGCATCAGTATTCTACAAACACTAATAAAAAATAGTCAGTTTTATCAAAAAAAAAAAAAAAAATACACGAATTGCCAGACGACTACACATTTAAAAGCATAGATATAAAAATACTTACATTAAGCCGAATCAGTCCGCCATAGAGTGAAAACGCGTTCTGAAACCAGATTTTCACAGCAGAACGAAAGTATTTTTCCGATATGTGTTGTACATTTCCGGATTGCACGCGGTGCGCGGCACAGCTGATTTCCATTCAATGACCTTGCGGACACGTCCCCCTTCGTTTTATTCATATTATTTACAGGTCGTAGAAATGTTACTGAGCAGTCAAATCAAAGTTGATACTCTAAACCTTCTCTTTCTGCACGACGATGTCTCTTCCGGTCGCGTGCCTGTGAGGATTCGTCGCTTTCCGCAACACATCTTGTCTCATCAAAGGTTAGGTTTAGTAGATTTCAGTGGGGTCTAACCCAATCATCATGGGAAGTAGTTAGTACTGCCCAGTAGGATCAAGTACCTTAACTTCCATTTTATCAAATAAGATTCTAATAAGAATTTTCAATACAGACCAGTAGGATCCAAGCTCTTTACTGAAGACATTGCTCTGGAGTCAGTACTGACCGGTGGGGTCCAATGTTAATACGTCCATATTAACGACTAACGAGTCAATAATTTTTTGTTTAATAAAGTCCAGTAGGATCCAGAGTGAGAATATCCATATTTTCTTTAGCACAAGTTGAAACACAATAGTTCGTTCGTGCACCGAGACGCGATGTAGGAAGTGATTTTTTTAACACAGTGGTGCGTTCGCGCGTATGCCGTGCCGGGCTATGCGCGGTGCGGCGCCGGTGTGCGTTTATATGATGAAACCGTCGTACTTCAACGCCACCTGGCGACGAGGGGATAAATAAGAGGAGTTTTCCGTCCCCGTTGAGTGATAAAGTTCTTTCATTTTCGTCCATAGCACATATGCGCCTGAAATTTAATGCGGCTAAATTGCTTGTCTTATTTTATTATATCTAAAGCTCTTTTTTTATTAATTTAATTTACTTTTAATATTGTGTGCAACCTTTTAATTAGATTTGATTTTATTCTATGTTTTAACATTATTAACGATAAAGGTTAATGTAGGCCACACGCTTGAGTTTAAACATATTAAACTCATTGGGTATTCATTGATGCAGTGTATCTTACATGTGGTATGTATATGTGGAGCCTTGCTGCAGCTATATTGTAGTCAGCACGAATGGCTCGGCTTGACCGGGGTGGAACCACGCTCTCGCAGAATACCAGCGTAAAATAGCAGCTTAATGCTTGTTGTGTTTCGTATGGTGAGTGTAGAGAACCGGAAACCTTTTCCATTCCATCTCAGTCATCAGGGCTGGAAACGTATCTGAATTTTAATTTTTTAATTGAAGATACATGTAGATGTCTATAGGACACAGCATCCACTTACCATCTTGTGGACTATGTACTCGATGGTCACCCTTATTCTATAAAAAAAAGTATGCAAAAAAGCTGTCATACTTATTATCATAGATTTAAAGTTTTTAGTGCATGATCGACTGGTTAAACGCTCATAGAAATTCTAATAAATCATTAAAAGAGTTTTTTTTGTTTGTTTTTCTAAATTGTATCAGATTTCTATTACGCGCTGTATTCTAAACACAGGTTTTTGTTTTATAATCCATCGAAAATCGTCATACATACAATTGTATTTTTTTAAAATTCTGCGTGGTAGAGCCACGCTGCTACTATATTATGGTTGTAGCACAAATGGGTCTCAACATGGCACAAATGACCAGGGAAGAACCACACTCTCAAAGACTACCGGCGTAAAATAGCAGCTTGGTGCTTGTTGTTTTGTATGGTGAGTGTAGAGAACCGGATACCATTTTTACTGGATACGAGGCATTCCAAGTTAGTCCACAGGGGTGACAGCGCAACTGCATTTTGTTTCTCAATCGAGGATAAATGTAGATGTCTATGGGCCACAGCATCCACTTACCATCAGGTGTGATGAGGCTCGTGTCGTGAGGTGTGCTCGTCTGTTACCTTTATTTTATAACGTAAACAATTTATAAAAATTACATTTAACAAATATTTATACTTACCTATACAATACACAAATTTTTCATTTTCATATTTTGTAAAAAAAATTGTATTGCATTATTTGATTTTAATAAAGAAAAAAATATTTTTTTATTAAAATCAGGTGTGATGAGCAGTTTTATTCCTAAACGATTAACACCTAAATGTTAATAGTCATAAATATCCAAATAGTAGACGTAAACATGTATTATAAATCCTAGACTAGAAAAAGTAAAAAAGCATTGAAATGTAATTCAATCCACATATTTTTTTATTTGAATAGTATATTGGTTTACTTAATAAGTATTGAATTATTTTATATATTATATTAAATAGATTTTTTGTTAGAAATTTTCCAAAGATAACCCCAATATCCATAGGTATCATTAGAGACGTCAGTGGAAAACAAACCAGAGGCAGTAGGATTTTTCTAATAGTAACTAAAAAAAAAAAAAAAAACTGCAGTTGCCTACCCGCTTGCCAAGTGGCCTTTTGGCAAATATCTATGATCCGATCTATTGGGAAGGCCTATGTTCAGCACTAGACTTTGACAGACTGTAACGGTATCGCTAAAGTGTGTAAAGTAGCAAAATTTACAGCCTTTGGATAAAGACTGT
The DNA here is from genome assembly GCA_907164705.1 of Parnassius apollo. Lineage (NCBI taxonomy): Eukaryota > Metazoa > Arthropoda > Insecta > Lepidoptera > Papilionidae > Parnassius > Parnassius apollo. The sequence goes on along the minus strand of CAJQZP010001060.1, from coordinate 3,777,264 downwards.
AAATTTTGCTTGATACCCCAGTAGATTTTTCTCTTGCAGTTGTTTGTCATCTGCCTCACTCTCCTCGCTCCACAGAAAATCAGCATTACTAATTGATGTATGTATATCTTCAAATCTTGACTTAAAGCTGACTGGAGACCATTTTGGTACATATTACGTTATTTCTTCTTTTTTAAATATTTTTGTTACTATATAAAGAACTGTTTAACTTAATTTATTCTTTTTGTTATAATGTATGTATCAAATAAACTTATTTCTTTCTTTCATTCATTTCAGAGAGCGTTTTACTCGTAACAAGCATACATTTACATTAAGTGTACCAACCACATTTAAAATTGGAAGTTGTTTGCACGCGGTCAAACACTACATTTCCATAATTATACTCAACTTCTCAACACGCACTCACGCACGCATCTTTCTTCATTCTTTCCTTATCAGCCGGTAAAGATTCAATGCTAGACCCACATGCATATGCACCTAAAACCATCTTGATGGTTGCAAATTATTTGAAATGCATATGTGTATGTGCGTATGTCTCGTTACAAAAATTGAGCATGATTTTGGCTTGGTTTTTGGGTAACTTGAAATAAACTGTACCTCACTGACTTTGACTGCAGTCACCAGTCAACATGAATGGCTAAAGACTTCGCTCACTTAATATTCCAGCGTATAATAATAGCATAATACTACATATATCGTCATTTAAGAATCACAATACAGATTCCTCTTCTCAGGGGCGACAACGCATCTGCATTTGGATTCTTAATCGAGAATTAAAAATTGAATAAAACTCGACAGAATCCGTTAAAGTTTATTGGTGGTAGAGCTATACTGCAGCTATATTAAGATTGTAGCACGAATGGGTCGGCTCAACCGGGGAAGGACCACGATCTCACAGAATACCAGCGTAAAATAGCAGCTTAATACTGCTGTGTTTCGTATGGTGAGCGTAAAGATACGGAGACCTTTTTTAATGGAGACGAGGCATTCCATCTTAGTCCTCAAGGGTGACACCGCATCTGATTTTTTATTCTTAATCGAGGATAAATGTAGATGTCTATGAGCTACATCATCATCCACTTACCATCAGGTGGACTGTGCTCTTTTGCACCCTTATTCTATAAAAAAGTAGTTTTATTATTAAATTGTTATCAGGATGATGCTGACGTCCGTATTCATTTAGTTTCAGTTTTTTTTTAATGAAACTAAAGTGACTGCAGTCCATGCCAGCCAATCTCAAGTAAATAGTGCTACAGATGCGTTGTCACCTCTGAGTGCTAAGTTGGTATGTCTCACAGCCTGTAAATGTACTGGCTCTTTCTACAGTTCAGACTAGACCACAACAGTGCACGCACTGCTATTTGGTTACCTTCCCGGATGGACCGGGCATAAGAGGATTTTTGCCATCTAAATTTGTTTCTTTCGCCTTTTATGTTTGTCTCACCCCACAGGATAATATCGCTATATCGTCCTGTAGAAGTGTATTCTATTATGGAGGCCACACACGGTCAGTTCAAGTAACCAGTACAAACTAAAACTGTTTATGTTTTTTTTTAAATAGTGGATTTTCGATATATCGATCATTATAAATATATTAATATCGGAGTTTTGCATAGAAGTTTATTTAAGGATATATCGAAAATCCTATATTTTAAAAAATAGAGTTTTATATAACAGTTTTAGTTTAAACTGATCAGTTGGAATGATCAGTTGAACTGACCGTGAGTGGCCACCATTACGCAATCAAGACATGGCCACCAACAGGTCACTAACAATATTGATACGACGTAGTAACCTTATAGAATTTCTATCCGTATGTGCTGTAGAAGTGAACGTGTGGTTTGCATATGACAGAATAACCATATCAAATATATAAATTCTGAACAGTAGTGCACTGCTATCTGAAATATTTCATTCTTTAAAGAAAACAAACGAGGTTCGAGTTTTATAACACACGACATTTGCCGTGAAAACCGTGCAATCATTTATAATAGTGATTGTTGACACTTGGCGAAATGCCATCTATACTGACACCATATAGTGTAGTAATAAGTGACACCACTGTGTATTATTTACTTGTGACTGGCCCTGGCTTCGCCTGTATAGAAATTAATAACGTGGCGTTATTTTAATTTAAGTTAAACAAAGGCCATAAGCCAAAAGACAGACAGACAAAATAAAAATAAAGACGAGTGTGCTTATGACCACACGACTGAAGTAAAACTTCTTTAGCTCCATCTGTATGTATATATATATATATATATATATATATATATTTTTATTATATATATTTATAATTTTTTTTTATTTTTATATGTTATATTTTGTGATTTCGTACATATGTTTTCGGTTTTATGCGTTTATTACTTTAATTTATTTTTTTATTGTTTGGGTGCTTACAGGGCTTTTTTTTTTTATATATATAATATGTGCTGGGTTTTTTTATATATATATATATATATATATTAAAGTTGTAATACAAATAAATTGTATTAAAATTAAATATATTTATCATATCGGCTTCCTTTCATAATTTGTTATTATTTACCCGAAAATTCACAAAATATGAACTTTAAAATAAATTTATAGTTTTAATCACTTTAAACGTATAATATTTAATGTATTATACAAAATATTAATTCATAAAATACGAAACGTAATTGGCTATGAGAGAAAGAGAGAAAGAAAATGTGCGCGCGCACTGCTCTCTCTTGCTTATATCTCCGTTCGTCTCGCCCAATCACACTTTTCGTAGCACGTTCGTCATGCGTTCGCCTCGCTCGATCACACTTTTCGTAACACTTTCGTCACGTGTTCGCCAGCTTTTTCCCCAAGTCAAGCGTGCGTAAAGATATTTTACTTCAAAAATTAAAAATAGTTATTAATATCGTAATGGTATACAAATAACACTTTAAACTTAAAAAGATTTTGATATTACAGACAGAAAATTCAATTTTATTTATATAAAATGATAAATTGACCGCTTCATCCTTATTTCATCATCAGGGTATATCAGTTACAAGAACAGTAATGATGATGTAAGGCGAAACCGGTATACATTAAAAATCCAAATTATATGTAGTAAAACAAATTAGATGTCAAAACAATAATCAATGTCTATCGTGTATTTTTAATATGAGACATTAATTTTACAGAATACTAGCTGTAACATACTATTTCACACAAACATAGAAGAAGAAGTGAAAAAAAGGATGAAATGAAAGGATCCGCAGCAGCACACAATCTGAGATTATGTTAATAAAATAAGAGTGATAAACGAGCCCACATCACGGTCCAACTGATGGTAAGTGGATGCTGTAATCCATACACAGCTGTACTTTTTTTTTATAAAAACGTTACGTTAGGATTTTCTCCTGTATCGAGGAGGCAATTTACGTACATGAATCGTACAAGGACAGCAAATATATTTGTTTCGTGCGGGATTCGAATCCGCGCTTCTCAGTGCGGTAACTCATTGCTAAGCCACAACGCGAAAGAGCCGTCAAATCTTCATCTAGCCTCGATTAAATATCAAAATGCAGATGTAATATCACCCATTTAGAGTAAGATGGAAGGCCTCGTTTCTAGTAAAAAGGGTCTCCAGTTCTCTACACTCAGCATACGAAACACAGCAGTGTTACGCTGCTATTTCACACTGGTATTGTGTGAAAGCGTGGCCCTTCACCGGATGAGCCCGGATATTACCACCATAACGCATCTGCAGCTCGGATATATCGCGTATCTAAAACATAGTAATTATTTTACTAACAAAATCCGAATATTATTTAACGGATTACGGAATTAGCGGCATAATCACGTCAACGTTAAAGGAAAAAGTTTAAAACCCGATCCACTGAGGTTGTTAGTCACACGTAAGGAATAATCCCTGTTTTTTTATGGTTAAACAAGCCATTGATATGTCATCATTTAGAGATATTTGTCTCATATCAGAATAATTTCAGGTCAAATATAATTTAATGGAATTATTATTTAATACTATTTTTATTCTTGTGTAGTGGCGATGTAAGAATATCCACTACTTCATATCATCCCATGAGTTTCGTAAGAGGCGCCAGCGAGAAATTGAATCTGTCTTGTAGCAGCATCTTCGTGATAACAACTGAATAAAAAAAATACGTGTGGCACTCGGTGACTGCCGCGGTAAAGCTATTGCAAAGCATTTTTTATCAACTTATGCAATTATAATTATTTATTTATTTTATTCATGCAGTTAAGTCTTTGATATTAAATCAAGTTACACTTTTTGAGCGTGGTGACCGATAAGAAAACAATTTTTTTTTCTCTTATTGAATAAATGAGAAGTTAATATTGTTTAAAATATTTTTAATATCTTACAATACATGTAGGTTATTCAGGAATTTTTATCATTGAGTTAGCAGCTAGTGTACACGCATACGTCTAGTCGCACGCACACAAACACCGTGCCGAAGTCTGCCGAGTGCCGAAGTCTGCCGAACTGAAACGACGTTAGACGATGCACGGCTTTCAACGCCACACCTCCGTGCCCGTCGGAGTGGGGAGCGTGAGGTGTTTTTTCGTTACGGAATTTCTGGATTCGGTCCCCGAGCTCAAGGCCCGCGATAGAAGCTATGCAATAGCTTAAAATTAACTATGGTTGCCAAACCGCTTGTAAAGTTTAACAACTATGGCAAATATACCTGCAATGAGATCATATATGGAGGAGGCCTGTGTTTAGCTGTGGATAGGCTTTAATGCTAATGGTTAACAGTCGTTTATTCGTGAGAACAGGTAATTTGACATTTTTTTATAGGATAAGGGTGACAAACGAGCAGACAGTCCACCTGTTGGTAAGTGGTTGCTGTGACTTAGACCTATCCTCGATTACGAATCAAAATCTCAATGTCGTCTAAGTAGTTCCCTTACAAAATTCATTCACGACTTTGCCAAACTTAGGGATGGAATTATTTTTCCAAATATATAATAAGGTAACCCCTAAAGCTGAACATATTTAATGAAAAAAGAAACATCAAATTCAGTTTAAAATTAACGTTGAATATTTTTTTCCGTAACATATTTTTATGTCCATAGATACATAAAAAAAACATGTGTGCAGTAAAAACCTTTAGAAAACTAAACTTCGAGAGTATGAGACGAATGCAAATACCAGGTTACCAGGATCAGGAGTAGGATAACTAGTGTAAGATTTGTGTAATTAAAAATTTTAAATAAATTTATAATAAACACTGTATATTGTATTCTATCTCATTCTATCGCAGACTAAATCCTATAGATGTATATGTTTATCTCTTTTTAGTATCGCTTTTTCGCAGGCCCGGTAGCACTCCTGCATATGACGTGATGCGTGAGCGACCGAACCATGACTGTGGGTTCTGCCTCCGATAAGTACCACAAATGATAGAATAAAGAGTTCCGTTAACTGTATCACCACATCAGCGACAGAATCAGCAACAACGATGGAATCATTGGGCGAGAAGCAAACCCGCTAAAAGGGTAGGATGCAAAAAAGGATAGCATCCCATCCTAATCGGCTGACCTATAGTGCCCAACACGGCGGCAACCTGCAGAACGCAACCGCGATGGGAGCGTGAGTGGCACCGTACTCCCGATCAGACAAGGATCCGAAGAGCCACGAGAGGCATCGACGGAGAACTGATATCTGTCTGGATGAGAGGTCAGCAGAAGGTCGAATACAGGCAAGGTATGGCTCGATTAGAAAGAGCTAGGCCGTTTCCAGATGGTAGTGGACGGCGTTAAGGTTTGAATGAAGTTCCCCGATGTTGCAGAAATTCACGGATAGCGTGGCAGGGGGCGCCTTTGTCTTATTACTCCATTTGCCCCGAGCAGGTTTAGTCTCGAGCGGAATTTCGTCCCCCCCTCTCCAGAAAGTACGCACTCTCAGCACCCATGCTCAGGAAGAGTCGGGTAGCTTGAGCGTGGATGCTCAGCGAGAGATTGTCCGTCTCCAGTGGTGCGGGTACCCTCCAGGGGTAGTATTCTCTTTAACTCCACGGCCATTGTAAAGGTTGGGGAGGGGATTGGGTCTCCGGCCACCTGCACTTACCAGATGAAATGCAGAAGTAGAGCTTCTACTTCATGTTGGTCTTCTCCGAGGTCGTGGTACCACCCCGGTTCGAGCCGGCCCATACGTGCAACAGCAAGATACATTTATACGTGCAAAAACAAAGACATTAAAGTTGTTAGAAATTAATTGTCTAAGATCGGCGTAATAATATGCGATTTGCGTGTATAAAATTTTTATTATTAAATTTCAGAACTTAACCTAGCTTAGAAGATGATGTCTTTCTACGTCGCAAGATCTCACGGTTAATTTGTAAAGAATAGTTTAATGTAAAATGTAGTTTAAGTTTCCCAGAGTTACCAAGAGCCATGGTAACTCGGGATTAAACGCGCATAAATTAATTACCTACACGATACGCGAGCTACCCGAGCTCGGTTCTGGTAAAATTACTAACTGTAGTATTTATATATTAAGTGCTGATTTATCACGTGCTTGACGATGAAGGAAAACGTTTTGATGAAACTTATATATGCGAGGAATAAAATATTTTGAGAACATGTGAAGTTCATACGCTCTTGAGCAAAACGAAGGACTGGCTCCTTTACCCTCTTATAAAAAAAAGGAAGACTGTGTGTATAATTTGTCTCTTTACTAGTTATGTGTAAAAACATCTTACAGTCCATATTATGTACTCAGAGATATTTTATCTACATATTTAAAATGGCAACACTCATTAATTAATTATTCATGAAATTATCAATGTATCGAAACATAGCAAGATTGTCACCCTACAAGCCAGTTGCCATTGCTCGAACTCACCGTTTCCTTTCCCTACTCAAGAGAAAACCCGCTTTCCTATCTCGTGATCCAATGCATAGTGATGCTTTTGTACACATGGTTACTTCGGTGTTTATCTTATTTGTTATTTTTAACAATACAAGAAAATTAGTATTCTGACCAAATTCTAGAGGTTCTAGATTATCTCCAAATCTGCGTAAAACAAAAGGCAAGTAGCATATCGATGTGCTCACACACATTTTGAGCGGTAGTTTTGAATACCCCAACCAGAGTGTTTAGTACTAAGAACATTAAATTATATGAGAGCGTTTGTTGACCATGTTTGCTATATAGAACATTCATTCCTTCTGCAAACGTTCGTCACTCAGTTTCTACAGTAATTTTTATGCTTTAAAGTAGTCTTAAAGAAGTAGAACCTTGCGGAACTGAATTAATATTCCCGTTAGAGCTAATGCTCTAACTGGGATTCGAACCAAGGAACTGTGTGACTCGGTATTTAATTTTTCGAAAAAGCATTTTCAATACTAATGAGTGCTGAAATATGAAAGTTCTATCTATTTCAGTGCTACTTTATTTTATCGTATAGTCTTTATTCCATACATCAATAGCAACATATAAAATTACATGGATGAACATAGATAGGCCTTTCCCACAGATTGTCTCACGCTTTTTTAAAGCATTAGGTAACAAACGAGCACACAGTCCACCTGATGGTAAGTGGATGCTGTGGCCCATAGACATCCACCTCAATTAGGGATGAAAATGCAAATGCGTTGTCACCCCTGAGGACTAAAATGATGGATTTCTACACTATATATATATATATATATATATATATATATATATATATATATATATATATATATATATTTTTTTTTTGATATATATATATATGTATATATAAAACACAGCAGTATTACGCTGCTATTTTACGCTGGTATTCTGTGAGAGCGTGGTCCTTCCCCGGTCGAGTCGACCCATTCGTGCTACAACTATACTACTAATATAACTGCAGCATGGCTCTACCACATGTAACGTATGTTCACTCAGTCGCCTCTTAAGACACTCAGATGATGATATGGGTTAGTGATATACTTATGCCACCGCTACGAAAAATTAATGGGCATATTTATTTTAGGTTATAAAATATTAACATAATGAAAACACATAACGCAGTTTTCCTCATAACCGGCCATGTCTTTCAATTTAATTGCAAGCAAATCATGTGTCGTACCATATAATAACTATGCTCCTTAATTTGTCCATAGTTATTACGATAAAATTACAAAATTTCTACGACACATGAAAAAGTAAAATAATGAAGCATATAGTTGTCAATGTTTCACTCGACTGTACCAGTGTTATTAGAGACTCGCTGGAAGTTTATAATAGTTTATTAGTTCCGCATATCAATGTTTCATTTTATATTTATTGATGAAATTATCCGCTGAAATTACTAATTTTTATACTTAAACAGAAATAATGTATGTTAAATGATAAAGTAAATTACATAAATAGAATTTAACAATAGTTTCTTTTACAATTATTACTTTATCAATTACGCTGGATCTAAATACGGCATTTAATTTTGCAAGATGATCACGTTATTCACGTTGACTATGAAAACTACAAACGTTGTCTGTACAACGAATATAATAAAAGGTATCGTAATCACAATGAAAGAAAGAAATAAAGAAAAGTTATTTATTGTTACAAACAACAACATACGTATTGATTAAAACTACTTTTACGGATTTTATCGCGTTTATTTTACTTTTAATTACTTTTATTTTTAATTCCAAAAGTAATTATGTATAAGTATTCGTAAAAGTAGTTCTAATCAATGTGTAGTGTTCGCGTAAATATAAGAAATCATTATCAACATACATGTTACAAAATATATTGTATACTAAACAACATAACTACGGGCTAAAAGAAAACTAAATGCTATATGAAATGGAAACAATTCAATCAAAGCTAATATGCTGATACTATACATTGTACTGCTCTACCTATTTAAAGCTAATTGTAATACACTGTATCGCAATTACCTTTAAATAGCATTAGTTAATGATAAACGCATGAACCTAAGATGAGTAGATTTATTTCAGGCGCAGGTTCTTCACTGGCATATTAGTACCGATATCGCACTAGAATATTGAAACTATTCTCAATGACCTTACTAGGTTTTGACGTGGTAGGGCCACGTTGCAGCTATATTACGGTTGTAGCACAAATGGGTCGGCGCTTCCTACGCGGGCCCCGTCTTTGCCCACGCAAACCCTAACATTTTAAATGAACTCCAAATAGTTCAGAACCTCTTCTGTCGTCGAGCTGCGAACGCACCGTGGTACGTCCGTAATGCCGACCTTCATCGGGACTTAGAGCTCCCAACAATTCAACAATTTTTTAAAAAACTCTCTGAAAACTTCTTCAAAGCCTCAGAGTCGCACCCAAACCATTTAATTCGTGAGGCAGCTTCTTATGCAGCCCCACCCCCCCTCTCGCTATCGTGTCCGCAGGCCGAGAAACTCTCTCTCGGACCCGCCTAATAAACTTTCAAACGACCTGAACTGTCTCCTGGCGGCTCAGGCCAACTCTAATTAAATAAAATTATTGTAGTATCTAACATTAAACTGCCTTCGTAGGCACTCCCTCAGCGGCACTTAGCCGCCTGCGCTCTCTTTTCCCAAAAGAGGGCGCAGGCGGGTCGCTCATGATAAGGCACAATAGAGCTTAATCAGCCGGTTGCCTGTCCCCAAAGGCGGTTTTTAGAGGGTATCACTTAGGGTCCCCGGTAGGACAGTGAGTCCCTCATAACCACGATAGACCGGCTATCGTGGTATGCGTAATGCATTTTCCGCCTCCCTACGTATAGGGTAGCCCTTTAATTGCTTCGGGCGCAAAAAAAAAAATGGGTCGGCGCAATGTAGAGGTGGAACCACGCTCTCACAAAATACGAGCGCAAATTAAAATGAATGGTCTTTAGTACAGTAATTAATGTCCGATTTATTTATTTATTTTTAACTTTATGGTGTTAAGAATTATGTAATTTCTAAACATACGAATTAGAATTGAAATAGTTATTTTATTAAAAGTAAAATTTCATAGTGCGAAGTGATAGTGATGAAATATTTGTACGCCTTTTAAGGCGAAACATAGTGTTACTTATCATACCTTTGCCACCAATTTTGTAACTTTTTACCTGTGTTTTACAAATAAATTATTTGATTAGATTTGATTTGATTTGAAAAAAAAAATAGCAGCTTAATACTGGAAACGAGGCATTCCATCTGAGTCCTCAGGGGTGACAACGCATCTGCAGTTTGATTCTTAATCGCGGATAAATGTGGATAACTATGGGCCACAGCACTCACTTACCATTAGGTACAAACATTGGCATCTATAAATGTAAAATTATTCCCATGACAGACACTTACCTCGGAAAGAACGTAAAGCCGTTGGTCTTTCGCCTGATCTCTAATCGATAGTTTCTGCCCATCCCGTACCATCCAATCATTATTCGATTTTACATCGACATTTTTATTTATTATTCCTGTAAATTTAAATTTTCATTTGTTGATGATAGAACTTAAAATAGTCTTCATCAAAATTAAACAATATAAAACTTATAATAATTTACCACGTGCACGGCGGTGAAGAAAAAACGTCGTGAGGAAATTTGCATGTCTGAAAAAAAAATTCCAACACGCATTAAGGCAGTGTGGTGGACACTTCCTTGCCCTAAAACCCTCTCAGAAGTGAGAGGAGGCCTGTGCCCATCAGTGGGACGTGTATAGACTGTAAATATACTTTAACTTATATTAACAAACACGACGACGACCAATAATTCATAAATGATAATAAAGCACTACATGACGCCATAAATTCCGCTAAAAAGTTTCTCAAGGGAATTAAAGCTGTGTGTATATGTAAGTTAGAATCTATACATCAAAAATAAAAATGAAGGGGCTGTCTGTAATATATTAGAAATGACTACCTTTTATCGAGCTAAGACGTGAATAAACATTTGTAAGAATTTTATCTGCCTGTCCAAGCTAACTTTCGGAACGGTTGAACCAATTTTGATGCAACTCCGCGAACCGAATAAGAAGCAAATAATTCTTTTTGTTAAATTGAAAATGCATAAAGTAATGTTAATGGATGATTACTTTAAAAATCTAAATGAGATGAAGTCGGGGCGTGTCACTTGTTCTAATTATAACATGAGAACTACCTATATCGGTTTCAAGTTCTTAAATCATTCAATGTGCATTTTTAAAATTCATCTTTGTCAATTCGACTCATTTGAATATATTCAATGTATTACTCAGTTATTACAACGAAAGGCAACATGAATAATTTGTATTTTTTTTTTATATTAGAATTGATCACCAATCTTCCTCGTACAAGGATTTGAAAAAAGATAAAAAAATATTTGTATGATTCAAGTTATGTACTTAAAAACTCAAGCGTTAAAAATTTAAAAAGGTGTATAAAAATTAATTAGTTAATATGCGTGTAAATTTTTTTTGTGTATTACATAGTTTAAAGAGCAAACACTTATACCACCTTTAATACCACTCTACTACACCAAAAAAAAAACACTACTTTCGAAACCCAACTCGTGTTTCACCTATAAACGAGGCATCATAAAGAAAACTTGGCTGAGCAATACCTAACTGCTGAGTCGCTCACTTCGTGGGGTGCATCTCCTAGTTAAGTGGTTAGAATATAAAAGAGTAGTTGCCTGTTTTTTTTTTTTTGATAATTAATTAAAATATTTAAAAAAATAACAATAGATTTTTAATATAAATTTACAATTAATAATGATTTTTCTAAAATGTAAATTCAAACGCTAGTGACGTCATTATATCGCTTTAGTAATGCAACCGCATGGTGAAATGATAAAAGAATCATGTTTATGTTGTCAAAATTAAAAAAAATTGTCATGGCACATTACAGGTTATAATTTTTTTTGGGGTAAAGGTTACGAACGAGCACACAGTCCTTCAAAGGAAATGTCCGATATCCTGCGGCTGACCTTCACGGGCTGATGAATGAAGAAGAGGAACATGAGAAAATGCTTGCGGTCAAGCTTGTAATCTCCAGAATCACACGAAACATAAACGAAAATTACGTTACCCGCTATAGAAAACAGATACATAAAGTTAAAAAGGATCTGCCATAAGCACATAGAACATTTTTTTTCTTAATACTATATATTTTAACAAAAGAACAGAAACGTCAAATAACATCAAAAATTCCCATAGCAATCGTGAAACGAACAATTATCCAAATACAAAGCGCGGTTCCCGGTAAGTTTTCAGCGCGGGTCTCGCACGCGCGCCGTATAATAATGCACCAGACGTTTCGTTATTCAAGCCGCGTTCTCCACACTTGCGCAATATACTGATACTCCAGTTACGCTAGATGGCAGATGGCATTGATATTTTTAATTTTTATTTTTAAAATTCTTAACGAGTTTGTGAATTTGTTCTTTTTAACAAGATGTAGTTTAGTAGTAGCTGGTGTTTTAATTTTGATGCCTGTATTTGCGTTCGGAAATTACAAGCATTATGTACGCATAAAACGAGAAAAAATGTGACCGAGAACGAGATAAAAGAAACAAAAAGGGAGATGAATTTAAGTTACTTTTGAACGTTTAATATTACATGAACTACTCCTTTTCCAGCTCTACTCTTAATGAAATTTCTTAGTAAATAAACAATACCGATAAACGTGCCACACCTTTTGTTCACAGTCAGTACTTTTTGTTTGGAATATACCAGATGTTTAAGCTGCTATCTACCTTAATCATACTAATATTTCCTAGAGTTAAATCTTAAGACGCGAGGGGCGAAATTGGGTGATAAGTTTTCAAACGCCCTCACCACAAGGGCTTCCTCACCATTAAATTTTTTTCTACTGTCTTTTATTTCTATTGTATTCATTTAATACATAAATCATGATTAGACATAAATAAAATTGAATAAACCTTACGTATCTTATTTCTTCGTGACAGCAAACTTAATTATGCGAAGGTCATGCGCAAGTAATACCTTTCTTGAATCCAACTTAATTTTACCCATATTAAATGTTTTTTTTTCATTCTGCTAAAATAAAAAGAAATATTTTTATCACGCCTTGCAGTTTGAACAGCTGCACCGGCACTATAATGCTGGTAATGTATATTCAGTTACGTTAAGCAAATTCAACAACTAGACAATATAAATTTGCGTTTAAATATTATGTTATTAATAACTTTTAGTTACTTGTTTAATAATGTTATAAAGTATTTTACTTAAAACATATATTTTATATATATATGTTTACGTATATGTACGTAATTATTACGTTTTTTTATGTATACCTCAATCTCTGAAAACTAAAGTGTACAACCAGTGCGTGTTGCCAGTGATGACTTACGGATCAGAGACGTGGTCCTTCACTGCTGGCCGTATGAGGACGCTCAAGGTCGCTCAGCGAGCTATGGAGAGGGCTATGCTCGGAGTTTCTCTGCGTGATAGACTCAGAAATGAGGATATCCGCAGTAAAACCAGATTGACCGACATAGCCCAACGGATTAGTAAGCTGAAGTGGCAATGGGCCGGCCATATAGCTCGAAGAACCGATAACCGATGGGGAAGAAAGGTTCTCGAGTGGCAGCCTCGTACCGGTAGGCGTAGTGTAGGGCGACCCCCACTAGATGGAGTGACGACCTGGTAAGATATGCAGGAAGTCGATGGATGCAGGTGGCTCAGGACCGTGCTTTGTGGCATTACTTGGGGGAGGCCTATGTTCAGCAGTGGACTTGTGAAGGGCTGTGATGATGATGATGATGATATATTTTATAAGAAAAAAATAGAATGAACTAATTTTTATTCAATATATTATGTATGTTACAAGAAGAACCGTGGTAGCTCAGAGACTAAGGCGCTCGCTGTAAATTTCATAGTAATAGAACAACCCGAGTTTGACCCCGCCGGCACCAATGAAATTGCTAATTGCAATTTTAAGTGCTGATTTACTAGGTGCTCGGCGGTGAAGGAAAACATCGTGAGGAAACCTACATGTCTGAGAAATAAATAAATATTTCGAAGACATGTGAAGTCCGCCTACACGTATTAGGGCAGCGTGGGGGACATTTTATTTCCCCAAAGCCCTCTCAGAAGCGAGAGGAGGCCTGTGCCCAGCAGTGGGACGTATATAGGCTGTAACTTTCCATTTAACTTTTATATATTATAAGATTACTTATTGAAAGTCTTATGCTTTTACCACTGGTTCGAAAAAAATCTCTGACCTGGGAAGAACCAGAAAGAAACTCAGCATGACTTTTTTTTTTAAATATTAATTTACAATTAAATATATTGTACGATTAAATATGAAAATATTTAGAATCAGCATGACAGCGATCTCTACATTTCCAGGGCAAAATAATGCACTCTCCAATGTTATCCCGTGGATGTGGTAAGAAGCGACGGGGTAAATGAAACGGGAGGTGGGCAACAGCTCCTTCCTGATAACAGCTCAAAATAAAAAAAAAATTGCAGTCGCCAACTCGGTTACCAAGAGTGACAACTTTGGAAAATATCACATTTTTTGAGGGGGAATATTTTCAGCAGTGGAGTTAATACGTTTAAGAAAGGAGTTTTATAAGAGTCGTCGTTGTATCTTTAATGTTAGGTTGTTATGATGTAGCGTAAAAATACAATTATATTGCAGTAAACACAAGTAGATCAAACGAGTTTACCGTGTAGTGGCAGATGACGGTTTAAGAATATACACTATCCCGTATCATCCCGTGGGTGTCGTAAGCGGCGACAGAGGGAGACAGATCACCATTGATTTATATAACTCAATGCGGATCACGATTTGGGCAGCAACGTCTATCTAATAACTAAAAAAAAAAATTAAAAAAAAAATAAAGAAAAAAATAAAGAAAAAAAAGAGTCTTGCTGGCCGCTAGCGTAAGGTTGGTGGCTGAGAGTCGCATAGACTAACAGCATTAACATCAAGATAATAGAGACTAAAAAAAAAAAAAAAAAGGAAAACTTCTTCGATATGTCATTTTTCTTTTATTTTATACTTTACCGATGTAAGTTAAATTATAGTATTCTATACAGCCCCGGCGGTGAAACGTTACAAGAAAACCGTGACGTTGTTTTTAAAAATACCGTACATAATTTATTCACTACGTCGGTAAAGAAGTTTCACTTCAAAACTGCGGTTGCCAATCCGCTTGCCAAGCGTGGCAGCTATAGCAAATATGAAGCAATCTACGGAGAAGGCCTGTGTTCAGCAGTGGACTTTAATATGCTGTAACTAAAGTAACCCGTAGTATCTCGGAAGGCTCGTCGTAAATTCAATAGTACGCAAACAACCTTGTAATCCCTGCCGGCCATGAAATTGTTAATTGCGGTCCGCCGCCACCACGCTGGAGAACCAATTGCTGCATAACCCACTCAGAAATGAGAAAAGACCTGTGACCAACAGTGGGACTTATAAAGGCTGCAACTTTTTTTTAACTAAAGTAAGAGGGAGATGTCGTAGTTAATAGCTTAGGCGCTTACCTTAACCCGCGTTCTATCTACATCGGCACCAAAAAATTTATAATTGCAATGATATGAATAAACAAGTTTATGAATTAAAAAAAAATTAAGTATGCGAAAGACTCTTTCCTGCTACGAAGTTCTCTAAGAACCGAGATGAGGTCTGTGTTCAGCTGTGGGACATATATACGCTGCCTAATTTACTTATAGTATATAAATAAGTTGTAATATTACTTCTCGCTTACGCCAGATGTAAAATACTCAAATCGTCGACGAGAAGCAACGTCAGCGGTCTGGTGCTGACATCATCAATTGTCCTTTTAAGACAATAAGGGTGACAAACGAGCACACAGACCACCTGATGGTAAATGGATGTTGTGGCTCATAGATATCTACATTTATCCTCGATTAAGAATCAAAACGCAGATTCGCTGTCACCCCTGACGACTAAGATGGAATGCCTCGTTTCCAATAAAAAAGGGTCTACGGATCTCTATACTCACCATAAGAAACACAGCAGTAATTAGCTGTTATTTTACGCTGGTATTCTGTGGTCCTTCACCGGTCGTGCCGACCCGTCATTATTATATCTATGAGCCGACCCATTCGTGCTATAACCTTAATATAGCTGCAGCGCGGATCTACCACGTATGAAAATTAATATGTGATTAAGGCAAATCCTCCCTGCTGTGAAAAGACTTGTACATAAGCTGGGACAGTGGTCTATTTCGGACTGAGTAAGAAGATAAAGAAGACGTAGACTTCTCAAATCCCCTTTGGTTATTCTATTTGTGGCTGTCTCCGTTAATATAAATTATCTGTTTTCTAAACAGTAAAGTTCAAGTTTCTGTGGTAAGATTCCAAACCAAACCACACACATTTGACCACAGAGCACGAAATAGCAACGTTGCCGTGCCACTCGATAGCCGGATACCGGCAGCGTAATTAACTATTCCGTGCTCTGTGTCTTTGACGATTTTATATTTAAAAAAAAAACTGAAGTGACAAATATTAATGGTGGAAGAAATAGTTTTGTAATACTTACCAGTGTAAAGCGATGTTGCTATTGAAATAATACTAGTTTATACGGAATTTATCGCGTATAGTTAACTTTTTAAATACCCGACGTTTCGAGCGCTTTACAGCGCACCCGTGGTCACCCCCGTATTGACGATGTTCAACGTCCAGATGTCATAGTTAACCGCGGTTACCATAGATTAAAATTTAACTTTTGTTCCGATCTACACAGTATGAACTTATGGTATCTTGAAGTCTTGCAGTTGTATGCTTGGGTTGGGATTTAATTTTATTTATTATAGGATCCCAAGCAGATGCCCTTTTTCAACAGCCGCGCGAATCATCCTTGAAAGGAATCGGTGTTCTTTAGCGAGGATTTGTGGTCTATCAAATCTGATGTAGTGACGGGGGCGATCCTGTACGTGTTCACAGACTGCAGACTTCCCGGAGCGTCGATTCTTCACATCAGCTATATGTTCTTTAATGAGGGTTTTATTTGATCTTTTAGTTTGCCCTATGTAGGAGAGACCACACTCACAATCAAGCTTGTACACTCCTGCATCTTGCAGAGGGACGTTACACTTGACTGATGGTAAAAACTGACCTATCTTCTTCGGCGGCTTGAAGTATGTTTTCATGGAAGCGCGCTTCAAGATGTAGCCAATCTTGTTAGTGACTCCTCTAACATATGGCAATACAGCAGTTACACGCTCGACTGTGGCCGACTTCACTCGTTCACTGTGACGTATGCGCGGGACCCGAAGCTTGTTGTCATGCAAAACTTGCATGACATGGTGGAGCTCGGCAGACTGGTGTTTACTGTCACAGATCCCTCGTGCTCTCTGAAACAAAGATTTACCCACGGTAGCTAACTGTGAAGGATGGTGGTGAGAATCACCGTTTAAATATCTATCTGTATGGGTCTTTTTTCTATACACAGTATGGCTCAAGGTGTTATCAGGATTCCGAATTACTAACACATCTAGAAAAGCTAAGGAATTGTTTGCCTTTAACTCCATTGTGAACTGAATTTTAGAATTTATAGAGTTAAGATCGTCTAAAAATGCAGTTACTTTATCTAAAGGTAGAATTGTGGAAGTGTCGTCTACGTACCGCTTGTAGAATCTTGGATTTATGGGAGAAGTAAGCAGGGCTTTCTCTTCAAAGTCTTCCATGAATATGTCGGCGACAATGGGAGATACAGGTGAGCCCATCGCCAGACCATCTACTTGTTTGTAGAACTCCTCCTTCCACAATAGATAGCCAGATGTAAGGCAGTGTTTGAGTAATACAGCATATTCTACGGGCATGTTGTTTTCTTCCAGCCTTCTAGTTACAATTGAGATGCAGTCTTCAACAGGTAAGCATGTAAACAATGACCGCACATCAAATCTGACCATAGTTTCATTGTCTGCCAGATGTAGGTCTTTAATCTCGCTGACAAAATGGTAGGAATCCTTTATGTGTGCTTTTATATGTCCCCTGAGCGGTGAGAGTATTTTCGGTAAGTGTTGAGCCAATCTGTAAGTTGGTGAATCGATTTGGCTCACTATGGGACGTAATGGAGCATTGGGCTTGTGTATTTTTGGTAACCCATACAATTTTGGTGTTTTGGCGCACGTAGGTATTATCCATTTTACGCCCAGATTTAATTTTTCGGAGTGTCACTAGTTGTTTTAGTGTGCTATTTGTTGGGTCGCTTTTAACCTTTTTATAAGTACTTACAGCCGACAAAAATTCTTGTATTTTAGAATTATAATCTGACGTATCCATGACTACCGTGGCGTTTCCCTTATCTGCGCGGAGAATCGTAAGTTCTGGTTCATTGCGTTGGTTCTTTAACGCTATAAATTCGTCTTTGGGAAGATTCGGTTTAGGCACTGAATATCGACGTAACATAGACGAAATGTCTTGACGAATCGCCTCCAAATCTTCTCATATTATTTTTAAATAAACAGTCCTTGACACTACGGATAATTTCTTCGTACGGTAATTTGCTTGGTCTTATAGCAAAATTGAGGCCTTTGGATAAAACCCTAATTGTTGCATCATCCAGTGTTTGTTTTGACAGATTATAGAGCGCGATTAATCTATGATCGTAAAAACTAGTGTTATTTCAATGTGTAGTGTTCGTTATGTTATGTATATATTAAATCGCGATGTTGCCATGTTTAAATATATAGAAATGTTGCGAAGCAACGGTTCACTTTGCACAAACAGTCGCTTGTTATCTTTAGATCCTTTACAAAATGGCCCTAAAGCACCTGGCGCATTCTTTTCGTGTCTCGAACCAAAATAGAATGATTATACTGCATATCTTTACGGCTTCCAGAAAACCCACACGCTCCCCTTGGCGACTTGATAGGTTAACCCACCTAAGTGAAAAATTTAATTTTATTCGAATTAAACCCTGGATTTAAAATCCACAGTTCAAATTTACATTATGTTAAGTTGTTGGTATAAATATAGATTTATTTATCAATCATACTAAAATTTTTCAAGCAATAAAGAAAAGTCTTAAAAAATCCAACAGTCCATTCCTTTTTAAAAGGGCAAAAACGCATCCGCAATCCCCCTGGTGTTGCAGCTGTTCATGGGCGGCGGTAATCACTTACCATCAGGTGAGCCGTATGCTCGTTTGCCCCCTCTCCTATAAAAAAAAGATGGCGATGTCACCGTCTAGTGATAGCCAGGTGTACAATGCAAGGATAGCGGCCTGGGGCAGCATTGAAGGTGCAGGACATCTGGTACTGCACATCGTCAACCACCTGCCAAAAACCTGTAAATTATCCACCATACATCGATACAACAGGAAAGTAAAGGTCCAAAAATGTACTTTAACGGACTGATTGAAGTAATATAATCGCAAAAAAAATGAACTAAATTACACGCAATAAAATCCGTACAGTTAATTTGATTCAATGTTTAGTGTTCGCGTGAATATAAGAAATCATTACAAACACAATCTCAGGGGTGAATCTGGTCCACTCGGCCGTCAAACACGTTTTGGCTTTGGACGGTAATATAAATAATCTAAAAACTCGTACTTACTAACTAAATTATGTTCAATGTGATGCAGAACCAAGAATGGCAACCCTACGGTACGTTCAGCGAGAAGATTAAAAAAACATACTAGCATGTACAATAATGTACATTATGGAATCGAAAATTGAAAAACATTGTTGGGGTTCAACAGGGGATTATATCGCAGATATAAACCAAAGATAAGCTTGTCAATTATCTAAGCAAGTAATCGTCAGACATCGAATAATTTTAAGTTAAACGAATTTTAAAAGAAATAATGAGGGCATTTCAACTATGGCTAGAGCGACTCTACTAGGAGTTCGAGCTACCGTTGACCTTGTTGTCTTATTGCTTGAGTCAAAATCGCATTAGTAGTTCTGATCTCCATCACATGTCTCAATAGTATCTTCACTCAGCTACCAGATCATGATTCATATTATACATAAAAAATAAATTTACATACATAATGTTATTTAATATTAACCTTATGGGATTTAGTTTTCAGGGATACATTTCATTCAACCCGTAATGCTTAACCTATTTAGCTTTAAATAAATATGTTCGTGAATTTTACATTCGGCTTTTTGATTTAACGTCAGCAGTAGATCGTTAGAACTTCCTGCGTTAAATAACAGAGTGCACCACATAAATGGAGGTAAGGTATATATTTGAAGTAAACAAAGTATATATTAACCGAATGGAATAATATAATATTCGTTTATAAAATCGGAATATTCGAAAATGGAATGACAAAACTTGCATAGATATCAGTATAGTGTTCAAGAGATGGCGCCTTTGCTCTATCTAACTTAGACAGAGTTGTATCAATATTAGTATTCATAAGAACAAGATTTGCATATGTTGCTTAGTCTAAGTAAACATAATATCTATTAGAGAGTGTACGTACAATATAACACCCACCTTTGTTTAGGCAAACTTTTGCACAGGCGCAGACGTAGAGAGGGCAAATACTATTTTATTTAATTTTTTTTAAAAAATTCGACTTTAAAATGCGCTCATCGAGCCATGTTATGAAAAGTAAGCGAATGATCTCCGTCGGCAATAGTAAAATTGTTGTGACTTAAGTGCTGCTTTACTACGTGCTCGGTGGTGATGAAAAAACATCGTGAGGTAACTTGTATGTCTCAGAAAATAAAAAAAATATTCCGAGTAATATTTCACTGCTAGAGGTAGGCCTTTTCTATTGTTAGGAAGGTTTTGTTACTGATATTTTTCGACACTAGTCTGAGTATTTTACGAGATGGAGTTTGTATCTACCATTATTGGAGAAAATGATCTCACGGCTGGAATAAGAAGACGGATTTATTACGACGCTAAAATATGGCTAGAAGAGTACTTCAACAAACAAGATCTATTTTGTAAATTTGTTTCAAAATACCCGAGAACTAAGTCCTGGGTCTTTCATTCGTACCTATACAATTTAGCATTTTTATAGTTTAGGTGACAAACGTGAACACA
The DNA here is from genome assembly GCA_907164705.1 of Parnassius apollo. Classification (NCBI taxonomy): domain Eukaryota; kingdom Metazoa; phylum Arthropoda; class Insecta; order Lepidoptera; family Papilionidae; genus Parnassius; species Parnassius apollo. The sequence goes on along the minus strand of CAJQZP010001060.1, from coordinate 3,756,372 downwards.
GTGAGATGGTAAGTGGTTGCTGTGACCCATAGCCACTTACATCTATCCTTGATTACGAATCAAAATGCAGATGCGTTGTTGACCGTGAGGACTAAGATGAAACGCCTCTTTACCAGTAAAAAGGGTTTCCGGTTTTCTACACCCACCATACGAAACACAGCAGCGTTCAGCTGTAATTTTGCGTTAGTATTATGTGAGAGCGTGGTCCTACCCCGGTCGAGCCGAACAATACTTACTACCACTATACTACTAATATAGCTGCAGCATGACTCTACCACGTTTAGAAAAAAAAATATTTATTTTATATGTATGTATTTAAAAAAAAATAAGAAGCGCATCTACTCAATACCACCTCTCTCCGAAAAAGTAGGTTAGCACAAGAAAGCGCCGGAGCTGTAAAGTGCGATGTCTAGCCGGTCGCCGGCACCTGCTTCGTGGCATTCAAATATTTTAGATTTTTACCCTGTACAAGTAAGATCTGCTAAGCCTTAAGTATTTAATATGGACACCTCACTTAGGGCTAATTTAGTTGGTGATGTGCGATACGTTTATAGCAGAAAATATATTTTTATAGGCAAAATTGATAGGTGTACAACAATCTATCAATTTTTTTTATTACGATTACAATTATGCACCTGTTTGTATACGGTATGTTTGGTTATTAACTTGCTTAACTTTTTAGTTTTATTTATTTAGTGTCCTCAAATATGTAAATATAGAGATATAGACTTGAGATGTATTGCAGCGAAGAAGAGACTCAGCCGATGTGTCTGCTTTTTGAGTTATTAATTTTTACTGTAAGTCCCAACTGCAGCTAGTGCATTAAAATTAAATAAGAAAATTCCGCTAAAGTGCTGCAGTGCGTGTCGATGCCCAAAAGGCAAGATCTTGTTATCGACTTTCCTAATACAATAAATATATAGTTAATTACATTTTTACTTACGATATTGTTATAAAATACTTTTGCTTGTGGCCGACAGATGGGGATATTGTCATAATCAGCATAGAGGACGTTACTACTATAGCATCACGGCATTAAACGGAAATGTAATCACAACATTATATATATTTTTATTGTTCTCTAAAAGTTATACTTCGACTTATTACACTTGACTTTCAATGTTATACTTCTAAAGCACCTTTATCATGATAAAAAGCAATTGTAAAAAGGAATTCTCAGTGATGTCTACAGTTTATAATGGTAAAACGCTTATGAAATAACCTTACGCCTTTGAAATAAGGTACATTTTATGGTTTTTCTTTGACCCAACAGAGCGTGCTCTAGGATTTTCTCGATCGCAAGTGAAAGGTTGACGTGAAAACAAAGTTTCCGGGTGAAAACTCGTCGAGTCTCGCATATAAGTTTTATTACGCCCGGTGTTTAGGTTATTGTTCTTTTTTTTGGTTGTCAATATTGAATATCAGTTGTTTGTAATTATTGGAAGGGTTTTCAATAAAATTGGCTTATAGAACAAATATGCATTAAATTTAATCAAGAAAGTCTACTGGCTTAAAATAATATTATTTAATATTTATAGTGGATCCGCGATATGATATCCGATGTATCTTTGAGAACGAAGGAATGTGTATTTTTTTTTGTGTATGCTCTAACTGCTTAGTTTTCTGCCACGATAATTTTCCATAACTTTTTTTTCTGAAAAAAGAAAGTTCATTGTTTAAATTAAGTTTTAAAAATAAAAATATGACGCTGATACATACGTAACAGGTAACCATTGTTAAATTATTATTATAAATGTTACTACCTGCCAGTCACAATAATTTATAAACGACATTACAAAACAAATGCGTTTTCGTTACGTTTACGTAAAACATAAGAATGTGACTTCATTAAGGATGTCACGTATGGAGCCAGAGAAATAAATAACAATTAAGAAAAATGATTGATATATTGCCTATAAGATTTTGTAACGTCAAATGTTTCAAGCTATTCATTTTACATCCTGTTACGCAAAGACCGATGGCAAGTGAACCCATGTGCATGTTGCCTAGAATATTTAATTGTCTAATAAAACTAAGAATTTAATATTTAGTTTATGATACATAATTAATGCCTTTACGCAATAAATTTTAATGTATTTGAAATTATGCATACAACAGTGGTTAATAAATGGCAAAATCGCTTATTATCACTGTTGACTGATGGAATGACGGGGATACAGTATTCCCACGGGATTTGCGCTTATTAATCAGTGTATCCAGAGTGATAGGTATGAGGAAATCTTCTGAGAATCATAACTTGCGAAGGGTTGAGTGAATACCAGAGTAAATAACAGCTTAGAATCAGCGTAAAATGCTGCTGTGCTTTGTAAGGTGAGCATAGAGCACTAGAGACTTTTTTTATTGAAAACGAGGCATTCGATCTTAGTGCTCAGGGGTGAAAAAGCATCTACATTTTGATTCTTAATCGAGGATAGATATGTCTTATGGTCGCCACACACGGTCAGTTCAACTGATCATTCCGACTGATCAGTTCAAACTAAAACTGTTGATATTTTTTAAAATATAGGATTTTCGATATATCCATAAATAAGCTTATATGTAAAACTCCGATATTAATATATTTATAATTTTCGATATATCGAAAATCCACTAAACGGATGTAGAAGGCATCACTAAGCCCTCTTGAATGTCATACATCCCTCCTTCAGCGATAAAACAGTGAATAAAATTTAAATAACACGTAATAATAGCAACTTATACACGGTTATGCAGGTGGCTCAGGATCGTGGTTTGTGATATCGTTTAGGGATAGATTATGTTCACTAGTGGTCTTGACAACGATTAAAATGATGGTGATGAAATACTTCTTATAGATACAGATCTGTAACGCTGCCTCAATGCTTATTGGCGGACTTTATGTTTTCTCGAAATATTTTAGTTTCTCAAATATGCAGGTATCGTTCACCACCGCACATTTTTTTAAGGAATAGTAAGTGGATGCTGTGAATTTGGTCGATAAGCTTTCGAATGGGGCATCCTTTCCCGACTCTGCCGTTCACTTCTGCAACAGAGATTTGCTTTGTCATTTTTTCCTCGTTCATTCTTTCTACAAAACCAATCTACTGAAGCATTCCATTTTTAATTCTCTTCACAACATCGTCTTGCAAACCAAACTTCTCTCTTAATGTTAATGTGCGTATATAATGCAAAACGTTGTTTTATTATCTCGGTCTACCCAAAGATCCTCCTAAAAAACTAGTTAACTAAGTCAATTCCAGTTACCTACTCGGATTGGATGAGGAAAGTTTTATAGATATTATGTTGTACTTATTTATGTAAAATAATAATTTTCTCAAGTAATAAGATCGAAAGAAGGTTGAGGATACACACAACTCATCTAAACTAGTGATATATATTTTTAGATAAGCATATAGATTATACTGCTGTACATAGGTCACCCTCATATTATGCCTAAATATTCCCCGTTGTCATAGTGGTCACGATTCGTAGGCGGCTTGACAACCGCGGTTTTTTTTAATTATATTGAGTGGTTATCTGGCAGATATTGCTGCCCATCCCCTATTTCAGTTTTCCTCCGTCACCTTTCCTGACGAGGATTTTCTTACAAAACAACTAGACGGGCAGATTGATGTATTAAATTAAAAGTATACTTATGGAAGTAGGAATTGTCAAATAGGCTCAAAAGTTATTAACGAATTTGAAAATAAAATTTTATTATATATACATAACATGCGGAATATTACATGCCGTAAGACAAAGAACTTCAAAGGATGTTTTAAGTATTCGGTCGCGAAAATATGGAATGATTTGCCACCGCCAAGAAAATTTTAATTGGTAATCAATTACATCTTGTTTTTACCAGACTGCCCCATAAGTAGGCTAATATTTTTTTAGTGTATATATCTATGTGTTGTAGAATATTAGATTGACAAACGAGCACACTTATTAAGATGGCAATTCCAGTGATGAACTATATATAAATTAATGTCCATTCATTCATTCATCAACTGTCCATTAGATCGCTAAAGCTAAAAACAGCGCGATCGATTTTGGTATAATTTTTTGTATGTGTTTGAATGGGTCCCTAGATTATTTATATTCACAATTACACCCGGTAGATGGCACTGTTGTCGAGATCCAGAAATCAACCTAACGAAGATCACTAGTAATATTATAATTTTCTTTCCAAATATTGTTAATAAATTGCTTGATCTGTAACGTAATTACAAAGTTATTTTGCAACATAATATGCTTAAATAATATGCAGAGGTGGTTTACAACAGACATTAAAAAGGCGTAAGATGAAAAAAAAACACAATTTTTTTATAGAATAAGGGTGACATACGAGCACACAGTCCACCTGATGGTAAGTGGATGCTGTGGCCCATAGACATCTACATCTATCCTCGATTACGAATCAAAATGCAGATGGCGTTGTCACCCCTGAGGACAAGGATTAAAATTACATTTGCAACATAAAAAAAACTTAAAAAGGAGTTATTTCGTGAACAAAAGTCTTTTTAGGCCGAATGACTGTATGTTTATTGTATGATAATATTTTTATTGAACGTCGTTTTTTTTAACACATATAAACTGTAATGAGGGTTACCACTAATACATAATTAAGTACGATGTGCGTGCGACCAAAATATACCCAAAATAGCGGGGACTGGCTAAAAAACCAGTACCAACTTTATACTCGTATATTTAGTAATAGTAGTTAATTTTTTATTTGTAAATGTTCATTTTTATTTATTTTTTTTAAGTCATGTGTATACCTACTTACTTTCTTTTCATTTGTAAACCTATTATTGTGTGGCAATAAATATTATTATCATTATAATAAAAATAGGAATTAAAAATTAGTATTAGGTAGATATATCGCCGAATTAAAAGTATTTTTGAACGCTAGTTACTTTGTAACGCGATCTTACGTCGCGTCTTACGTCGTAAAAACTCGACTACTCGACTGCTGCATTGTACTAAAATGTCGTTTAATACATGCATTACATAAAATGTCATTTACCCCAACTCAATGTTGTTTTAATTAAACACGATTTAACACCGATATCCTTGCAATTACGGATTAACACACCTAATTGAGTTATCAGTAAAGGGCCCAGTTCCGTTCCCCTCTAATTCAAGATCCGCGACCTAATACCGGGTTCGAGTCTAGCGCGGTGCGCCAACATTTCTTAGAAGCAATAATGTATTCAGCTAGTAATCGACAATCACTACGCTTATTGATGTCGGATTGTGGGGATTTACGTGGGATTTGCTTTTGTACAAACATATTGTTTTTTTTTGTTTTTTGTTTTTTGTTTTTTTTTTCATTGTCATTCTTGAATATGATTATAGTTACTAGGATTTAAATTTCGAATAAAAATAATTTGACGGATGTTAGTGCTTTAAATTTAAACTTATTTTAAAATTCGATTGCCCCTTGTTAGTGGTTCAGTTAGTGTTATTCTGTGTTTAATCATTAACATATAACATAAATCTTGGTGATCAAGGTCGTATATAACATTGTTCTCTCTTGCCAACAGCAGACTTAACTCAGCAATTCATAACTGCGAGAGAAATAATATGATGATGATGATGTTTTCACACAAAATCAACTCCCATAATTTTAGTGTGCAGAACATGTTACAGTGCATCAAGTGTAGAGTACGAATAAGGTAAATCCTCTATACAACGGAAGAGGATCGTGTACAACAATGGAGTTGTCGGTCCAATAAAGAAGATCGAACCAATATCCGATGTGTGGCTTAAGGGATAAGGTTGCTCAGCATACTATTGTAGTTTTCGTACTCGTATAATATCGGAAATAGGGTATAATATATACTGGATGACCTTTTATACCGTCTAGTTAAAAAATAGGGTGTAACATGTGAACGGAGTAGAAGCATATGGCACTGATATTTTACAAGAAATAAAAACGGAAATTTCGAATTAAATAAATAAATAAATTAAAATCTATTGAAATTCAAATCATTTTTTTATAGGATAGGGTGACAAAAGAGCAAAAAGTCCACTTGATGTGGTTGCTATGTCCCATCTACATCTACATGCATCTACATCTATCCTTGATTACGAATCAAAATGTAGATGCTTTGTCACCCCTGAGGACTAAGATGGAATGCCTCGTTTCCAGTAAAACGGGTCTCCGGTTCTCTACACTCACCATACGAAACACAGCAGCCTTACAGCTACTATTTGACGCTGATATTCTGTGAGAGCGTGGTACTCCCCGGTGGAGCCGACCCATTCGTGCTACAACTATACTACTAATATAACTGCAGCATGGCTCTACTACGTGTAAAATGAAAATGATATCCGCCTTACTTTACGAACGGAAATAAAACAATAAATTTAGTAGGCATCTTTGACCTTGTCACTTCGCAGGGTAGGGTGGATATGATTTGAATTTCGATAGATTTTAATTAATTTATTTATTTAATTCAAAATTTTTGTTTTTACTTTTTGTAACATATCAGTGCCATAGGCAACACAACTGCGTTCACATGTTACATCCTATTTTTTCCAGACGGTATGAAAGGTCATCCAGTATATAGTAGTAATATACAGGGTTATTTAGCAGTAACCGGCTAAATTTTCAGAGATGTTTCAGAATAATTAATATAGGCTTAATTTAAAAAATCTCAAACATTCTGTCTTTTTTATCTTTTAAATTCAAAATTACTGATAATGCATTATTTTAACTGATCTAACTGCGCACGCACACATTCGTAAAGGTCGATTGGCGGGCAAAAAACGTTGTGGCCCATAAATCACGTTCAATTTACGATAACTTCAAATAAAAGGAGAAGCCGAATTGACGCCGTTCAAATAAAAGAAGTAGTTTATATATTTGAACTTAAGTTTAAATTTGGCTACTCTTTGAAAATTAACAGTAAGGTACATAACAGTGGCATATTCCAGACACGTAACAATTGCAATACGTAATGGTTGAGCAAAAGTAAAGTAAAATTAGAGCCTACATACGTCCCACAGCTGGGTATACGCCTGCTCCCATGTCTGCGAGGGTTTTTAGGACAAGGAAATGTCCGCCGCGCTGCCCCAATGCGTGTTGGCGAACTTCACATCTTCGAAAATTTTTTTTCCTAATATTCAGACATGCAGGTTTCCTCGCGATGTTTTCCTTTACCGCTGAGCACTTGGTAAATCAGCACATAAAATTGCAAATTTTGAATTTTAACAATTTCATTGGTGCCGGTGGGGATCGAACCCGAGTAGCTCGCGTACTATGAATTTTACAGTGAGCGCTTTTCCCTCTGAGCTACCACGGCTGCAGTACAAACCGGTCGGCAACGTAAAATAACAGCATAATTCTGCTGGAAACGAGGCATTTCAAATTCAGGGTTGACAATGCATCTGTATTTTAATTCTTTGTCAAGAGCAGATGTAGGTGTCTACGGAAAACAGTATCCACTCACTGTCAGCTGGACTGTGTGCTCGTTTGTCACAATTAGATACTACTATAAAAATTATACGAACCCGAAAACTAACGAAATATATTTTTGCCAAGTGTCGAAACAAAAGCACCTTACCACACCTTTCGTCTGTCACATGGAACTCTCTACGATAAGACCAAAGGAAAGCTGTAATTTAGTTTCAGGGACTGTTGTGTTTCGTATGGTGAGTCTAGAGAACCGGAGACTTTTTACTGGAATCAAGGCATTCCATCTTAGTCCTCAGGGGTGACAACGCATTTGCATTTTGATCCTTAGTTGAGGATAAATGTGGATGTCTATGGGCCACAACATCCTCTTATAATCAGGTGGACTATGTGCTCGTTTGTCACCAAATGCTATAAAAAAATTGTATTGAAGATTACAACAACCATTCCACGTAATACATCACGGATTTAAAATTCGAATCTCAGAAAGAGAAAATATTTTTATAAAAACATAAATTGTTGGTCTTCGGGACCTCCGATCCCATCGCGTAATATTCGACGTGTACACGACAAAAATATGGATCCACCCCAAGTAACGTTACAAAACACAGTCCAACCTGCATCCGTCAACTTCCTGCATGTCTTACCGTATGGTCTTCATCTCTTCTTTTTCTTGCCTTATTTGAAGATAGTCTTAAATATTGAAAATTTTAATTATAAATCTTTCATATTAACGAAAAATCATCTAAAATATTCCTTATACCTTGCTATTTTATTCTCCAAATGTTTTCATGTTATATTTAAAAATTGTACTAAATTAAAAGTTTGAGCATATTTAATTACCTTTTAAGGTTAACGTTGCATTTTTTATTTTATTAAATTTATTAAAAATATGGTTGCCAGCAACTCGAGGACACCAAAACAGATTCAATACACTGTGATATTAAATTTTTAATTTGCCTTGGGACACAAGGTTCTCGAGTGACCCCTACTAGATGGAGTGACGACCTGGTATGCAGGAAGTCGATCGATGCAAATGCAGGACCGTGGTTTGTGGTATTCCCTGGGGGAGGCCTATGTTCAGCAGTGGACTTGTGAAGGGCTGTAATGATGATGATGATAATACAGTAATATTCTTGAAGTAATAACTAAGCTACTAGAAGTTCATAAATTTTACTATTTCTTATCCATATACAAATTGTATAATATAACCTTTAATTCGTAACAAGTCCATCGTGTTAGTTTTACCTTCGCCTCCCTTCTCTTAGACGTGCAATAGGCTGATGCAATATGATCACATTTTTTACAAATGCTTCAAAATTCCATTTCTTTTTCTATTTAATCCAAAAAATATAATATTGAGATATTTTTGAAACAATTATTTCAATTAAAAAAAATATCCAAACTTTCATAATATTTTCGAAATAATTGAAATTTTCAAAAAAAATTATTTAATATATTACATTTGATTTTAATGTATGTAACAAATGATGATATGTAAGAAATTCATCGCGTCAGTTTTACCCTTCGCTTCCCTTCAATTGGCTGATGCAATATTATCTTATTTTTTTTACAATTAATGCTAAAAAATTACATTTCCAATATTCCCATTTTATTGAAACACTTTTACCGTATTTACAAGTAGTAAAGTTAAAAATTTTGTACAAACGAATTTAATATGAATATAATTTATTGTTGATTTTTTAATAACCACTCGAACTATTTCGATAAAATTGAAATGGGAGCAGCTGGTAGTTATATACACTGAAACAAAAAAATAATTTTCCAAATCGATAGGTGAAACATATATAAAAAAATTCCTACGAATTCAAGACCTCCTCCTTTATTGAAGTCGGCTGAAAAATAATATCCAAACTTTTGTAATTTATTCGAAGTAATTGTTATTTTCATTTAATATAAACTAATTAATTAATTCACGTTTTCTTAATATTAAAGGGATAAATGGAGAAAAATAAAATAATTATTATCTTTATATCAAATAATATTTATTCTAAACTTGCCTTTCGGCGAACAATTAGCTAGAGCATTGAACTAACAGTCTTATTATTTTACAAGAGTATAACATTATAGATGAAGTCAAAAGAAATGCAATGGGTACTTGAAATGCTTGAAAACAGTAAAATCAACTTATTGATCCACTCAACAGAGCGGCGAAAAATAAAGACAAAACTTCACTAAAAACATCCTCAACTACATTCTACTTAATTAATATTAGGCAATAAATAATCACTTATATTAAGGTAACTTTAATAAATTAAACATGGTTCAAACCTTAGTCTTCAGACCGGACTTGAAATTTAATGGGCAGGTGTGTGCAGTCTTTGGTTCGCTATTTACATAAATACAATTGAACTAATGCTAACATTTAATGATTGAGCATTTCCTTCGTTTGGAAGAAATTTCATTTCTGCTAGCTGATATTAACCTATGACGTATGTATGAATAGAAATGAGCTTGCAACATTATGAAGTATGAGATTATGAAAAATTATAACATTAACAGTTAAATGCGAATTAAACTAGAGTTGGCAAAATAGTATTTACACTAATAGATTCCCGTGGGATCTAAAACAAAAGCCATGGTTATAGTGGATACAAATGTAACAATTATTAAACAAATGAAAATATAACCTAGTAGACGTTTGTTGGGTCAAGAGCCACCATTTTGAAGAGTTCACTTAACACTTAGTCTTCAGTACACTCCGGTCGGATCCAAAATATACATTTTGATATTTTTAATATAGTCCGTAGTAACACTCTTCACAAAACTTCGCTTCAGTACACTCCCGTGGGATCTAGGCCAAACATCTTGGTGCCGGTCTTGTCAACTTTTAAAAGCAGGAGATCACTTTGAATTTATTTCTTTTCTTTCAGTAAACACCGGTTGGATCGAGGATAAACATCTTTAATTTTTCTATACAACGTTTCTTCCAAAAATCAGGATCAATAAACTCCGGTCGGGTCCAAAACGAACATTTTGAATTTCTCTATAAAACAGATAGGAGTTTAAAAAAATTTCGTTTTTTTTTTAAATAATTCTAGCAGTCGTCTCATTCAGTAAACTCCAGTGGGATCCAAAACTTTAATATCCATGATGCGACAACTGAAACACTCTCGATCTTATTTACGATGAGCAAAGAGCGTGTGGAAGGCGATAGCGACGTGCGAACAATATAGTAAGTGTCTCTCGACTGGTGGCAGCGCGACCACGTGCCTTGTTTTTATACCTGCTCTCGTGTGCAGTTGCGTATTTTTTTTGCAATTTGAATTTGGAAGCTTTCAGCCGTGTGGGCGTCTGCGCGCCCCCGCCCTTGTTGCGTTTTTTTATAATTTTTATAATAAAAAAGGAGAAGCTGCCAGTTCCGCAAATATAGAATAAATAACAGCAGATGAATGCCAAATTTAATTTTTATCCACAATCATTATGTATGTATGTACTTGTTTAATAAAAGTTTATATTCTTTATTAATAATTATAAAAACAAAAAAATTAATTAAAAAATTTAAGAGTTGTGAGTTATGCTGCAGGTACATTATAGTTTATCACTCTCTCACAGAATACCAGCGTAGAATAGCCGCTTAATGTTGCTGTGTTTCGTATGGTGAGTGTAGAGAACCGGTGACCCCTTTTACTGGAATCGAGACATTCTATCTTAGTCCTTACGGGTTACAACGCATCTGCATTTTGATTCTTAATCGAGGATAGATGTAGATGTCTATGGGCAACAGCATCCACTTACCATCAGGTGGACTGTGTGCTCGTTTGTTAACCTCATTCAAAAAAATTTGTTGTATGATTAAGTAAAAAATAATTTTTTTCTACTTCATCTGAGTTCACACGATGTATTATATATATTTAGTTTTTTTGGAAAATTTAATTTTGGAATAAAACTTAAATTAGGATTAATTTTAATAATAAGAACGAAAAAGTTAACCTCTGTGTAAGTGACGATGACGCTAAAAATGCAAAACATTTAGAGGAATTTTTTTGTATGTGCATTCAATTCTATATTCGAACGTGCTTATTACAAACGACAAGTCACATCTGCACCATATAACACGTTTGCGCATCGCACATCGATTGCTTTGTAATCATAATATTCAACATTAATTATGTTATCATCTCCATGCTTTAACTGTTTACGTTTACAAATAGTAAAGTTTATTTTTATTAAAAAGGTATTTTATAAATTAAAATATGCATTTCCACTGCTTTATTAATTTTACTGTTTTACAAAATACCTATAAATATACATGATAACATTGAATACTAGGCTTTATTCGGATAACTTTAATAATTTATACTGTATTGTACATAGACTCATCTCATCTCGGGGATAGCTACCTACCTCGTTTAGGGAGAAGGCTGAATAGGATGCTTAACTGAGTAAATGTGGGTTTCTGAAAGATACCTACATAGTGAGCAGTGAAGTTCCTGAAAGAACTGTATTCGCAACTAGTCAACTCTGGTGACAAGAGGGCTGGTATTTTTAAACACAAAGGTTAAGTATTTATAATAGTTTTTGGCACTATAACACGGAAAGTAGGACTGTATTATAATTTTTAACTGATTTCTAAAAAGGAGAAGCATTCTCAATTCATTAGTGTATTTTTTCGTATGTTCTGACAAAACTTCCTTGTTTATACACCGATTTTAATGTTTCTTCTTTAGTTAAATAGGTTATGCTTCAGAGGTGGTAGTCAGACCTGCTTAATCGGGAAAGGACCGCATTCTCACAGACTACAACAGTAAAAAACCGGCCAAGATCGTGTCGGGCCATGCTCAGTGTAGGGTTCCGTAGTTTCCCGACCGTCACAATAACTGTTCCCACTTATGAGTTTAAAGGTGGGTATCCATTATGTTCGCGCTCCAGCAGCGCTCCGCGCTCCTGCAACTGCTCCCGGTAGTGGGTACTGTTGTTTCCATTCAAGTTCAAAATGATTTTCCTAGAAAGTCCTTATAAAGTTCTACTTTTCAGATTTTTTTCATATTTTCTAAACTTATGGTTCAAAAGTTAGAGGGGGGGGGACACATTGTTTTTTACTTTTGGAGCGATTATTTCGGAAATTATTGACATTATCAAAAAATGATTTTAGCAAACCCCTATTCATTTTTAAATACCTTTCTAACAATATATCACACGTTAGGGTTGAAATTAAAAAAAAAATCACTTCTCACTTTACATATAGGGGGACTACCCTAATAAAACATTTTTTTCCAATTTTTATTTTACCACTTTGTCGGCGCGATTGATACACATATTGGTACCAAATTTCAGTGCTAACGGTCACAGAGATTGGGCGAGGACGGACAGACGGACAGACAGACATGGCGAAACTATAAGGGTTCCTAGTTGACTACGGAACCCTAAAAAGGAGTTTAATGCTGCTGTGTTTCGTATGGTAGGGGTAGAGAACGGGAGACCATTTTTCTTGGAAACGAGGTATTCCATTTAAATCCTCAGGGGTGACGACTCTACACCTACTTACCATAAGAACTTAAAAATGTAGGTCTGAAATTTATTAGAATATTCTATTTTTTAAATACTGAAATCATTTTATTTAAAAAAAATCAACGTGAATTGATGTATATATATATATATATTATAATTAAATTACATTTAATACTTTCTTAATTGGACATTTATGGATTTGTAGTTTTCTCCGGTATAGTGGAAGTGTTTACGAAGATACGAGTTAATTACTAATGAACGTTTCACAGACCCGGAAAAATAATTTGCAGGCCCTATGAACAAAAAAAAGTAATTTAATATCACATACATTTCCTTATCTTTATTGAAATTCAGACTCATTTCATACAATATTTATCGGCACCTTTACTTAGACAGTATAAGTATTAGGCATTTAAGGCAACGCAAAGTAATAGTAATTTCTCATGTATTCAAACCGACCAACATTGCCACTGGTCACCACCCGGCTAAGTTAATTCCATATAAGCCCAGTAATACAATCATCCCTTATAATCCTTTGAAAGAGCCACCGCGGAGACAAACACAAATCATCGGTCCGACCATACAATTTACTTATTAGTTAAAACATTGTAGAGAAACTAATACGTAATTTATGACTTTTCCCAAAACTTTAAAATTATTAAAGCTTAATAAATAATACTGGATTTAGATAACAATAATGGTTTTTAGCTCTCTGCGGCTGACTCCGTGCTTTGACAATATTACTTACTTTCCATAGAATTGTTTGTAGAAAATAATTTTAGTTGGATTAACGACCAAGTTGGGCTTATTTTAGGTAAGATGCGGGCGACAATAAAGTTTTATTTGTAAATAGTTCCGGAGTTCTAATCTTCAGCTGGTAATACCACCGACAAAGATAAAACAAAATATAATTTTTCCAACAGGGAAAGCACATTTCACTTGCAACTGTCACTTTCAACTAAGAAAGCAAAAGATGAAGTGTTACTTCTCAAATCTAACACTCGATTGCTTTTTATTTATTTGTACACATTATGCATAATAGGATTTATGTGTATATTGCAAAGAATATTTTAAATACATTACAACAAAACTTTTTGAATATATAAATTGTAAGTTTAGAAAAATTTTATCAATAACAAAATAAAATATGTTACGTTGAATATAGTACGTGAGGGTAATATGGTCATTAATTTATTATTACGAAAAAAAAAACTATAGCCTTGTTTACATAGATGACTCTGTGATACGATAGCTCTTCATCAGTCATCAAATATTAAAAGGTCTTAAGTTCGCTGCTTTATCGACGTCATTTTGACAGTCGAAATTATAGTGAATATTGTAGTCAATTTTAGTATAGTGTAGTGTAGTTAATTATTTTTAAATTGATATTTTGAAGTGTTCCTAATAATTTCCAAAGATTTGTTTGCTATTACTTTCTTAATATATTAGTTATAGTATACGAATTTAAGTTTTGTTTCTGTGCTCCTCCTAGTTTTGGTTTTATATAGCGGCAAAGCTTAAGGTACGTAGGTAAGCTTAAGGTTTTACTTTTTACTCACGTACCTTTTTTGATAAAGGTAACGAGATATTTAAATATAGAATTTTATGTAAATTAAATGACCATAATATAAAAAAGATATTGAGGAACAATAAATCATTTAAATAGTCACCTGTTTTATAAAACTTTTTTCTGCACAGGTACATCAATTACGAGTACGACGCAAACAGTGGGTCCGAATTAGGACACAACAGTGGGTTTGCTGCCGTTTACCGCGAATGACAAGTCAATCAGAATCAGAATCACTTATTTCGTGTATCATAGTCGTTAGTTATTACACAGATGTCAGCTACGTACTTTACATATAATTAAAATTGAAGTATATATATGTTATATCGAAATAGGTGCTTTTTATCGAGCTCAGAGTGTTTTTTTATTTTTATTGAAAACGTTACCCCCACACTAGAATTTACTACTGTATCGTGGAGGCAGTTTACAAACATAAATTGCACAAGGACAAACATACAGACCCGGAACAACTATTTGTAGGTCATACAAATACTTGTTCCGTGCGGGATTCGAACCCGCGGTACCCAGCGCAGCCACTTATTGCTAAGCTACTGAGCTGTGGAATGCTGCGCATGGAGACATTAATAACAATTTATATAAGTTTTTGTATTCCTGACTGTACAATATAATCACTGAAATGGCTAAACAGATAGTAATTAAACTTAACGGACATATAGAGAAAAATAGCAGGTGTGATAAAGGCTGTATTTTATCCGAAATACTTGGATTTTTTTTTGAAAAATCGAAAACTTTGTGAAATAAATTATCTTAGATGTTTATTTTAAATATAAACAACGCCATATTAAAAAATTATAGAATAAGTGTGACTAACGAGCTCACAGTTCATCTGATAGTAAGTGGATGCTGTAGTCCATAGACATCTACGTTTATCCTCGGTAAAGATTCAAAATGCAGCATTAAGCTGCTGTTTTACGCTAATATTCTGTGAGAGTGTAATCCTTCTTCAGTCGGGCCTACCCATTCGTGCTACAATTATAATATATCTGCAGCGTATCTCTACCACGTATAATAAATAAATATATTTTACCCAGGCGAAGCCGGAGCGAGTGCTTAGTATTATAATAAAAATATTCTAACTTGTGGGCCTAGTGGTACTTAGAAGATAACTGCATAAAGTGTGAATTAATTTTAAAAATTTAATTGATAATACAGCCTAGTTTCATCATTAATATATAACTTCTCCTTTTCTCTTCTTTCGCCCTTAACAGTCTACTGCTGTCCATGGTCCTATGCTGTCCATGGTGCTCTGCTGAACATGGGTGACGGATGAACAGTCACAGAATCGAATCGAAGGATAGAGAAGAAGAAAGTTATTGTGCTTAGTGGTACGGTGTGTTGACGGTGTATGCTAATCCAACAAAGGCATTTTACATTTGCACTCGTGGCACCGTGCTGTCGCTGAAAAAGGCCCAGCTGCAAAGTTCTGTAATGTTGATATAAAAACGATCTATAAACGTCCTAGAATTAGGCACAAGTTTCCGCTGCTCTGTCCCACGTTTTTAAAATATTTTCAATTTCGTCTTGATATCGTATATCAGCAGTTAAATTTGCGTATATACCTACTATGATATTGATGGCGACTATCATGGCTTTCGATTGAAAAGAACGGTTCTAGCTTCGAACCGGGGTACGCGAAGTGTATAACCTGGTTCTGGAGATACTGGAAGTCGATGGATACAGATGGCTCAAGATTGTGCTTTGGGGAACACCTATATACATATATATTATATATATATATATATATATATTAAGATATACATATATATAGGCTCATACCTCCATTAATTTCGGCATGAGTATAGAGCAACCAACCTTTCGTTATTTTTAAAAGGAAACTTACAGAATGGCTGGTAACAAAATGTTTTTATAGTGTAGACGAATATATGAATTATAAAGTATTCTACAATAATGGTAATGATGGAAAAACTGATTAATTTTTTTTTGTCATTTAACATATATTTCCTTTTTTTGAGATTTTTTAAATTTCTTTTAGATATTTGACAATTATATATAGACATTTACATAATTAATAAATTTTGACATGTGGTTATTGCAATTTTAAAACTATGTTCATTGTTTTTCTTCAATAATTTAACCTCATTAAATTTCAATAATATTTTTTGTATATTGTAAAGATATTGCACGCCAATATATTGGTAGAATGTAGGGTCTCATTAATAAATAACATCATTATAATATTATGTACTACATTCTGGCTATGAATAAATGAATTTGAATTTGAAAAAAAAGGCGACATTACACGTCTCATTTTATTTTTCAAACCTGCAAGTTTCCTCAAGATGTTTTTCTTTATTGTGGAACATGAGCTAAATCATTTCTTAAAACTGATGTTAACAGTTTCAGTGGTAATGCAGCTAAAGTAAGTACAAGATCAAACACAAAGAGACTAGCGTGTCTAATTCGGACCACAAAAGCAGGTTCTAAGGTGACACTGTTCTTGGATTGGACGAACCATTAGATGGGGAGCAGGGTCTTTCCAACAACAATAAGAAGCTGCGGTTATCAACTCTGGTATCAAGCGTGTCAATTGTACATATTTCCTCCCTATCTAGGGTCTGCTAATTGCAAATTGTTAATGCTATTGATTCAATAAGATTATTTATTTAAGTAAGTTTCTATTTAATTCAATTATGACAGGGACACCTACTACACTGACCACTGACATAAGCTTAAATGGTTATATCAATATATGTATTATCCATTTATTGAAACTGAACAACATACTATTCGCAGATTCCCTATAAATTCAAAGATGAGAGAAAAGTGGTTGGGAATGTTAAATGGATAAAATTGGACTCCGCATGAATCTATGATATGTAGCAATCACTTTCATCAATGCTGCTTTTATGGTCAAAAAAGAAGAAAGTTAAAACGTGGTTCCGTTTCTATTATGTGCTTCCTCCCGAGGTATGGATAGGCCGCTGTTCGGGAGTTGACATTTGATAGATTATAACTGACTCTATACTCAGCCAGGAGGTTAGAGATGTAATAGATTCTCTTGTCACATTCTTCCACACCGAATTTTGGTCACAGCGGCCAGTCTTTGCGTAGCACCTTTGAGTTGGTTGAATACTCAAAGCGTAGCACAGAATTATACTGCCTAAGTGTATGCGCAATTACTCTCTATTCCCTCACTTTCATAGTCTGATGGGATACAGCAAATCGACACGAGCGAAGAGAGATCAAAAGCAGAATCGCTTTACGCGCTTCTCAAGGCACCGGGGTGAAATACGGCCAACTTCCTAATTCCCACCGAATTCGCCTCATTCGCGAGGCAGCTGCCTATGCAGTATGCAGCCCCTCTTCACACTCGCTATAGTGTCCGCAGACCGAGAAACTCCAACAAGCTTTCGACTGACCTGAACTGCCTCCTGGCGGCGCAGGCCGAGCTTACTTAACACATCTCGTAATCTGCCTTAGTTAGGCACTCTTCTAAGCGGCTATTCGCCGTTTGCGCCCTCCTTTCTGCCAAGGGGGGTCGCGTTCGTATACGGCTTAAAGATCTCTCGTCAGATCTTTAAGCCAATCCCAAAAGGTGGTGTTTAAGGGATAAAAGTCTCCACATAACCACGCAGCCGGCTGAGTGGTATGCTATGAGCATTCACCGCCTCCCTCCCCCGCTTTCCGGAGGGTTGCCCATATTTGCTTCGGGCGCAAAAAAAACTTCCTAATTCCAGGCTGTTACTGAGAATTTAAAAACCCAATAACAAATTTTGACCTAACACACAAACATGACTTGGGAACGTAGGACCTCACGATCAGAAGTCGTGGTAACCATTGGACCTATATGGAGGTATCTATGTGTGATAATTACTGTATTTTACGAAGATCGACCTAAGGATTTAGGAAAAGTTAAAGTTAGAATTACAGCTTATATACGCCTCTCTGCTGGGCACAATTATAGTAACAGTCTATATACCTCCCACTACTGGACACAGGCCTCCTCTCATTTCTGAGAGCGTTTTAAAGGCAAGGAAGTGTCCGCCGCGCAGCCCATGCCCTGCAATGCGTTTTGACGAACTCCATATGGTTTCGAATTTTTTTTTACTTCTCTTCACGATGCTTACCTTCACCGCCAAGCACGTGGTAAATCAGCACTTAACATTGTAATTAACAATTTAATTGGTGCCGACGGGGATCGAACCTGGATTGCTCGCGTACTGTGAAATTTACAGCGAGCGTTTAGCCTCTGAACTACCACAACTCTGAGCCACGTATAGATAAAAACTAATTCAAATATGAATTGAAACAGGAACCTTTAATCAAACTACTAAATATGATGTTAATTAGAACAGTTTTGCGGTTTCTATAATGTGTCAATGTTGCATTGACGTAATAACAAGTAACTTAAAATGCAATCTAATTGCATTCCAAATTATTTTAAGTTGACAATAATCACGATTGTGAAATTGTTCTGATCGATTTATAGATAATGTCTGATATGGTATAATTTCTGTTTTCTAAGCATATTGCCTATTATACTAACACTAATAATAATAATGTATTTCAGACCGAATTTCGGTCACCGCGGCCAGTCTCAACGGAGACTAGCCATGAGAGGATTAGGATAGCGCCCGAGTGTATAATCGAGTACAAGTGCACTGTCATAGTGTGACGGGACCTGATCAGGTGCAGAACCAAATGCTTTTATGCTTTGAGATTTTTTTACAGAAAAACCCAAATTTTTTTTATAGGATTGGGTGACAAAAAAGCATACAGTCCACCTAATGGTAGTTGGATGCTCTGGCACATAAACATCCACATTTATCCTCAATTAAGAATCAAAATACAAATGCGTTATCACCCCTGAGGACTTAGAAGGAATGCCTCGATTCCAGTAAAACGGGTCTTCAGTTTTCTAGACTCATAAAACGAAGCACAGCAGTGTTACGATGCTATTTTACGCTGGTATTCTGTGAGAGCGTGGTCCTGCCCCGGTTGAGCCGACCCATTCGTGCTACAACTAAAATATAGCTGCAACTTGGCTCTACCACGTAAAAAAACTGATTTCAAACCCGGGACCTAATGATCAGAAATTGTGTTAACAACCACCAGACCAACGACCCCGTCAATAATACTCGCGCCATACCGAGCCTTCGACAGCTATAGTCAATGTGGTGAGCAAGGTTGGTCCCGGTTTTGCTCGCATGGCGGTTAACAGTAATTATAATTACCCTGACGATGCAAATGGACTATTCTGGCTCTCTATGGTGGCGCGGTGTAATTATTGAGTCACCTCAGGCCGGAAGTTATATGCTGTTATCATTGTAATCTCCTGCAAAATTATGGTTTTTTGGTAAAACATTTGAGTGTATATAATTTCAATTAGGAGCGCGTACGTCTAAGTATCTAATTTTATCTAATTTAATATCGTTGTAATTATTGCAAATGTTTATTAAACCTAAAAGTAATGTAGTAGTTTGAGTAAGTAGTTTAAGTAAGTAGTTTAAGAAAATAAAATAAAATTCGTCTTTCTAAATTAATTAGAATAAATTGATATATAATATAATATTGCTACGCCCTATCAGGGCTCATGATTGGCTCTAATATATCCAACTTAAGAACTATTTATGTAACCACATGAACGCAATAAAATGTTTGAGTTTGAGTTTGAAAGAATTCCACTGAGAGACAAATGCTTGGTGGTCAGTTTGATACCAACACCAAGCATTTGTACTTGTATGAACCTGTAAATAATTATTGTTCCGTGTATTTGTCTTATATTTTTTTAAGATGACTTTAACAAACGAGCACATAGTCTATCTAAAGGTAAGTTAATAACGTGGCCTATAGATATTTGTCATATGTTGTCGCCCCATGGACTATGATGGAATGCTTCGTTTCCAGTAAAAAGAGTTTCCGCTTCTCTACACTCACTACACAGCAGCATTAAGTTACTTACTTACACTTGTATTCTGTAAGAGCGTGCTTCTTTCCCGTTCGAGTTCGAGCGAACGCGTTCAGTTCTGTGAACTTGGAACCCGATCTAAAATGAAATAAAATCCATACGAGTACTACAAACAACGTAGGGGATTGTTATAAACTTTATTCGTTTGAAGTCCTAAAAAATCTTCTGAAAATCACCAAAAGATGTAAATTTTCATGAAATGTGATAATTTACGAAAACTTTTAATTACCAATGCACACAGCATCGTTTGTAGATGATTGTTACACTAAATTTTTTTTATTGTAGTTTTTATTTTAAAAAGAGTTATAGTTTAAAAAAATTAAACATAATAAAAATTGATATGTATTGTAGATACATATAAAACAGGTGATTGTAATAACCTTTATTCGTTTGTAGCCCTATAAAAATTCTGAAAATCACTAATAGTTGTAAATTTTCATGGAACATGATAAATTTCGAAAAATCTGGTATAAAAACTGGTGTGTGTGATACCACACATACGAAACTATTATCGTAAGAGAACTAGGCAATACTTAACTCCACTAATATTTAATAGAATAGATTTTATATGAGGTAAGCTGAGACATTAGCACTGTAACATTAAAAAAAGACTGAAATGAAAGTTATAATGTATGACCTATAATAAGTATTAAGGATAGAGATATTTATTGTAATAAATATACCTAAAAAAAAGTATGTGTGTAACATAAAATACGTATTAATGTATAAGAAAAGAACGCCATTATCGCCAAAAAACTGTTGCACAGTTTTGTTTTGTAAATGCGTATATTTTTATTCTATATAAATAAAGGAATATAAAAAATATGTAATATGTTTTTTTGGAATAGGGGGCAAAAATTGGTAAGTGTTTTTAGTTGTTATATGAGTTATGATGTAAAATGCCTACATGATACACCCTCTCGCATTTATGACGTTGTTTACAACGATAAATACTCCTATTTAAGTCCACTGCTGAACATGGATCTCATCCATAGACTACCACATGGATATTTGCCACAGTTGCCACGCTTGGTAAGCGGGTTGGCAACTGCAGTTTTTTTTAAGTAGTTATGTTTTTTGATCTGAAGAGTAAGTAACAAAAATAATTACAGACAATCAACAATTCCATCATACACTTAAATATTTTCAGTTATTCCTTGCTTTTGAAGCTGTAGAACCGACTTGTGATTCTAAGCCGAAACCACCATCAGCATCTGTGTTTACGACCATTAGACCGAAGGAGCAATTACAGAAATACATATATTTAGAGCATACGCTTGATAACATACATATGGTAAGTAAATTCAAATATTAATAAGTATCAGATTTGAAGCAGATACTACTGTTTACTGTACGTTTAGATTCTAAGTAAAAATGTGTGAATTTTATCTTCTAAGTTCTGACGACCGACTGACGGCGCACAATCTATCCGAAAATTTAGAACACAAATGACTATTGAATGAATCATCACCGGTACCTCATTAAGTCGCCATTCTCGTATGGTGAATATCGGAAACCTGTAATGAATGCCTACTGCCGCACTCTCTGACCATTCTGATGTCTATCAGTAAATCAAAAAAAGGCTGCTCTTACTCAATTTGCTGAGCATCTACATCTCATTACCATCAAAAGTTGTTTACTTAAGAATAATTTCATTTATTTAAGCAACCAAAGCTCATATTTTGTTAGTATTACTCATAACTAAAATTATAACTATATTAGTAGGCATAATATTATTTGTGAGGTAAAAAAAATACATTTATGTTTATATGTGCTATTTTCTCAGCAATCCGCCCGATATGGCGCTACAATGACACAAGTATAGGCAGTCCAGTCTGCTCGCAATCACTTTCAGGATACTATTGTTGCTCCCCCGCACGCAGCGCACCAGAGACGCGCACCCCTTGTGCACAGTCGCGTAAAAGCAGTTCACTTGCGCTTCCGTGAACATCCCTGATGCACTACAGTAGCCAAGCAGTCCCAGCAGCACCCTAAATGCGTTGTTGTATTGTACTCGGTGGGCGTTGTAAGCCTTTTGAGTATATCTAGCCCACAGGCTGCACGTGTAAAATGACGTGCAGAAACGTGGACCTAGAATTTCTAGGTCCATATGTAGAAACCTCTAAATCGGGCTATTTTAACTTCCCTTGAACAGCGTACAAACCTGCGAGTTATCATGTTCGATCTTACTGACAACGCCCTCCGTTCCCTCTCAATGTCATCATCATCTTTGAGATGAGGAGTCAGAATATGGCTAAGATATTTATACTTAAACATAACTTACTACTTAGCAGAATAATAAGGACGATCTTAATCATTCCGCTCATTTGTCCATTACAGTCTATAAGAGTCCACTGCTGGACAAATGCTTCACTCTTGGGGGGGGGGGGGTTGCTTATAGTTGCCACACTTGGGAAGCGCAGATTTTTATTATTTTTAAGTTATTATCAGGAAGATGCTGCTGCGCATCATATCACGCACTGGATATGGCATTCCGAACACTCACTATGTTGAACTGAACTGTACTGCAATCCGTACACCTGTTATTGTGGCTTCGATATTCATGCAGTGCGGAGCGGCGCTAATAATAGTTTTATATTAAATTAGCACATATGCAAAATAAACGAAAATTAAAAAAAATGTACTCGATTAACAATACAATCTAAATAAACAATTATTTATTATGACAATTTTCGCGCGTTTATCTCAGATGCGCATGCGCGACTCTACTGTTTCCCGCGCATGTGCGGATACAGAGTAGTGCATATTTTTTGTTTGGAATAGCTTCTCTAGTACGTAGTACATATAACTCAATCCGTTTTCTTTTTCGCCTCTCTTACGACACCCACGGGACGATATGGTGCAGTGGATATTTTTACACTGTCACTGCTAGGCGTCGATGGAAAGCTAGTACTATGCAAACTGCGCTGCACTAGGACTGGACTGTCGCTAGACACAAGGCATTAAAATTTATTTCCATATTTAGCAATCATGGAAGCGTACGCAGATTGCTCAACTGTGAAAGTAATATTTTTCTAAAAGTATAAAAAATTAATTTATAGAAAATTTTAGCGGTATTATCAAAGTAAAGGAAACAATACCCTATCCACGTGGCTAAAAAACTTTTTGCAAAATGCACACGCTGCTCTATCTGTAAGGTTTCCTTTCATGTGTCCGAATATGCTTGAAATGCAAGCAATATACAAAATGGTTTGATTATTTTATTGCACTGGAAGAAAGATTGCACAAAGATAAAGCATGCAAACTAAAAGTGTTACGTCTAAAGAATTTTTAATGGTTTTATTATAGTCCATGTTTGCAGTCTTTCTTCCATAACGTTAATGTTACTTGCGCAAAAATTGTTATTAAATTTTACAACGATGAGGGTCACATGGATGTACTTTCTCATTTTTTTTGTGTGCCGATAGTAACAATAGCTTTTTATTGGCCTTGCCTGTGCCGAATAAGCATTTTAACTAGGTGTTATATCACCGTTAACGATTTTAAGATATCATAAACATATACTCTATGTACTAAGAAGAACAAAACAAAGACACAGCGCTGCGTACAAGTCAATTGATGCAAAAGCCATGCTTTAGTCACTTTTGGAACGCACTCATATACACTTATGTATCTAACATAATTTGCAACCAATTACATTGTTTTGGGTGCGCATACGGGTGTCCAGGAGTGAACATTTAAGGGCTGAAAAATAATTAAAGAAAAATATGTGTGCGTGAATCTGAATATGCACAGCGCTCCGTCTGTCTTTCTTTTTAGATCTGAGGTTCTGTATTGCAACCGTGGCAAGGAATATTCGTAACGAGTCAAGCTCCAAACAAGTTAAATTAATCTCGTAATCACTGACAGAGGAAGTCTTAATTTTTTATAGAAGACAAACGAGCACGCAGGTTACCTGATAGCAGCGGTGAGGTGATTCAGTGCGTATCAGACAAACGAAAATACAAATAGAAAAGCTAATGGGGTTGCCGACTGAAACAGGCTTACTCTAAGAAGTGTAAAATATCATAAGTAATAAAATATCATTAAGTATAAAATATCATCATCATTATAAATAACTCATAAAAGTCTACTGCATGGCCCTCTCCAGTTGCAGGGATGATTTTTCAGATTGCAATACATCAACAGGATCGGAGTACGAGTATCAGCATAGCTTCTCTTCTTCTCCCATTTTCCTCTATTAGTCGTTATCTTGTCACTTAGTCCTTGCATATCATAGACATATCATCTCTTAAACAGTTCATCCATATTTTCTTAAGCTTCCTTATACTCTTACATTCAGCTACTTTCATAGCGTTTTCATGACAACATTTCAAAATAATAACAAAGAAACTGTAGTTGCTAAACAGCGTGCCAAACGTGCCAACAAACTCGTAGTATATTATAGGCATATCTATACCCTATACGACCTAGCTGTCGACTTTAAAATTCCGCTATGATGATGATGATGAAAATATATGGTTAAACCTTTGGCTATTTAATCTAAACAAGCCTTTCAATATGCCTAATTGTCGCGGGACTTCTTTATGAAATAGACTCTAATTTTAACCTGAGGCTAATTAAATATCACTTTATGTAACAAGGCGGCCAAAAGTTACATGTTAAACTTTATACCTTAAATTATAATTTGCAGAAACCTACGAAACAAAAGGAGATAATGATCTTCAAATGGCTGAACTTTTATCATATTTAAGAACACTCTCGATCAAAACACTTTCCAACCAAAATAACTTAATCAAAATTAATTCGTCCTTTTGAGCGCTACGATGCCACAGTTGGACACATTGACTTTTAGTCGGGGGTTAAAGATTAGATTTTCTTACGGCGCAACACATGGCAATTTATTTTCAAAATATTCTCAAACCAAGCTGCCAGTATTAAAAGCTTAGAGAAAGAACAATTTAAAATGAATACTTGTGTACATTTTCCGCCTGTGTACCGTTGCTCCCGTCATCCCATAATTTACAACACCCGTTTTGTTTCCAACCCTTTAAGTACACCGTTACATTTGTTGTACATCTAATTATTTATTCATGAAACAATATGTCGGTTTGGAACGCTACTGAAGCGTTCTTTTCAATAGACCAGCAATTGTTCCTTGGCTTCGTACCTGCTCTCCTAAGCCGTTATCTTAGAATAAATACGAGTCACAACACGTCTGTTTTGTTTATTTTATTAAAAACATCTTAGTCTCGGAAAAAATAAAAAGTACTGATAGAAAAATAAATAATTTAAATTCAGATTACGTGTTAAACCATTCATCCGACGGTACGTAGGTTTTATTCTTCTTCCTCGGCATAATATTAGAAATTCTGTGCAGATTAAAAGACTCTAACATAGTGGAAAGGATTTAATGTTCGTCACCCTTGACAGAAGGATTGATTCGCTGTACCAGATTGTTGCTCTTTGTCACCGGACTACTTTACATCTAGCATAAACGAGATGGTAATTCATGAAAATTTTCCGAGATTTCCATCGCCTAGATAAAATGGGGTGAGTGGAATCAATTTTGTTAGAGAATTCTATAGATTTACAAATTTATAGAAGTACAAAGCCACCAACGTTACTATTCAGTTGACAGAGTCGCTAGTGGAGATCTTGCTACGCCACTTAAGAAATTTACCGAGGAATCAGGTGACTATTATATATATTTATTTGCACTTTTCACAATGAAATCAAACAAAAATCTTTTCTCACAGCACAGAATAAATAATAGCTTACAGCGAAATGTTATTTAGCAAATGCCTTAGTTTCAATTTTGTCCATCTGAACAGATAAGTTGGTGGCACTGTAGTAATTGTTGGTATCAACAATTGTACAAGATCTCATTCGATGTATCGCTTATATTACAAAATTGGAGGAACTTTTTAAGGGACTTCAAAACGTGAATTAAAATCTACAAACATTTTTTGTGGGTATAACTTCTTTGTTTATGGACCGATTTTAATAAATTTTGCCTTAATAATTTATAGAAAATATTACATCTTCAAGCGGGAAAAATAGGGGGTGAAGATATTGATGTACTTATTTGGACAACATTCCCGTTAATGCCTTCAACTTCTAATATTCCTTAGTCTACTAAAATAGATAAAAAATAAAGGAAAATAAAACCCGACTACAAAAAACAGAAAAGAATAAAATAACTTTCACATATTCAGTTGTTTCTAGAATCGGAGTTTTAATTCTCGAAACTGTGTCTTAATAGCACAGATATCTAAATAATAAGGTTAGATTTCTATGCTTAGTACCAACCTCAGAAAACTATTATTAATATACGAATTAATAATATATCATTTGATCAAATGCCTCTTTTTATTTGAGCAGTAGGAATTACTGATTTACTTTTATTATTATATTTACCTGTTTTAGCTGGTGCTATTACAATACTTTTAATAGATCGAAGTCTGCATACGACCTGTCATGACCTACGCGGCCACCATTTTCGCAGATGCTAAGCCCAAAGCTATAAATGAACTTCAAATAGTTCAAAATCTATTCTGTCGTAGGGCCACTAACTCGCCCTATTATGTCCGTAATGCCGACCTACACCGAGACTTAGAGCTCCCAACAATCCAGCAGTTTCTTAAATCACTCTCTGAGAGATTTTTCAAAGCCTCAGAGTCCCACCCAAATCATCTCATTCGTGAGACAGCTGCCTATGCAGTATAGAAGTTGGAGACAGAAACTCTCTCTCGGCCCCCCCCCCCCAACAAGCTTTCGGCTGACCTGAACTGCCTCCTGGCGGCTCAGGCCGAGCCTACATAACACATCCCTTAATCTGCCTTAGTTAGGCACTCGTCTAAGCGGCTTTTCGCCGCTTGCGCTCTCCTTTCTGCCAAGGAGGGTCGCGTTCGTATACGGCTTAGAGATCTCTAGTTAGACCGTTAAGCCAGTCCCTAAAAGGCGGTGTTTAGTGGGTAAAAGTCTCCACATAACCACGCAGCCGGCTGCGTGGTATGCTAGGAGCATTCCCCACCTCCTTCCCCCGTTTTCCGGAGGGTTGTAAGCAAATATGGGCATATTTGCTTCAGGCGCAAAAAAAAAAAAACAATCGAAGTCTTAATACTTCATTCTTTGATCCTGCAGGAGGTGGAGATCCTATTTTATATCAACATTTATTTTGATTTTTTGGTCATCCAGAAGTTTATATTTTAATTTTACCCGGTTTCGGAATAATTTCTCCTCATATTATTTTACAAGAAAGTGGAAAAAAGAAACTTTTGGATGTTTAGTAATATAATTTATGCTATAATAGCAATTGATTTATTAGGATTTATTGTTTGAGCTCATCATATATTTTTCATATAAAAAAAAATAAAAAAGACCTTTAATGAATGGTCTTTCTTTTATATATTTTTTTAAAACGTTACCGCTACAGTAGGATTTTCTCCTGTATCGTGCAGGCAGATTACAAACAGAAATTACACAAGGACAAACATCCAGAACCGCAACAATTACCTGTAGGCCATAATGTGGAAATTATTTTATTCTTTTTAGTTTTTTAATTTGGTTTTTACTTTTTGAAGTTTATATTTTAATAGGTAAAAAGCTTTATATTGCACTTCATTGAAGAATTATGATTTGTGTTATTTCTCATCTCATCTGGGGGTACCTCGCTGGAAGTAATTTAGTTCCCGGCTCTTGTATGATGCTAATATTTTACGTAAACGCTATGTAGTAATATACATAATATATAATGCCGCTATGCTCGGGATTTCAGGCGCATTCCAGCATTGAGTCTTTACTTTAAATTACCATATTATTTTTTAATATTATACCACATTTTCAAGTCTGTTTCATTATAGAAGTAACGTTTGTGTGATTCTACTTAGGATAGATGGTATTTGGTACTTCATAATATGACCGAGGCGATCGTTTACGCCTGATTTTTATTTTTGGTAAACCATAAAACTCATTTTAAATGTTTTCTTTTTAAATTAACCTACTTAAAAGAGAATAAGTGAAAGTTTCCTCAAAATGTCAATCTTACTTGTACACAGTAAATCCGATCTGGCAAACAAAAAGGCAACGACAAATACCATTGTGGATAACGATGAATAACATCATCGTAACATGAATCGGCCAATAAGGGACAAAATTTACAGACACAATCTTAAGCCAATTTTTGATGTATTCTATCAATAATAAAAAAGCTTTACCAGACAGTTCCAAATTGATATATTCGTTATTAATTTCACTGTGAACAAGTTTGTATAAAAGAAAGTAGACGAGACTTGGTCGCCGTTTTTCGCAAGCAGTGCGGCTAATTTAAATCCCATCATTTTTATACATGACAAGTTGAGCCAGTGAGCAATCTTAAAAGGTAGTATTATAGGCCCCAAATAGAAAATGATAACACGTGTCATTGAACCATGACATACATTTTTGTTGTGTCCGCGCAAGTGTTGCGCTTACGTCGTATAGAGTCGACATTGAATGTACGGGTACGTAAGTGAAAAGTTTTGAATAGCTTCAAATGTAAGATTTTCTATTTTTACTATGTCATAAAACCATTTGGACTTTTTTTTATAGAATACCTGGATGAAAAAATTTTAGACAGAAGTATCGATTTTTTCCCTTTAATTAAAAGATCTTTAAGTTTTTTATAGAATAAAAGATAAATCTACATCTATCCTCGATTAAGAAGAAAAATGAAAATATGTTATCACTCTTGAGGACTATCATAGAATGCCTTGTTTCCAGTATAAATTGTCTTCGGATCTCTACACTAACTACACGAAACATGCAGCATTAAGCTGCTATTTCACGCTGAAATTCGAGAGTGTGGCCCAGTCGAGGCGACCCAGTCATGATACTACCATAATGCTTTTTAGTAAAATGAATTGACATATTTTTAAAACAAATTGTTCCGTGTACCTGTACTTTACGAATAAAAAATATTTCTCACAGGGTAATCTATCTACTTCAACGATTACGCTCTTAAAATAATATTAACCAATATTATTTTTATGTCTGTATTGTTATGTGCAAGCACATCACATGCAAATAATCTTTAGATAATTGTGCTCTCCTAGTAGCTAACTATAAACATTTCAAAGGTTCACAATACTAGGGCCGTTTATTTAAAATTCTTTTCCACAAAGTGATTTTTAGTGTCATAATTTCTGTTTAAACCTTATTATTTAAAAAAATTTAATACTGGCTATATAAAATTCACCAATTTTAAAAATATAACGTTTGCGTTTGCCAAAAATAAAAAAGACATTAATTATCATTCATTTTCAAAAAAATGGAGTGGTTGAAGAAAGAGTAGAGTAGCGGTTATCGCATTGCACCGCTGTTCGCGCCGAAAGAGTTCAATATTCTAGAAAAATTGAAAATGACCCTACGATTTGTTTGTCGCACTATCACATGATTCACTGAATACTGAGACAGGTTTTTCTAGGTAAAATGTGTAAAAACCAGTAACGAGGTGTACCAAAATACCGTCCTAATAAACATAGTGGAACTTCTTTCATAAACAATCATTGAGTTATACAACACTATAAATCAATGTAAACAATGTTCAAAAACAGACATTGGATATTCCAACAGGACTCTGCACCAGCTCATAGGGCACGAAGCACGCAAAACTGATTGACCGCCTATAGAATAGACTTTATCGGACACGAAACCTGGCCCTTTTCTAGTCCAGATTTAAGCCCACTGGATTATGAGATATGGCAACACTTGGAGAAGATATTCTGTGCTAAACCTGATCAGAATTTGGAATCTCTCCGAGCATCTTTGGCTAAAGAAGCGGCAGAAATAGATATGAGTGTGGTGCGTGCTGCGATTGATGATTGGCCGCGTCGATTAAGGGCAAGTATTCAAATAGGGGAGTTCATTTTGAATAATGTAAATAAAGTTGTATTCTAAATTAAATTGCTTTTCATTTCATATATCTACATCAGACATTTGAATATATGATAATAATGACAAAATAAAACAACATATATAATAAATTTATGTTTTGTAGTTATTATCTTTTTACAAATAATATAATAATATTTCTAATAAAAATGAAATAAACAAAATTAAAAAAGAACAAAAAATAGTGAAATTAATAACAAAAAAATAATTATCTATACCTATTATGAAGAAGAAAGATTTTTTGTTTGTTTGTTTGTTTGCACCGAATAAACTCCAAAACTACTAGACCGATTTTAATAATTTTTTCACCAATAGAAAGCTAAATTATCACAAAGTAACATAGGCTATAATTTATTTTCCAACAAATTCGGAGATCTTTAAGAAAATTGTAACCCAAAGTAGAAAATTTTGCTTATAAAATTCATTATATGGCGTGCGCTGAGAAAACTTGATGATACATAGAAATTATGTGCTACATGATTAATACTCATTTTTACCTTCAACCGTCCGCATAAGGAATATATCTATCATAATTAAGTCACAAGAGTAGCTTTTGTGTTCTAAAATTTAATTAGATCACCGGTCGAAACAAAAGTCGGTTACAGTCGTATCGTAGTATTAATTCTTATAAAAATAAATTGTTTTATCATAATGAAAGAGTTAAGAAATAATTTGTACCTCTTTTTAAAAAGCATATTCTATTCTTTACTTTAGTCACACATATTTTGACGGTAAAGTTGGAAATTTTTATGTACCTAAACTTTGAGCAAAAAATCGATTAAAGATAAGAAATGTTCATATTTTATGGCAGATCGCGCAAAAACTATAAACGATATGGCTTTTGTATGTGTAAAAGGTTGATAGAAAATTCATCAAGGATCATTTCGTACCTCTACACTTTTCATGTACCGTGTCCAGTTATCTTTAAAAATGGAGAAAACCGCGTTTTGGGGCACTTTCTGGGGCATTCATCCGGGAGGGGGAGAGAGAGTGGATAAAATTTAACTTTGCTGTATAACATACATATGCCGATAGAATAAAAGTACTACATTAATTTTGCCAATTTTTTAGCCAAAAATATTGAACTAAATGAGCGAGGTTTCATGTCATGTCGCGCAACGCAAACACGTGTTATACGCGGGTGAAACCCCGGGGCAGCAGAGCTATATAAAATATTTTTAAAACAAAAACAATTTTTATAATTTTTGTGTCTGTTTTTCTGTTTGTTCCGGTTAATCTCCGAAATGGCTGAACAAATTTCGTCAGGACTTTCACTGGCAGATAGCTGGTTATTATGAAGATGCTGCTGGCTATTTCCCGATTTGTTTTCCCTGTCAACTTTTACGATACCCATGGGATGATATGGGATTCTTACACCGCCACTACACGGTAATAAATAAATAAATAACACTTTAAAATCAAATATTTTATAATCATCATCATGATCCTTACAGCCCTCAACAAGTCCACTTCTGAACATATGCCTCCCCCAATGAATGGCAGCCCGTAATATAGTATATTAATTAATATTTAATTTTAATTGAAATGTAGCTAACCCCCTAATAATCTGTGAGCTAACCGCACTAATTCTATAATTATTTGTACGAGTATGCTCGTAGTAGCTTTTCCATTGAAATATAATGTATTACACCTCAATGAGCTTTTCAGCCCGCGTTGCTACCCGCGTCCAAGTCGTAACAAACAGACCGTCATGACTAAAGCTTATAATGAGATCGCATATTATGGAGAATTCAAGTTATCACGTGGAAACTTTCTCGTAGTTCGCAATGATAGTTATGATAATGTTCGCAGATTTTAAGTTAGACCTTTCGAATAGTGAAAACCGCTTTTACATTGTTCCTCTTCATACTCCACCACATTCATCCTCCTTCTTCAATAAATAATTTTCTTGTACAGCTGTACTACTGTTATAGAATACGCGGAAATATTTCCTCTACATATTCCGTACTCATCCTTTTTTACTTTTAAAAATCTACTCAAAGCTTCCTAACGAATTCCTAACAATACCTACCCCCATCATACTTCCAAACCTTTATTTTATGTATCCTACTTTCCTAAACTATCATTATCTTGTGATTTGTATCTATATCATATCTCATAGCAATTCTATGTGAACAATTCTTTGCACAATGAGGTTGTATGGATGAAATCACTTCCAGAGTGATAAAAGCGTCTAATGTACCTACTTTATCTATTTAATTTTGTCTTTGTTTCAATGTGAATTGGTGTAAAATAAACAATATAGTAATTAATTAAAAACTGCATCAAAATAGCTTACAATTATTATAAAATAGCTTTCATTATCTATTAGTCCCCGTAGATATGGCGTACCCAAGAATCCTTAAACACGTATTACTTAGTTTCTAATCGAAAGCCAATCAAAAGAAGAGTCCTTAATTTACCTTAAAGGATTGAATTATCAAGAACACTTAGACATGTATCTTCATACAAATTTGAACAACCTCTGCCACGGAGTTCCAAGGAGAAAATAAGTACTCGTTGATGTTATTTACAGAGTAATTACATTAAGTTTGGAGTTAATCGCCTTTTCCATAAAAAAATCTTACAAACCTCTACACTCTATTTACCACTCTTAGGGGTTAAATAACTTTTACGGTTTTGTGTATACACCTTCTTTTTGAAGTTGGTTAAAATTGAAATCCTTCCTCGTACGTTTATAAATACATCAAAGACTTTCTCCGTTACTAGGTAACGTTTCTAAAAAAATATTTTTGTATGATCTTTCGTTGTCATAAAACAAAACAGTTGGTATAATATTAAGGACTTTAGATTACTTGCTTAAGCTAATTCTGTTGTACATAACGATATAAGTACATTTAATCTGTCGAAAGTTATACCGCTTGCTTCATGACGCCATTTTTATCCTTAGTCATTCTAACATTTTGTCGGTAGGGAGTTAAACAATAAATATTATGAATAATTATCTTTTATCTGCGACGCAGATTAAAAATCTTCTGATTACAGACAGATAGGATTAAAATAAATACTACCTAAAAAGGATAAATAATCGGCTTATAATTCGTGTTACCTTTTATAGTTTCCGCCGGTAAATCTCAAAATAATTTCCGCGCCAAAAGTTTTGATTGGATATCTACTGATATAATATTTTTTAGCTTAGTCATTTTTTTCGTATTGAACAACGTACCGAACGGGACATAAAATAAATATACACACAATTAGTACATGGTATTACATTTTGAAAATCCAAAGATGACTTTCATCATCATCATCATTACAGCCCTTCACAAGTCCACTGCTGAACATAGGCCTCTCCCAAGTAATGCCACAAAGCACGGTCCTGAGCCAGCTGCATCCATCGACTTCCTGCATGTCTTACAAGGTTGTCACTCCATCTAGTGGGGGGTCGCCCTACACTACGCCTACCGGTACGAGGCTGCCACTCGAGAACCTTTCTTCCCCATCGGTTATCGGTTCTTCGAGCTATATGGCCGGCCCATTGCCACTTCAGCTTACTAATCCGTTGGGCTATGTCGGTCAGTCTGGTTTCACTGCGGATATCCTCATTTCTGAGTCTATCACGCAGTGAAACTCCGAGCATAGCCCTATCCATATTGAGGTATACCTGATGAGAAGATGTGTCGTAATTTCCCGAACGCTGCCCAGCCGAGTTGAATCGAAAGTCAAATCGAACCGAAGTTGGACTTACCTAGTCGGACTATTTGTCCCAGGTAAACGTACTCGTCAACAACTTCGAGCATAGTGCTCCCAACAATTACCGGCATAGGTGTGACATGGACATTAGACATGATCTTTGTTTTATCCACGTTCATCTTAAGACCTATCCGTTGGGAGACACCATTGAGGTCATTGAGCATAGTGCTAAGGTCCTCCAGCGATTCTGCCATAAGGACTATATCGTCGGCAAATCGAAGGTGAGTGATGTACTCGCCATTGATGTTAATACCGTATCCTTTCCAGTCCAGTAGCTTGAAAACGTCTTCCAACGCAGCGGTGAAGAGTTTCGGGGATATAACATCACCCTGTCTTACACCTCTCTGCAGTTGGATAGGTTTCGTACTCTGGTTCTGTACTCGGATAGCCATCGTAGCCCTACTGTACAAACACTTCAGCACTTCAATATACCGACAGTCAACTGGGCACCGCTGAAGAGACTGTAGCACCGCCCAAATTTCGACGGAATCAAAGGCTTTCTCATAGTCCACATACGACAGGCAAAGTGGCAGATTGTACTCTTCGGACTTCTGTACAATTTGCCGAAGGGTATGTATGTGGTCTATGGTACTGAAGCCTTTTCGGCTTCGTCTTTTCGGCTAAGTCGTCGAGTCTGCGTGCGAGACGATTCGTAATGACTCTCGAAAACAGCACGTAGACGCGGCTCAGAAGGGAAATCGGTCTGTAGTTCTTCAAGAGAGCGTTGTTGCCTTTCTTAAAGAACAAGACCACCGCACCAAACTTAAAAAAAGATTTCTAAAGATGACTTTAGAAATCTTTTTTAAGTTTGTTTTTTAATTTTATTGCAAACAGGTATACGCTTTGTAGTTTTTGTCACATGCAAAAGTATAACTTCTTTGTTTAATGAATTGCTAAAAATTGCATGCTTTTTATGCTTTTTATGATGAGAAAGCGTGCTAGGGATGGCTTTCTACGATTCTAGGAAAGGTTTCGGATAGTATATTTTATTGCAAATGCACATTGGAAAATTATTTTAGTCAGAGTGATAAATATGGTAGAATTCTAAAAACTTTAATTCACCCTATTTATAAAAAATACATCAAACGACATACTGACTTATATAAGAAAACTGTTGATACGTGATATTACACTTTAGGGATATCTTTCTAAAATACGTGAAATATTAACTATTACAAATAACGCGACCTTGTTCAATGTAATTATTAAGATAGTAAACTAAATAAGCACCCTTTTTTAAGAATTTTGTGTCGTTGCATTTTTTTTTAACATTCTACATCGGATTGTCTTTTTATAGAAAAGACACAAACATATTGCATACTGTCTTAAAGGCATTTAAAATTATGTTTTTAATGTTATGCTAACATACCTAATTACAATAATAAAGAATAAAAATTTATTATTCAACTATGGCAATGAGGTAATTTATGTAAAAGATACCTTTGGCGGCAAATGGTTTGTGCCTTCTTTTATTGCAGTAAAAAGGAATTGGTAAAACTTTAAAACGTTTAAAAAAAATCTACGTGTATTATTCTACCTGAAACTTTTTGGTTACCTATTCCATTAACTGCATTTTATATGTATATATGTATATCTATATCTAAATAAGAAGGCAGACTTAGTTCTGCAGGAAAGATTAGAAGACTCACCAATGTTGAGACAACTACTTTCATAGCGTAATGTCTTATGGATTTTTGATATGGGTTAATGAGACTGACATTGAAGTCATATTTGTTTTGCAAAAGAAAGCCGTGCGGGCGATTTATAATTTAAATTGTAATAATCTTCGGTATAGCAATATATTTATAAAAATGTAATGTATGTACGTAAAAACATAAATAGTTGTTGACGAGTGTGTTTACCTGGGACAAATAGTCCGTCTAGGTAAATCCAACATTGGCTGAGAGGTCAATCGACGGATTCAACTCGGCTGGGCCAGCGTTCAGGAAATTACGACATATCTCCTCGTCAGCTATATCTCAAAACCTGAAAACGACACTGTACAACCAGTGCGTGTTGCCAATGTCTTTGATTACATACCTGTCTATATAATCAAAGTGCCAATGGTGACTTATGGGACTAAAACGTGGTCCTTCACTGCAGGCGTTTGAGGACGCTCAAGGTCGCTCAGCGAGCTATGGAGAGGGCTATGCCAGGGGTTTCCCTGCGTAATAAACTTATAAATTAGGGTATCTGCAGTAGAATCAGAATGACCGACATAGCCCAACGGATTAGTAAGCTGAAGTGGAAATGCAATGGGCCGGCCATATAGCTTGAAGAATCTACAACCGATGAGGAAAAAAGGTTTTCGAGTGGCAGCCTCGTATCGGTCGGCGAAGTGTGGGGAACCCCCCACTAGATAGAGTAACGCGAAAGACATGCAGGAAGTCGTTGGGAGAATGATGATGATGATAATGATTATAGGATAATGTATACGCTTTTACAACAAAATCCCAGATTATGTACAAAATTTGTCATCGTACATGTTTAAATGTTTTATTAAAGACAAATTGTACGGAAAGGGTTATTATAATATTGCAAAAATACATAAATGAAAGTAATCCCCGGGAATGAGGTGATCGCTACTATGCTGTTGGTGATCACCTCATTCCCCATGTGATCGCCCAATTATTGTAAAGTGAAATATGTTTAAAAATGTCCCGCTGGGTTTCTTGCGGTTTCTTCCCAGTTTGAAACTTTAAAGTCTTTAATATCATTCATCATTCATCAATCTCAGTAAAAAATGTAATATAACGATATTTTGACGAAAATTTCATAAATGGTAAAATATCTTTTACTGGTAAAATTTAACTTTTTAATCTAATTTTATATATAGGTATGCTCAAAGGAATTCAAAATGAATCTTACATGATATACAAAAAGGCTATATGGTTTGTATGCTTAGAAATGTCAAAATATGCATACAATTTACACCCTTAACTCATCGCAACAAAGATTAAAATAACATAAACAATCGTTAAAATTAAGGATGTACGTAAAGTCTTTTGTTATATTTTGGTTCTCTTCAATAAAACATGGTATGACGTCAGTGCTGCATGATTATTTATCGATATGTCAATTTCGGCTGAAATTAATTCACTATGCTTGCTAAAGCATCTTATATGAAACATTATTTAAATCAACATAATAGTAAAGATAATTTAGTTAACAATAAATGCAAAGCAAAGTAAGTAATAATTTACAAAAATGTGTAAATAATATTGCAATTTAATATATTATTATAATTTTAAATAATCATAAACTGAGTTATCACCCGTATGTTTGCGGCATCAATTTTCGGTCCAGATACATTGTTGTTTTGTATATTGATAATGCAAAAGGAGAAGAAAATATTTTAGTAAAGTTTCTTGTTTATCAAGTGACTGTTTTGGATCATATTATCACTTGATCACTTTTAAACGTGGTGGAGCCATGCTGCATTATAACAGCGGTATTGTTGTAGCATGAATGGGTCGGCTTGACCGGGGAAGGACTACGCTCTCACAGAATACCTGCGTAAAAAAGCAGCTTAATGCTGCTGTGTTTCGTATGGTGAATGTAGAGAACCTTTTTACTGGAAGCGAGGCATTCCATCTTAATCCTCACGGGTGACAATGCATCTGCATTTTGATTCGTAATCGAGGATAGATGTAGATGTCTATGTAACCACTTACCATCAGGTAGACTGTGTGCTCGTTTGTCACCCTATCCTATAAAAAAATGTCTGTCAGAGTTACACTTTTGAAAAATGTACCTTAGACTTTCCAGAAAGTTGTTGCTGTACTGCTACCAAAAATCTCAAGCCTGACTCGAGAACTAAGATTCGGACTTTATAAGAGCTGAAGACTGGCCCTCGTTCAGTCTTCATGTGAACCGGTTGGACCCCAGTCCACTTTACCATCTTAAGCTACATTACCACTTACCATCAGATGGGATGTGGGATAGTTGCCAAGCAATGGTTTGTCTGATATATAATAATTAATATTTCTTTGTTCGTATTTTATGCGCTGTCATACCGTTCATCTGATTGCGTTAAAAATTTGTCAACATATTGCTTGCATTTCCGCAAAGGTTATAGGCATAGTTGTACTCTGTAATTGGCGTTGTTGTAGAAGTCAGACATCACCCGTGCGAAGCCAGGGCAGGTCGCTAGTTATAGATAAAAAATATACAGTATAAACTCAGGTCCAGTTTCGAGCTGCGGTTTCGTACAAAATGTAAAAGTGTAAGCTTACCATTGTACATTATAAATGTTCACGACGGGTACTAGTGGTTACAGTAACTACCGTGGCCTTGAATCCCAACTGAAAGATTTCGTTTTTTGTTTTTTATTTAATTATTTAATCACAAAAAGTAACATATAAACACAATTAACTGCCGGTTCTAAACAAAGCGTGTACGTTACGTGGTAGAGCCACGCTGCATCTATATTATGGTTGCAGCTTGAATGGGTCGGCTCGACCGGGAAGGACCACACTCTCACAGAAAACCAGCATAAAATAGCAGCTTAATGTTGGTGTGTTTCATATGGTGAATGTAGAGAACCGGGAACCCGATTTAAGTCGAGGCATTCCATCTTAGTCCTCAGAGGTGACTATGCATTTACATTTTGATTCGTAATCGAATGGTTTGTCAGCTAACCTGTTTACCGAAATATACTACTAGGTGATACCTGTTCGCTCCGTTGGGCGCCCGAAAATATTTTATTGCGAAACCTATTTTTTTTTGATGGGACTGTCGTAAAATCTGTCCTTAATGAGCGTCTACATAGCGAAATGAGTAACTATAATAAGTTTCAAGTCACTCGGGTGTATGGTATTAGAGATCTCGTGATGGGCCAGTGGTATTTCACTTATATATAATATGATAGTTTTTACATAACTTGTTTGATATTGAAAGTGGAAAGTAATGCTTCTAATACATATAGCTTAAGGAGATATTACTTTACTATACAAAAGAAGTATAAAATTAATTTCTGTGATTCTGTCTGGCGTCTGTGAGAGATGATTCCGTATGAAGGAGAATCAAGTTGTTATGGCATTATCTTTAAATGCGAATCAGTCCACAGTTTACTAATTTGGGGGTCGAAAAATTAAGATAAAATGCCTCATAGTAGGTTGATTTTTCATTTTTTGAATTACATTGTTTCATTTTATTTACCGTAATTTATTATATAGAGCCGTGGTAGCTCAAATGGTTAATGCTCGCTGTAAATATAACAGAAAGCGAGTAACCCGGGTTCGATCCCCGCCGGCACCAATGAAATTGTTAATTGCAATTTTAAGTGCTGATTTACCACGTGCTCGGAGGTGAAGGAAAACATCGTGAGGAAACCTGCATGTCTGAGGAATAAGAAAAAAAATATTTCGAAAACATGTGAAGTTCGCCAACACGCATTGGGGCGGCGCGGCGGACACTTCCTTGTCCTAAAACCCTCTCAGAAATGAAGGGAGGCCTGTGCCCAGCAGTGGGACGTATATAGGCTGTAATTTTTTTTAACTTTCATTTTATTTACCTTTAATTTACTAGTGGGATTGTGGTATAAGACATTCCGATCTGTGTATCATAAATATGTACATATTTTTAGATATTCGTTACTCAAATATTTTGTAAGATTTTATTGTATGCTATTTCTTATATCACGCAGAGAAACTTCGAGCATAGCCCTCTCCATAGCTCGCTGAGCGACCTTGAGCGTCCTCATACGGCCAGCAGTGAAGGACCACGTCTCTGATCCGTAAGTCATCACTGGTAACACGCACTGGTTGTACAATCTCGTTTTCAGATTTTGAGGTATACCTGACGAGAAGATGTGTTGTAATTTCCGAACGCTGCCCAGCCGATTTGAATCATTCGATTGACCTCCCGGTCGAAGTTGGACTAGGTGTTTGTCCCAAGTAAACGTACTCGTCAACAATTTCGAGTTTAGTGCTCCCTACAACTACCGGCATAGGTGTGACATGAACGTTACACATGAACATTTTTTATGTTTTGTTCATGTTCATTTTGAAACCTATTCGGTGGGAGACACTGTGGAGGTTATTGAGCATCGTGGTTAGGTCCTCCAGCGATTCCGCCATAAGGGCTATATCGTCGACAAATCGAAGGTAAGTGATGTACTCGCCATTGATGTTAATACCGTATCAGGACCGTGCTTTGTGGCATTCCTTGGAGAAGGCCCATGTTCAGCAGTGGACTTGTGAAGGGTTGTTATGATGATGATGAATATCTTATATATTTTCTTGTATATTCAAAGCAATGCTTCGGTAGTTTAAACATGTAGAAAAAATGAAGATTGAGTAGCAAAGCAAATTTATTCTGCAGAAGTGAGTAGAGTTAACAAGGTGCGCTAGATGGAAGATCTACGATAAAGTTGGCTATATATTGAAGGTATATAGCCATATGTCAAATCATAAGTGCTCTGAACAGATGAGCATGTATGTGTTGATATTTTTATTTTTTATTTTCTTATTGTTTTCTTTTTTATAAAATAAGGGTGACAAACCAGCACACAGTCCACGTGATGGTAAGTGGATGCTGTGGCAATTAGACCTCTACATTTATCCTCGATTAAGAATCAAAACGCAGATGCGTTATCACACCTGAGAACTAAGATGGAATGCCTCGCTTCCAGTAAAAAATGGGTCTCCGGATCTCTATACTCACCATACGAAACACAGCAGTATGAGGCTGCTGATTAAATATTTACGTAGGCAGCACTACTGAACAAAACACGCTCAAAAATTTATGACTTTGCGTGCAATTCGATGTATAAGTACGGATATTTACCCTTTTTCTACGATTTACTATAAAGTACTTGTTTATTGCAGGCTTCTCACTTCAATAGTGGTTTTAAACTAACGACCTGCTCAAAATTTTCGTAACATTATTTAATAATTTACAAACATATCTCTTGTTAATGAATGTATCTTATTGTCATATCTCCATGACAGTACATAATAGAAACACATATATTTTAAAAATAAAAATTTGATTTATAACTTGTGTAACGTGGTGATCATTTTACTCATTAAATATATATATATATATATATATATATATATATATATATATATATTTTTTAATATTTTATCCTCCAAATATATGTACGTATATAACAGTCATTAAACGCACCGGGCTCATCTAATATAAATCATACTCCAAATATAGATCAGTCACTAAAATCTCGACAAAAAAGAGGACGAGGGAGGCAACGAATGACGAATGTAAAAAACATTGTATTATTGAAAAAAGTACCACACAAAACTACACAACATTATATTAATTTAAAACACATAAATGGGAATATATAAATACCTTTTTTCCTATGGGTCGCAGGACGTGGTATTTATTAAAACCGACTTAAGTCGTGAAATTGTCTAAATTATGTATGTATTATACTTATTAAAAATAAACACTTATGATCATACCACTATTTCTTAAATTTACGCGAACACAATTGCTACGAGTATTTGGTCTATATTTGGTAATAGTCCCCCGTGACCAAGGGTGCAGCAAAACACCCGAAACGTCGATTGTTAAAAGTAAGTAGAATTAAACGTGATAAGATCCGTAAAAGTAGTTTTATTCAACGTAATTATATATTACGTACATGAGATGTTCCTCTCTTGCATTAACGTGTTGCAACCAGAAAAAAATTCTTATAATATCTATTCAATATTTGATTTTCTGACCAGCCCATTGGTTGTTTCGACGTTGCACCCCTGCCCTTAAATGGTTGTTCGTGGCTTACGAAGCTTAATTACGTATTCATGAGACTATTGTCGGTTTGTCCGCTACCGGAGAAATTACTTTTCTTTGTAAATATCTGGGATTATATACAGAATGAGAATTTAGGTTTATTGTCTCAACCATGCTGTGCTACTGAGTATTGGGTAATAAAAGCCGTTGTTAGAAGGTAAGGAGCTTAGGAGTCAAAATTGTCTGATTGTCTTGTCTAAGATAAGATGGCGTAAAACCATCTTCTATTTAATATCAGGTATAAAGGGTTATTTTGAGTGTAATTTACACATTTGCTTTAAATAATATTTCAGTAGTATGATATATTTTCTAGTTCTACCGTGTGGTTATGGAGTAAAAGATTCCATCACGCCTTCCTGCAAGGTGTACCTTCTGAAAGGCAACTAT
The DNA here is from genome assembly GCA_907164705.1 of Parnassius apollo. Taxonomy (NCBI): domain Eukaryota; kingdom Metazoa; phylum Arthropoda; class Insecta; order Lepidoptera; family Papilionidae; genus Parnassius; species Parnassius apollo. The sequence goes on along the minus strand of CAJQZP010001060.1, from coordinate 3,714,225 downwards.
CACCAAAGATTCATCTGCACACTTTCCGACAACATTAGAATACAACAAGGCTGAGCTTAGAACCCAAAATAATATCCAACATTCGTGAGGGCTGACGAGCATGCGGCTCATCTGATGGAAAGTGTCGACCGTTTATTTACCCGTACGGGGCTCCCACTTCAGAATTTTTCTCCACTATCGGTTGTCGGTCCTTCGACCAACTCATTGCCACTTATGCTTACTGATCCGTTAAGCTATGTATTACTTTAGTATTACTCTGGTTCTACAACAGATATCGTTACCGATTCCACTACCCAGAGCAACTCAAACTCAACTCAAATATTTGTTAAAAAAATAGTGAGTATGTTGTAATTATGAACCTGCTTCGTCCTTTTGTTTAATTAAAACTACAAACAAAATATTTTACCCATATTTATATTTGTGGCTAAAATTCCATTCATATGTTTTTTTTTTATTAAACGTTTTGCATTACGTTAGATAATAAAATTGATCCAATCCAATGTAAGCACGTAATCAATAGTATGTATCCTGCACAGGTGGTTGCCGGAAAATGTCGTTGTTACCGAATTTGGACAGAAGGACATCATCCTGACCAGTCATGTCTTATAATTAAAGTTGAATTTGAACTGAGTGCGTATAGATCATTGCACTGATATTAAATGATTAAAAAAAACCTTTTATTATTCATATGTTTTAATGAGAAGTATTAGAAGACATTATTTTCGTATAGGATTTTTATCAAAATCATATCAATTTTAAAGAGAGATTATATAAATTTTAAATTGAAATAAAATAATAATTTATGTCTCTTAAACCACTGCGTGTTGCCAGTGATGACCTACGGAACCGAGACGTGGTTCTTCACTGCTGGCCGTATGAAGACGCTCAAAGTCGCTCAGCGAGCTATGGAGAGGGCTATGCTCGGAGTTTCTTTGCGTGATAAACTTAGAAATGAGGATATCCGCAGTAGAACCAGAGTGACCGACATAGCCCAACGGATTAGTAAGCTGAAGTGGCAATGGGCCGGCCATATAGCTCGAAAAACCGACAACCTTTGGGGAAAAAGGTTCTCGAGTGGCAGCCTCGTACCGGTAGGCAATGTGTAGGGCGACCCCCCACTAGATGAAGTGACGACCTGGTAAGACATGCAGGAAGTCGATGGATGCAGGTGGCTCGGGACCGTGCTTTGTGGAGGCCTATGTTCAGCAGTGGACTTGTGAAGGGCTGTAATGATGATGATGATGATGATGAAAGCTTCCATATTAAACATTGAGCATAGTGAGTAGAAGATACTGGCAGTGGAAAGGATACAGTGAATAATCCGCGTTCAAAATCGGCTAAAACTATGTAACAGAGCCAGGTCAACAAATTAGCTGAAAAAAGTGAAGCGGCAGGAAAGCGACAATACTATATCCGTCGTTGCATGTTTTGTTTGTTGCTTGCACAAGGTGTGGACACCCTGGTCGCTCCCACAATGGTCTTTATTGTTAACAGAAGAAGTTTTACCAGCCACACTGCTTAACTTTTCTGCAAAAGACGCGAAGGCTGTAGATGATGATGTGTCTCTAATACAATATACTAAAATGCTTGATGAAATTAGTTCATACGCACAGTTACAATAATTTAATGCTTCTACAGTGAACGCAAATAAAATTGTTTAATCTGAATTCACTAGTCCTGTAATGTTGCAGAACTTCAGAATATTTTGAAATCGGTCAAAAAATGTCACAGTTAGCAACTTAACCAATCTCTAAGCACTAATTTCATCACGCATGATTTTTACTGTTCGTTTTCCATCATCTTTATCATGTTATGGCGTTTTAACTACCCATAAATTATACTCACCGTATATAAACAACTCTAAAGGGGTAAACACATTGTAACAGCAACTGACAACAATAGGGGTGAGTAACGGGACAGGTTGACGAAACGCCAAAATGACAAACGGTTAGACATGTTTTCTATTTTTTTTATATTTACTATTTCAATGGAATAAAGTCGAATTTATATTGCTTTTAAAAGGCTGCTACGTCACTGACGGATGGGATATGCGTCATAAAGACAAAAACAAAAAATCGACCAAAAACAGTTTTACAAATGGTACCGTTCAATTATTATTTTGTTTAATTTACGACACTGCGGGTGTGCAGTGCGGTATCTGGCACCGCTTTTGACTCTTAGAAGAAAAAAGCTTTGACAGTTTTTTTTTTCATAAATTGTCTTTAAGCAGTTTTATTGCGTGAAATTTAACGGTGGCCAGTTCCGAAAATTCTTTTCAAACAATAATTTAAAGTAGCTGGCAATTCAAAACCAAAGGAATTTGGCTGCACTTTAAAAGAAATATGAATTTTAATCTCCATATTTTTTCTTAGTTTTCTAAATGATCAAACAAAAGCATCTAAAACATAATTTCAGTACAATAATTTGTAGCTGGATCTTATTTTAGGCTTCAATAAAACTTACTTCTTCATCTTCCTTCCTATGTAACAATAACGCAACCACTCGATATTATAATGATCATGTTATTATTGCCTTTTGATTTCATTTAATAACTTCCCCTACTGTAGAAAACTTCTCATAAATTACATAAGAACAAACATCCAGATCCAGAAGAGTTATATGAAAGGCCATACTAATATTTCTACTCTCTGGGAAATCGAGCCAGCGACTCGCAGTGCCGCAGTCAAACGCTTAGAAAAATATTTAACGATTCAAATGAACCTTTACACGTGTATTTAATAGAATACATTGAAATTCGCAACCAACTTTCGTATAATTAATTCGAATCGAAAATAAATAGAAATCAGTTGAATACAAAAAACGGTTCAAAGAACGGTCATTCGAGTTTAATATTATAATAATAATAAGACTAAAAAAATTTCGTTTTCTTTTTTGTAGAATCAGGGTGACAAACGAGCACACAGTCCACCTGATGGTAAGGTGATGCTGCCCATAGATATCTACATTTTTCCTCGATTAAGGACCAAAGAGCAGATACCAAAGATATTTTATGACCTATATTACATCTTTGGCAGATACGCTGTCACCCCTGAGGACTAATATGGAATGCCTCGATTCCAGTAAAAAAGGGCCTCCGCATCTCTTCACTCACCATACGAAACACAGCAGTAATAAGCTGCTATTTTAGGCTGGTATTCTGTGAGAGCGTGGTCCTACCCCCGTACCAGCTTAATGCTGGTGTGTTTCGTATGGTCAGTGTGGAGAAACGTATACCCTGTAACTTTAACGAGGCATCCCAACTTATTTAGTCCTAAGGTGTGACAACGCATCTGTATTTTTGTTTTTAAGTTTTTGTGTTTTGTTTTAGGTCCTACGACCATAACGTGAACATTTTAATTATTAAGAGACATTCCACCTTACCAGGGGTGAGTTCAGGAGTGAGTGAGAGGATTGTGCTCGGGGTTTCTCTCCGAGATAAACTTAGACATGTGGATATCTGCAGTTGAACCAGAGCTACCAACATCGTCCAATTGATTGATTATATGGATTGACGACTTGGTAAGCCATGCGGGAAGTCGATGTGTGCAGGCGGCTTAGGATCGTGCTTTATTGCGTTCCTTGAGACAGAACTATGTTTAGCAGTGGACTTGGGAAGGGCTGTAATGATGATGATGACGAGAGATACGTTTTATTCCTAATCTAGCATGAATACGTTTGTCTGTTGTACAGCATACAGTTACTCCATCAGAAGAACTTTTCTCTTTTGACAACATTAATTACATATTTATAAATGCTTAGAACTTTTTATACATCACAAGGATTTTTTAGTTTAGGCCCCCGTATTTATTAACGATAAGAAAACCATTAATTGAACATATCATTATACCATTTCATACATATTTATGAGCTGGTTGGTGCTCATTTGCGACCCTTATCTTAGAAATTAAAATATTCTATAAAATAAATAAATAAAATACATACATATTTGGAGTTGCAAGCTACACGTGTAGTGCTTACTAAATGTCGTGTTCACCATCTTAAATGTGTTTTTTGAACGAAGATTCATTGGCGGAAGGAGAGTATCAGATACTAGTAAACTGTATGCCAAGCAGGTGTAGGACATTCAAAGTTATATTCTCGCTCAAGGGTCCTCTCCTTGCATCAAGCAGTAATAAAAGCCGCTAACAAGCTGACAGTACTTCATTGTTAATATTCCCTCAACCTTCCACCACTTGAAACTTACTCTAACACACAAAGACCAAGCTTCGGCAATCGACGTCAAATTCTCTTCATGGACGATATTACAATGAATTACAGCATTTACAGATTGAGATTGTAGCTTGAACGACTGGCACAGTCATGAAACCAACTGCTACGTTTGTATGTTTTGTTTGCTGCTGTGTAACGTATGGCAAGTGTAGTGAATTGGAGACACTTTTGCTGATAACGAAGCGTCCTAGTGTTCATGAGTGACAACGCATCTGTATTTATTTTAATTGATGATAGATGTCTATGGAGAATCCTCTTACCCTCAATTGGACTATGTGCTTGTATGTCACACTTATCCTATTACAAAAAAAAAAAAAACTTAAATTAAAAATCATATCTTTCAATACTTATAGAACTTCCGCAAGTGCTAAAACAGTATTTAACGATTCAAATGAACCCTTACACGTATCTTCAATAGAATTCATTGAGATTCGCAACCAACTTTCGTATAATTAATTCGAAAATAGAAATCGTACGAATAAAAAAAAACGTTGCAAAGAATGGTCATTTGAGTTTAATATTGTCATGTGAGTAAATTCTAATGTCGCTGACTAAAAATTTTCGGTTACGTAGTAGTTGGGAGAAATTCCTATACTATATATACTACATCGCATATAAAATAAATAGACATGTAAATATGGCTGGTATTCTGTAAGAGCGTGGTAAGTGGTTCTTCCCCGGTCGGGCCCTCATTCGTACCACAGCCATAATACAATTGCAGCGTTACCTAAAAATAATAATTGTGATTTCTTTTTTATTCATAAAATCATAGAAAACAATAATTTATAATTCATAAGACTTCATGAAATTTAAATTTAACGTACTTTTTGTCATGATTTTCGCGATACGAATATGTAATGAACTTTGTAATGCCTTTCGAACGAAAATAAAAAAAATTTGAAGCACTAATCTTACGTGGTAGAGCCATACTGCAGCCTAGTATAGTTGTAGCACAAATGGGTTGGCTCGACCGAGGAAGGACCACGCTCTCACAGAATACCAGCGTAAAATAGCAGCTTAACGCTGCTGTTTCGTATGGTGAGTTTAGAGAACTGGGAACCCTTTTTACTGGAAAGGAGGCATTCCATCTTAGTCCTCACGGGTGACAACGCACTTGCATTTTGATTCGTATCGAGGATAGATGTAGATGTCTGTGGGCCACAGCAATCTTTTACCATAATGTGAACTGTGTGCTCGTTTGTGACCTTTCTCCCATATAAAAAGGTTTTTATTTCAGTTATAAAAACTCATTCATTGTATACTATTTGTAAGTAGATTCATTAAATGAGTTCAAAAAAAAGGAAGGTTCGACTCGTACCCTACACGTACGCGTACGTACACTGGTTGTGTATATGTCCAGCGATTTATCAGAAATAACTGAACCAATTTTAATGAGTTCTTCATATAAAATATTTAGGGGTGGTTATTTAAATTTGAAGAATAAATTTACCCTTAAAGGTTATTTACTATAATATATCGGCACGTCCTTAAAATAATTTATAAGACGACATTTTTGTTGTTACTTTAAAGTAATGGTATTACTCACTCCACTCAAAAGGGTAGAATAATTAAACTTTTATAAACGTAAAAAGAACTTTGACGGGTAATTTTTTTACAGAATAAGGATAAGGATTCACCTGATGGTAAGTGGATGCTGAGGCTCAGAGATATTTACATTTATTCTCGAATAATTAAACTTTTATAAACGTAAAAAGAATTTGACGGGTAATTTTTTTACAGAATAAGGATAAGGATTCACCTGATGGTAAGTGGATGCTGAGGCTCAGAGATATTTACATTTATTCTCGAATAATTAAACTTTTATAAACGTAAAGAGAACTTTGACGGGTAATTTTTTTACAGAATAAGGATAAGGATTCACCTGATGGTAAGTGGATGCTGAGGCTCAGAGATATTTACATTTATTCTCGAATAATTAAACTTTTATAAACGTAAAAAGAATTTGACGGGTAATTTTTTTACAGAATAAGGATAAGGATTCACCTGATGGTAAGTGGATGCTGAGGCTCAGAGATATTTACATTTATTCTCGAATAATTAAACTTTTATAAACGTAAAAATAAGTTTGAATGGTAATTTTTTTACAGAATAAGGATAAGGATTCACCTGATGGTAAGTGGATGCTGAGGCTCAGAGATATTTACATTTATTCTCGAATAATTAAACTTTTATAAACGTAAAAAGAACTTTGACGGGTAATTTTTTTACAGAATAAGGATAAGGATTCACCTGATGGTAATTGGATGCTGAGGCTCAGAGATATTTACATTTATTCTCGATTAGGATTCAATATCAACCCTGAGGACTACTATGAAATACTTCGTTTCCTGTAAAAAAGTTCTCCGGTTCTCTAAACTCACCATAAAAAGCACAGCAGCATTAAGCAGCTATTTTACGGTAGTATTCATATAATGATAATGCTGATGAGCATTACAGTGAAAAACGGACTAGCGGGCTGTTAGATTGGAAATAGTCACTTTGGATCACGAATATCTGCAGCAAATTCCCAATTAAGAAGACCTGGTTACCTATTAGTATTGAGTACTAAAATGAAATACCTCAGTGTCAGTGATCCATCAGCATTATACTGTTACTTTCTAAGGATGGTCTCTAAAGGAGTGTGACTATTTTTCAATAGAACTATTTTCGAGTTAGCATGTTTAATATCTTGGTCTTATCACCTCCTCCTCCTTAAAAAATCCATAAACAGTCCAACTACTTGACATGGACTTCGCTCTCTTTCATTACAGGGAGGATGTTTTGACGTGTAACATTTTCCCTCTCGCTTTCCTGCTCTCTGATCTGTGTGAAAAGGAATGGAAATGTGTAGCAGAAAGCCGGGGAAGCGCGCGCTATTTGATTTGTCCAATGAGCGCGAGCGGTGAGAAAGTATGCTGTTTTATAAATTAATTTATACGTGTAAAGTATATTAATAAACGTTTTTACATACTGTTGATAATAAGTTTCTAGACTGCTTCGTTGGTCTAGTGGTTGTAATAGTGCGACTGCTGTTCATGAGGTCCTGGGTTCGAATCCCGGGCCGGGCCAAAAAAATCAATTATTGAGTTTTTCCGTCAAGAAATTCTCAGTAGTTGCCCGGAGTCAGGAAGTTGGCGGTATCTCACCCCCGTGCCTCGGAAAGCACGTAAAGCCGTTGGTCCTGCGCTTGATCTCTCTCCGGTCGCGTCGGTTTACCGTCCCATCGGATCATGAGAGTGTGGAATAGAGAGTGCACCTGTGCTTACGCATACACTTGGGCACTATAATCCTGTCCTGCGCCGATGGCTAGCCTCCGTTGAGCCAGGCCGCCGTGGCCAAAATTCGGTCTGGAGGACATTATTATTATTATTATAATAAGTTTCAAAAAAAGTGCAGATAATTGATAAAAAATGCAAATGAGTAATAATGAATAATTGTTTGAAAAATATTTCAGTATTTAGAATTGGTAAATTTTGAGGTATATTCCTATTACTGCACAATTGGTATTTTTACTTTTGATTAAAAAATAGCTTTTTTTCAGGATATGATGTTAATGTTGCTTAACATTTGACATCTCACCTTGGTAAGATGATATTATCACATTACCTATGCCAGCTGTTAAACATCATATTATGCGACTACTATAGGGCTCGCTCATTTTTTATACTAATAGGACAGTGCTCGACTGCAAATTCTGATGGTAATTGGTGGTGCATCCAAAGATGGTAAAACGCACTGACTTAGCTTAACAAAAGCCTTTTCATTCTTGTCTTGAAGACACCCACATTTAAATTAGATTTGAAGTAATTACCATGTTTGGCGGGCGTACTGGAGCCCATAGTATCACTTTTACACTGCTTCCCGTTACTGGCATAGATAATATATAATAGAGGCCAATAAATATTCTTCATATTTGGCCGCCTTGTAAATTACTTAAAAGAGGCCGCATACGACAGGAGAAACATCTATATATAAGTACATAAAACCTCCTTATACGCAGTAACTAACACTCCTAGCACAGAGCACAGTGTCAAAGGTGTTAGACGTCTGATACTGCACTCGCCAGAGCTTGCCTCGTATGTTCATTGCATAAGGATGCTTACGGGCAGAAAAAATCTTTAGTAGCTGTGTCTATGATAAGGTGAGTGCCTCGTTGGTCTTGTGACAACGTATAAACACGATTGCTTACACGGTTATGAGGTGCTGGGTTCGAATCCGGGGTCGGGCCAAAAATCAGTTATTGGGTTTTTCTATCAAGAAATTATCAGTAGCAGCCTGGAGTCAAAAAGTTGGCGGTGTTTCACTTCCGTGCCTCAGAAAACACATAAAGCAGTTGGTCCTGCACCTGATCTCTTTTCGGTTGTGTCGGATTACCATTCTACCGGACTATAAGAGTGAAAGAATAGAGAGTGCGCATGTACTTGCGCATACACTTCGGCGCTATAATTCTACCTGCGATTATGGCTAGTCTCCGTTGAGGCAGGCCGCCGAGATCGAAATTTGGTCTGGAGGACTATGATAAGAGAATGAATGAACTAATGAATGATATATACTTTATACACCAGGAAAACATAAGAGAGGAAAAAACAAGTTATTTTAAATGTAGAATTGGTGACCTTATCGATTAGAAGCGATCTCTACCAGGCAACCATAGAAGAGAATCTATTACCTCTCTAACCGCCTGAGCTTAGAGTCAGTTATAGCCTAGCTAATGTTCTTTGCTGAACATAGGCCTCCCAAATAGATAGCCTCATAGGAGAGATCTTTGCCATAGTTGCCACGCTTCGCAGGCGGATTGGTAACCGTAGTTTTTTTATTGTTTTATAAGGAAGACGCTGCAGCCCATCTAATGGTTCATTCCCATCTAATGGTTCATTCCCATCTAATGGTTCATTCCCATCTAATGGTTTTCCCATTATGGTTATTTTAATGGTTATTATCTAATGGTTCATTCCCATCTAATGGTAAATGAACCGCTACATATCTTCTCGTGTGTGTTGTAGGGGTCGACAGAGGTAATTAGAGTCAATTATTGATAATTCTTATAGTTTGTACGTGGTAGAGACATACTGCAGCTATATTAGTAGTAGATTTGTAGCACGGATGGGTCTATGGGGAATATGGTGAGAGTAGAGAACCGGAGACCTTTTTTACTGGTAACGAGGCGTTCCATCGTCGTCACGCATCTGCATTTTGATTCGTAACGAAGGGTAGATGTAAGTATCTACGGGCCACAGCAACCACTTACCATCAGGTGGATTATGTGCTCGTTTGTCACCCTTATACTATCAAAAAAGCTAAATTGCATAGGTACGAATAAAAGACCCAAGACTTAGCTCTCGGGTATTTAGAAACAACTTCACAAATTTAAAAAATAGACCTAGTTTGTCGAAATCCTCTCCTCGCCATATTTTAGCGTCGTAAGAAATCCGTCTTATTATTCCACCCGTGAGAGTTACAAAAATAGCAGCTTAACGCTGCTGTGTTTCGTATGGTGAGTGTAGAGAACCGAAGACTCCTTTTACGAGAAAGGAGGCATTTCATAGTCCTAACGAATGACAACACATTTGCATTTTGATTCATAATCGAGGATAGATGTAGATGTCTATGGGCCACAGCAACTACTTACCAACAGGTGGACTGTGTGCTCGTTTGCCACCCTTCTCCTATTAAAAAAAGTTTTATCTTTATGAAAGTATAATTCGTCTATAGCGGACATGTTGCACCTATACAATATATGACATACAAGTGAGTAAGTCAAGTAATCGTGAGTCAAGCATTCTGATAAGGACGGGGATCGGCTACATTCAGCAGAGCACTGTGATAAGATGAAGATGAAAAATATTTAACACGATGTTTTTCCTGCTCCAATTTAATGCAATAGGTTACCTATTTATTGTTTTACGCGCAATCAGTACCTACATAAGAATATCATCCAGTCACCTATGGGTTTCAGGGATGAAGTTTCGAACGCCAAACGTCGCAATAGATCACTAACCGACTGTAGGTTCAAATTTTCTGCGAGTTTACGTTGACAGCCCTTGACGTTTCCGGGTGAATCTGACTCTGGGTATAAGCCGCGTTCACACGTATAATGAACCGCTTTATCAAACTTATTTGTCATCTGTGACAGCCCTACGGTTGTCTTGCTCAGACAAACAAATACACCGGTGTGTGAGAGCGGAAGACATATAAAAAATTCCGTCACGTAGTGTATGAGAACTAGCCAAAACTGAGTGGATGCGCTAGCGGAGGTCGCCGACCTAAACTGCGAGACATCGACCAATTTCAACAACTATAAAAATAAAAAAATACATGTTTTAATGAACACAATTAATTCCACGTAATTTTTTTATAAAGAAGAATATAATAAAACAAAAAAATTCAGTCATTACCATTCTTAAATTAAAATTTAGAATTATCGCTGCATAAAATTAAGATTAAAATTAAAAATACATGCATTGAAATTGAAGTACCAATTTACGTATATATACATTCCTGTGCAATAAATTCATTATTTAATGTTAATTAACTATTTCTCTCATAGCAAAAACAGATGGAGCTCTCATCGACTACCGCCACTGAAACACTTTACGGTTCAATGGCTTTTTAAATTGCAGGGCGTTGATAAGGTAGGGTCAAAGCGCGTCTTAAATTTCAGAGTATTTGAACAGACTGAATCTGAAGTTCGTTGGTAGACTGAAGTTATTACTGGCAATTCCAAATGCTGATATATCAGGTGCTAAGCCTGGCTCATCATCATTACAACCCTTCATAAGTCCACTGTTGAACATAGGCCTCCCACAAGAATACCACAAAGCAAAGCCCTGAGCCACCTGCATCCATCGACTTCCTGCATGTCACTTCGCCTACCGGTACGAGGCTGCCACTCGAGAACCTTTCTTCCCCAAAGGGAAGCTTGACACTTGAACCTTGAGTAAGCCTGTCTAAGAAATTATGCCAATTTTTGAATGTAGTGGTGAATTTTTTCACCGCTCCGAAGCCCTCTTTGGATTCGAAGGAGGCCTTTGCCCAGCAATATAGTGTAGTTCCCTTTATCAATATACTTCCAGCCCATTTCGTTCACTAATTTATTTCCAAAGGAACTAACAGACACTGTCATCAACCCATACTTTTAACTTCTAAACTATAATTACTACATTTAGACCTACGACCTAGAAAGAAGTTCACTGACCGCAGTCACGTGACCAACATATTTTACAATACATTTTACGGATTAAAACCGAAGAAAGTTTTACACTCAAAATTCTATATTATAAATGGTATTTCGCTGATAGGCATAAAAGTTATACACCACCACCAAACTGACTATACGTCAAAAAAAGAAGATTACCAAAGCCTTTAATAAAATTAATTCGCAAGTCATCTTTTCGGTCCTTGAACTTAAATTTCGCTAGCACAGCCCTAGCGTGTCGGGCTATCGACATTTCCGATCCTCGATAACATAGCACACATATAGTTCATAGAATTTGCCAGCGTCCGAGGTTCCTTCCGCGACTGCTGCCCAAATAGAAATAGGTGAAATGTCGATGACCGAATCAGGTAGTAAACGTTTGTTACAGTAAAATGAACCTTATCCTGCAATAAAATAGATGTTTATTTTATTTGATTGTTTATGTATTTCGTATACCGGATTAATATTATTTAATTACGCCAATAAAATGATTTGTCATTAATTTTATGACATGTCTGTGGTAATAATGAAGTGTGTGCACCGTCGCAAGAATTTAAAATAAATCTCAAACTGTAGTTATTAGTATTCAGCGATGATAGCTCATAATTTTAAGTAAATCTAACGCGTAGTTCCAACCAATGCTTAGGATTTTGGGAACGTGTACACGCGCCTTTTTAATTATAGCCTATTGTTTGCTAAGTATTCTATTTTTCGCGGGAATACGAAATGCAGTGAAAGTTTTTTTTTTAGTATGGTAATGGAATCAAACCTTTTTTTTAAATTTAGTACCATTGCTGTAGGTTTTGATGTCATCTCTGCACTTTTCCTTCTATCTCTTACTTTACAAAAATTAGTTAAACCTACTTATAGCGTCCGCTCGTTCATACACATTCCTAAGCAACGATTTACGTCTTCAATCAACGCATTTCTTATTACTACGTAATTCTATAGCTGGCCGTATGAGGACGCTCAAGGTCGCTCAGCGAGCTATGGAGAGGGCTATGCTCGGAGTTTCTCTGCGTGATAAACTCAGAAATGAGCATATCCGCAGTAGAACCAGAGTGATCGACATAGCCCAACGGATCAGTAAGCTGAAATGGCAATGGGCCGGCCATATAGCTCGAAGAACCGATAACCGATGGGGAAGAAAGGTTCTCGAGTGGCAGCCTCGTACCGGTAGGCGTAGTGTAGGGCGACCCCTCCCTAGATGGAGTGACGACCTGGTAAGACATGCAGGAAGTCGATGGATGCAGGTGGCTCAGGACCGTGCTTTGTAGCATTACTTGGGGGAGGCCTATGTTCAGCAGTGGACTTGTGAAGGGCTGTAATGATGATGATGATGATGACGTAATTCTATATCTTATATAGTTTACATGACTTCACATAATACAATTAATGAATAATAACAGGATAATCTGTTAGATAGTGGAATTATCACTTCTAATCGTCAATGTACAGCGCGGGTAGTTACCAAAGACATGTTCTATGGTAAGTGTGTATTAATTTAATGAGATTTTATACCAAAGTTAGTAATCACATGCTTTCTGATCTTAAGGAAGAAACGGATCATCAATAACATTGACAATTTTTTCTTTCGTACGATACTTAGGTTAATTTAATGAGATCTGCGATAGTAATTTATTATCGTTAAGTTATATTGATTCAGCTGTAGGTACAAAGCAATCTTCGCCACTACAGTGACGATAATTCTTCAACTATTAAATCCCATGGATATCGTATGGAGTGACAATCGCAGAAAGAATATATGGTTTCTACTAGATGGTGTATGAATACAAATTAACGCAAATCCTCTTTGCAATGGCAGTGGCCCATGTCCAGCCTGACATTTTTTAGGTATCTCTCGAGCCGGTTCGTTTGTTGAAACTTTTTTATTATTAATTATATGTTTATAGCACGGTACGTGACGCCAGTGCTGACTTACATAAGTTACAAAACCGAGATGTGGTCCTGCAAGGCTGGCCGTAAGAAAACCCACTCAACAACCTGTCACTCATTGAATTAAAATAAATGTTACAGGCTATATACGTCCCACTGCTGGGCACAGGCCTACCTGTCCACCGCGCTCTGCCTTATTCCTCAGATATGCAGGTCTCCTCACGGCGTTTTCCTACACCACCGAGTACGTGGTAAATCTGCATTTGAAATTGCAATTTTATACGTGGAAGAGCCATGCTGCAGTTATATTAGTAGTATAGTTGGAGAACGAATGGGTCGGATCGACCAGGTAAGGACCACGCTCTCACAGAATACCAGGGTCAAATAGTAGCTTAATGCTGCTCTGTGTTCCCTATGGTGAGTATAGAGAACCGGAGACCCTTTTTACTGAAAACGACCCATTTCATCTTAGTCCTGAGGGGTGACAACGCATCTGTGTCTATGGACCAAAGCAACCACTTACCATCAGGTGGACGGTGTGCTCGTTTGCCGCCATATCCTATAAAAAAATTAACAATTTCATTGGTGCGGGCTGGTGTCGAACCCAGGTTACTCGTTTACTGTGAAATTTACAACGAGCGCTTAGCCCCTGAGCCCGTTTCTCAGTAAACTATCGAGAGTGGTTTTCTGGATTTTGGCTGTGCGATAAAATCTGGAGCAGTACAAGGGTAAGTTGTTTGGGTAAAAATCTAGCCACGTAGTTTGAACAACTACATCTGATGTGAAAGAATTATTCTCGATTAGAAGCGAAGCACCGGCAAGCGCAGTTTTGAGCGATTGCCCACTGTGAAAATTCGATGATGCATGCCGGGAGTTACTCAATCTATTATGAATGCTTTTTTTCAGCACTGATAATGACATTATGACAAAAATAATTAGTTTTTTTTTTATTACTGAGTTAGATGAAGCTGTAAGAGTCGCATAGACTAACAGCAAAAACATCCGAATATAGACGATAACAGTATGCAATATTTGTTACAGTTGTAAAAACTTTGACTGCGTTTTCTCGCTAAACGGCTACCAGCCTTTAGGCGAGAAAAGCACAAGTCCTCTGGTTTTCAGTAACGACCAGAAGTCAGTTCCTTTAGAAACCTTACCTGCTCTCCATTGACTGATAGTCTCTGATTTTTGGTCTCATCCGGAATTCGAACCGGGGACTACATGATTAGCAGTCGCGCTGATCATCAACGAGAAAATCGAATATCGATGCCGACAATAAAGAAGTGGAGACTTGACGAACATCTGATTGTTCAATACTTCAAAGAGCATTTAAATAATTTAAATCCTAAGCACAATCTCCAAAATATTTAAAATATGAAATATACGAGTAATCGTACTGTACTTATCCAAATGAATATGAATATATAATACATAATACCTACAACCACCCCACACTTTTTTCCCTGAAAAAGCTGCAATTTTAAGGGGCGTAGTTATAAAATTGCTTTCTCAAACAGTGACGTCAGGTTGAAAAATTGTCATAAGAGTTTCTTACTACTTTTTTGTCAAGTCAAAGTTGAATAAGGGACATTGTGATAAAGTATGCCATTATTTATTTTATGTTAAATTTAACACTTCATAAATGAAACTTATTGTAAAGTGATAGATACCCTTCGTATCTCTAAGGAAAATTTTTTTTTATAAAATACCTAACTAACGACACACAGTCGACCATTGTCACCCCTGAGGGCTAACATGAAATGCCTCGTCTCCAGTAAAAGAGGTCTCCGAGAACCGGACACACTCACCATACGAAACACAGCAGCATTAAACTGGTATTTTACGCTGTTATTCTGTGAGAGCGTGGTCCTTCCCCGGTCGAGCCAACCTATTCATGCTACAACTATAATATACCTGCAGCACGGCG
Source organism: Parnassius apollo (assembly GCA_907164705.1). Classification (NCBI taxonomy): domain Eukaryota; kingdom Metazoa; phylum Arthropoda; class Insecta; order Lepidoptera; family Papilionidae; genus Parnassius; species Parnassius apollo. The sequence goes on along the minus strand of CAJQZP010001060.1, from coordinate 3,698,977 downwards.
TATAAACCTGAAAAATATCGCGAATATTGATGATATGGTACAGACTAAATCAAAATTACCAGGTCTGTCATATTAGCTGTATGCGCAATTCACCTAATAATTGAACTACATATTTATTTTGACCATATGTATCTTAATCAGAGTGATGTGAGTGAGAGTAATGTGGTGTCAAATTTCAGAAGTCTTCACGCACACTTGCTAAGCGAAAAATCACAAAACGCAAACTGTTCCCAATCGTAGCATTCGTGAGGTCATTGACAGCGTGGATTTTTACACATCTGGTAATCCGTTCGTCAAATTAATATATTGTTCACAAGATGTGCCTGGGACTTTACTCGCTTGAATTTTGATGCTATTCACACTGATTCGGATCACGAAAATGGGTCAATGGCGTCAAAAGCGCGTACGATAGAAAATTTTCAGACTTTCCCAGATTTTTCCTGTTGCATTTCAAAGATATTTTATATACCTTAAATATTTATTATAACCTCAAAATTTATTTCGAAATTCTATCTAAGGATAGTCCACTCAATTACAGAAAGTAAATGAAATGCATTGTGTTTTTAGGGAAATAAAATTAAAAATAAATGTTTCTAATATTTTTAAACCAAACCGGAAACTTTTAATAAACCGCCTTTCCACTCCTTTAATCTGTACCTAAAATAAATAAATAAATCCATCGCCGGACAATTCAGTATTTTGTTATTTTATTTTTTGTAACCTTATAAAATATTTTTCTTGTATAACATTTGTAAACTTAAATATAATAAAATAACTTGACAGCTTATATTATATTATATTGAGCAAACCTCAGTGGTTTGAAATGCTACATATATTTAATGAACTAATTTTTTTTTAATAAATAAATTTAACGAATCTCTAATAAATGTTAAATGTTAAAATATTGTGTCAAATTAATACATATTCACAGGATGCATTCAAAATTGCAAGGGTTTCTTGACACTTTTAAGCAGCGAAACCCTAAATATTGCTGTGATGAAAAGAGTGGTCATATAATAATGTAATGTCCTCCAGACCGAAGTTCGGCCACGGCGGCCTGCCTCCACGGAGACTAGCCAACGGCGCAGGAGAGGATTATAGTGCCCAATATCGCATATACTTGGGCACTATAATCCTAGCAAGCACAGGTGCACCCTCTATTCCATTACTTTCATAGTCTGATGGGACGGTAAACCGACACGACTGGAGAGGGATCAGGCGCAGGACGTGCTTTCCGAGGCACGGGGTTGAGACACCGCCAACTTCCTAACTCCGGGCAGCTACTGAGAATCTTTTAACGGAAAAACTCAATAATTGATTTTGGCCCGACCTGAGATTTGAATCCAGGACCTCATGATCAGCAGTCGCAACTACTACAACTACTAGACCAACGAGGCAGTTACATAGCACTGCAATCATAGAAGGTTTTCACTATACCAGTGAAATTATCTTACCGTTGCGGTTACATCCTATTAAAGTTCACGGCTGGACATAGGCCTGATACGGGGTAAAGTTGCATAGTTGCCGCTTCCCGCGCTTGGCAGACGGAGTGGTAATCGCGGTTTTCTTCATTTTTTGTTAAAGAGACGCTGCGGTCCATCTCATTAGATGGGCCGCAGCGTCAAAATACAACATTTCTATTACCTAAACTCTTGGTAGGTAAAATAACAAATGTGTATGCATGCTACGTCGTTTCGAAAGTAGAATACCGATATCTCGTTCAGCAAAATGTGTATAATAAGCTGCGTGCACTAGATAAAGTTAAAAAAAAATACCCAAAAGTGCAGAGAAAACGTATTAACGACGACAAAGTTATGTGCATGAGAAAAGTCGTCACGAGTTCAATCAAACAGAATAAAAATAATCCCAGCGATTTCCCACTGTCACCCCGTACGACACCCACGCGACCGCGGGACGGTATGGGTTGATGGTAATTCTTACACCGCCACTGCGTGGCTAATTCTCTTGCGCTGATGATGAAGTCTCTTACGTAGCCAACACAGCCGCTACGAAGAATAAAGGTGCTATAAAATAATTATACAAAATAGGACAAATTTATTTATCCTCTTAGTTACAATCAACCAATTCGATTGTTTCCTGTTAAAATCTAGCAGACCTCAGACGCTAACAAGAATATCTTTGTCTTTGGTTGAGTGTACCCCTTCAAAGCTTATCCGTTTCAAGCGACAGATCACATGAACAGTAACTAACTAACTAAGCTAGGATGCAGTATCAAAGACTTAACGACAATCTAAACACAACCAGATTCAAAAAGCAGTAATTTGGTATTCTGCACAAATTTTAACTACGTCTTTTCGAACTTAGGTTATCCTAGGTTCGAAAAGACATAGTTGTATATGCTAACTACAAGAATTCGCAGTGAAATAGTTTCTAAAAGGAGAAGGAAACGTCTTCATACATTCTTGGGCCCAGATTAAACAAGAGGACTATTTGAAAACGTATATATTCAAATATAATTGCTACCAATATACAAATATTGGCAATAAATACCACATACTAGAGTTTAATGTGTCAGCTGATTCAGACATCGACATGAATGAAATGAAGAAAAAGTTCAAGGAAATTACTGTGTGAGTCAGTGGCACAAGTTACGCTAGATGTTTCGTAACGCATTGCTCGAACGTAAACAGATGATATCATCGATGTCCTTAGTTGTTACTTTCAGTTTTTCATTTATCCCTAGTACGTATGAAGTAAATGGTTCAAGAGAAGTGTTTATCTTCTTCACCATCATCATCATCATCATCCCGTTAAGACTACTGCTGTGCATAGACCTCAAAACAAAGTGTGTATAATTTACTTCATAACATTTGTAAAGCATTGGGGGACAAACGAGTACACAGTCCACCTGATGGTAAGTGGATGCTGTGGCCCATATACATCCACATTTATTTTCAATTAAGAATCAAAATGCAAATGCGCTTGTCACCTCTGAGGACTAAAATTGAATGCCTTGATTCCAGTGAAATGGGTCTCCGGTTCTCTACACTCACCATACGAAACACAGCAGCAATTTTACGCTGGTATTCTTTGAGAGCGTGGTCCTGTCCCGGTCGAGCCGACCCATTCGTGCTACAACTATAGTATAGTTGCGTGGCTTTTTACATTTTTAATATCAATAAACGGAAATTGTATTAATAACACTAAACAGAGATGATAGAATATGAAACCAAGTAGCTTTTACGTGTTTGCCTGTGGGTTCACTTCAAGCTTTAAACTAGCTGGATTCCGCCGTTCGTTATTTAAAAAATCCTTTACTGTCACTGCTATGCGTTTGTGCAACTCTTTACGTCTCCAAATCCGTAGTGCTAAATCTCTTCATTCTTTAAAGAAGTCTTGTAACATATTACTTAGAACGCTATATCTATATTTAAGTGTATTTAATATTTTTATACCCCCTTCTAATTTAACCATTGTTGACATCAGTCCTCTACGCGAAGGTTGTTAGGAAGAGAACAATTTCAGAGTTATAAGACCGCCTGTTGTAGATATACTTTAAATAATAGATATACTAAAAATAATAAATAAATAACTGAATAAAATATATACTTGATAAAAGAATAGTAAGATACTTAAAAATATATATGTATACGAAATATATAATACATGAAAATATATATATATATATATTTCGTATACAATACATCTTTATTTAATGTTAGGATAGCTGATAAAAGGTAATTTTTTAGTAGTAAGTAGTAAGTAAAAAGACACCACGACATTGGTAAATCTCACTCGTGCGAGCATAAACCAGTTACTAGTAAGCGATAAAAAAGAAAATCCCAACAATTTTCTAGTAACTCGTAGTACTTAGCGTTAGCGTTTTTAGACCTATAATGAAGTAATAAAAATCTATACTAATAAATATTACTGAAGTGTCTGTTTGTAATGTCAAAATAAAAGCTTTATACTAAATGCATATTTTTATTTTATTTTATTAATAAGGCACACAAACAGATTGAAGACAATACAAAACACATTTACGGTAACAAAAATATTATAACTAGTCTATAATCCAATAAAGTGTGCACGGCAAAACAAAATATGACAACAAGTATGACAGAAAAATAAATTAACAATACATAGTACTAGTGACAGTTAAAAAAAAAGAACTTATTTTATGATATTCGTGAAATTTACATATTTAACGTAGCAATTGCAGATCTTCTAAATTGTGAAATATTTTTAAAATGTCCAGATCAGGGTTACGATGTCTCAGCTCGTCAAAATTTCGACACATTCTAATGACCCGGTCATTATTAAAGAAAATTTAATACAGTACATATAACAATAGAACAATTTTTTAAACTTTTGTCCGTCTGTCCGTCTGTCTGTATGTTCCGGCTAATCAACGAAATGACTGGACTGATTTTGGCGAAACTTTCACTGGTAGATAGCTGATGTTATAAGGAATAACTTAGTCTACTTTTATCTTATAAAAATAATTAGGGTTCCATGCAAAAAAATTAAAACCCATGAAATCCAATCGTGATTAAATTTATATAATCGATGTCTATTATTTATTTGTATATATATAAAATTTGCACACCGTGTGCAGTTTGGTCCAACTTGAGAGTTAAGATGATTTTTTTGCCCATGAGTGACCAGTTTATTTTTTTGTAAATTTTTTTATATATATATATATATATATATATATATATATATATATATATATATATATATCCTATACCTTTAAACGAACAATTCTTGTATATATAAATCAATCGGGCAATAAATCGACCTAGCTAGGATTTATTTTAGAAAATGTCCTTTTGTCCGTGTTTTCAGGCAATAAAAAACTGGCTACAATATAAGAAGGTAAATTTTGACAGGTTACCAATGTAATAGCTCAGATGGATGCTGTTCAGGCGTGATATCAGAGTTCCGTGGTTCGCGTACCGTCTTGGGTTCGACTTTTTTTCCCTTTTTTTTTTCAAGTTCCCCTCTTTTGTGAGAAAATCTATTGTTTCGAGCCCTTTTTTTTTTAGTATTTTTTAAAAATACGAAAATTTTAATTAAACTAAGTGCACTCATGATTTTTTATTCAAATAACCAGTTCAGTTTTTTCTATTATGTCCATAAGATCAAAAACTATTATTCATGTAATTTGTATATAAATGTAACTTAAAAAAACCGAGCAAAACTCGGTCATCCGGGTACTATATATATAAAATAAACTAATCAAATTTGCACACCATGTGCAGTTTGGTCCAACTTGAGAGATAGGATAGTTTTTTTGCCCATGAGTGACCCACATTTATTTTTTTGCAAATTTATTTCATATATATAAAATCACTGCAGACGTCATATTTTATGAAATAATACCACATTTAACACTACTACTTAAGGATGACATTTTTCTACTAACTATTATATTTATTATTATTAACTACTCATATTTTTGGCATAGTGCGAAAAGATCATAGGTAAAGATAAGAGAAAGCTATGAATTAACAGATAAATAGAGCTTTTGGCGGCCTTGTGGGCTTAATAGTAAAACATTTGGTTTTAACAGAATGACCTGACTTGTCATTCTTCAGTCTTTTATTCAATTTCACAAATTAGAAATAACTAAGCCTGACGTAAGTCGAGAATTATAATTGTTCATCGCGAAATACATGTGCTAAATAGCTGCGAGAGTTCATCAGTCGACTGCGAGAGGAAAATTAATAACATATTTCATTGGACTCATATATCAATCTGTTTATCTTCATTTTAAATATACTCCTGGTCATTGACACTTCAAACAATTAATAGGCCCATAAGCAATTGGATGAATAACACGCAATAAAACGCCTCTGGATGTTGAAGTAGAAATATATGTGATTATGTTTAAAAATTAGAAATATATGAGTATTATGTTTAGGGATAGAGTTCATATAGGTAGGTACTATCATTATCATCATTTTCATTACTAAGCACACTGATCGCCTTAATTACCACTCTTGGTAAGTGAATTGGCGATTGCAGCACGTGTCACCGGTCTAGGTCACTTCACGTCTAACGAAAATTATATGGTTATAACGCATTACGATACTCAGGAGTAGAAATGTAGTGACGGATTCTCTTACCCTTTTTTTTTAAACTTGGGGAAATGCCTACGCATACCCGACTCGCGGGGCAAGGACGGGTTAGTCGGACTCACACCGACTACAACCGCAGCCCCACCAGCGCTGCCATGGAGCGGCCAGCGCTGGTGGAGCTGCGGATATGTTGGGGGCTGCGGTCCCTTCTCTGGAGAGGACTACTCCTCCCCCTTCTCTTTCTCAGGCAAGGCACATCAACACATGGCGCGCCCTCCTCCGCGGCCTCCATTTTCACGTGTTCGACAGACGTCCCCGTGTCCGATGCGTGAAGGCCTTGGGGCTTTCCCGACTCCAGCGGCGGATCTTGCATTACGTGTCACCGGTCTAGGTTATTTCACGTCTTACGGAAATTACATGGTTATAACGTCATCTATATCTGGGACAAATAGTCCGACTAGGTAAGTCCAACTTCGACCGAGAGGTCAATCGACGGATTCAACTCGGCTGGGCAGCGTTCGGGAAATTACGACACATCTTCTCGTCAGGTATACCTCAATCTCTGAAAACTAAAGTGTATAACCAGTGCGTGTTGCCAGTGATGACTTACGATCTGAGACGTGTTCCTTCACTGCTGGCCGTATGAGGACGCTCAAGGTTGCTCAGCGAGCTATGGAGAGGGCTATGCTCGGAGTTTCTCTGCGTGATAGACTCATAAATGAGGATATCCGCAGTAAAACCAGAGTGACCGACATAGCCCAACGGATTAGTAAGCTGAAGTGGCAATGGGCCGGCCATATAGCTCGAAGAACCGATAACCGATGAGGAAAAAAGGTTCTCGAGTGGCAGCCTCGTACCGGTAGGCGTAGTGTAGGGCGACCCCCCACTAGATGGAGTAACGACCTGGTAAGACATGCAGGAAGTCGATGGATGCAGGTGGCTCAGGACCGTACTTTGTGGCATTACTTGGGGGAGGCCTATGTTCAGCAGTGGACTTGTGAAGGGCCGTAATGATAATGATGATGGTGAACGTCATCTATTGGATGTCATGAGATATTTTTGACACTATCCATAGTCGCCTCTTGCGATTCTCAGGAGTAGAAATGGCGTCACGAATTCACTTACTCTGCACCATATGCCTAAGGGTAGGTACCAACTCTTACTTATTACAGCTGCTAAGCAGAAATGAACTCATTGTTGTGTTTATGTTTAAAAGGAAGAGAGACAGTGTAATACAACAAGCTATAGGGCATTTCGTATTCCATGGATGAGACAAGGCGGACTAAGAAACGGAAATATTAAGAAAATACATTTTTTTTTGCGCCCGAAGCAAATATGGGCAACCCTCCGGAAAGCGGGGGAGGGAGGCGGTGAATGCTCATAGCATACCACGCAGCCGGCTGCGTGGTTATGTGGAGACTTTTATCCACTAAACACCGCCTTTTAGGAATTGGCTTAACGATCTGACTAGAGATCTCTAAGCCGTATACGAACGCGACCCTCCTTGGCAGAAAGGAGGGCGCAAGAAAATACATTCCAAATATTTTCCTCCATTTGAGTTTAAATGGTCGATTTTTAGACGAACACCCCATTAGTGTCTATTTCTAAACGTTAAGATATCTATCTTATTTAACATCTAAAAATAACTTACAAATAGACGTTATGTAAAACGCAACACTACTTTAAATCGGTAATGAAGCCGGACCTTGAAAGTGTACCTTCTAACATAACTCGCTAGTGCGAAGTACATCGCTTTCCACTTTCCATCGATAGTTAAATTCCCTAACTTTCTACGAGCACCGAACTTCGGACGGAGGCGTACGCACTTGCTCGCTAACATTTGTTATTGAGCACTGTTCAATACATATTATATTTGGAGTTTAAATTACTTTTTTTTACAATGCTTTGTTTATTACTCCATTATTATTATCACCTAAGTCGTCTCAAGACTTTAGATGCAAAACATCAACTGCGCAAAGAGAGACCGAGGCCCTTCTAACAAACATATACCTACTACGACTCAGCTGGACAACTCTACTGTCACTTAAGCCGATATTACACGGTTCAATTTCGGTTCAATATTGCATCCAATTTAATTAATTCAATGGTATTGATACGTTTAAATACATTTCAATGCGATTGTGCAATCTCATTGAAAGCTAAGATTTGCCGAACCCTTTCAATGGAATTGTGGCAATATTGATCACGGTGACTCCTCCGCGCGCCGCACGACAGCGAAGCGTACGCACGCGCACCTATTTCGCCTACGCATATGGATGTTTAAAATGCGTTTTAAGTGGCGTGACAGTCAGACAAGTGTAATCTTTTCAAGAAGTTCATTCAATTGACTTTCCCTCATACGCAAATGGTTCAAATATGAATTTGGATGTTCTTCTGCCAGTTCTACTAATAAGGTGCTTGAGGTTCCTTTAATAATCCTTCCCGAAATCCATGGGCGCACCCAACAACGCCGACATTTTCTATTATTTTTTTATTTAACTCATTTATTTAATAGTCGCAGATTAAGAAATTCCGCAATGCGAGTTGGCGCGACATAGCATTTCGTTTCGAAAATTGAATGTCATTTAAATGATATACGTGTATATTGGTTAGGTTGTTCAATGTGCAATTCAATGTGCTTTTCAATGGAATTGTTTCAATTTGGTTGAACTGTGTAATATAGGCTTAATGTCAATGAGCTTTAAAGAACAGGGCTCATGATAGGAAAATATCCTAACTTCTAGGGTCGTGCGTGTCGTAAGAGCCGTGGTAGCTCAGATGGTTAACGCTCGCTGTAAATATATCAGAACGCGAGTAACTCGGGTTCGATCCCCGCCGGCACCAATTAAATTGTTTATTGCAAATTTAAGTGCTGATTTACCACGTGCTCGGCGGTGAAGGAAAACATCGTGAGGAAACCTGCACGTCTGAGGAATAAGAAAAAAAATATTTCGAAGACATGTGAAGTTCGCCAACACGCATTGGGGCAGCGCGGCGGACACTTCCTTGCCCTAAAACCCTCTCAGAAATGAGGGGAGGCCTGTGCCCAGCAGTGGGACGTATATAAGCTGTAAATTTACTTTACTTTACTTTTCTAGGGTCGCCTTGAAACGGCGGCGGTTCGTTTTTAAATGACTTCGAAATGGAGGAGGTACTTAATTCGAATGTATTTTTTTTGTGTGTTACCTTAGAACATTTTTTAGGTAAACCGATTTTAATAATTCCTTTTTTATTAGAAAGCTGATGCTTTTCGTGTGGTTCCATATAAATTTTACCAAGATATGACCAGTAGTTTTTGAGTTATCCTTGATAATGCATATTTAATTGACTTCAACTACATTGATAATGTTTTCATTTTATTTATATTGAATTCGGTTGTACAAAATGTTTACTATTTAATGTGGAGTAGTAGGAGTTGTAGTAGTATCTAGTTTTATAAAACACTGCGCATGCTAGTACGAGGTTACTCAAAAACATTTCTTCCCCATCGGTTGATGGTTCTTTAAGCTGTATGACCAGCTCATTGCCAAGTCAGTCACAAATCTACTAGCCTATGTCAGTTACCCTTGTTTATAGCGAAAAGGTACATCTTAAGATGAAATGGACGAAATAAAAATTTCTGAAGAAGTTAATCACTAATGTCATTGACTTCCTCAATAAATTCATCATTATCATTATTGGTTACCGAATTCATAAATATTATAATTTCTATAGATATAATTACGTACGGTTAACAAAAAAATGTAGATTGTTATATCTTCTGTTCCCATCATTAACACTTATGAAAAGACGGTTGACCTGGAAATACCTCTATTTTCTGGATGTTAGCGCTGTTAGTCTATACGACTCTTACAGCTTCATCTGACTCAGGGCTCGCAGCCTCCAAGGCCGCGAGCAAGTGAAAAAGGGAAAGGCAATGAGGTGAGGATGATGATGAGTGGTTTATGATTTGGTATTGTTACCAATCATCATTTATACGTGGTAGAGCCATGCTGCAGTTATATTAGTAGTATAGTTGTAGCACGAATGGGTCGGCTCGACCGGGGAAGGACCACGCTCTCACAGAATACCAGCGTGAAATAGTAGCTTAATGCTGCTGTATTTCGTATGGTGAGTGTAGAGAACCGGAGACCCTTTTTACTGGAAACGAGGCATTCCATCTTAGTCCTCACGGGTGACAACGCATCTGCATTTTGATTCGTAATCGAGGATAGATGTAGATGTCTGTGGGCCACAGCAACCAATTACCATCAGGTGGACTGTGTGCTCGTTTGTCACCCTATCCTATAAAAAAAAAATGTCGCCTTTTTAGGCGTTTCTTGAGCTATCTAACCGCAGTACGAGGGGGGAGTGCGGGCCCCCGTCTCTGACTGCTCAGCTCGTGTCGGTCGATGGTCTGGGCGGTGAGAACCGCCCAGGAACGCGGGTGTACGGTGTGTACGCGGTGTGAGCTTCGTTATCCTAGTAGTGTTTGTTCCATTTAGTGTGGGTGTAGTGCCATTGTGTGATGTGCCTGCGACGTTTGGGTCGACTGGTACGGCGGTTGAGGTGGTTCTATTAATACATTACGCGGTCTACGGAGATAGGTCGCGACGTTTGTTATCGGAACGTAGTTAACTGCGTTTGTCACTAGCGGGTTAGGGTGGGTTTCTACTCTGTCAAAGTAGCGTTGGGACATCTTAAAGTATTCGGAGATAGATGGTAAATCACAATCATTGTGCAAATCAGAGTTCTGTTGGTACCACCGTGCACCGGTGGCTTTTCGGATGATCTGGAAATACCCGTGGTGCTGAATCAGATTCTTTGTAAAAGTGTCTTTATTCTATACGATAAAAGTTCCGGCTATCACGTAAAAAATATATAGCACTATAAAATTTTGTTCACAAATTTAATTAATTGGATGTTTCCTTAATTGTGCACCTTGGTTTTAGTGTATTTATTTAATTATACTGTTATTATTTCAAAATATTACCTTTACTAGGAATATAGAATAGTTATGTTATTAAGTACTCGCTCTATGTGGGAATCAAACCAGCAGCCCGCAGCGCCGCAAGCAAACGCATCGCCACTGCGCTGCCGAGTCTTCAATTTTATTCATATTTTTATAACTTTAACACAGGATTATTTTCGACCTATGTAACTGGCTATTTATATTGATCTATTCAGTTTAATGCAATTTAGATATTCAATATATTTATTATAATATATACATAAATAATACATTATGTAAATAAACATCGCTTTCAATACATATACTCAGATTTCAAATTCATTAGAAAACGTAAATTTTTATAAAGCGCCCTTTTGGTAGAAAATGTATTGAAGAGTTTTGCTGTACAGTTTTATTTTTTATACTTACGAAAAATTTCATATTATTTTTTCAAAACATCTTGTAAGCTCAAAATTTAAACAAGCTGTCTTCAGCACAATCTAGATACGGAAACAGCCGACATCTTGAAGTCGTTGAACTCACCCCAGCTACACATTAGGTCGCAAGGATTTGGCATTCTAGTTTCCGATAAAACTAAAGAAATAAACGAGACGTGCACAACAGCAATAAAATCGTTTGCCGAATCGAGTAATTTCTACGCTAACGAGACGCATAATCGATGATTTCAACGCGAGTCAACGATTTCTATACGTAGTTTTCTTTCAGACGTCGCGTCGTACGAATTTAAAACAAGCCGAATGCCGAACGCCGTCGTTAGAAATTCGGGCCAATAATGATAGCACTGTAATCGCACTGCGATGAGTCAACGCCCGGTGAAATGATTCGTGAGGTTCGTTCACCTTTCACCCAATTTGCCTAAAAGCGCGGTCGCAAACTGTTGCTATAGCGAGAGCGGTGCGACTTGAGACATTTTACATTCGCAGACTGCACATTCGTTCTTTTCGCGCTTTTGATGCGCACGCTTTATGTTTATGTCTACTTTCTAAAGCAAATTAATTTGGAATATTGCTATGTTTTTGAAATTGTCATGTATCACGCTTTCTATTAATATGACTGCGGAGTTCACAGAATCGAGTATAATTGAGTGTGCGAGGGAATATGTCCTTCTCCAATTCCCTGCTCCAAAACTTTCTGAAAAATGAGAGGAGGCCTATGTCTAGCTTTGGGTTAAATCGAAACTTTACTTAAAGGTTATAAAAAAAATGATTAAACTGCTATCTATCGGGTGGCATTGTTCACATTTACGAAATATTCTTCACATTTTCCTTAGTTGTATAATTTTATGCGAGATCTTTTTTTCGTGAGCGAAAAACTTTTTTTGTTTATTTATTAAATGAAAACAAACAAAATCTCTCACTTCCTCTTAAACTTTCATAAGAATTTGTTCTGACATCCGTATTTTTAAAATATGTGTCACGAGCGCCGCGGTGAAAGGAAACACCGAAGACCTGCAAAGCTGCATTTTTGAAGATAAATTCAGACGCCACAGTGACGAGGGGATCATGTTACTATCAAAATTTATGACAAAATATTATGCTGATCATAAACAACGACGATCGCGTTAGAATACCAGACTATAACGACGCAAATTCTAGATACAAATACCATTAAAATTTTTGAAAAATAAATTTTGAACTTTCGCCTCAAGATTATCCCCGCTTGCCTGTTATCTTCCTCCAAAGTTTCTAATCTGATCATACAGTATATGTTTTGACATCGAATATCTAAAAACGAAAGAAAAATATGTTTGAAACGATTGTGTGCTGTCAAAGTGTGCGGGTTGTCAACCGGCATTGTTCGGAGGATCGGAAGATTTAAGTCGGCCAGAAGAATATAATCACGATCATTAATAATCCCACCATTTAGTGGCAACCTTGCACGAACATATAGCTGCCTTTCGTGCAACGACCTATAGCTGCTGCTTGGCTCTACCACACAATCATATCAACAAATTAAAACTGTTACCTGTGCTTATGTAAAGCGGGAATGAAATTATTAAACGTCGTGTTAATGGTATAATTTGCAAAAACATTATCCCATCATCGCACGCTACAAATTAAAACTACCTAATATGCTCATTCCAATTTGCATTTGTATATATGTAATGAAGCGATTTACTTATTATATTTTTGTTAAACGAAAGAGAAAATCTTAGTGTAAGAGATTCCACTACGCCATATGATCCCGTTGGCGTTGCAAGAGAAGAAATGAAAACAAAGATGAGCAGCGACATCTTTCGGATAACAACCACTCAAAATAATGAAAAAATTGCAGCTGCCAATCCGCAGTTGTAGCAAATATCCCCCTCTGAGATAATTTATAGAGGACGCCCAAATATAGCAGTGTTTGATAGGCAATGATCAAAGAATGAATGGAAAATTCCCACCAATTTAGACAATGACAATAAAACTTCAATCACTAAAACAGTAAGATATATTTTTATAGGATAAATGTGACAAACGAGCACACAGTCCACCTGTTGGTAAGTGGCTACTGTGGCCTATAGACATCTACATCTATTCTAGATTACGAATCAAAATACAGATGCGTTCTCACCTGTGAGGACTAAGAATGCCTCGTTTCCAAAAAAAGGGTCTCCGGTTCTCTACACTCACGATACGAAACAAAGCAGCATTAAGCTGCTATTTTACGCTGGTATTCCGTGAGAGCGTGGTCCTTCCCCGCGCGAGCCGATCCATTTGTGTTACAACCATAGCTATACTACTAACATCATGTATCATGGCTCTACCACGTAAAAATATGCGTTGCACATTCATAATATACTTCGTGGAATTGAAATAAAATCTCGTATTTAGTAAGTTTGGTATAACCGAAGAAATAATGATGATAATGAGAAATAATATCAAATGGAAAACGAAGACAGATTGTAACACCCAGCCGTGACGTACAAACGAGGTATGTCAAGTTTGCAGGGTTTATGTCCATATCTTCGGTGGCAACGCTGAATAGAGGTGGTCCCACAGTTATTATTTCACACATTCTTCGCTAAGTTCAATTATTATTACTAGCTTCTATCGTTTTCAGTAACGTGAGCATTGATTAAATCTAACTTAACCCACTTTAGACTTATACCATTAGTTTCGTCTAAAAAAATTTACAATTTATTATTCGAACATATATTTTCACCTCTCTTTCTCTCTTTCTCTCTTTTACCTTTCCACATATATTTGGCATTCTCTTATTTATAAAAACAAAGGGAGACTAGATGAAACTAATTAAGAAATGCGATTTATTACAGAGATGTAAAATCAATTCATTTAAGAAGCAGTTTTCCTCAGTATACACGGAAATGGGTTACTTACCACTTCAAGACCACGATATAGGGACCTAATTTGTAACATTTCCGTTGACAGCACGTGGGCGCTTGGATATCCTGACTCAACGAGATCTCTCCCGATCGTTTATAACATGCCTTATCAAGTCGATCTCATTTCGTCCGGTGTTTAATGCCGCATAATTTCTAACTGTCCGCCCAAAATAAATGCCAATATCATGTGAAGGTAGGTCGGTAAACGGTATCGCCATTGAACTCGTGTAACTGGCACAACGACCGCGGATTTTTGGCGTTTAGACTCGTGGAAAAAAATGACTCGGTGCGTCGGTGGCGGGAGAAAGGTCGCGCGTTTTGTAGTGAGAGGCGATTTTAAGATAGTGCCGGGCGTGGTAGTAGAAAGCGTGTTAAAGTCGTCTATATTACTTATTTAAAAATATCAGTTATGGCTTACATTTTGAGTTTAATATATGTAAGTTATACAAAATTCACATATTTTTCTGAAGGTGAACAAACTTTAGAAAGCGACTGTCAAATGATTACTATGCGCGTGGTGACAGTTTCAAGGTTTCAATTTAACAGACCATCTTCTTTCGTGGGTTTCATAGGAGTTTCACTACGAGGATTTGAGGAATATTCTTTATGAAACGGTGAAAGTACACTTTTATATGGGCCTCGCCCATTAATAGGTGGATTGTCTTTATCGTCACGTCCAGGATATGGATTGGCAACCGCAATTACAGATGTCTCAAAATTTCGACACTTCTTTTTCTTCTCTTCTTTAATTATTTAATGTAATAATTTAATTATTTAATAATTGGTGTATTCGATTTTTTTAGGAGAGAGGAAAACGATCATGCGGTTTACCTGATGGTAAATGTCAACCTTCGCTCATAAACAACTGTAAATTACAGGTGTGTTGCCGGCCTTTTATAAAGGAGTAAGCTCGTTTCTTGAAGGTGGTAGGCGATTAAACGAAGAAGTTACGCGAAGAACTGTCTCCAACACTACCATTATACGGCTATCTCGTGTATGCCGTCGTGTATAAATGTTAAATACTAAAACCAGTAAAGACGAAAAGCACCATAGGTGCGAGACGTTTGAACTATGGCAAGTCCTTCTTATACTGGGAAAGACCCAAATCCGAGAGAATTTTTTTTAAAATAATAAGAAACGTAGGGAACTGTCTTGCTAACTCTCCGGTCTATACTCCGGTACTAGTTTCTATACTCCGGTCCTGAGTGGCGCAATTAGCGACCAATGCTGTGACACCAACTTCTACACCAGAATAGATAGAATCATTTTTATTACAATATAGATTACACAAATACCAGTAAGAAACCCAGTGGGACGTTTTTTTTTTCAGAGGACGAAATAGCTCTTACACGATTAAAATACTGTGTATATAATAAAGTATTGTCCTAAGCGATCTAAAGAAAAGACATTATTGTGTCACAGCGCAAAAACATCAAAGTTTAGTTGTACATTACACATGACCCACGTCATCAATCACTAAGTGCGTCTATGGTACAGAGTCGATCGGGTAATTTACCACATTTATGGTTCCCTGGTATCGTGTGATGCCAGCTAAAGAGATTCACTACCCCGTTTCATCTCGTGGGTTTGATATGCGGCACTGTTTTTTTTTATACAATAAATAGTGCTTAGAGCATACATTACAGAGAGACAGACTCTACCTAAACTCAGTCAGGTAGAGTCTGTCTCTCTCGCACAGTCACTGTCATTGGCCGTTTCATTTCATTCACTCTACCTAAACTCAGTCTCTCTTTCTCTACGCCGATCACGCTTTCTGCTCACACAGTGCTCCCTCCATGTAATGTATGCTCTAAGAATAAGTGTGACAAGAGAGCACTTAGTCCACCTGTGTGGCCCATAGACATCTACATATATCCTCGACTAAGAATCAAAATGCAAATGCATTATCACCCCTGAGGACCAAGATGGAATGACTCGTTGCCATTATAAAAGGGTCTCTGGTTCTGTACGCTCACCATACGAAATACAGCAGCATTAAGCTGCTATATTATTGGTCTTCTGTGAGAGTCCTACCCCGGTCGAGCCAACCCATTCGTGCTACAGTCATAAGTTGCAGCGTGGCTCTACCACTTATAAACTGTGGGAAAAGTATAAAAAATCTAATGGCCTCTAATAGATGATTGTATACCATTATATTTACTCCAGAATAGTCAGAAGCGCGACGAGAGCAGCGTCGGAGTATGTGTATGTAATGAGTATGTCTGGTAGGCTGATCGTCAATCCACTTTCGAATCGTGGCAATAAGGCAAATTCTCCCTGTAACGAGAAAGGTCTATGTCTAGTAGCCAGCAGTGGACGTCCATGAAAAAGAAGAAAATAATTCCCTAGAATACTATAGGCGAATTTTATACCACGATGACAGTTTAACAAGTTCTGAAGTAAAAATTTTTTTTGGATGTGAGTAGAGGATAACTTTAAGGTTTTTATCGACGAAAGAAAATCTATAGCTCGTTTACCTTGTATTCGTATAAAAAAGAAAGCAATTGACTATGCTTGCACTATTTAGTAAGTTATATTAGACATAATTCTTAAAGATGATACATAATACATAAACATTCACGCCTGTCGTCCAGAGGGTAGGCAAAGAGACTGCAAACGACCATTTGGCACGATCCTGACACACCTCTCCGCCTTCTTTACACCCATAATGCCTACGCATACATAATATTACACAAATTTATTTCTATTTTATTTTTATGTAGTAATACTAGATATTTTAGCAAGTAATTAACTAATAACTAGTTCTAATCGAAAGAAATATATGTAATAAATGGAATTTGACGCCTAATTATACTCGTTATTTAGTTATCATCTAGAAATGATATAGCTAAATGATGTTGACAGCGAACTAGTTAAGAAATTATGTTATCAAGTTCACGTACTGTTCATGTCCAATAATGCCTCGTGATTGCAAGAGATTTCGATCATACACGTCCATAAATTTCATAGAGCGCCATTTATAGGTTAGATCGCTACCGGCATCACACAAAATGATAGACAGGACAAAGACGTTAAATTATTTATAGGAAATGGACCAGACACTGACTTGACACATTTGTTTTATCACCATGCATCGATAGCAAATCAAATAAAACTAAGACTAACTAAACTTATAGAATATGTATACCACGTTTATAATTTTAATACATTTTACATATATATTGACATAGAAGTAAGAAATAGAGAAAAATATATCGTTCCAACTTAAAGACCCATTGATAGCGGAAGCATTCTATCTATTCTATGATAAAAACTTAACACAATATATTTTTGTCATCAGCCAATAGCAAACCGAGCCAGTCTCTACAGGCAGCACCTGTTTATAAGCCTGACTCTCGATCGGCTCGGCTATCTATTCTGTCGTAGGGCCACTAACTCGCCCTATTATGTCCGTAATGCCGACCTACATCGAGACTTAGAGCTCCCAACAATCCAGCAGTTCCTTAAATCACTCTCTGAGAGATTTTTCAAAGCCTCAGAGTCCCACCCAAATCATCTCATTCGTGAGACAGCTGCCTATGCAGCCCCTATCCACACTCGCTATAGTGTGCGCAGACCGAGAAAATCTCTCTCCGATCCCCCCCCAACAAGCTTTCGGCTGACCTGAAGGTCTAGGCTAAGTAAGTTCAGTAAGCTCTGGCCGAGCCTTCATAACACATCCCTTAATCTGCCTTAGTAAGGCACTCTTCTAAGCGGCTTTTCACCGCTTGCGCCCTTCTTTCTGCCAAGGAGGGTCGCGTTCGTATACGGGTTAGAGATCTCTAGTCAGATCGTTAAGCCAATTCCTAAAAGGCGGTGTTTAGTGGCTAAAAGTCTCCACATAACCACGCAGCCGGCTGCGTGGTATGCTATGAGCATTATAGAGGTATGTGTACGAGTCATCACACGACGCCTCCGCAAGCAGTGATCTTTGAACGAGCACGACATGCCCGAATCAAATCATCGAGACCACTCCCAAAATATATAAATAATTTTATTATATAAATTTTTACTTTTACGGCCACCTTTTTAGTCTACGTCACTGTCATCGACTCGCTGTACTGTGCTTGTCGAGACTGCCTTTGTCTTTCTAAAGAATCACTAGCGTTCCGCCCAACTTCATACGGGTGATATCTGGGTCTCGACTACAGCGCTACCTACCGGGTCCACCTGGTGTTAGGGATCATCCAGGTGACTCTATAAGTAAGTGTACCCAATAAAAATTTTATCGAAATTTGTCAAGCCATTTTAGGAAAATAAAAAAGGAACACACGCACACAAAATATTTATATATAAAGATATAAAAAATATACATCCGCTAATGTTACGTATTGAGTATTATCCTACATAGCTTAAAGTTTAATACGAACGTTAAGTTACTCCTTATAAAATTAAGATACACAGTTACAAATAAATATTTTTAAAACTAAAGATGTCGCGAATAGTTGTCATAGCGAAAGTCGAAGCGAATAGTCGAATACAGATAATCGCCATTCCCTATGGCAAATAGTCGAATAATTCGCCATTATTGTTCGACATAAAAAGGAATATAAAAAATAATTTATTTGCCATCAAATAATAATTATCACGCTTGTAATAGTTTTCAACTTACCAATCACTTATTTATTATAATCTAAAAAAATCTAAGGTTATGACAAAAAAAAAACAATGAATTTAAAGAAATCAGTCATCAATCATATTATACTGATTTTACATGTTTAAATGCTGGCAACTCTGTTCTTGTACCTATTTTATGGGGCATATCTCGTCTTGTATAACTCAGCGTTTAATACTGTAGGTGATTTCCAGCCTAAACGATTTCACTTGTGTTTAGATTGGGCAGCATGCATTTGTTTTTCACTTCCTTTAGAGCGTTGCTTCATACATACACTCCATCTGGTGATAAATAATACAATAAGAAACAGTCTCCCCAATAACAGAAATTTTGACTAGTGCCCGACGCATTGTGATACATTTCAGTTACTCGGGATATACAAAACTTGAAATTATTAAATCTGAGCTCGTACTGCCTAAACTTAAACTGATTCAAGATATTTTTTCACCAGAAAACTTAATCCAATAGTATTTCCCTATAATTTTAATGGAATTTTAATTAAGAGTATCACAGTTGTTCGGGATTTAGGCGTAGTCTTTGATGTCGGTATGACCAGGAGATCATATTAATAGTATATGTAGTACAATCATTTCGTAATCATAATCATGCGTACATGTCTTCCATTTACGGAATTACTAAGTTTTAAAATAGTTTATTTCTCGTATGTAAGATCCACTCTTGAGTATGCATGGCAGGTTTGGTCACCATTTTTTAAAATTTACATTAATAATATTGAAAGAATTCAACGTAAATTTATCTCACACCTGAACTATAAACTTAAACATAAAAGCTCATCATATTTAGATGACTGCCGACACTATAACCTTCTTACGCTTGAAGAAAGACGTAAACTGTTAGATATGGGATTTCTATACGATATCTTACGCGATGTTATTGACTGCCCGGATTTACTGAATACTGTCTCGTTTAATGTGCAAAGAAAACGTACAAAAATCATCAAGAAAACTTTGTTTAGTATATACCTCGTCATTCCACACTTTATGCTAAAAATAGTATCTCAACACGTTTGCTATCAAGTTATAACAAAACATTTAATACCATCGATCCCTTTATAGGCAGTAAAAGTGATTTTAGAAACAAGGTACCTACATGCATATTAAATACAGCTTCTGTTGTTTAATTTACCTTTATTTGTAAACGTAGAATGCCGGTAAGCTACATTAAGAAGAAACACTTACTTTAGGTAGCTATGTCAAGTGAGTTATTTATATATTTTAAAGTATTTATGTACATCGTGTGTACGTATAACTTGTATGTATATATGTAATGATATATAGAATATATTTTGCCATTATATAAATAAATGAATTATAAAATTAACTCGAAACGTAAATCACATATCAATTTGTCAGAAAGACCTAATATCTTAGTGTTAGTAAACCTAAAATTACTTAATTTTACTCAATTTTATTACTGTTATTTTATTAAGTTGTTTTAATTTGTTTAATTTCTAATCTTAATAATAGCTTACCTTTATATTTAATATGTGGATAACTGTTATTGGCATATTTGAAGTAAATTTGAAATTGTAGTTATTTAGTGATATACGCTGTTTTTATCCTTATTAAAATAAAATAAAATATTCAAATTCGCTGGAACTCAACATCTTATCTTAGAATATTTTTCTTATATTACATAATATGTATAAGAAAAATTAAAGTTTGATTATATTTAAGTCTTCATTAAAAGATTATTTTAAGCAACTGTTTGCCGAATTCCGAATAATATTATTACTATTATTCGGTATTCAATAAATAACAAAAAAAGTAATGCCGAATACCGAATAATAGCGAATATTCGTAACATCTCTAGTTTAAACATTATTATACAAATATTGTTTAAACATTATCATTCGTAACTTAATTCACTTAAACCTAATTTATAAATAGAAAGACAAGTATGATAAATTGATTAATAATTAATATTATGATAACATGTTGGAGCTAACGATGTTTGTAAATAAAACATTATTTTAACATTTAAATTAAGCAAGCATTCTTAATATAACATCATCTACGTTCACTAAATTTGTAAGTTGTTAGGTTATTGGAATTCATTTATTTATTTTATTTGTTTAAACTTTTATGCACGAAAAAATAGTAAAAATGGCTGACTTAATGCATTCTCTTCCAGTCAACAATTAGGCTAAGCAGAGATAGACATATGGGAGGTTAGTGTAAAAAACGTAAATTGATATCAATAATATTAAACTATTAAAACGTAGATTGGATGGACAGTCGACCTAATAAAGTAAACCTGAATGACGAAGATATTAAATAAATATTCTGTGACATATTAAGTCCGCCAGCACGGCCAGCGGACTCTTTCTTGCCGTAAAACCCTACCAGAAATAAGAGAAGACCTATCGGTATGACGTATAGAGACTAGTGCTGCGTTAGGCAGAAAAAGCGCTAGGAAGCGCTTGTAAGCAAAATGGCGAAACTATACAGTTTTCAGCCAGGACACGTTTGCTAACTTCAGTAGCGCTGACACAATCCGCCATTTTGCTTATTTATTTTGTTTGTTTTGAAGTAGAGTTTATACTTTGTTTTGTGCAATTAGTTTCAAGTAATATAATCACATGAATAAACATATTATACATGTTATTAAAAATTCATGATTGGTAAGTTTTTAATTTGAATACTTTACAAACATATATTTAAATTAGATTAGGTTCCCCGGTTAAAGCTTACTTAGTGTCCTAGAGCAAAATAGCTATTTACCATTTGATACCGCTTACCGCTTACGATCGCCATTTTGCTTACAAGCGCTTCGTAGCGCTTTTTTCTGCCAAACACAGTCAATAACTTCTTTATTTAGTAATTGGAACGGTATAGTCTTCGTATCAATCAGCAAGTTTGTCTATAGAGTTACACCACAGTTGCCAATTTAGGTTCGTTTCACTCCCGAATAAAAAGAAAACCCCCTAATTTCTGCTAGGGGTACCTACAAATAAATCATGTCGCCGTGTAGTAGCGGTGCATGGATCCATTCAACAACATCCACCACTAGTTCACATCCCATATCATATCGTGGGAGTCGTAAAAGGCGATAGAGGAGAATGAACCAGGAGCTGAGCAGCGGCATCTTTCTGACAACCACTGAAATTAATTAAAACCAACTTGCCAACCCTGCTAACTATGTCAAAGTCCGCTAAGCGTGGCGACTATGACAAAAATATAGGGTAGGAAAGGCCTATGTTCAGCTGTTTCTTATATTGGGTCCTTGCATATGAAATTAGCGTTTTGTCGTACTGACCAATTTGATCTGAAATATCTCCTCTTTGGTTTAGAATTCCAAATTCAAATTTATAAATTCATTTAGCTGGTACATTTAAGTTTTGAAAACAGTCATTTTTTTCTTTGGCGTCGCTTATTACCGCGAAATGGAAAACATGAAATATTGGTATATTTACGAGAACGAGTTCTATCGCGGCACCAGTGCTGCAGAAACAGCTCGAAGGATTAATGATGAGTACGGCGCTTGTGTCACAAAAGAAAGAAGGTACGTTTTTGGTTTCAACGTTTTCGTTCTGGAAACTTCGACCTTCAGAACCAATCCCGTGGACGGCCGGAGACCAAAGTTGAAAATGAAGAATTAAAGGCTATTGTGTAAGCGGATCCATCACAAAGCACTTCGGGATAAGTGATCAACTGTATAAATCCACTTGAAGCAAATCGGTAAAGTAAAAAAACTTGAACTATGGGTACCTCATGAATTGAGTGAATCGAACTTGCAAACACGCGTCAACTGCTGTGTTACTTTGCTCAACCGACACAAAAATGAAGGGATTTTAAATCTAAACATTACTTGTGATGAAAAGTGTAAACTGTACGATAATCGGAAGAGCTCGTCGCAATGGCTGAACCCTGGAGACTTGTGAGTGTTAGGTGGACTAGCGCTGGTGTCGTTCACTACAGCTTTGTAAAATCTGGCCAAACGATTACGGCAGATATCTATTGTCAGCAACTGCAAACCATGAAGGAAGAACTAGCTGCTAAACAAACGAGATCGGTCAATCGCTCTAGGCCACTGCTGCTTCACGACAACGCAAGACCACACACTGCACAACAAACAACCACTAAGTTAGATGACCTACAATTGGAATGTCTGCGACATCCACCGCACTCCCCGGACCTTGCTCCAACAGATTACCATTTTTTCCGGAATTTGGACAACTTCTTACAAGGAAAAAAAATTCAACTCCGATGCGGCAGTCCTAACCGCCTTCAAAGAGTTTATTGATTCTCGCCCCCATGTTTTTTTTTAGTAAAGGGATCAATGAACTACCTATGAGATGGCAAAAGTACATAGATATTTTACAAAAAAAATTGACTTTATATTCCTCCCGTACAAAACGCCAATTTCATATGTAAGGACCTATTATATGTATACGTGTGGCATTTGTTACAAGAACCTCTAAGCTCAATCTATTTAAATGAACTATCACAAAGTGGATCATCACCAGTGATGACAAAACGGTTATTTATTTTATAATACTACGTTTCAGTATAGTTATTCAACGCTAATTCTTAACACTTTCTTGCAAGAAATAGGATTGTATACGTCTCTTATTATTTTTTTTTATATCTTATGTTTTCAATAACTTAATTTTGGTGTATAATATGGATTCTGAAATGATTGCTAAAACAGTACGTTAAATGTATTTCTTATCATTTAATGTTCCATTAATTAATTCGTAAATAACTAAAACCGTTATCAATAAACTCGTAAATAAAACCAGCTGATAAGGTATTTCCTATTAGCGCACCCGATCAAAACGAAACGGATCTACATCCTGATAAGTGTTCGTTGACATGAACTATTAACGGATATACGTCGCTTATTACGATATCAATTAATTCTTTGACAAATTAGTAGTAGTCAGGGACGTGGGGCGTTTTAATTTGTTCCATTAACAGGTATAGGGTTTAGGAATTAGAGATGACATTTAGATAGTTATAGAAAATTTTTTACGTGGTAGAGCCATGCTGCAGTTACATTAGTAGTAAAGTTGTAGCACAAATAGGTCGGCTCGACCGTGAAGGGACCACGCTCTCACAGAAAACCAGCGTCAAATGGTAGCTTGATGCTACTGTGTTTCGTATGGTGAGTGTAGAGAACCGGAGACCTCTTTACTGGAAACGAGGCATTCCACCTAGGTCCTCACGGATGACAACGCATCTGCATTTTGATTCGTAATCGAGGATAGATGTAGATGTCTATGGGCCACAGCAACCACTTACCATCAGGTGGACTGTATGCTCGATTGTCATCCTATCTTATAAAAAAATAGTATCTATTATTTATTTTGCCATTATATGAACGATGACGATGATTACGATAATGGTTTTTTATTTGGTAATAGGCTCGACCGTACTTTTGTACTTTTGCCAGCATCAAGCAACATGAAATTTTTTAATAAACTGTTTCAAACTTTCTTCACAATGTATCACATTGCGAAGATTATGGGAGATTTTGACCGCACTTGAGCCAGCAGATAGTCGACGACGATAGTATGTCAAGGCGTCAAAGAATTGTGTCAACAAAGTTATTGTGTCAACTTGAATATCACATCGTCATCGGAGCACATGTTCGATCGTTCCACTACTAGTTCACATGAGAGTTCATCGCACCACTTTAACGTCACAAGGCCCACTTCAAACAATTAATCAAACGATAAAACAGGTGCAACATTACACCGGCGCGCCGGTCAAGTTCCCGCCAAAACTCTATTGTGCTAATGATTTTTGCAGGACATCTTTAATTTTTTATAAAGATAATCTTGGCAGAACCAGAGTTGCCAATATAGCCAAATACATACGTAAGCTGAAGTAGCAATGGCACGGCAATATAGACCAAATTTAAAGCGACCGCGCTTATCGTTCAGCTACCAAAGCTTTCACATAATATTTTGGTATAATATCTATTTTATATTTTTGCGATTTTATTAAATTTTACATGAATAGAATAAAAAAAACAAAGAAGCTGTTTGTACAGCTTCTTTGTTTTTTTTTACAAGGTTCATAGGACGTTAAAGTCACTCTCTTTCTTTGCACTGAAATAGTGCAAAGAAAGTGAGTGTATTATTAAAAGCAAAATCATAGTGTTACATAAATTATTTATTAGGCGTAAAATTATAGGTATAAAAAAAAGGATGGAGATGCCGGGGATCGAACCCGGGGCCTTTCACATGCAAAGCGAACGCTCTACCACTGAGCTACATCCCCTTATAAGTATAAGTTGATAAAAAGAATAGCTACATAACGTCTTTCATAGGTAATCGTATTAATTTTGTTACATACTATACAATACAATACAATTTCCATACAATTTAAAATATTGTTCAGCCAAATAAAATAAATAAAAAAATATATAAGATAATGAAATTGAGAAAACAACCTACATATTATATCATACTAGACACAATACTATTATTTCTAATTTTTGAGAGAGTTCCATCACGCTATCCCAATGTTTGTGGGACTCGCATTATTTTGAATTTCTCAGATGTGCATTATCCGTGCTGGATTGAAATCACCTCCTAAGCTTACTCAGGCGCAGGCCAAACCTTTCAGATTCTGCACACAATAACAATCGTTTCAAAAAAATATATTTGGAAAATTCAAAAGTGCATACTTCAAACGCTCGTGTAATGTTTCGAATAATCAATTTACTTTTGTTAATTACCAAAACACGTATTTCGTTTTTTTTACTGTTTTATCGAACAAAACTGTAAAATATTAATGAACGGGACGGTTTACAACAGTGAAATTCACAAGGATTCCTAAGGATTAAAATCTAAAGCTAATAAAAAACCAAAGAGATAAGTACAGTTTTTGAAATATATCTTGTTCCGTTTTTGAAATATATATGTTGTGACCAACTGAATCCCAAGTGAAATTATTTTCAATTAACTTTATTATATATAAGAACCGAAATAAATAATTTTATATAACTACGTCAGAAGTATTAATTGAAATCTTCTCTAGCTTTTGGTACGTACTTTTTTATAAGTGCAAAAAAAGTATAAAGCTGTTGGAAGCGATTTAAATTGAGTAGATCGTGGTTTTTCGATTTAGTGACAATAGAGCTCCGTCTTCGCGTTCAATGTGTGCAATTAATACTGTATGGACGATTACGTTTTGACCATCATCATCATCATTACTACTGCCTATCCTAAATCGTATTGGTGGACTTCACATCTCTTTGAAATATATCACCTAACCATTAACCTAATAAATACAAAAAACTTATTACAAACATTAAGGTGATACCTCGAAAATTTGGCGGTTTTTCTATTTAACATATTTTTTTAAGTTTTTTAGATTAATAAACAACATTTTTGTATATGATTTTTGACTATATGACCTTGGATTGGATTGATTTGACGATGACTTTGATTGGACGATATCATGTAACTTTCTCGATAGAAAAAAATTGCAAAATAGGCTCTAATTATTTACATTTCTCGATGACAACACAATATTCTCTCTTTACTTTTTTATGTACTGTTTGATCCGAAATCTCCAAGGTACCTTAAGGAACAATTTCACTATCGACATGATATTCATAACCGCAATTTGCGTACAGCTTGGCTTTAAATACTCCTTACAACGTAACTTCATTTTATAATAAATCATTTACATCACTAGCAACGCGACTTTGGAATTCATTACCACTTAACATTCAGAAAGCGCAATCTTTACAGTCTTTTAAAAAACTACTTAAGGAGTATTATTTGAAGTTCCCGTCATAATAATAAATTATATGTATTTTCTCTTCTCATATATACTTGATTTTTTTTTGTTAAATTTTCTGTGCAGTATATGTTTGAATATATTAAATTTAAATTATTGTACATATATATATGTACATATGTATGTATATATCTATGTATATATATATATATATATATATATACATTTATTATCATTAAAATTGTATATATTATTTATATTTTTATAAATATTCTTAAATTTTTATATTTTATAAAATATAAATTATAATCCTTTTTGTTTTTAAAGATAAGTTTCTTATTGTAATATTAAATGAGTATATATATATATATATATATATATATATATATATTTATTATCATTAAATATTGTATATATTATTAATATATTTTTCTAAATATTATTCTTAATAATTTTTTTTCATGTTTATTTCATATTGCACGTTGCACCTATCCGTCACAAAATATAAAATTATAATGTCCTTTTGTGTTCGGTTTGTCAGGCAGAAATCGCTTAAAGCGATATGACCGCCGTTTGTAGTCATAAGTTTTCCGTTATTGTAATAACTTTGTTCAAATGCAATAAAGAGTTATCTATCTATCTATTCTTACGAATAATTTCATGGGGTTTTAAGGCATAGTAAATAATTATATCTAAGTTCTCATAAACCAGTTTTTTAATCCAAAACGAAGTTTTGTTAAAATAAATAAAAATGTTGTTTGGAGCTTACTTAGTTTTTTTTTCCGAGCGCTTGCTCGGTATGGCTATCTCATAATTTGCGTACTATGAAGTCATTGCATCACTTTCATTTTGACACTCCCGCAGTCGTCCGTTAGCTTCACCGACAAAGGAATAAGCCACGCCCCCAAAACTTCGATTAATTTTCAAGGTATCCTCTTAAAGTAATATTTACTACGTACTAAAACAGACACCGCGAACAAAATCTGTGCGCCTCTGCAGGCCGCCAGGAAGGAGACACAGAGTAAAGAAAAGGCACAGAGTATCAGAGTTATTGCATGTAGAGAGAGTGAATGGGAATAAAAACTTTAAGAATGGGAAATTTTAAAAGGGTTTTAATGGGGAGATCTACAAGCTGCATCTGGGAGTTTAATAAAGGTAAATCTAGCACTAAGTTATGAAGGGAAGTTTGGACTGTGAAGGATGATACAAAGGAGATAAAAAATACGAGTATAACAGTGAAAATAGTTCCTCTTTCAAACATTGTTAGCGATAAAAATAGAACACAAACTACTAAGAAGAACCTTTTTTTTTTATTTTTTTTAACATGGGGAAATGCCTACGCATACCCGCCTCGCGGGGGCAAGGACGGGTTATGTCGGACTCGCACCGACTAAAACCCCATGGTGTTCCACCTTCGTCGCATATTGGCAGGGCCACAGGAACGCTTTCGCACACATCCGCGGCC
The DNA here is from genome assembly GCA_907164705.1 of Parnassius apollo. Lineage (NCBI taxonomy): Eukaryota > Metazoa > Arthropoda > Insecta > Lepidoptera > Papilionidae > Parnassius > Parnassius apollo. The sequence goes on along the minus strand of CAJQZP010001060.1, from coordinate 3,670,853 downwards.
CCACCAGCGACTGCCGCCCCATGGCAGCACCTCATCGGGAGAGGAATATTCCTCCCCGTTCTCCCTTCCAAGTAAGGCGCACCAGAACACATGGCACGCCCTCCTCCACGGCCTCCAACCACATCTGCGCAACAGACGCCGCGAAAAACGAGCACCCAAAAGTACCAGCCTTCCCGACCCCAGCGGCGGATCCGGTCTATGGCTCCGCCGCCAACCAAGATTCGGCTGCGGAGGATAGGGAGAGCGGCGCCTCGCAATACCGACAATCCTCTCCCCCCGCAGCCCCATCACCACCGCATCAACGGCGCGGCCCCGTTTGAGTCGCGGAGGATAGGGCGAGTGGCGCATCGCCATACCAACACTCCTCTTCCTCCGCGACTCCACCTCGGCTGCAGCGGTAGGTGGGGAGGACACACCTCTCACCGCAGTCCACCAACACACATCCGAAGTGGGCTTCCCAAGCCCACTCGGAGTGGCCACCTCGGGCCGGCCCTCCACCTCGGACCAGCCATGTGGATTCCTCTTTGTTTCGCCGTGGGTGACCAAGCCACGGCTTCTAAGCCCCCCCGCCACGACAAGGCGGGAACCCGTTCGGGGGGGACTAAGAAGAACCTACGTAGTGAGTTTAGTTCCACAGGCATCCACTCTTATGTTCCAGCATTTTATGGCACAGACTAAGTAAGTTTGAGCCCACGGGTTTTCTTCTAGCGCGTAGTACATATTTTTATATGTACCTACTAGAGCCACTCTGCAGCTATATTACGGTTGTAGCACGAGTAGACTACTATTGTAAAATAGCAGCTTGATGCTTGGTGTTTCGTATACTGAGTGTAGAGAACCGGATACCATTTTTTATGGATACGAGCCATTCCAAGTTAGTCCCTAGGGGTGACAACGCATCTGCATTTTGATTCTCAATCGAGGATAAATGTAAATGACTGTGAGCTACAGCATACACTTACCATCGGGTGGACTGTGTGCTCGTTGTCACCCTAATTCTATAAAAAAATGAAATGTTCTTTTTTTTTCAAAAATATATACAGCCTTCAAACGTTGGATGGCATGTACCTAAGTAACGTCGAGTAAGATCTAATGCAAAATTACCATGCATTGCCGCGGCCCGAGCACGTGTCACATGGACAGTTACGTAACCTCAATACGGTCTTCTTGGATTACACATTCAAGCACACCACCTAACGATGACCTTTCATATATTACTCATCGTCCAATACAGTAAAAGATATTGGATTCATGTTGCCGCACGATACTAGCAAACGCCTGGGGAATCGTCTATTACATTTAAATTTAAATAAATCTTAAAACTCCGGGCAGTTCGCATTTCAGTGTGTTCATATATCAAAACCAAATTATTTTACATAAAACGACCATACCGATATACAGTAAAGTACTCCTCATTTCTGAGAGGGTTTTAGGGCAAGGAAGTGTCCGCCACGCTGTCCCAATGCGTGTTTGCGAACTTCACTAGTTTTCGTAATATTTTTTCTTCCTTATGCCTCAGACATGCAGGTTTCCTCATGATGTTTTCCTTCACCGACGAGCACGTGGTAAAATCAGCACTTAAAATTGCAATTAATAATTTCATTGGTGCCGACGGGGATCGAACCCGAGTTACTCACATTCTGTTATACATATTTACAGCGAGCGTTAACCATCTGACCTAGCACGGCTCCTCGATATACGGTAGTGATTCCTGAAAAGGAACATGTAACTTTAAAAACATATATAATACTTAAACACGTTTTTTTAACTTTTTTATATTTTATCATGTGATTGTCCTTAAGGTCAATATTCCCTGACAGTGAAGAAATGAACCAGACCATTGGAAGAATTTAATCTTGTAATTATATCACAGACGGACATTGATATATCTTTTGTGTATATAAACACCGTGAGATCTCGCCACATGATCACTAACGGTAAGTGCGTTGCGATGATATTAGCGAAGCCTTGTAACCCAGTTTAGTGGTACCGTTACCGGGCATCGAACCTCCTACACCCAGAGAGTTGTTGTGGGACATTTATGGTGCATAGCTGTGTGCAAGGTATCAGATTCATTTAGATCGCAATGTAACATTACGCGTCGATTACGTACCAATGATTTCACGGAAAGTTCTTCGAGTCTTTCTTGGGAATGATAATTTCGAAGCATTGTTTTAAGACTTAAAACTTTAAAGATATTTGTTTCTTCTTACAATACAGCTTTTTGACAGTACGCTGCTGAACGTAAACCTTTCCCATATATTGCGTCGTAGTTATTTATGAAGTCGTGAGCATGTAGTGTAGGTGCAGAAAATAGTACGTAGGTTGTAGAGAAAATTATGATCAGTTCCGTACATCATTACAGAAACTAAACAGGAAATGGGCAGTAGCATCTACCTGATAACAACCGAAAATGATAATAAAGACTACGTTTACCAACCCTGTGAAACTTGCCAACTATGGCAAATTTTATTTATTATATGGACAACAAAACAGATGACAATCAAAATGCATTAAAAAAATTATATAACAGTTTTGTATTAGATTGTTATCCCAAATATGTTGACACATAATTTTTATATTTATAATAGGAGAGATCAACTATACGCTTTACAATATTTATGACATACATGACTACATAATACAATTAATTAAATTTAGCAAACAACAAATTCAAAGTTTGGTCATGTAGAAAGAATGATTGAGGAAAGAGTGACAAAGCAAATTTATGTTGCAGTAGTGAACGACAGTGTCGGAAAGGGACGTCCTATAACGAAAGTTTATCGACCAAATTAGCGATATATTGAAAACGGGCCAAATTAAAAGTACCCTTAATAGACGAGCATGTATGCGTAGGTATATGGATGTGGAGGAGGCGGGAGAGGTGTGGATCGAGACGAGGTCAGGATCGTGCAAAATGGAAGTTTGTAGTGTCTGCCTACCCCTCTGGGTGACGGGCGTTAATGTTTATGATCATGAACAAATTTAAAACCTATGCGATATGGGAATGAGTTAAGTTTAAGCTGTTTAACTATTCTTTTAAATATCACGGATGGTCAAAAATATCCCCGCTATGAGGTAATATATGGGGGAGGCCTATATTCAGCCACGTTCTACTGTGTACTTTTGATAGGTTGTAATGATAATGATGATATACTGAAGGCAATAAACCGTTACTGCCTCGTGGTCTAGTGTTCATAAACGCGTTTGCCGATCATGAGGTCCTTTGTTCGAATACCGGTCAATTTTAATCAATTTTTCTGTCTAAAAGTTCCCCAGCTCGGAGTCAGAAAGTTAACTAATTTACACTACGGCTAACCTTCTGACCCTGTCTTTCGGTAAGCAATCAAGGTGTAGGTCCTGCAACTCATCACTTTCTGGTCCTGCCAGATAACCGTCCTATCGGACTGTGAGACTGCACTTGTGCTTCTTGCTACACACTGTCACAATAATTCTGTTCTGTGTAGATAAGGATAGACACCGTTAAGACTGGCCGCCGTGACTGAAATTCGGTCCAGAAGACATTACAAAAAACCAATCTTTCTACTTCCTGATTAATTAAAGTAACAATCGTGTCTATACTACTTATGTAGATGAAAATGCACGTAAAGCTTTTCAAAGTATTTCCCGAAATAAATACATTGCGACTGTCAATATATCCACTGTCCATGTGTTTTTTTTTGTTATATGATTTACCTTCTCTCTTTAATCTCGTTATTTAATTTAAAGTGTGACTGTCTTGACCCACCACAGATAAATTAAATTTATGAAGGTATCAAAAACGTATGAAGGTCGTACAGGATATGACGGCAAATTACGTCCCGTTATTTTAGCCGAAGGCCTTAATCGTTGCATTTATAATGAGCTAAAAATGGCGGACCATAATTCGGTCAATAGGTTAAACGTTTGACGGGAGGGAAAGTAGAATAATAAATGATGTATTCTTATTTTAAATGGTAAGTTATTTTTATTTTATTTGAAATAAAGATCAGAAATATTTTTTTACATGATGAAACAAAAGATCTAATTTAAATATTTGAAACATTTTTACATAAGCACTGCGTTAAATTATAATGATTAATGAAAATTATTTATTTAACTAATTTGTGCGTGTTGCCAGTGATGACCTACGGAACCAAGACGTGGTCCTTCACTGCTGGCCGTATGAGGACGCTCAAAGTCGCTCAGCGAGCTATGGAGAGGGCTATGCTCGGAGTTTCTTTCTCGGAGTTTGATGATGAACTAATTTGTTAGTATTTTTCCTATAACATATGCGTGTGTGTATTGTTGTTTTTCGTTCTGAACGATATGAAGAACGAGTATAATTACCTAGCTGAGGAGCATTCCACACAAATAATATATCGATGACTACTCCATATTGAAATTGTATTCCTTTCGCAATTTCACTTTCGTTTAAAAAAAAGAAAAAAAAACCTTTAACCCCGATGGTATCCGTAACCTTCTTTGTTTAAATTCGGTTGCCGGTGCCCATGGGCTGTAATACCTATTTACTTTTAGGTGGACTGCTAGATTCTTTTCACTACAGTTTTATCTAAAAAAAAAAAAACATTTTGGGTATTTACTGTAAAAGTTCATCAAAGAAATTACATTGAACTATTTTGGCAACTATCAGATTCTGCAGACAATATTTCAATTATTTAAAAGTATAAGCCAAAGGCAAACGTGATCCTCTAGTTATTAGTATGTTAGGAAGTCAAACTATAATATTTTAGAAGTTAAAGGATCACAATAACATTTATTAGGTATTAATATATACTGCTATTAACTATTAATTAAATATTTCTAGTAAAAAGCAGCAGTGCGTGGCGTATAGAGAGCCGGTATTATTACAGACAGTAAGGCATTTTACCTTAGTCTTCAGAGGTGGCAACACAACTGTTGTTGTTCCACGAGCTGCAATAACCACTTATACTTAGGTGGACTGCCAGCTCGTTTATCGCTTTCATATTTTTTTTATGGGATAGGGCGACAAACGAGCGCACAGTCCACCTGATGGTAAGTGGTTGCTGTGGCCCATAGACACCTGCATGTATCGTCGATTACGAATCAAAATGAAGATGCGTTGTCAGCCTTGAGGACTAAGATGGAATGCCTCGTTTCCAGTAAAAAGGGTCTCCGGATCTCTACACTCACCATACGAAACACAGCAGCCTTCAGCTACATGTTACGAAAAATTTACTAAATAATGTGTAAGGGCCTGATAGAACAAGAGCAACAAACAAAATTATAAAATGAAAGACCTAATATGTTATCATAGAGGTAAATATAATGTTCATTCGCTAGGAACATGCCAATGGATTGACAAAGCAGGGAATCGGCGGACTTCAATCGATATATTTATTTTGTAATTGGCGAATTGAGTAATACATCACCTAAGAAAGATCGTATGGCACATTTCGTGAAAATTAAGATTCTAAATCCTAAATATCCTACCATACAGATAGCAGTAGGTCTATTCTAAAATTCTAAGTTATAAACACCCAGCTATTTAACGAAATATAAAAATTATGGTAAAATTTCCCTGTTTAGACTACGAGCTACAAGTGTCTTCAATGTAGAATATGAAAGAAATGTACGCACATACACAAAGGCTCGGTCTAACCCAAGTATGAGGATTAAATAAATGAATAAATATAAAACCTAACCTAGCGTAAGTTTGTAAATAGACTAAAATGTAGTCTTAAAGACACTGAGAGATAGTCACTCAATTAGATCCGAAAGCCCACAACTTATGGTTTTAATCTGTTACTTTATGCTTTCTTTATCATCATCATCAGTCCGTGAAAGTTAGTGGCTGGCCATAAGCTTCCGTTGCAGAAAAGATTTGCTTTAATCACTTGGCGATTGTAGCGCTATCTATCAGAAGCCATAATTTACTTCTAGTATATCTAATAATCAACTCTTACAGTACCCACAGTCTTACACGTCACCACCACACGGTTAGTCCACACGGCTTTGTTTTTTGATGAATATGATATACTTCTTGTATTTCTTAAAAAGGAACTATTACGAGTATGTACGGCGTGATAACATGTGTGAGACGTAATTAACTTAGCGCAAAAGAAATTATCTCCTAGTTAGTGAAAGGTCCGCAAACGCTTCCAGCAAATAGCTCGATAACAGAACGTTTACAACAGCGCAAAAGTACACTGAATGTAAAAAAGCTCATTTTGCTTGACTGTAAAAGCTCATGCTTGAACTTACGTAGTATGAACGGCAACAGACGACATAATTTGTCCAAACGACAATTGTGTGTGTTTGACGCTCAGAGTAATTACATACATATGTATGGTTTGACGTTGGCAGTGTGAACGTAAACAATGTATGTTTTATATTATTTTATGTATTTGTAAGACGTATTATATATAAATTTTAGCTTTTTGTACTCTTTCTCTATATGAAATGTGACCATGCCAAATCTCACATTCTTGCGCGCAATATGCTTAAAAATAACTATAAAGTTTACCCTTTAAAATATGTAGGTGAATGCGTCTCCATGCTGAATATATATAAATATTGGTACTAGAAACTTCACACATCGTTCACGTGGAACCCGTCGTCCAAAATTTTCTACAGCAAATACTAAAATTGAATTTGATGTTTTACGGTCATATTGCCATGCGTTTCGAATATGGATTGACATCGAGACGTCCCACACTTTATTTGCTGATCTCATTTATATATTTTATGCCTGCTTATTGCCGGAAATCGACGTAATTCACCGGTGACGGAGGAAAAAAAACACGTCACCCAATCCCTTCCCGTGGGTGTTGTAAACGTTGACTATAGATCGCGACATAGCTTCTTATCTTATCTTAGGCACTTTTTCTATCGCTAACAATGAAAGAGAAGCGAGTAGAACTGGAAACTAAATAAGAGTTGGCGAGCAGCGAAAAGCGAGTGTGTCGTTCCAATAGTTTTGTCGCTGGGCTATAAGTTATTGAGTCGGTCTAAATTAGCTCCGGCGAAAGCCGTGGTAGCTCTGATGGTTAACGCTCGCTGTAAATATAACAGAACGCGAATAACCCGGGTTCGATCCCCGCCGGCACCAATGAAATTGTTAATTGCAATTTTCAGTGCTGATTTACCACGTGCTCGGCGGTTAAGGAAAACATCGTGGGGAAACATGCATGTCTGAGGAATAAAAATAATATTTCGAAGACATGTTAAGTTCGCCATCACGCAATGGGGCAGCGCGGCGAACACTTCCTTGCCCTAAAACTCTCTCAGAAATGAGGAGATCTGTGACCAGCAGTGGGACGTATATAGGCTGTAACTTTACGTTTTTTACTTTACTAAATTCGTAGTAAATACGAGCACTCACATCCGCACTGTAGATTAAAATAACCCTTGGTTGGTCTTTTAGCGTAAGTTCTGACTGCTAAGTAAGTATTGCTGAGAGAATTTTTCTTTTCTCTTGTCGCTGCGACAAACTAATGGAGAGAGAGTTCTCGCCGACACAGCAGTGTGAACAGCCAGCAGTCAACTATTAATACATATATCTCTTTTATTGACACGGAATCTATATCTATCGGTCGTTTCTTGAGCGAGAAAATAGTTTAAAGCTAATAGCTTCCTCGTCGATAGTGGGACAAGTGCCTTATACGCCAGATATAAAATAATACATTCTAGTAACGGGGAATTTCGTCAATGTTCTGACGTATGCACATCCGCCAAACATGCACATTAGTCAAACGTGGCGATTATGGAAAATTTACTATTAAGAGGGGGGGAGGCCAATTAGAAAACTGCTGAAAAAAGCAGCAGACAAAAACTGGCAATTATAAAAGTTATTTTGCTTTACGCAAGATTTTCTTGACAGTTGGAAAATTTATCTAATTTAATTCTAAAATGGTATTTTTAATTACTGTTTTTCTTTTCAAATTATGCTGAGAATTTTTATTTTGTTTTATCGTCATTGATTGCTTTTTTACTAATAGTTAATAATTCAGTCTATTCTTTTGTGGTCGCAAAAATCTAGCCATGCCTTTGAGGCAAATAGATGTTCTATTTCATAAATATATATCTAATCAACAATTTGTCGTAAAGCCCGTTCTTGTCAGATCTATAGCCATGTCACAAAGCTGTGTCCAGACCGCCGTTATCTCGCCATCCGAGTTCCGAGAGGCCCCATATCAGGATGTGAAGTGTAACTGTTACTAACTCGTTAAATAACCTCCGTATCTGGGTCAACCGTTATTGATAGTACACTTTAATTTATGGTCTAGTCCGCGGTGTGCGGTTGTTTAAAGTGATTCACTAGCAACACCGTATCTAGCACCATTAGCGCGTTAAGTTTTAACTTAAGACTTACCATAGATCATGGCATGCGTACGAAGCGCGAATTTATGAATCAACAAGAGACTGTTCCGACATAAATACTGACTAAATATAGACTTTCACTTTGGGACTTTTTAAATTGTCATTTAAAATATCTATACCCCTTATCACCCCATGTATGTCGTATGGGTTGACAGAGGGAGACCGGATCAGGAAATGGTTAGCAGTATTTTGCTGATAACAGCTGAATAAAATAAAACTGCGATTCCAAACCAGCTTGCCAAGCGTTGCAACTATGGCAAATATCCCGTAAGAGGCAATTTATGGAGGAGGACTATTCTATATCTTCTATATCTATAACTAAAATTATTCAATTTAAACCCTACCAAAAAACTGGTTTACAAATATCGTTTGACTATAAAAATACATAACTAGAAACTGTTAACTCTGGCACTTTGTTAGGAATAGACCTGGACACACATTTGAGTTGGAAACAGCACGTACAAAAAGTTGCAAAAAAAATATCCTCATTTATTTATGTACTGCAACACCTTAAACGTGTGACAGATTTTAAGACTGCCCTTGCGGCTTACTATGCACATGCTCATTCCGTACTCTTCTATGGCATCATCTTGTGGGGAAACTCTTGTGATGTAAACAAATTATTTATATTACAAAAGAAGTGTCTACGAATATTGATGAATTTGGACAAAATGTAGTCATGTAAACCCAACTTCATTAAAAATAAAATTTTAACACTTACATCTATCTACATCGTGTGCTCGAATCTTGTAAATTTGTTAGGAAACACCCAAAACTCTACTAACCTATTAAAAAGACTAAAAGAAATAATAGAAATTTATATAAGCTTAAGATACCCTTCTCCAAATTATAATTAGTTTCTAAGAGCCCTCATGTTATGTCAATAAAGATTTATAACCATTTACCGAATTCCATAAAAATCCTGGAAAATCCTGTGCAATTTAATAAACAATTAAAAATATTTCTTATTAATAAATGTTACTATAATTTAAATGAATTTTTTGACGATAAATAACGATAAAGTAAGAATACTTAGACTATACATTGTGCTTCAAATTAAATTAATTTATATAAAATAATATTGAATGTTGGTGATATGATAATTTGTAATTTATGTTTAAAAATTAGATAATACGAAAATAGTTAGCCCTCTAGTGTTGCTATGCCCTTGCGGGGCGTCACATGTATACCTATCAAAATTGTACCATCTTAAATTTGTAATGTGACATGCAATAAACAATTTGAATTTGAATTTGAATTATGTTCAGCTGTAATGGTAATGGTGAAATATCTTAAGATTTAAACATATTAATTTATTTATTTATATTAGATATCTTACCCGTTCTGTTTTTTTACTCATGTGCCAAAAGTAAATATAAAAAAATACACCGATACCCATCAGCTCGAAGCATACCTGTAAACTGTCGGCATAACTACGCTACGTAGACCCACGCTGCAGCTACATTAGCAGTATAGTTGTAGCACGAATGGGTCAGATCGTCCGGGAAGGACCACGCTCTCACAGAATACTAGCGTAAAAAAGCAGCTTAACGCTGCTGTGTTTCGTATGGTGAGTGTAGAGAACCGGAGAACCTTTTTACTGGAAAAGAGGCATTCTATCTTAGTTCTCAAGGGTCACAACGAACCTGCTACGCAATCAAAATGATTCGTAATCGAACTTCGATCAATTATGATCGAAGTAATCGAGAATAAATTTAGATGTCTATGGGCCACAGCAAATACTTAACATCAGGTGGACTGCGTGCTCGTTTGTCACCCCATACTGTAAAAAAAATATAACTAATATAACCTCAATCAAGTCGTTAATAAATTACACGATCACTAACAGACGCACCAACGATTATATTAAATACTAACGATTCGCCCCGTGTTCATTTAGATTAACAATAATCAAAGACCATATATTTAAAAAACGTATTTTCAAAAAACTATTCAGTTTTCGAATAAAATGTAACCCAGGTCCCGGTATTGCTCTCTATCTGTTCGTTTAGTTTCATCGCAATTGGTTGAGCCGTTCCAAAAATTAAAAAACAAACAAACAAAGTTTTTAAATGGTTGTTAATGTTTTAATGACATGCAAAAAACCCCTGAGCTCAATACGAGTAGAAGTCAGTTATTTCATTATTATATGGAGAACATAAATCAAGTAGGCGCCAATTAAAAAATAGTTGACGACTTCGGATTTGGATTTTGGACACAAAATTCTAATTTTGTTTGTTTGAAATTATATTCATTTTATGGTTGTATATTTCATGGCTACAAAAGTTCTCATAGGTATAAAATTCACAAGATAATACCGAGTTTAGATTATTTCATGTTAATCATGATCAATGTTTTCGTAAGTAGTAAGTTTCATATAAAATATATATTTATATATATTTATATTTCGAAGGGATAGCGGTATCAGTCCACCAGATGGTAAATGAATGTTTCGACTCATCTACCCTCGATTAAGAGTAAAAATGCAATCTCTTTGCCAAACGTAAGACCCAGAGGACTAAGTATGCCTCGATACCAGTAAAAAGATCTCCGACTTTCGTCACTCATCAGAGAAATACAGTAGCAACGTGTTTCTAATTTATGCTGATATTGTCAACGAATATGTTTCCATCCTGAACGAGACAAATGGGTCGGCAATTGGGGCAAAAGAATGGTAAATCCTGATGTCGAAATGGCGAATTTTCACAAAAGGGCTATTTACAGAATTGTGTCGTAAAGAAAAATTGAAATTGCTTAAATAATAGTTTTTTATTCGATCATTTATTCTCCTATCATATAATAAGTGAGACGTTAATTACATATTATATGAGGTCTTTACCTATGAAATTGCTGTTTTTATGAAATAAGTTAACGTAATTTTTTTTCTATATTTTTTATTTTTATTCATCGAAGAAATCACCCATGCAATCGATGCATCTTTGACAACGCAGTGGCAGTTTATTGATGCCCTTCTTGAAGAAATCAGCTGGATGGGAGGCAACAAATTCTTCAAAGGAATTTCGTACTGCATCTCGGGCATTGAATTTTTTCCCGCCAAAAAGTTATCCGAATTCCAGAAAAAGTAGAAGTCTGTAGGCGCAAGGTCTGGTGAGTACGGCAACTGACAGAGAGCTTAGAAACCACGGCTCTTGTAACTAAAAGACGGTCTATTGTGCAAAACTGATCGAAGACGTACGAACTTCTCCATCATTGTGTTCAGTTCTTCACAGTATACATCTGCAGTACTCGTAATGCGCATTTTATTTGGTAAGAAGCTGTGATGAATCACACCGGCGCTAGACCACCAAACAGTGACCATTCTAGGCGTAAGTTTTCGTTTAGGGCATTGTTGGTGAAGAACCAGGATCCAACCAACTTGCTGAACACTTGCGATTGTCAAACAGAATCCACTTTTCGTCGCAGGTAACAATGCGGTTCAAAATTCCTTCGTTTGTGTGCCTGTTGTGCAGTGCAAGGCATATCTCGACGCGTACTTCACGGTGGCGATCATTGAGTTCCCGGGGCACCCATTTGTCAAGCTTCTTCACCTTGCCAATTTGACGTAAATGGACCAATATTATTTTGATGATAACGTTGATAGCTGCTGCTTATGCAGCCGTAGATTGAGTATCATCAGCTTCCACAATCGCTTTTAATTCGTCATTGTCGAACGAAGTTTTCGGATGACTATGAGGTTAATTTTTCAGATCGAAGTTACCAGAACGGAAGCGGGCAAAGCAATAACAAGCGGTGCGTACGTTTATAGTGTTCGCTCCGTAAACGTCGTTGATATTGCGTGCCGCTTGTGTCACGTTGCTGCCACGGCGGTACTCATATTCCATAATTACACTCGATTTTTTAACGTATCCATGATGACGAAAAAGATTTAAATGCGATGAAAACATTATGCTTATTAATAAACAAATGACTTATTTTGAAAAAGGAATTCCATGTTTTTAAAATTAATTAATTTATTTGATTTTTAATTTCCGACGTTTCGGGTGCTTTAAGCACCAATGGTCGCGGGGGACTCAGGTGACTGACGTCCCGATGTCAGTGTTAACCCGCGGTCCCTTCAGCTCTTTAATTTTTTATTTATGGTCCGATCTACGCAGATATTTTTTTAATTTTATTAATTACGGGGTCTCAAACAGGTGGTAGTACCCAGCCTCCTTCTCTATTGAAATTAGGATGTTTTTTTAATTTCAGTAGCCTAACGTCATCCTTAGTAGGAATAGATGTTCTTTCGCGAAAATTTGCGGTCTATTAAATCTGATGTAATTGTGAGGGTCATCTAGGGTATGATCACAAACTGCAGACTTCCCGGAACGTTAATGCTTCACGTCAGCTATATATTTTTTACGCGAGTTCTAATTGATATTTTTGTTTGCCCTATATATGAGTGTAGCCGTGGAAGGAAAAGGGGAGATCTCCCGCCAGGCAAGGTGTTCTGCCTGGGGAGCGGCCGACACTCCGAGTGATATTTCGGAGAAATTCTATGTATACTGTCTATGATTCGGAATGTTAATAGCGCGATTTAGGCTTCGGTGTGTTTCTGTGTGCTAGTGGCGCGACGACAGCGCCGCTACATCACCCCCCTGCTCAGACCGGAGGTCGATAGTGCAGCCTCGTTGCCGATGAATGTGTAAGTGCCAGGAGATTGCCTTGTAGTCTGCGGTGAGTCGAGAAGAAGGCAAGTAATCTGCGAGAGTGCCGTGAAGCAGAGGCGAGCAGTAAGGCTCAGAGCCGTGCCGAACACTGTATAGCGCAGAGAGTAGCTTGAAGGAACAGGAAGCATTATTATTCCAGTGCTGCGATGAACCTTGTGAAGCTAGATGGCTTGCAGGATATGAAGACTGCAGACGATATCTGTTCGGGAGCGAATGGGTGGGGTATTCTATGACGTTGATGAAGCTTGAAGTTTGCGAAGGTTGTTTGGTTGCGTGTTCAGATCACGTCGGATGGTCACCACTGTAGCCGTGGAAGGAAAAGGGGAGATCTCCCGCCAGGAAAGGTGTTCTGCCTGGGGAGCGGCCGACACTCCGAGTGATATTTCGGAGAAATTCTATGTATACTGTCTATGATTCGGAATGTTAATAGCGCGATTTAGGCTTCGGTGTGTTTCTGTGTGCTAGTGGCGCGACGACAGCGCCGCTACATGAGAAACCATTCACAATCAAGCTTGTACACTCCTGCATTTTGTAGAGGAATATGACACTTGACGGTCGGTAAGAACTGACTAATCTTCTTCGGCAGCTTGTAGAATGTTCTAATAGAAGCTCGCTTCAAGATATAGCCAATCTTGTCCGTGACACCTCTGACATATGGTAATACAGTAGGCACACACTTCATTTTCACTCCGAGACTCGTGGCTTGCTCTCGTGCAGACCCTATTTAACGTGTCAAAGCTCACCACAAGACCTGATCGATATTAAATACAACCGTGGATCTTCGATGTATGTTTCCACCAAAACGTTCTGTTATGGTTCGTTCAGTTTTACTGCTGCATTTTAGACAATACAGTGATAGTTTCCGTAGTCATTTGACTAAGCGGTAAACCTTTAAGTATTCCATAATATTATAATAATAACGTTATAAGGCGTCTTGGCGGACTACACATGCCCTGAAATAATTATCAAAGACGTTTTCATTTTAGAGATAATTATACACTTAAAATTGCAATTATGAATTTCATTAGAGCCGCCACGAATAAAACTCCATTAGCTCGGGTGGTATGAAAGTTAATGTGGTAGTTTATCTTCTGTGCTACCACTACTTTCATAATAAAAATGGTAAAATCTTAATTATTGATTAATTATATTAAGTATACGTGTTCGTATTATATTACAATCTTAATTTCATAGAAGTGACCCGCAGCGCCTTCATCTGGATGGAAGCTTCAAGTTTTTTTAATAATTATATTATGTCAATTTCACAAAAAAGAACTCCAAGTTTTGGAATAAAATATAGTCTAGATAATAATAATAATAATAAAACCATTTAATCAACTCAACAAACTACACTTGCAAAAAATAAACAATCAACATGTACATATGTAGAAAACAACAAGTATAATTAATATTAGCGAAAAATAAAAAAAAGAAGAAAAACTATAACATTCAACAAAAAATAAAAACTATGTACAGGAAATGTGAGCGTTTCAATGCTGAGTCGATAGGGTCAGCTGCTCAGCATAAGCTGACACCCCCATTGGGATGACCAGCGCTGGTATTCTGCAGAAACCCGTGTGTGTGTTAACGCGTCGGTCAGTGGTAGATGCGAGAGTGGAATTCTTAATGTAACGAAGGCGTAAATAAAATTCAATATTAATCATTTCCAGCGAATTTCTTAATGTAACAAAGGCATAAATAAAATTGAATAGTATGTGAGAAGTGTATAATTAACAATCAATAATGCGGCAACCGCGATTTTTACATAAAATCGTAAACTCAACATATAATATAACCTAGTTAGTAGTAGATAATTCCATTCCAATGTTCTTAATCTATTCATAAAGTTTTATCACAATCGAATCAGTCATTTCGAAGATTAGCCCGAAGAGTCAGACAAATAGACCGACAAACTTGTGGCATGCAAATGACACCTCCAGCTTAATATCTAAGACACTTAAATTTAATTTAAAATAAAACTTAAATTTTTATTTATATTATATGTAATTTATTTAACCATTCCTCTTGCTAATAGAAAAGAGTGAGCGTGTATAAGTGATCTATTTATTGACCGGACCGATACGACTTAGGTACCTTCAAGAAAAGAGCTTACTCCTTTTTAAAAGGCCGGCAACGCAATTGCAATTTTCCTGGCGTTGCAGTTGCTCACGGGCAGCGGTAGTCACTTACCATCAGATGAGTATGCTCGTTTGCCACCTCCAATGTAAAAAAAAATTTAAATAAATTTACTTGATTTTGTCGCTGTCATTGAATTTAAAACGAATAATAATTCGTGCTAGTAGTGATGACGTTATTTTAAGTTGTTGAATGTTTTTATTCGGAAGTCGAGTTGGATACAACAACATGCATTAACTAACCTACTTGCTAAAATATTTTAATAAATATTATTAACTATTAAAGAAATTTATAAAAGTATTTTCTAATTATCACTAAAAATATTGCACATTAGCATGTCATGGAAAAACAAGTTTGGTTCGCAAGTTTGAATTGTGAGTGAGTATAGCGAGTATAGCGCGGGGGGCAAACCTTTCAAATTATTCAGTGTATCCAGCAATGGAATACGAAAGGCTGTTAAAGAAAAAGGAGTTAAGTGATAATCGATGTAGAAATACGTGACAAATAAGAAAACTCAATAAAACATCTAGAAACAGGTCTTATGGTTATAGATGGGCAAGACGAACGTACGCGACACTTAACATGAAGTCCAAAGGTTCAAGCTAGCATTGATACTGTAACGGTCGACCCAGAAACTACCTCCCGATCTGTTCAATACAACAAGCGACTCTCCACCGGCTAACTGTCCGTGCCATGTATATTTCCTATTTACTTGCACATAGAAACAGAAATGTTTTATTGGAAACAAAATTTAAATAATAATTTTCTTTGATTAGATTTGTTGTGTTGCCAAAACCAAATCGTTCACCAAAATCGCCAGCTCGGAGTCGATGACACAATGTTATGTTCTATCTTTTTTTTTATATCTTTGTTGTAAAACTGTACAGAGTGAAGGTTTTTCTTTCTTAAGTGCGGGTTTCTTCTGGAATATAAAAACACCTATTTGCTGAAACATCTTTTTTTATTTACTAGCCGTGTAGAGCCGCGGTAGCTCTAGTGATAGGCTAATCGCTTGCTGCACGCTGTAAATATACACCGTACGCGAACAACCCGGGTTTAGATATCCAACCCAATGAAGTTTTTAATACTGATTAATCGTGAAAGTAAACATCGTGACGAAATTTGCTTGTCTGAGGAATTAAAAAAAAGACTCGTTATAACTATATTTTTGAGTAATTAAACTAAAATTGATCGAGTCTTGTAAAAATTAAATTCAAGCAGGGAGAGAGGATTCCGGTTTGTTTGGTTGGAGAAAAAATCTCGATTAAGCAACAAAACTCGGATTAAACGAGAGATTTTTATACCGGGAAATCATATCAGAAAGAGAACAAACATAATATCGTATTAGTCAAGCTATAAAAAAGTTTCAATGAGAATTAAAAGAGAACGGCAGCAAACGAGATTCGGTTGCGTATTACCAGGCCGGCATAAAGAATGTGAAGCTTAGATTCTGTTATAGAATAACAACATTTTCAAAAACCGAGATTTATATTAATGGCGACTCCGCATTGTGTCGTGTTTAGACGCGTAACTTCTGAACAATTGAGGTCCTATCCATACAACACAATAATATATGTATTATCATGTATTTGTTTTACAAAAACAATGATACATAGATCACTTATATTTCTTGAAGTTCCCTAAGTTGTATTGGTCCGGAAAAATCGCCGGTTGTAAACGATTCCACAGGGAGTATTGTTGTTATATACATTATATTGATATATATACCATAATATTTTATTGCTACATCGAGAAACGTTTTTTTCCTGTAAAGCCCTTTGAAAAATGTATTTTAGTGTTTGCCAGAACAAAGAACACATTCACGAAACCACTTTACTCCTGTCTGTATCGTTATAGAACCCACCCAAAAAAATTAAATCATCATCATCAACATCATTACAGCTCTTTACAAGTCCATTTGAACATATTATGCCTCTACCAAATAATGCCACGAAGCATTGTCCTGAGCCACCTTCATCTATCGACTTACTGCTTACCAGGCCGGCACTCCATTTGGTATATGTGTAAGTATATATTATATTTCAGGTTGTCCTTTCGTCGTGTTATGGCCGGCTCATAGCAACTTCAGCTTACTGAGCCCATGAGATTTGTCGGTTACTCTGATAAAGCTGTGAATATCATCGTTACAGATTCTTTAACGTTGAGAAACTCTGAGCATAGCTCCTCGCTATGGCTATGGATGGAGCTTCCTTATTCGGCCAGCAGTGAACGAAAGAAAATTAAATTTCATTTTTATGCATATGTATGACTACATAAATGTGGTCATAACCTATTTTTAGTAGCAACTCATCATCCATAGATAACGGAGATGGTAAGTTATTTATAAAGTAAGCTGTTATTATAATTGTTTGTTGTCTTATATACAGAGAAAAAAAATTCTTTGTAAATCCAAACCATTTCAAGACAATTTTAAAAACTGAAAACAGAATATAGTTTTATTTGTAATCGATTTATGTACGCCACTCCATCGATTGAAAAATCACATAAAACAATGAAACAAACAACATGAGATAGATTGATTGCTTGCTCAATTGCAATAGTAACCTGTTCAGCCTGTGAATTTATCTAAAAGCGACTAGGAGAACATCTTCCACTAGAAACTAACATAAGTTCTTAGAATTTGCATTCAAAGATCGTGTCTGTAGCTAGTGGCTCCGTATTCAAGATCGATGGTATTGACAATAAACTTTGCGAGGTCACATCCTCGCGACCGGTATGTGGGTCAACCGTTTGTCAGTACCGCCTGTGAGTGCACGCAGTTCAAGCTATTATGAGCACTGCGTTTATAAAAACTAACATCAAATTTGAATGAAAATGAAATCTAAATTTAAATTACATATTATAACTACTTTATGCCGAGAAAATAAGTTTACACAACAACTCGGAATGAGAGATGACACAAATTGACAGTGTATTTGCGGTTATTTAGTATCTCTCTCAAAACACCAACGTTAGAATGAAAGAATATAGGAGTAAAATATATTTTAATTTATACGATCTTACTTTGAAATCTTAGAAGGAAATTGAAATAATGATATGTCAATTAATGCTTTTGTTATCGTTAGGAAATACGGGGCCTAAACTAAAAAATCTTTGTGATGTATAAAAAGTTCTAAGCATTTACAAATATGTAATTAATTTTGTCAAAAGAGAAAAGTTCTTCTGAGTAACTGTATGCTGTACAACAGACATCCGTATTCATGCTAGATTAGGAATAAAACGTATCCCTCGTAATCATCATCATTACAGCCCTTCACAAGTCCACTTTTAAATATAGTCCTATCTCAAGGAACGCAATAAAGCACGATCCTAAGCCGCCTGCACCCATCGACTTCCTGCATGTCTTACCAAGTCGTTACCCCATCTAATCAATCAATTGGACGATGTTGGTAACTCCGGTTCTACTACAGATATCCACATGTCTAAGTTTATCACGAAGAGAAACCCCCCGGCACAATCCTCTCACTCACTCTTGAACTCACCCCTGGTAAGGTGGAATGCCTCTTTATTAATTAAAATGGTCACGGTATATTGGTAGGACTCCCTTCCTGCCTTGAAAAAATCTGTTTTTCGTGTTTTTCTTCATATAGCCTTTTGAAATAAATATTTTATTATATTAAACTATTTAAATTTAAATATATTATTATATTTTATTATACTACTAGCTTGCCAGGCAGACGTTGTTCTGCCTTTTCGACGACTCTTTGTCATGTCCTAATAAAAATCCTTAAATTCGCAAAAAAAATTGTGGGTCACTTATGGGCAACAAAACTATCCTAACTCTCAAGTTGGACCAAACTGCACACGGTATGCAATTTTGATTATAATCGGTTAAGTAGTTTAAGAGTCCATCGCGGACAAACCACGTGACACGTAATTTATATATATTAAGATATTTAAAAAAATTCACAGAATAGAACATATTCACGAAATCATTTTACTTCTTTATGTATCATACGATCCACTCAAAAAAATCGAATCGACATCATCACCATCATTTTTTTTGTAGATGTTATCATCCTAAATTAATTAATTCTACAATAGATCCATTCAACTAGTCTGATAGTGACTGATGAAATCTGAAAATCTGAGAACTTATTCAATACTAGCTTTGCCAGCGACTTCGTTTGCATAGAATTCTTAGTAACCTTTTTTGTTTTGAAGTTTTATTTCTTGACACTATTGATTATATTTTATAAACTACAGTGGTTTATACTCCGAACTAAAAAAGTAACAGTATAGATATTTTTATACTTTTAAAGAGTAATTTTGTCATTAAACCGATCAAGTGTATGTGGGTGAATTCACCACCGATGATGGCGTAATCGTTCAATAATTATATTTAAATAAAAAGATATAAGTAGAAACTAGTGAATTAAAAAAATAGGGAGGGAATGGACAATTCGTTCGCCGTTTAGTAGGCGTTAGAATGCATTACTCCTTAACTTACTAGGGAGTCATAGGCGTCTGGAGTTTTGGCGGGAACTTGGCCGTACACGGATTGTCGCTCCTGTTTTGTCGCTTGAATAATGGTTTGAAGTGGATTTTGATTCGTAAAAGTCGCTTTGGCGCTTTATGAACTGGAGTGGCTGTCGTCATCAACTGTCCGCAGGGTTGAACTGTCGTCAAAATCTCCCAAGGACTTCAAAATGTGACGTATCAGCATGTTGTGAAGAAAAGGAATATAAAAATGAAGATTCCGAAAGAAATGATAGGCTCAGAAGGGCTAGAACCCAGAGCCGTAAAGCCAGTTAATATAAAATCATAGGCGACTATAGGAAACGCCAGCAAAATCTAGTGGCTTTCGATATATGGCGCTATAACCAAATCGGTCACGTCGGAGCCAGACATAAAATACACAAACTGGCTACGGACAGCGACGTCAAAGGTGCTAGACTTTTTGTATTGCAATCATCAATCTTTCTGCCAGCCGTGGCAATTATAGCAAATCACTTCTACAGTGGAAGAGGTTCATGTCTCGTAGAATTTTACTAGCTGATGATGAAGGAAAAAGATAATTCTTAAAAAGGAAGAATAGATAATTTTTTCGACATTTTTGCCTTATAAAGTAATGCGACAAAAGTCTTCACTCGCTAACCCTCCAAACTTTCGTTATGAGCGTTCCATGCGAGATATACATATTTAGGTCTGTCAAAATCAAAAGAAATTTCATACGCGATATTTTTAAAAGAAAATATTATAATACTTGTGTTCAAAATGTAATTTTTGTCTTCTTTTGAAATTTTCTATAGCCAATAACTTATTTTATATAGGATAGTGACAAATGAGCACACGGTCCACCTGATGATAAGTGGTTGCTGTGGCCCATAGACGTCTACATCTATCCTCGATTACAAATCAAAATGCTGATGCATTGTCACCCGTAATAACTAAGATGGAATGCCTCGTTTCCAGTAAAAAGGGTCTCCGGTTCTCTACACACACCATACGAAACACAGCAGCATTAAGCTACTATTTTACGCTGGTAATTCTGTGAGAGCGTGGTCCAGTCGAGCCGACCCATTCGTGCTACAACTATACTACTAATATAACTGCAGCATGGCTCTACCACGTATAAACTGTTTAGATCATTAAAGTACAATTTCGAAGAAGTAAGTTATATATCAAAAATTTCTTATGGAAAGCAATGTATGTATACGATTGGAGTTCAGTTCAATTTACTTATTTTTTTTTACTTATTTCTAGTCTTCCTCAGTCATTTTTGTCACAAAAATTTAAAATGTACAGACACCTTCAACTTACATTATTGTCATGTGAGTATGTATAGATTTATATTCAACAACTTGACAAGATAGAGAAGACAATACGTTTTTTTATATCACCAAATATTGGCCTCAAATTATTTATCACACTTTATGACGTCATTTAGGATAAGGCTTGATATATCGATAAAACAAATGACTTCCTATATTTTTAGGACCCCTAAATAGCAAAGTAGGTTTTATATGGGAACAATCTCAATTGTGCTGTGTTTCGTACGATGAACGTAGATTTAGAGGTTTATTGGAAACGAGGCATTTCATCTCATTCATTGGCGGTGACAATGCGTCATAATGTTAATTCTTAATCTAGGGTCCACTGATGTCTATGGATCACAGCATCCACTTACCATTACGTGTACTGTATGCTCTTTTTTCACCCTTTCGTCTATGAAAAAACTCTGATTGAAATTTTGTAAATATGTGCCATAACCTATTTATAAAAATTTGTCAAATGTAAATCTCTTATATTTTACTTTAAATATAACTTTGTTTCGATTTTTTTTTCTGAGAACAAAGAATAAGCTAATGTAGGTCATAGTTTGACATCATTTTGCAGTTCTTTGAACTTTTCGCGACTTGTTACACCGTCATTATGAAACGAGGTGAGCCGAAATACAGTTAGAACAAACAGCTTTACTTGTGTAGTCGTATTGTCAGCAAATTGAATATTTTATGTGACTTATTTATCTACCTTAAACAACAATTCAGCTTGAAATATTTGCAACAAAGACGGTTTCGCGTAACATGTTTTGAAATTCATAGCTTCAAATCTTCTTAAAACAAGAAACCTTTATTTTTTTTACAAATAAAAGTCAAGTGTGCAAATTTTGTTGTAAAAACCTTTCCTTGGGAACTATAGGTTACTTTTTATTTGTTTATAAATCCTGAACACAGTTCTTCACCAATAAGCACGTGTTTAATTGTAATAATTAACAATTTCAGTGATTCAAGGGCAATCAAACTATGAAATTTTAAAGCAATTGCTTACTGAACTTTGACGGTGAAAGAAAACATCATAAGGGAACCGGCATGTCTGGGAAATTACATAAAAAGCATGATATGATGTCTACCAACACGCATTAGGAAAGTCTTCTTGCTTATTAACCTGAAATTGATCTTTTATGTACTGAATGAATGTGTCCTTTAGCCTTCTGTTAAACGTATATAGGCTATTTTATTTATTTCATATTCAAAACTTAAATGTAAAACCTAAAATTAATGGTACATAGGGCGGGCATAATGCCATGTGGGATTCTTTACCAGTCAACTCTGAGTGCTAAAGAGAAAGAAATGTTTAATAAATCACTAAATATAATATGAATTTTAATATATTATATATTAATATTTTATTATAATATTAATTATACATTTTTTACTTGGAGGTTTTTTTATAAATTTAAACCACAATTGCAAATGCAGCGTCCAGCCGTGATCGATACCGTAAAGAGAAAACTCCTTAAATTGAGTAAATGGTGCAAATACACATTATTCTTAATATATACTTATGCCGTTTGTCATAGAGACTATTTGAAGAAATATATAACAGTGTTGATAAAAGAGCTGTAGTTTTCTAGGTCTGAGTTTCAGTTAAGGTATCTAGTGAATCCATTTAACGAAATTTACCAAATGCTTAGCGGTGACAAAAACAACCTGCGTGTTTAAACGTGTGAAATCTGCCAATGAGATGCGCAGTTTTGCGGACCCTATCTTAATCTGAGACTCACATAGGAACGAGAAGAGACCTAAACCAAGGAGTGGGATATTACGCAATAAATTTTCTTTTTAATGAACTCCTCCCCCGCAGATTAGCAAGAGTGATGAGTATGACGATTTATGTACGAGTCATCATGTTGTGACTTCTATTATCTTGTCAGTAAGCACCGCTCTATTCATTATTCATCATCATCATTACAGCCTGTCAAAAGTCCTTTGCTGAATACAGAGCTTTGCAAGCGGGTTGGCTATCGCAGTTTTTTATTTTATTTTTGAGTTGTTATCAGGAAGACGTACTGTATTAATAGGTAACCTGAATTGATAGGAAAGGTATGAAACGAATAAACACTTATACTCAGAAATAGCTCCATATATTTCAGAAATGGTCACGGACTTCTCTCAAGTCAGAAACAATATTATGATATCGCGTTTCAAAATAAAGATGTCGCCATCTAGTCAATTTCACATACATATATTTATATTGAAGTGTAACATAGACGGGTTACAAATTCGATATAAACGTAAACAGGTGATATCCATCTCCAGTTTCGTATCCCTCAATCGCCTCCTACGATACCCACGGAATACCACCCTTTAATTGTTACATTTTATTTAATTATTTATTAATACTGTTAGTCTTTCACTTAGTCTACAAAAGTGATTCTAACCTTACTTTATCTAAGATATTATAAGTACACAAGTACATTATTCCAATCCATCCAAATGCTATCGCTTAAATTTATGTTGCTATTACACGCAAAATTGAACACAAGCTCGTAATTTATATATATTTTATGGCAAATTAATAGGCCTTATGGGCGGTATGCTGATGGGTTTAGATTTACGTAAATTTCTCTCAAACAGAAATACGAGACCAGCTTTTTCGACATAAGTTACGTCGTAGCGCAGATATCTACGGCGTAGCACTTTCGGTCAGTGACTCCTCGCGCACTCTAAAAATACTTTTATGCCAATGTTTCTTGTGTGAAGCGATTAAGATAAGATTTAGAAGTAATCGGTAAAAACACAAACATAAAAACTTCTATATTATGTAACATAAAAAAATCGAAAATTCAAATATATATAGCTATTTTGTGAATTTGTATTATTAATAGATAATTCTCTCAGAAGCGAAAAAACTAAATAAGCACGTTTACAGTACGACCAGTGGCATTTCAAAAGGTAAAATTGCTAGTTATCATCTTTATCACCATTACAGCCCATCCCAAGTCCACTGCTGAACACAGCACTCTTCCAAGGAATGTTGTTGCATGCACAGCAAGGTTCTGAATCCTGACTCCATTTATATGGCCGGCCGCTTGTTACTTACTGATCCGCTGGTCCATAGAGGGCATATATACCATAGTCATGCTTGACAAGCGGGTAGGCCGCAGTTTTTATTTTTATTTTGTTTTCTTATCAGGAAGAACATGCTGCCTATCCCCTGTTTCATTTTACGTGGTAGAGCCATGCTGCAGTTATATTAGTAGTATAGTTGTAGCACGAATGGGTCGGCTCGCTCGGGGAAGGACCATGCTCTCACAGAATTCCAGCGTAAAATAGCAGCTTAATGCTGCTGTGTTTCGTATGGTGAGTGTAGAGGATCGGAGATCCTTTTTACTGGAAACGAGGCATTCCATCTTAGTCCTTACGGTTGACAACGCATCTGCATTTTTTATTTGCAGTTGAATATAAATGTAGATGTCTATGGGCCGCAGCAACCACTTATCATCAGGTGGACTGTGTGCTAGTTCATCACCCTATCCTATAAAAAAATTTTGCGAAATCTATTCTTTCTTTCTTTTTTCTCAAATGGATTCTCTTACACACGGCAGAATTGTGTCAAGTGTAAAAAAATTATTTGACATTTTATAACTTATTTTTAAGCACTATGTGTTTACATAACCGTTACAGCACATTAAAGTCCACTACTGAACATAGGCCTCCTCCATAGATTTATTCACAGGGGGGATATTTTCCATAATTGCCACGCTTGATAAGCGAGTTGGCAACCACAATTTTTTTTAGTTGTTATCAGGAAGACGCTCCTGCTCATCTCCAGATTTGTTTCCCTCTGTCGCCTTTTTTTTAACATGGGAAATGCCTACGCATACCCGCCTCGCGGGGGCAAGGACGGGTTATGTCGGACTCGCACCGACTAAAACCCCATGGTGTTCCACCTTCGTCGCATATTGGCAAGGCTACGGGAACGCTTTCGCACACTTCCGCGGCCCTACCAGCGACTGCCGCCCCATGGCAGCACCTCCTCGGGAGAGGAATATTCCTCTCCGTTCTCCTTCCCAAGTAAGGCGCACCAGAACACATGACACGCCTTCCTCCACGGCCTCCAATTGCATCTGCGCAACAGACGCCCCCACGTCCGATGCGCGAAGGCCATGGGGCCAGGAAAAACGAGCACTTAGAAGTACTAGCCTTCCCGACCCCAGCGGCGGATCTGGTCTATGGCTCCGCCGCCAACCAAGATTCGGCTGCGGAGGATAGGGAGAGCGGCGCCTCGCAATACCGACAATCCTCTCCCCCCGCAGCCCCATCACCACCGCATCAACGGTGCGGCCCCGTTTGAGTCGCGGAGGATAGGGCGAGTGGCGCATCGCCATACCAACACTCCTCTTCCTCCGCGACTCCACCTCGGCTGCAGCGGTAAAGGGTGCGGAGTCCCCACTCGCTGCAGTCCACCAGCACACATCCGAAGTGGGCTCCCCAAGCCCACTCGGAGTGGCCACCTCAGGCCGGCCCTTCACCTCGGGCCAGCCACGTGGGTTCCTCTTTGTTCACCGTGGGAGACCAAGCCACGGATACTAAGCCCACCCGCTACGACAAGGCGGGAACCCGTTCAGGGGGGTCCCTCTGTCGCCTATTACATACATTTGTGTTTATAAATTCTTTATTTCTTAATATTCATTATCAGCAAGTAAAAGTTGCCCCTGTCCACTGCTGTACACGGGCTTTTTATGTAGTAGAGAGTAGTTATTATAATTGTAACACTAGGCAGGACTGTCGGCCGCTGTCTAAGACTTCTCGCGGTATTAACGTTGCTTCACTGCACTGGCCTGTGTATTTTACGTCTGGCGTAATACACAATAGAACAGAAGCAGAAACTTTTTTAATCAATATAAATTATAAATAATACTTATTGACAGTCACTTTTTTTACTTACCGATACGAATAACTGCCATCACCATTTTATAACGTGGTAGACCCATGCTGCAGCTATAAATGGTTGTAGCACAAATGGGCTCGGCTTGACCGTAATCCCAGCGTAAAATAGCAGCTCAGCAGAATGCTGTGTTTCGTATGGTGAGTGAAAAGAACGCATCTGCGTTTTGATTATCAACTGAGGATAGATATAGATGTATGTCTATAGAACACAGCATTCACTTATTATCAGGTGGACTATGTGCTTGTTTGTGAAATTTTTAACAGTCGCCTCTTACGATGATCTTTTGTATAAAATCTAAAAATCATTTCAATTTTACGTCAGTTTATTTTTTGACTCAAAATTTTTATTTTCTTAAATTTAAACATATCTTAAAAAATAAAGAGTCATAGTCGATAAATATCACACTGTTCAAATCTGGTCTCGTGTATTAAGAGAGCAATTCCTCTCTTTCTCCTTTTTTTATAAAAAATAACATTACGCAAAACTAGGGTTTCTCGTATCGCGGAGGCGTTTTATAAATATAATTGCACAGGAACAAACATCAAGACCTGAATCAGTTATTATTCGCTGGTCTTACAATATTTTTTACTAATGGGTTTCGAACCGGTGATCCACAGTGTCGAAACTTTACGCTTGGCAACTTCACTACCAAACCGTTATATAATCGTGTTTCAATGCGAGTCAGAGGACTTAGTCTTTAAAAAATATTATTTCTCAGACATCTAAATTTAGTTCAGCTCACGCACAGAAAATTATTGTAATTAATAGTTTAAAGGGGTTTGATGTGTTATTTGTTAAATTTATGGGCTGCGATTTGTCTCTGAGCTTTAGTGTTTTTAGTTGTTTTTAGTGATAAAACATTATTGTAATAATGTGCTTTAGAACAATTTTCGGCCGGTGGTCAGGGTGTTTAGTCTCACCAGAAACAAGCTACCCGCGCAGCACACGATTATAGTGCTAAAGTGTATGCGCAAGCAAAAGTACACCCCCTATTTCCTCACTCTCATTGTACGATGGCAGGGTAATCCGACACGACGGAAAGCAAATCCGGCGCAGGACAAAACTGCGTAAGCGACGTAAGTACACGTGTACACGTGTGAAACACCGCCATATTCTTGACGGAGTGTTAACGAAAATTTCTTGACTGAAAACCTAGTAACTGATTTAGGTCTTACTCTTGATTCGAACTCAAGGCCACATGATCAGCATTTGCGATTAAGAACACTAGAGCAACACAGCAGTCGAAAAACATTATTGAAACCTATGCGGCATAAGAAAATTACAATTCATTTATATTATCTTCCGGGAATTAGGACGATGCGTGTCACCCGTCAAACTCGTCACAGAGCAACATAAAACAAGTTGTTCGCTCGTAAGAAAAAGAGAGCCTTGAACGGACGTATTTAAAACCATCACATCGACCAGCTGCGGGCTACGTGAGCGCCAATCATTACGCGCCATATTGTGACGTAGCACAGCTACGTCACGTGACGTCACGTCGAACACGACGAAGCGGGTCAACGAACGACCGCCAGTTTAATTTGGCTTGCATCGCTTATAGAAAAAAACTCGACGCCCCGCCATTTTGTATTTTGCAAGGCTCGTTTATGAAGTTCGCTTAAAATCTGCTTCATGTTATTTTCTCTATATACTTAATATTCTTTAAAATCTTTAAAAATTCTGTAATAAATTAGCATTTGCCGAAAACTTAATTAGCTACTTAATTCGTATTTGAACCGAAAAAACGTATATATTACAAAAAAAAAAATACCTTGCCTAGTGATATATGTTCACATAATAGTACGATTGTATTTTTTTTCAACATGTAAAAATAGGTGACCGTTCAACGACCTCTGCCAAATCTTGTCCATGACCAGAGCCACTGGCCACGCTTGTGACTACTATTTCGTTTTAAATACGCAATATAAATGAAAGAAATGTAATTTGAGATGTATGTTACATAATAAAGTACAAAATGACTTAATTAAAAAGGATCAAGGTTAAGTGTATTTTAAAAGTATTATTTAAGACATTGATAGATTTTGTTCAATTCTTATTTTGTATTCAGGCTTCTTCTTTTTCTACTTCTTCTTTACTACGCGGTATCATATACACAGCAGTATTTCTTTTTATACGTGGTAGAGCCGCGCTGAAGCTATTGTGGTTGTAGCGTGAATGGGTCAGTTCGACCGGGGAAGGACCACGCCCTCACAGAATACCAGCATAAAATAGCAGATTAATACTGCTGTGTTTCGTATGGTGAATGTAGAGAACCGGAGACCCCTTTTATTGGAATCGAGACATTCCATCTTAGTCCTCAGGGATGACAACGCATTTGTATTTTGATTCTTGATCGAGGTTCAATGTAGGTGTCTATACGCCGCAGCAACCACATACCATCAGGCGGACTACGTGCTCCTTTGTCACCCTTATTGTATAAAAAAAAACTAGCCTGTTAAAGTTCACGGTTGGACACGAACCTCTTCTGTTTAAGGTCTAGTGAGAATTTGTCTTAATTGCCGCTCTTGACAGATGGATCGGTTGATCGCAAATTCAAAAGTAGCACCCTTGAAGTTGCTGTCCTTCATCTGGGTATTTTACGTCTGGCGTAATAAAATGATTATACCGGGATCTATCAGAAGCCATCACATATTTCTGGTATTTTTTTTATAGAATAAAGGTGACAAACGAGCACACAATCCACCTGATGGTATGTGGATGCAGTGGCCCATAGACGTAGCAACATTTATCCTCGATTAAGAATCAAAACGCAGATACGTTATCATCCCTGAGGACTTAGATGGAATGCCTCGTTTCCAGTAAAAAAGGGCCTCCGGATCTCTACAGCCACCATACGAAACACAGCAGTATTAAGCTGCTATTTTACGCTGGTATTCTGTAAGCGCGTGATCCTTCCCCGGTCAAGCCGACCCATTCGTGGTTCAACTATAATACAGCTGCGGCGTGGCTCTACCAGTTAACTACTCTTCTCTGTCGGTGGTCTGTTTTTTTTTTCACTGTTTTTAACAAATATTTTATCTAATCAACATACGTCCGTACTTACCAAGTAGTGGCGGTGGAAGAATATTCACAAATCAATATCGTCCCGTGGGTGTCGTAAGAGGCGACAGAGGGAGATAGAAACAGATGGGCAGCAGTATCGTCCTGATAATAACTCAAAATAATAAGCACTGCGGTTGCGATTCCACCTGCCAAAAGTTGCAACTACGGCAAAATCCTTCCTATGACGCAACCGATAGGGGAGGCCTAAGTCCAGCAGTGGACTTTCGTATGCTATTAATTAATTAATGCATCTAAAAATGATAACCAAAAATGTTTCCTATTAGATAAGGAAAATATCTTCAAAAAAAATAACTAAGGAAGTTAAGAAACAGAATTGTAACACCTATTTCGAGGCTACTGAACTTCGGAAGTCAACTACCCAAGGCATGGGGTCGTCGATCCCCCTAGGTGGTTTACCTTTACCGATAACCCAAAATTCATTAATTCTATTATAGATAGCAAAGTTCAACAATCGGCCGACTAGCTATGTTTTGCTGGAATTTATCGTGCGTTACCGCCAAGAAGCGATTTCGCCGTCCCTTCACTGATAAGTGATTTTTCTCGCGTGTTTGTACTCGTGAGTAATTACTTGCGTATGTGTGTGTAAATCATTGCACAATGTTTATTTTGAACATCTAAGTATTTTTTGTATATTTTAAACATTATATACATAAACATTCACATCAGAAAACCAAATATATTGTGTTTAAAAAAAAACTCCATTGCATATTGTAGAGCCATGCCGCAGCTATATTAATAGTATAGTTGTATCACGAATGGGTCGCCTTTTTTTATAGAAGAGGGGGCAAACGAGCATGCGGCTCACCTGATGTTAAGTGATTACCGCCGCCCATGATCAACCGCAACACCAGGGGAATTGCAGGTGCGTTGCCGGCCCTTTAGAAAGGAGTACGCTCTTTTCTTGAAGGTCCCCAGGTCGTATCGGTCCGGAAAAATCGCTGGTGGTAAACTATTCCACAGAGAGGTTGTACGCGGAAGAAAACTCCTCTTGAAACGTACAGTGGTGGACCGCCAAGCATCCAGATGATGGGGATCGTATCGCGACGTTTGCCGTGTAGTGCGTTCACGAAATTTGGCGGCTGGGATTAATCCGAACAATTCCTCAGAGCACTCTCCATGGTATATGCGAAAGAAAAAATGCAAAGAGATGCAACATCTCTTCGCAGTGCCAATGAATCGAGCCGATCGGAAAACACTCGGTCGTCGACGATTCGAGCCGCTCTGCGCCGGATGCGGTCAAGTGGAAGGAGCTGGTATTGGGGAGCCCCAGCCCAGAGATGGGAACAGTATTCCATGTGCGACCGAACCTGCGCCTTGTAAAGTTGCAGGCGGTGTGCCGGCATGAAATACTGTCCCGCTCTGCTGAGCACGCCAAGCTTTTTAGAGGCCAATTTGGCCTTCTCTTCCAAGTGACCACGAAACTGCACGTCACTCGATATGTCGACGTCGAGGATTCCGATACTGGCTGAGGCAACAAGGGAGAGCCTTGAAACTGAGGAGATACGACAAATGGGTTCTTTTTAGCGGTTAACGCGCAAACTTGTGTCTTCTGGGGGTTAAACTGGACTAGATTTAGTCGCCCAATCCGAGACTCTCGACCGGGGAAGGACCACGCTCTCACAGAATACCAGCGTCAAATAGTAGCTTAATACTACTGTGTTTCGTATGCTGAGTGTAGAGAACCGGAGACCCCTTTTACTGAAAACGAGGCATTTCATCTTAGTCCTCACGGGTGACAACGCTTCTGCATTTTGATTCGTAATCGAGGATAGATGTGGATGTCCACGAGTCACATCATCCATTTACCATCAGGTGGACTGTGTGCTCGTTTCACCCTTACCCTATTAAAAAAATTATCGTTAACACCGCCCATATCATCACTGAATTTTTTTCTTCATTGAGTACATGTTTTATTTAGTGTTCAATAAAGAGTTATCTGTTTGAATATCTATGTTAAATATGAATTCAAAATTGAAATAACATTTTCTGGAATTATAGCTATTGTAATTCTAAAAACGATGCTGATGACGACTGCTGACAGTACAAAATTATTTTTATACACGTCTTACTTGCATGCATTTGCGCACAAAGTTCAACAGACGATAAGTGGATGCTGCGGCCATAGACACGTTGTACGTTACAGTCAGAACTAATTCTCGGTCAAATACTTTTGATCGACGAAAGCAGTCACAACTGCTTTTGTCTGCAGGCACTATATGTATGAGAAAGTCATATCAGCGACATTGGGTGGAATTGTTGCTGGGGCAAAACAGCGTACCTCTAGTTGATCCCAAAAACTCGTTTGTCCTGTAATCAATTGGCAATAAAAGTTTTTTTTTTAAATCGTTGTCAAAACAACTACCAATATTTTTAGTGGAAACCTCTAATACTCGTAAGCAATATTTTCGCAGCCAAAACTACATTCGAACAAACTCTTTCGTCAAAAATACTTTCACATATATCTTTGTGTCGGTCAAAAGCAGTCTTAAACTGGAAGACATAGCAAAAAAAACACACACAAAAACACAATAGAATTTTCCCCAGTACCGTGGAAACATTTACACACATAAAGTGGTTTTGGACAAACATATCCAATTTATGTTTGTAAATGCCACGGAGTTGTAAATGTCACGGGTTACCATAAATGATAATATAAAAAAATCTAAGGACAGTTCTCTTTATCGACAACCTCTATGTTATAAAGCGATACAAAACAAGCACAATAGATTAACAGTAATTTAAAAAACCGACTTCTGACTAACTTCAGTGCAAAGAGAAAACTCAAAAAAAGAATACTATGGAACTTTCACAACTAAACCTAATCAAACGATACGTTTAAATCCATCAGGGTGTTTAGGCTGCAGAGCCTGCCAGAGAACCGGGCATATTTACTGTTACCGTCACAGACTACTAAAAGCTCGGTGTTGAGCATACGCCTTTTTTATAAAACCAGGGTGACTTACGAGCATAAAGTCGTCTTGATGGTAAGTGGTTGCTGTGTCACATAGACATCTATGTCTATCTTTGAATAAGAATCAAAATTCATATGCGTTACCACATCCGAGGCCTAACATCTAATATCTCGTTTCCATTAAAATGGGTCTCTGGTTCTTTACGCTCACTATACACAACGCAGCAGCATTAAACTGCTATTGTAAGCTGGAGTTCTGTGGGTGAGTCATCTTTCCCATGCATTGCATACAGCCTTAATAAAGCTGTGACATTTAGTTAGAACTGGAATTATCAAGGAAATATAGTCCTCATGGGGTGGATATTTGCAAATCTTTTTCATTTCATTATTTTGGGGTAGGAATCTGTTTTGCTATAATATGGTTCCGAAGACTTGGTGAGCATCCCTTTAATTTCCTCCATAAAACAATCTATATACTTATCTCCAATTTCGCGCTTCAAAGTAACTTTATCGTTATTTAGAGAAGGCATGCCAGGCGAGGAACTTGTGCTATTTTCGGGTGCGGTCACATCCGCAATTCTGTTTTTGCTTTTGTCCACCGGAAGGGTATCGTAGAGCTGTGAAATTTGGAGTGGGCATATTAAAACTTCAATAGAAACAATATCAAAATACTAGGAGCTCAGGAATTAGCTAAGGTAATAAAAGCAGTGTCGGCGCAGTTAGCTAATATTATGTGTATTGTCTTTTCTGGAATTATTGCTGACACTGTTGCCCATCTCCTAGTGTGTCTCTCTCCGTTACCTATTATGAAACCCACGGGACTATAAGTAGTAGTGAATGTTCTTACACCACCTGTACACGGACAACATAATCATAGATGCATGCACTCGAAAAACATTACCCTGCTTCTGGGCCAGTCGGGTAACTTAAACTACACTGCGCAACTAGATTAGGGCTGCATTTCTACCTATAACCGATATGGGTTGCTACCACTGATACAAATTGAGATTATTTCTTCTTCCACTGCCGAGTTTTGGATTGAAGGGCTTTGGCAGCCAGAATAATTAAAAGCTGTGAAGTATACTAAATTAATCCTCAGAAATAACACAAAGGATCTTTAGCCTCCTTTGTTAAAAGTGGGTTGCAGATTTCTTACCTGCAACCACGTCGAGCTGCCACCACCGTTTTACTGATTTCTTTTGCTTAACAGTGGTGTACCCATACACTGTCGAGTGTTAGGTTAGGTCAGATTAGTTGAGGTTCAAAATATAATATCTTTGTTTGAAATTGGACTATTGCAGAAGACACCATCACTCTAAGCTTACATACATATTGAAAGAGTGTCTCGATATTCATGAGACCCATGCGTAACAAAAACGTGGCAACCCTACCCGCAACGCTGTTGATAGCGAACTTAATTACCCTGGCGTCTGGTGGGTCGACGACCTCGTGTGTAAAAAGTTCGCTGGCTTCGGTTGTCGTTCGACACCACGTGGCTCGTTCGCGGTATTTATTTCTATCGGACAATGTTTTCCAGCTCTGCTGTTGAGTTGTGATTCTTCTTATAATTTATATTCGATTAATGGTGCCAACGCTAATCCGCAAACTCGACATGGCAATTATGACAAATTCCTTCACTTATGGAGTCCCTCCTTTTATAAGTAAGATTGAGATTTAGTAGTAGATTTTTACAGATCAATAAAGAAGAAGTAGATACCATAAAAATAGATCGTGCCTTTCGCACGCTCGTGCAGCGCTCTTGCTCCGATCGTAACGTTACAATGTTACAATGAGCGTAACGTTACAATGAGTCATCCTTTTTCGTGCGTGCGGCCGGCGTTCATCGACTTATTAGAAGTTGTCACGTCAATATTGTCGTCCAGACCGAATTTCAGTCTCAGCGGTGACTAGCCCCATGGCGCTATGGGCAGGACCCATAATGATAGTCACTCTTTTGTTTAATTACCACTGGTTCGAAGAAAAACCTCTGTCCTGTCGGCCTGGGAAGAACCAGCAAGTAATCCAGCAGAACTTTTTTTAAACAACAGATTACAATCATGTTTGTCACACAATAAATTAACACAAAACAAACTAGAAATAGCGTGGTAGCGTTACTTCATTCCCAGGGGTTTATTATCATTTATTAATTCCTTAATATCATAATAACCCTTTTTATACAAACTTATTTTAATATAATGTTTGAAGTTTGTATCGGCTTACTATATATATTATTTATTATAGTTTTTGAATTTGTGTCTTATGCTTTAATGTCTGTTATATTTTACCATTCATATTCAATTAGCACGTAGGTACACTAGTAAACATTTGTATATATAATACTTATATTCAAAGCTTTCTTATCTAAAGGAATTGCAACAATTTCAGGTATTTTAATGAACTTTTCCACGATTTTCTGAGCTTTTCTTGGATTTCTCTTAATTCACTTTTACTACATCAGTCGTTTAAGATCAAGTAATGACTAATCACTACCATGGCGCGCATTTTGTTATATATATATATATATATATATATATATATATATATATATATATATATATATATATGTATATATATAGTTCAGTACTGATGAAATCGAACACTGAATGTTAAACTTTGCAACCTTATCGAATTAAAATGAAAATAATTGTAAATTATTTATACCCATGTTCACTCTCGCATAATATTCATGTGGTAATTGTTGATTTTTCGCTTTCATTCGGAAACAACCGTATTAGCGCATCAAATATGCTAATTGTTGTTTTGCCGACATTGGCTTACAAAAGCTTCCGAGTGTGTTTTTAGTGCAAGGACGAATTGTCTCACTTTATTGTACTCATGAAGAGGAATTTTAAAGTCAAAAACCTACAACCTATTTAATTCCACAATACTGGCCTGCCTAATCAGGCAAAACAAGCAATTTTTCTTTAAGCAATTCAGTATATCTTTGAAACCCATACTTGAGATAACAGCCTTTAAAGATAGGATTTTAAAATTTATAAAAAGAATGTGTTTTAATATACTGCGTTATTTCTTGTAAAGGCGCTAAAATCATGACTGATTGATAAATGTTTATATAGTGTAACAATATATTTTGAGATAACATAATACCTGTGTACATAATTAATTATAAATTAGTCAAATTTATTATATTAATATAAAATTTAGTTTAAGGAATTAATGAATATTGACATTTTATTTCTAAAAACAATTAGTAACTTATACTGATTATTTATTTATTAAAATGTAAAATTATATATAAGTTAAATGGTAATATTTGCATAATAGCCTGATATTTGTAAATTATAATTTTATTGTAATTAAAATTATGAATTAAGTTATTATGTAGTGTAATTATTTAAATAATAATAGCTTAACTAATCTCATATAATATTATTTATGTAACAATAATATAATAATTAAATTAATAATTTATGAACAATTTGTTGTATAAGAATTCAAATGGAGTGGATCTGTATCAGTATTTAATTGTACATAATTTAATTTAAGCAATGAAATAATTTTAAAATATAACATTGGCTTAGTGTAATTAGCTGTATTTTACATAATGTTTGCATGCCAATTATGGCAAAACATGTCAGTTCCACGTCATTAACCATCTTAAGTACCATTTTTTAAGCAAATGAATTTTCTGTCTATCTATTTTGGTTCCAAAAAATATCCTACATAAACTTAAAAGAATTATTGGCGGCGTTAGTAAGTCTATAATCGCATAATTTGAAATACCAGCAAAATATTGTGATGATAAAATAACCATGTTATATAGTATGTATATATTTTTAAAGGTAAATAGCCTTATTATGTCCCATATGCTGAGGCCACCTTTTATCTCTGAGAATGTTTGAGGACAAGGAAACGTCCGCTGCGATGCCTCAATGCGTGTTTGAGGACTTCAAATCTCTTATAAATAAAAGTAAAAGTAAAGTTACAATCCTATATACGTCCCACTGCTGGACACAGGCCTCCCCTCATTTCTGAGAGAGTTTTAGAGCAAGGAAGTATCCGCCGCACTGCCCCAATGCGTGTTGGCGAACTTCACATGTCTTCGAAATATTTTCTTTTCTTATTCCTCAGACATGCAGGTTTCCTCACGATGTTTTCCTTCGCCGCCGAGCACGTAGTAAATCAGCACTTAAAATTGCAATTAACAATTTCATTGGTGCCGGCGGGGATCGAACCCTGGTTACTCGCGTTCTGTTATATTTACAGCGAGCGTTAACCATCTGAGCTACCACGGCTCAAGGTAACCCTAAAAGCTTTAAAAAAATAAGGGTAACAAACGAGCCCACCTGATGGTTAATGCGTGCTATGGGCTATAGACATCTACATCTACCCTCGATGAATGTGAATGGCGGTAATGATGATGATGAGTTCAAAAACCGAGAAGTTCTATATTTGACCCGTATGTTTTTATGAATATTCTTCGATTTCTTGGAAGCGATTAAACCGATTTGAACTCTTCTATTTGAAAATTTCTTTTTTTCTAAAAGTAAAATTCTGGCCCTAGAGTGAAAAAATAAGGGATGAAGATTTTAACGTCATGTGTAATGTTGTCAACGTGTAAAATCCCTTAGACCACTCAAATGGATAAAATAATTTAATTTTAATTAAAAAGTAAAAACGGCTTTAGAAATAAAATAAAATTTCCATATAATAGCTTCTGAAGTCGGGCCTCTACTCGTAATTCATATGATACACTATGTCTTAAGCACCGGTTGCCGGTTATCAATAAGAATTGCACTTCAATTAACAATTATATTTTTATGTTAGTGATAAAATTATAATTGCTATTCTAGATAAAGATTGGATTATATTTATTTAAATAAAGCTTACTTATGTTGGTAAAGTATAATTAAAAAACACAGAAAATCACATAGTCTTCGTGTGTCAATCCTTAATACTCGTACACACATGATACACTCACATAAGCGCGTGCCTCGCACACATATCTGCCGCACTACACACACATCTGTGCATACTACACACACTCCTACGCTCCCACGCTAGCCGTACACACACAAGTACAAACGCTTACATACACAAAGTATTCAAAGAGCATTTTATTGCCGAAATCCATAACATGCCAATATACGATAATATTTAAAACACCGAATTAATTATTTTAAAGCTATATTGGCACAAAAAAAACTCTTCGAACCGGCTGGTACAGGCCATTAATAGTTTTATTGCATAAATGATACTGATTAATGTCCGGAAAGACAAAATAAATTCCACTGTCTAAAATAAATGTTGTAAAACAATGACATCACTACTGAGCGATAAATATTTTATTTAAGAGTGGTAGAGCCACACTGCACCTATATCATGGTTGTAGCACGTATGGGTCGGCTCGACCGAGGTAGGACCACGCTCTCATAGAATACCAACTTAAAATAGCAGCTTCGAATGAGAGTGTAGAGATCCGGGGAACCTTTTTACTGGAAACGAGGCATTTCGTACTAGTCCTCACGGATGACAACGCATCTGCATATGTAGATGACTATGCGCCACAGCATCTACTTGCCATCGGGTGGACTGTGTGAAAAAATAT
Source organism: Parnassius apollo (assembly GCA_907164705.1). Taxonomy (NCBI): domain Eukaryota; kingdom Metazoa; phylum Arthropoda; class Insecta; order Lepidoptera; family Papilionidae; genus Parnassius; species Parnassius apollo. The sequence continues at coordinate 3,633,442 of CAJQZP010001060.1, read as the reverse complement.
GATAAAATAAGACATCCGCATGAATCATGGAGTGTTAAGCACAAGTGACAAAAATCTGTTGGAATATTTTGTTTTACTTATTATACTCGTAAGCCAGGACTGTACTGCAATGTCACCTAGTTGGAAGTGATAATGAAGCCCTGAATAGTAATTGCACTGTCTTAATATTACAAAAGATCTTGCCCTAAAAACACCTAAATTGTAACTGGTCGGAAAGACGAAAGACGAAACAAACGGTTTAGTTCCAATGTGTGGAATATAGATAAAAAATTAAAAAATGCATAATTTTTTAATTCAATTATTCATGCTTAAGCCTAAATAGAGTCTCAATTTAGTTTATTAAGTCGTTTCACTCACACTATCATTAAAACTGAAGAATTAGGTACATTTAATACTTACATTTGAACACAGGATGTTCCAATTCTGCAACTTCTATGTACAATAACTGCTAATGGTTAAAACTCTTTAATTTCCTCGTATTGAATAACAAGAAAGCCACCAACCAGCCAACAGTTCACAACTGTACATATTTCCTTAGTAAGGAGAATTTAATCCGTAATCACCACACTTGGCAGGCTACATAGTAATCCCATTATTCTTAATAAATAATTCTAAAGGCCTGTTTCGAAGACAGTCCTCACTGACAAAGGATTTACTGATGCTATAATACTTTCTTGATATTTAAAGATATTTTAACTTGCTGGTGAGTAAGATGTGAAAAATATTGAATAAGACAGAGTGGATATACTTGGCAATATGTCGAAAATGGGCCAGATTAAGAGTACCCTTAACCGACGAGCATATATACGTAGGTATATGGATGTGGAGGAGAAGTCCGTAGTCTCTGGCTTCCCCTCTGGGTGACAGGTGTGAGTATTTATATTATGTCATGTTTGAACGTTGTAAGAATCTATATCGATCTCAGGAGCTGTAGAAATCATTTTATTCTTTTCAGTATTTGAAGTCGGTATTTGCTTTTAATTAAAAGTTTAATTTTTACCCTGAAAAACCATACGCGACGAATAGAATACCTCCTCGTTTTTTGAACTTAGTTGAAGTGCTTAAAATAAAGCAAAGCATGTGACTTTTTGTTGCTTTGTTGCTCAAAACCATATGTTTGTTTTCAACTTTAAAGCTACAAGTTAAAATAAAGTACTTCTCTTTATACTCCGACGTATAAAACATGCCAACAAATTTCCCCATAAAGGACTGCGTTGATTAGAAGGAACAAGTCGACAAGTAGAGACAGAACGGATCCGTCTGGTACGAGTACGTAGCATCCGCATCACAATGCTGTAAACGCATAGTATTCCTTTAGGAGACGGCGCGGGTTCGATGTCCGGGCAGAGCACGTGGTGGTACTGACACCCCGACGAGTCCGCGGCAAAAACTGGGTGCCGTGAGTCACAACGCTCCGTGTCAGGGCTGACGATCGTGTTCAATTTAGAACATTAAATTTTTAACAATAAAAAGGACTTAAAACTCACAAGACCAACGAGTCAAACGGTTTTATTTTCGAAGGTCTTAATTTGATTTTGAGTTTATTCAAAAAAAACGTTTATTAATTCTCTTCGACACAGTTGGTTAAAACTATAAAAGTGCTTTATTTATTACAATTTCTTAATTATTATTTCAGTACTTTATTTAAATACTACGTTACGTTTTAAATACTACGTTTAAATACATACTACGTTACGTTTAATTAAATACTACGTTTAATTACTACGTTACGTTTTAAATACTACGTTTAAATACTACGTTACGTTTTAAATACTACGTTTAAATACTACGTTACGTTTTAAATACTACGTTTAAATACTACGTTTAAATACTACGTTACGTTTTAAATACTACGTTTAAATACTACGTTACGTTTTAAATACTACGTTTAAATACTACGTTACGTTTTAAATACTACGTTTAAATACTACGTTACGTTTTAAATACTACGTTTAAATACTACGTTACGTTTTAAATACTACGTTTAAATACTACGTTTAAATACTACGTTACGTTTTAAATACTACGTTGAAATACTACGTTACGTACCTTACGTAAGGGTAATATGGTCACCAAATCACCAAAATAAGGAGAACGACAGAGACAAAAACACAAAGTCCAATACTATAACTAATATATTTAAAAAAAGCAAACAAGCTATGGCAGTTCTTAGGAATACTTCGAAGAATCTACTTAAAAAAACTAACTACACTGCACCATACGAAAATCGACTAAAGTATTTTACTATCGAAATCAAATATCAACTGTCAAAATGGCGTCGATAAAGCGTCGCCCTTTTGACCTTTTTTATTTGATTGACCGATAAAGAGCTATCATATAACAAAGCCATGCAAACAAGACTGTAGCGTATAATATAAGTTTATATTACCCTTACGTACTATATTACTTACTTAAAATTTATCACAATTGCGCTTCGGTTTGTATCTTCGCCCGAACTATTTCAAAATAACAATTTTTTTAATTCTTTTTTCGATTTGACTGGGAGATAGTGCTTATTAAGGTGTTTTATATAATAATGTGTTTATTAATTAATAAATATCAGACACAAATAACGACATATTAAATTTTAATTTATTAGTCATCTTTTAAAAAAGCACAGCCGGGGATAGAAAATGTGTCCGAAGGCATCCAATTTTTTCGTTCATTCCATTCCTAGCTAGGTGGATTGTTGCTTTTACCATTTCTGAAAATATTTGGATAGTTTTCTATCCGCATTTAGCTTTTTCCGTTAACCTGTTAGGTGTACAGGTACTGATGTAGATGACATTTGACCCTTTCACACAAAATGTAATTTAACAACAGAATGCGAAATAAAGTTACCTAATTTGTTCTTTTAGTAGATAAACTCTGTACTATTATACATATAAATAAAAAGCGGTCTAGGTGCAACCATAAAGGTCCACACGACTAAATTCCGAGTGGAAAGAATAAAAAAATATCATATGTTTTAATATTTTACACAATTCTTCATTCGGCACGAAAAACGACTTGACCGCTTTTGCTCAAAATATAATGAGGTCTAAGTTACATCATTATGCGTTGAATGAAACTGGTCCCATGTCAATATCATTCTTTGTTCTCGAGATACACGAGGTGAAAATTGAATCCGAACATAAATACATACATACGTACATGTGCATACGGACATCCCCATAAAAACCATACTATTCGACTCTAAAGACCTTGAAACGTGGAGATATGTTCAAATTTCCAATTTGTAAAATCGGACCCATTACAATAACTTCCCACTGGGAAGTTAATAACAGTTTTTAAATATAATAAATAATTTACATACCATTAATACCATATCATATATTTATTACAATAATAAAATATATTGACTTTGTTTATCTTCCTATAATTAAAAATAAATTGATTAATTCAAGTCGTAATATATTATATCATTGAGGCTGTAAGTTATCAAATTAATAAAATAAACATTGTTCGTACAAAATTATGTAGTTTATAAAAAAACTTGAAATATATTTTTTACATTTTTATTAATACGCGTAGAAGCGAAAACCCTGACGTAACTCGCCTAATGAACTCTGTTTACGACGGCGTTCCTACGATTGTTTACGTTGCAAGTAAATATTACTCTTTGATTTACTGAAGCTCTGGTAGTTATATCAGCTGCCTATCAGGGCATTTTTATGTTTAGCTAAAAATAATGTACAATAAATTACTTTGTAGCCTAGACTTGAGTTCTTTTTGGCTTATTGTTAAACAAACAGTATTTATAGCAAAATATGCAAATATCAGAAATAAACAACCTTTAATTGAACTTTTTTTATCAACAAATTGTAAATCATCTTATTTTAAGCACCAAATCACTCACTAGTGTGCTCTGGTTCGAAAGGGGTGAGAATAATAATCTTGTGGGACATTTCATCTTATTCCTCAAAGAATAACGCTCCTGAAATCTTGCTTATTACTTGGAAGCATATTGTTGGTAGTATGCAGAAACCATCATAGTCATCAAAAACATGAGATCTGGTGAAATGGTATGCAATCGCAAGGTACTGCGGGTAGGTATTTTATTACAACTTCTCTTCTACCGTGTGCATTATAAATGATAAAACAAATAATTTTCCTATGATGACAACAAAGAGGTGAAGACTAGTAGAATGTCTAGGAACTCTATAAAAACCAATTCCCGCCCATAGTTTTCAAAATATATAAGGTTATACATATTTTAAACTCCTGTGTCTTATAAAGGCCTGTTTACACCGCTAGGGTCGCAAACCTTAGGAATTGAAACAGGTGATTTCTTCCTGATAACAACTTTAAAATAGTAAAAAACTACGTTTGACAAGAGTTTGGCGGAAACTTGGCCGTAGACGGATTGTCGCTCCTGTTTTGTCGCTTAAATAATCGTTTGAAGTGGATTTTGATTCGGAAAAGTGATGCGATTTTGTGAATTAAGTATCCGCGCGTGAACTAGTAAAGAAAACAACGAAACAAGTGCTTTGATGTCGATATAAACCCCAAGTTATTTTGATAGCTTGGGCGCCTCATGAACTTGATTGACTGTCGTCATCAACTGTCCGCTGGGTTGAGCTGTCGTCAAAATCTCTCAAGGGCTTCTGAATGTGACGTATCATCATATCGTGAAGAAGAAAAGAATATAAAAATGAAGATTCCGAAAGAAATGATAGGCTCAGAAGGGCTAGAACCCAGAGCCATAAAGCCAGTTAATAAAAAAAATACGTTTGACAAACCGCTCGCCGAGCGTATCAACTACGGCAGATTCCCCTCTATGATGCAATCTGTGGGGGAAGCCTATGTTCAGCAGTAGACTTTTATAGGCTTTAATGGATGGATAGATTTATTACAAAATGAGATATCTCTCTGACCTGAAATGAAACGGCGAAAAAAAATTCCGTAGAAAATCTCCTTTTTGTCATACTTTTGATGGTCAAGTACTCATAATTAGTGTTTTAAAATAAATGTTAAAAAATACAGATCTATTGGTAGCTGAAGAATGTTAGCTGTTCTACATTAAAAACTAGCCAGACCTGGGGCAGGTCACAAGCAACAACTGTAATTAGAAAAGCAATGCTTAATGAAATTTCTTATAACGATGTATAATTTTATAGTCAGTGGAGTATAGCCCTTATGGGCTATTATCGTATTATTTATGTAAAGGAAAGAGTTTGGATCGCCGACTCGATGGGTGGCAACAGACTTCGAATTATATTTTAGAAATGCATAGAATGTTGACCACAATGAAAGATATTAAGAAGTTCTGTTCAATCGTAAACTGATGTGGATTCTCATTTCATCGGTTCCTTTTCCAAAAACAGTATATTTTGCTCTTAACCAGTAACATTAGGTTATCTGTGTGACACGTATCTTCTGGACTCTATTGTGAATACTGAGATTGAAAATACTTCAAGAGATATAGGTAAAACTGAATAAGTCTCTTATCACAAGGTTCTTCTTAGTGAAAAGTTTTCAAAACCGAGTGTCAAGCTGCAAAGCCACCCAAACGAGGAGTCCTGTGTCCACCTGTAAACTATTTTGAAGCTGGTGATAGATAAAATTTATAAATATATTATTATTTTGTGTTTTGATTTATACATATTTTAAGCTGATTTGACTGCTACATTGGTCTAGTAATCATAAGCTCGACTGCTGAGGTGTCGGGTTCAGATCCCGGGTCAGAACAGTTCAGCAGCAGCTCGGAGTCATTAACTGGCGATATTTTACACCCGTGCTTCGGGAAGCACTTGAAGCCGTTGTATTGCTCCCGATCTCTCTCCGGTCGTGTTCGGTTATCGTTCCATCGGACTATAAGAGTAAGGGCACTTGTACCCGCTAAAAAAAGTCACCGGGTTTATGGAAGAATTCGTTTCGTTTCTACATACGAACTGTGTACAATGCTCCGGTGCTGACAAAGAAAAAAAATCTTGTCTGCGATGGACAAGACGAGCTCTGGAGGGACGGAGTAGGTGAGATGCTTCAGATAATTTGAGTACTTTTGTACATACTATGGACGTATTTACGTACTTTTTCATTTTTTTATACATATCATATGCAATAATTATTTTTTGCTTCGTAGTTAACATGATTCTATTCATTACAAACAAACTTAACTAGTGCACCATACCCTACGCACGACTGATCGAAAACAATATCATCGTGTACACGTCTCTATTTATCTTGTCTGGAGCAGACACGACAAATTTTCTCCTCTAGATCCGACAAAATTCTTGTCGTATACACGATGAATTGGTCTTATCTGCCGCAGACATGGTGACTGTTCTTAGCATGTAAAGCGCCCCAATTCTACCCTGCGGAAATTGCTAGGCTGCGTTGAGACTGGTTGCCGTGACCGAAATTTTGTCTGTAGGACATTATAAAGCTGTTTCCTGAAGCTACAAAACTGGCTACGATACTTGTATCTTAAAAGTAATTGCTCTTAAAACTTTCTTATAAGGCTGCTATTACTTTTGTGTTTTTTTGCGCCCTGAAGCAATGGGCCCTCTCGTAAACGGGTGAGGGAGGTGGTGAATGCTCATGCATACCACGCAACCGGCTGCGTGGTTATGCTGAACTCAGCGAGAAACCTCAGTGCCTTACGCACTAAACACCACCTGTGAGATTGGCTTTGACCTAGTGAGAGATCTTTACAGCCGTATCGGACGCGACCCCCCTTGGGTGAAAGGGGAGCGCCGGCTGCGATTAGCCGCTGAGAAGCATGCCTAACTAAAATTACGAGATGAGATGTGGAGGCTCGACCTAAGCCTCCAAGAGGCAGTTCAGGTCGGCCGAAAGCTTGTTGGTCGGGTTTGAGAGAGAGTTTCTCGGCCTGCGAACACTATAGCGAGTGGGAAGTGGGGCTGCATAGGCAGCTGTCTCGCGAATGAGGTAATTTAGGTGGGACTACGAGGCTTCAAAGAATTTCTCAGAGAGTGATTTTAGGGATTGCTGAATTGTCTGGAGCTCCTAAGTCTCGGTGGAGGTCGGCGTTAAGGATGTAATAGGGTGCGTTCGTAGCCCGACGACTGAAAAGATTTTGAACTATTTGAAGTTCATTTAATAATCTAGGTTTAGCATGAGCAAAGATCGGAACCGCGTAGGTCATAACAGATCGTATACAGACCTTATACAGAGTTCGCATGTTGCGGCGGGAGGGAGTGTTTGCCCAACATGCTGTTGAGCCTACCCATGTAAAATCGCGCGGTGCGAAATACTTTCTTGATATGGGGCTCGAAAGTGAGCCTCGTATCAAGGGTGACGCCTAAGTATTTGGCAGTTATTTTCCAGGGGATAGGAGTTCCTAGCACCCGGATAGATGGAATTGCAGTGGGGTGGCGTCGTTTATGTTCGAAGCAAATGGTGAGCTCTTCTCCGGGTTCATGTCGATACGCCATTTCTGGAACCAAGCTCCTCACTAACTGACTTTTGAATCTTGTTCCGGATCTGTAGCAGTGAGTTTAGAGTTTAGAGTAAAGGGCTATGTCATCTTTAAAGAGGGCGAGTTCGACGGGATGGGAATGTTGTTGGTCAATAGTATGGATAAGAGGGGGGCAAGCATAGATAGAGCCTTGAGGGACACCGGCTTTGATATGACGAGGAGAGGATAGCGTGCCTTCGTGTCTGAAACGAAAGGTACGATCCTTCATTTAGGAGGCGAGACGGACAAGACGGTTAGGGAGGCTAAGTCGTACAATTTGTAGATAAAGCCTACGTGCCAGACTCTATCAAATGCCTTGGCAATGTCGGAAAAGACTGAGATAAAAACCGCTAAGGATATATTCCACTATACAGTGAACCTGTTGGGGGCACGAGTATTTGGCTCCGAACTAAAATTGGTGAGAGATGACAAGAGGGTCGCTGTCTGTGGGAAACAGATGCTTATGGGACGGGGATTGGAAGGGAGGTGGTGAGGCTTGTGTGGTTTGGGAATGCCAATGACAGTTGCCTCTTTCCAAGAGGTGAGGAAGTGGCTGAAGTCGAAGCAGGTGTTGAAGATTATGGCCAATAAGGCGATCACCTGCTACGGAAAATGTTTAAGGGCTTGGTTGGAGATGCCATCCGCGCCCGGTGCTTTTTTGGGCTTCAGTCCTTTGACGGTTGATGAAATCTCATTTTTGGACATAGCGATAGGATCAGAGGTGGTGAGGGATGAGTTCCGGCGGCGGACCTCATTCTCCACTTTCTGAATGTGGATGGGGTCGGTGGGTTGTGAGCTGGGAGAGCATTGTGCGACGATGCTGTACTTTTGCGTTACATTAATAGAGTTATATACTTCATAAAACGATTACGAAAATACTGTCGAAAATTGTAAGCCATAAACGAGCTATTAATGAGAGCATCCGCGACATTTTCTGGCACCAGGGCGGCGCCACTTAAGAATGAGGTGAAATATTTGATTGATTTCATAATGGGGAAGTTAATTTGTTTGAAAACTGTAATGGTTAATATTTTTTTTTCTTTCTAGATTATATAGTAGATTAAAAATAAATAAACAAAATCACAAATATTCATAAAGGTAGAAAAATTTAAAAAGGAGTTAAAAATTTGCAAAAAATAAAGAGCAAACCACTAATGCATTATTTTGTGTATTAATATAATACTCTAGAAACTGATAGACTTGTATTTACAAATAACTTGTCAATTAAATGGCATTGTGTAAAAAGAAACTTCACCTTAGTGTATACTAGCGACATCTGGTAAGCGGAACAGAAACAGAAACTTTTTTATTCAATACAGATTATAAATAATACTTATTGAAAATCACTTTTTTTAATTTATCACTGGTTCGGTAAAAAATCTCTGTCCTGTCAAGAACCAGCATGAAACCCAGCGGGACTATTTTTTTTTAATAAAAGCTTACAATCATGTATGTTACAACTTACAATTAACAACGCAACAACAAATTAGAAATAGCTTGGTTTCACTCTTCCCAGGGGTTATTACCATCCATAAAGTCCAATAACCCCTTTTAACACAAACTTAGTTTAATAAAATTTTGATATGTGGGGCTTCATTGGATTGGATTTGAACCAACCTATTTTCACAAAAAAGTTACACCTGTACGTGGCACACCCAGCGATTGATGGAAGAGACCATAGCGAAAATTTATCTAAAATGAAATTTCACAGCCTAGCGCCGGATAGAAGTACGTAAACAGCTTAGGTGTGGTAGCGACGTAACAGAATCAATCACTCTCTTTCATTCCGTGGGTGTCATAAGAGACGGCTGAATGTGTTACCGGAATCTTGTTTATGCCAGAAATTTTATATCAAGACTGGCAACGGGTGGCAGCATCAAAGGTATGGGGCCTCTGGTACTGCAAATATTATTACAACGGGAGAGGTCCCTGGCAGCATCAGACTTTTACAGGCTGGTGAACAAGGAGGTACATACACCTTAGACTTCACTATAGATTGGTTACTATTTACTAACCTGTAGAGGAAATCATGCGTATGAACATTCTAAGATTATAGATATTTTTGGTGACGTCCTTCCAAAGATGGTGAGAAGATGATTATATATTTTTTATAGGATAAGGATGACATGAGCACACAGTCCACCTGATAGTAAGTGGTTACTATAGACCATAGAAATCTACATCTATCCTCGATCATGAATAAAAATGCAGATGAGTTGTTATCCGTGATATATCCGTTAGGACTAAGATGAACAACTCCTCTCTGGTGAGAAAAGTCTCCGGTTCTCTACACTCGCCATACGAAACACAGCAGTATTAAACTGTTATTTTACGCTGGTGCTCTGTGAGAGCGTGGTCCTTCCCGGTTGAGTCAACCCCTTCGTGCTACAACTATACTGCTAATATATTAACTATTAAGTTGAGGATTGACGACTAATTATGCTAGTAGTCAAATATAAAGCACGAACATAGAAACACTCATAGATCTTACCTTTTCCCTTTCCCTTTTCCCGCAAACGTCATGTAGGTAATGTGAATTGAATTTAAAAAAAAATCTTCAAAAATAAACGAAAATATGCGAAATAATAAGAATTACACATTATCAAATTGATATGAATTTAATTTCCTTTTATTTTCACTATATATTTTATAGACTATATTATATTTCTGACGTAAATGATAAATTAGTAGCTGTAAAGAAAAAGAAAATAAGGAAAAGAAGTTCGCGCTTTATTTTACAAATATGACGCCAATACTGAACACAATTCATTGGCTATTAAATAATCTATATCTATAAATATAATAAATCTGTAGGAAAATTGTGTGTTCACGATTCACTCAAAAACTACTTGACGGATTTCCATGACATTTCGTATATAGGCTAAATGACCGTGTATTATAACATATAGGCAACTTTTGATCCGCTTACGGAAGCGTGAAGCGAAGCGTAATAAAGGGTTATGTTTTCTACTTTTTTTTTTTTGTTTATTACCTTTATGTCTGCTGATGGTTCTATTTAGTCCTAAAGAGGAGTTAGCTATACGTTTAATATATCTATAGAAAAAATGTGTGAAAACTCATCGCGTCACTAACTTGAAAGGCGGTAAAACGTCTGCCGGGCCAGCTAGTTAAATTAATGTTTTAGTCATTTCGTTACTATTCGCAAGTCGCAAATCATTCATTAAATCACATACAAAATCTTGGAAATGAGTCTTTTTACTGAGTCTATTTTCAAAATAACATATTTTATTATTGAAATTTAAGTAAATCATATTATGACACTGGATTAGAATAAACGAAATATTATATTTATTTATTCTATTTTTACATTAAATAGTGGTTTTAGTGGCTTATGGTGTAGATTTATCAAGTCCGCATGGAGGCGTAAACACGATAACCTTTGAAAATATCAATTGTTCAACTCAATCCATTTTTTCTACATTTTTTCCACGATCATATGAGAATTGTGAGTTCATGAGCCGTGCACTTTTGGATTTTCCAAATTTTTTTATTGGCGTTTGACATAAAATTATCGGAAAATTAGAAATGGTAACTTGTGTGTATTTAAAATAGTTTAAAAAATTTACGTATATCATGAGCACTTAAGGTATGCACATTTGGATTTACCTAAAGTTTTTATTTTTATTTTATAGTATATGCCGGTGCGGTGTTTGCTTTTTATTCGTTAATTTTGAGGCACTGTCAAAATAATCTCCTTTTATGCCCTGTGGCCCGTGTAGGCAACGGTGTAAGAAACAATATATTTATAAGCTACGAAGCATCTTATAACGGCTACCCATTAGAGCATCGTCATGATCTTATGTTCAATAAGCTATGATTTGCTGCCTTTACTTAAATACCACCCTTCACAAACATCTCGCAATGCGAACAACACAGAAATATTTACAAACACAAAAGAACATTTTCAATTCAATCCTAGTACAGCAATTTGGCAACTGTAGATACTTTGCGTCTGGCTAGAAATAGGCTCATAAAATCTAGGTATTCAGTGTAGGCAACTAAAGATAGGATAGGCGATAGGTACCAGAAGCTATAAAGCAACTTGAATGACAATGCGACCTCGAACGAAAGTACTTTTACTATGCACAGACGTGATCAGGATATCATTTTGCACACAGAGTAATTATTTAGCAGAGATATATTTTAATAAATAACTTTATAGATGTTTTATATACAGGATAACTACAGACACTTATGATATACATTAAAAATTGTTTATTAAACAAATTAGCGCACAAATATAAGTATTAATCGGTATTTATGACAAATCTTTCCACTTCGCCTGGGTGGTAGGCTTAATTTTCTGCCTGTGATTTTGTCATTAATATTTGCGAAGGATTTACCAAACATTATTGGTATAAAATACTTTTTTTTTAAATTATTCGTTCTTACTTTTAAGCTTTCAAAATTTATTTCAATATCGAAATATTGTCGGTTCTTCGAGCTATATGGCCGGCCCGTTGCCACTTCAGCTTTCTAATCCGTTGGGCTTTGTCGGTCACTCTGGTTCTACTGTGGATATCCTAATCTCTGAGTTTATCATGCAGAGAGACCCCGAGCATAGCCCTCTCCATAGCTCGCTGAGTGACCTTGATCGTCCTCATACGGCCAGCAGTGAAGGACCGCGCTCAGATCCATAAGTCATCACTGGCAACACGCACTGGTTGTACAATCTAATTTTCAAGTTTTGAGATATACCTGAAAATGAGAAGATATGTCGTAATTACCCGAACGCTGCCCAACCGAGTTGAATCCGCCGATTGACCTCTCGGTCGAAGTTGGACTTACCTAGTCGGACTATATATAACCATATAGCTCGAAGAGACAACCGATAGGGAAAAAAGGTCCTCGATTGGCAGCCTCGTACCGGTAGGCGCAATTTAGGGCCAACCCCCACTAGATGGAGTGACGACCTGGTAAGACATGCAGGAAGTCGATGGATGCAGGTGGCTCAGGACCGTGCTTTGTGAAACTCCTTGGGTGAGGCCTATGTTCAGCAGTGGACTTGTGAAGCACTGTAATGATGATAATGATGGCGATGAAAATATTTAGTTTATTATAAAACACATTATTTTCTTTTCGAAATCTCGATTTGAAAAAAAAAAACATTAAAAACAAGTCTTGGCGCGAACTTGACCCCCGGCGGAGCCTTGTTTAATGTTCTAAGATTTAAATAATAGTTTGAAGTGGTGCAATTTTATGTATTAAAAATATAGATTAAATGTTTGTGCATGTGAATTGTTACTGAAAACGTAATATGGTATATCGTGTAACGTAAACTGTTACGCGGTTACAAGTTATATGGTGATATATGTAAATTTCAGACGTTTTTTATTCGCTTTGGCCCGTAAAGCTGTCGTCGAATCTTCCGAAAACTTAGCAATGTGACAAATCAGCATCATGTTAAGATTTTTGTGAATAAATTACTATGATGTAATGTAATTTATTCACAAAATTTTTGGTCGTATGGTCAGACCGACTAATATAACTCGGCTGGGCTGCGTTCGGGAAACTGCGACAGATTTCTCATCTGATACATTTTAAGATGATATGTTGTAACCAGCGCGTGTTACCTTAATGGACTTGACTTCAGAAACTGAAACGTAGTTCTTTACTGCTGGTCATATGAGGAAGCTCAAAGTCACTTACCGTGCGATGTAAGGGGCTATGCTCAGAATTTTTTGGCGCGATAAAGTCCGTAAAAAGATATCCGCTGAAGAACAAGAGTAGATGACTTAATCCAGCGGATTGGTATATAGTTTGAAGACCGACAACTGATGAAGAAAAGCGGTTTTCGGGTGGCAGTCTCATAATAGTAAGCGAACTATAGCGCGGCTCTTATAAGATCTTATTAGATTTCAAAAAATTACACATTTTGACGCTGCCATGTATGTACATACTAAATTTGGTATGTTTTGTTAAAAATAATATACTTTTATTCACAAAGCTAAGAAATACTGCACAGAGAAACTTGACGCATACTGAAAGATTGGCACATAGTGTAATGCCAAGCACTAGCCTCTATAGGAAAAATTGTTCAGCTATGTGTATAAAAATTTTCAATGCACTGCCTATAGAGTTTCAATCACTCCCAAGGGTACGTTTTCGCAGGGTTGTCAAACAATGGTTAGAGGAGCAATGCTTCTACTCTGTTGAAGAATATTCAAATTTTTTGATAAGGATTTGGGATCGATATTGAAATGAATTATGTAATTACTATCATATTATTTTAATTAAATTAAATGTAATAAAATTATTATAATGATTTTGAAAACATGTTTTTATTAGTTGTGAAAATGTAATTAATGTTTTAGATAAATATTTGTATGTCAACATTATGACAAAACATGCTGGACTTAAATAATTTACCAAGCTGTAATGTACCATGTTTTCTGCAAATAAATTATGATTATGATTATGATGGAGTGACAACCTGGTAAGAGACAACCTGGTAAGAGCTGCAGTTGGCTCAAGAACATGCTTTATAGCATTCATTGGCTGTTTTGGCAATGGACTTGTGATCGGCTTTAATGACTATGATGATGATGATACATAGGCCTCTCCCATAGATTGCCTCATAGGGGATATATAGAATAGAGAAGGAGGCTGGGTACTACCACCTGCTTGGGGCCTTGTAAAAGTTACAGCCTATATAAGTCACAGGCCTCCCCTCATTTCTGAGAGGATTTTAGGGCAAGGAAGTGTCCGCCGCGCTGGCCCAATGCGGGTTGGCAAACTTCACATGTTATTTTTTCCATATTCCTCGGACATGCAAGTTTCCTCACGATATTTTCCTTTACCGCCGAGCACCTGGTAAATCAGAACTTAAAATTGCAATTAACAATTTCATTGGTGCCGGCCGGGATCGAACCCGTGTTATTCGCGTTCCGTTATATTTACAGCGAGCGTTAACCATCTGAGCTAACATGACTCTCGGCTTGGGACCCTGTAACTAATAAAATTAAAACTAAGCCTAAGCATATCACTGCGAGACTTCAAGACACAGTAAGTTTATTCTTCATAGACAGACCAACTAAATAATAATTAAAAAGTTGAAGGTTAACACTGATATCAGGTCGTCAATCAACTCAGTCCCCCGTGACCATGGGTGATGGAAAGGACCCGAAACGTTGGGAATTAAAAATCAATTAAATTAAATGCGATGAAATCCGTAAAAGTAGTTTTAATCAAAATTGGACGCTTTAGACCTTAAGGCAACATCTCCAAAAAAAAAAAAGGATATTATTTAAAATTTAAATTTACAATTACTATTATTGTATATAAGAGGGGGCAGAGGAGTATGCGGCTCACCTGGTTATAAAAGCTACCGCCGTTCATAAACAAACACAGAACAACACCAGGTATATTGCCGATGCGTTGCCGGCCTTTTAAAAAAATTAGTCTGTTTTCTTAAAAGTCCTTAAGTTGTATAAATCCATCCGGAAAAATTGCTTAAAACAATTAAATTAAATATGAAAAGTATGAAAAAGGATACCAATTTTGTTTTATTCAAAGCACTGTAACCAGGCAAACAGGAAAGTAATAGAGTTTGAACGACTTGACAAAGACAACTACAGACAAATTCTTAACAACTAAATTTTCTTCAGGGTTTTCATGAGTTACTAGCGACCTGCCCCGGCTTCGCACGGGTGATATTTGGATTCTACAACAGCGCCACCTACCGGGTCCAACTATGCTTATAACCTTCACGGAAGTGCAAGCAATATGTTGACAAGGTTTTGTACTGTTGGACGGTATAGCAGTGCATAAAATACAAACAAACCAATATAGTTTTTATATATAATAGTTATTATAAATAAATATGATATAGAAAATGTCTCTAACTTTTCTAACTGATCTACACTCCGTGCATTAGCAGTTGGCTCGCTGCCCGCAGGCGGACACGGGGCCCGCCGCCTTAGTCCACTGCACCATTGACCTGAACCACGTAGGGTAACTATGATGCATAGTACATTCTTGCTGACCTTAAAGACTAAAATTTTCTGTAAGATTTTGCAGTTCAAGCAAGCATACTTATTTTTTATTTTAATATAAACACCCTCTTTTTTTGCGCCCGAAGCAAATAAGGGCAACCCTCCGGTAACGGGGGAGGGAGGCGGTGAATGCTCATAGCATACAAAGCAGCCGGCTTCGTGGTTATGTGGAGACTTTTACTCACTAAACTCCACCTTTTGGGTTTGGCTTACTGATCTGACGAGAGATCTTTAAGCCGTAAACGGACGCGACCCTCCTTGGCAGAAAGGAGGGCGCAAAACCACGCTTGTACAAAATACCAGCTTATAAAAGCGGCATAATGCTGCTGTGTTTCGTACAAGTGACATAAATCAGGAACCCTTTTATAGTTGTAACTAGGCATTCTATCTTAGTCCTCAGGGGAAACAACGCATCTGCATTTTGATTTTTAAAGTAGGAAAGATGAAGGTGTCTATGGGCCACATCATACGTTTACTGTGTGGACCGTGTGTTCATTTATCATTATCTTTATTTAAAAAAAAAACATTTTTTTAGTTCCAATCAAAACCTAGTTTGTGTTTAGAGTTTTTTTTTAAAGAATAAGGGTGACAAACGAGCACACAGTACACCTGATAGTAAGTGGATGCTGTGACCCATAGTCATCCACATCTATCCTCGATTAAGAATTAAAATATAAATGCGTTGTCACCTGTGAGGACTAAGATAGAATGTCTCGTATCCAGTAAAAACGGTCTCCGGTTCTCTACACTCACCATACGAAACACGCTAGCACTAAACTGCAATTTACCCTATTTTACAAAAACAGGATGAATTATCACAGTCATTTGTTTATATTTTTCATAAAGCAATGATTTTAATATAAAAGATTAAATGAAGCTATAGAAAACCCCTTCTTATAAAGAGAGTTTTTTTTTCAGACGGACTTCTAGGCAAAAAGTCTCTAGTAGTCTTCTAGGCAGTATACCAAATATATATATATATATATATATATATATATATATATATTTTGGTATACCGCGTTGGTACATAATGATACCAAAATAGAGAATTGCTTGTGATTTTTAATTTGTCAAATTATGAATATAAATTAAAAATATTATATTTACTTCGCCCCATCCCGTTTTAGTTTCTCTCCGTCGTCTCTTAAGTGTATATTCTTGCACAGCCACTACACGATGATATTATTTAACATTGTATCCGTTAAATTAGTTTTTTCTCACATACTCCATATTATTTTAATCGGATGCGAATTATAAAAGATCGTATATAACAGACCTTGCTAATTTCTTTTAGTTTTATGTTGCACAAAATTTTTTCAACTTAAAAAAAAGTTATATCCTTAAGTTGTAATCCCAAAAGGTCCCGGTTATACTGTGTGTACTGATCATTTACGGAAAATAACTTTATAGTTAATTATTAGTTACTGACGACTTGTTAACGACCGTCTTGTCAGCAGTGATGAAATAATATTACTAGGTTTGAAATATTTTAATTTTAAGCTAACTATAATTATTCTCAAATATGAACGTTTATTCAAACGATCCCTTTGTCGATGTTTTAAAGTCAGCTTTTTAGGTTTGGAACGAGAGCACTTGTCATTTTTAAAACAAGACACATAACAATTTAATTACGTTTCTATTTAAATACTATTTTGGGAACTACTATAAATTTTATGGGCTTAATGCTTGCTTTAAATTATGTAAAAAGCAATATGCAAGGAAACTGAATTCGATCAACACCTGATGGCATTATTGGTGGCATGAGAATGAAGAAAACTTTGTGAAGTAACCTGCATGTCAAATAAAACATATTTATAAATTTTTAGTGAATGGCACAATCGGCTAGTGACGTACTAGACGGAAGTTTATAGACCGAATTGGAGATTTAATGAAGATGGGCCAAATTATGAGTACGCTTAAACGACAAGCATTCTTAGATATGTGGATGTAAATGTAGTAAAAGAAGTATGTCATGATCGTGCCGGATGGAAGTCCGTATAGTCTTTACCCCCTCCCCCCTTTATTGTCTTTGCTCTTCTTGATGACAGACGTAGGTGTCATATATCATGTATGTATATAGATCAAGTTTACCAACTGGATAGTCAGTTTGTTACGTTATATGAATGATTTTACTTATTATCTACATATAATAAGTAGGTATTGTTTGTTGTAAGTATTGGTGAGTAAGTTGCTTTGTGACATTCCTTGGGGGATTCCCTGTAACGTTGATGATGATGATGATGACATAATAGCCCAAAGTTGAAAATAGGTAAATCTAAGAAGAAGCCATATAACAGACGTGTTTTAGAGGGTTTTTCCAATTTCATCAGGCTGGGCAGATAGTAAACGCAATCGATACGCTATCCCTATACCAATCTGGGAAATTTGAGCTCGGATTTTTTTCAAATACAAATTCGGTTGTCTCTATCATTAATTCCTCGTTGGTGTTTTAAGATTAAAGTTGACATATTTTACTACACTCATTGTATCTTCAACTTAATTACATAACGCTGAATAGCTTTATTTACTCTTTGAGCAAGAAAAGTACCTACCCTCTTGTCAGTAGTGGTGACAATTAGTCGCGTATAGAGTTCATTTAAGAACTTCACCGCAGTTTTAACATCATATAGCTATGGTAGTAGATTGCGTAAACGTTAACGGTAGTGTCAACGCTACAGGTTAAACACGGAACGTCTTTGTTTAATATGGTTAAATCTTTGTCAATTCAAATTCTTACGCAAGCATAATATTTTTCCATTAAAATGTAAATATTTTTCCATTAAAATGTAAGAATTTTATACAATCATAGTGCACCTACACCATGTCTCCAGGCAAGCTTACGTGCGCGGAGTGCGAGGAAAGTGCATAGCATAGTGAATGATTCCGGAACGTGCCAGGCTTTCTAAGCACTGATTGGCTTACGAATTCGCACATTGCCTCACCAATGAGCACAAACAACACGGTGAAATGCCATTATTCAAGTTCTAGTAATCCCATGACATAATCTAGATTACACCCCGGCCCTGGACTCGGTGAGAAAATCGGTAATTTATTATTTATAATGGTATGGTAATACTTCTCGACACTTGTAGCAAAGATTTTTTCGTCTTCTATATTAAAAAAATATTGATTCCTTCAGACAGCTGTCTATCCATTGGACCAAAAAAATATCGTGACTCGCGTCACAATCACAATGTCATCACGAAATGATCTTTTCTGTCCGAAAATATAATATAAATTAAGACTCGCCAAAATTTGTTTTAATTTTTTATTATTTCGTTTTGGTGCATAGCATGCTATGCATCTTTCCCAAAGACATACAAAACTTTCATATTGAGCACACTCGAACACACGCGCGGCAATCCTGAAGTTTATTTGTCACAAATTGTGAAACCCATTCAACACCATGATTGAACAATAGCTACTGATAAGATATGGAAAATTTAAAAAAAAAATTCATTTTTAAGTATTAGTGAATTTTTTGTTCCTTTAGTTTTAAGGGTTTTAGTAATTTCTTAACATAGTATTTGAAAACGCTTATTTTATTCACGAAACATTATATTCAGTTTTCAAGATATAATTTCATCATCTTCTATTTGCTTATTTATTTATCTTCCAAAAGCTTAATGAAACAATGTTAACACATGACATAAGGGAGTGTCAAGTGGAATACACCAACTTTTCTTTCCAAGTGCCAATGTCACTTACTCGCAGAGAACCCTGTTGAACGACGAACATGAACGGCGAACGACTGTTGGAGAAAACCCATCAAAATATGTTGTTCACGAATTCTAAATTTTTATTTGCATTACCAATGCTAAAGAATGAGGTCTAATATCCTGACGCACACCAGATGTCGCCAGTGGAGACTGAGGTGAACTTGTTACCCACATGGTCACACAATGTCATTATCATAGAAAGTTACGTTTTAAACAAAAGTTTTTCGGTTTCTAGTATATGTATGCACACAAAACAATATCTCAGTGTCGTATTGTTTAATTATTTACACTTTTTTTATTCTTCTACTTTTAGTTATATTCGCATTGGATGCATGTGGACAAGCACACAGTCCACCTGATGGTAAGTGTATGCTGTGGCTCATAGACATCCACATTTATCCTCAATTAAAAATCAAAAGCCGTGGTGTAGCCGTGGTTGCTCAGATGATTAGCGCTCGTTGTAAATTTCACAATACACGAGCAAACCGGGTTCCGTCCCCGCCGGTACCAATGAAATTGTTAATTGCAATTTTAAGTGCTGATTTACCACCCGCTCGGCGGTTGAAGGAAAACATCGTGAGGAAACCTGCATGTCTGAGGAATAAGAAAAAAATTATTTCGAAGACATGTGAAGTTCGCCAACACGCATTGGGGCAGCGCGGCGGACTATTCCTTGCCCTAAAACCCTCTCAGAAATGAGAGGAGGCCTGTGCCCAGCAGTGGGACGTATATAGGCTGTAATTTTACCTTACTTTGACTTTAAGAATCAAAATGCAAATGCGTTATCACCCCTGAGGACTAAGATGGAATGCCTCAATTCCAGTAAAAAGGGTCTCTAGTTCTCTACACTCACCATACGAAACACAGCAGCATTTTTACGCCGATATTCTGTGAGAGCGTGGTCCTCCCCCGGTTGAGCCGACCCATTCGTGCTACAACTATAATATAGCTGCAGCGTGGCTCTACCACGTAAAACAATATGACTGTAAAATATAACAACGTAGTTTGGTTTGTCCATTTTTAATCTAATTATTTTTAAAATTTATTTTTGAAAAATTAATTATATAAAATATAAATACTTTTTCAAAAAAAAAAAAATTAAATCTGTCAAATATTTCACCTCAACTAAAGACGCTGCCCTGGTGGCAGTAAAAGTCTTAGATGACGATTAGCACTGCGGTCTAGGTCTAGTTAAGTTCGATAGAGGCTTGTTATTTTGTGTCAGTCGTGACTGACACCGAGAACGAAAATAAGAAATATCGGCCAAAACCGAGACCGTGACCGAAAATTTCAAAAGTAGTTAAACATACACGAAAAACCGGCAAAAGTACATAAAATAGTATTGAAAATAAATCTTGATTAATTTTAGGTAACCTAAATTAGTAATTAAAATTTAATTTCCTATAAATTGTTCTTTTACGTTCACGATCTTTTTGATTGTATCGTCTGTGATTGTTCTTTTGTCCAGCTATACTAAACAACTGCTCACATAACAATCTTTACCATGGCAGAGACTCTTCCCATAATTGCCTCGACAGTGGCCGGGACCGAGATATCACTCGAACGTTAGTGCTTACCAACCTGCCTTCCCAGTGTGGTAAATATGCACAATTCTTTTAAGCAATGCAATAAAATAAAGGAGTGGATTCAAAAGCTTGCTTTAAATAATCATGAATTTTCAAATGTACGATCATTATCATCTTATTTAACAGGTTCTTTTCGATCATGTGACTAATTGCAGCGCGACACACATGAAAATGACACTTGCTAATTACGAATTACATCAAAACGGATGCGCGACGCACGTGGCTGGAATAATGACAGTCACCACTGACAGCTCCGTGAGAATCATGGACAAAACGCAACATTTCACTACTTAATTTTAGACTTTGTTTAAGTGTAATAGATTCTTCATAGAAAAATCTTACAATTTATTAAAATAAAATAGAACATTATGAGATATACTCGTATATCTTCAACGTTTATAATCACCGTCGAAGCCAAATTTTCACCGTACATATCGAGCGACTCCACTTAGGATATAACATAGTTTATATATAACATAGTTTACTATTCATGGCACCACGCTACACTCTTGAAAAAAACACTCTCTTTTTAGACAGTTTTATAGGTGTAGAAATTAAATGATGAGCTTATGGGGAGGCTAAAGGATAAAAGGAGCATAGTGGAAGGCGATATTCGATGTGCATGACAAACCCACACGCCCTTGTGAAGTGTCGTTATATGTGTGAAATTTGGAATTTAGTCTAAATGTTAATCACAATAAAACATTTTACAAGCGTAAAAGTAAGGGTGACCAATTAGTACACAGTTCACCTGATGAAAATGAATACCCAAAGACACGTATATCTATGCCCGATTTGGAGTTATATGCAAATGCGTTGTCAATCGTGAGATTCAAAATGCCTCGTTCTTCAGAAAAGATCTTTTCTTAAATGCCTTTAATTAAATTATTTAGGGACAATAAATAATAAAAATCAAAATACATAATATGCTAATTCTGTACTGTGCGTATACCGCTCTTCTCCAGTACGTGATGGAGGACTGTGCATGTCTTTAAAAATATTTATATTTCTGTCATAAACAAAGACTGAGATTAAATTATTTCGGCCTATATTGAGAATATTAAGACCTAGACCAAGAATTTAAGGAATTCTAAGCAGTCGTATAGGTTTCCTCGCGATGTTTTTCTTCACTGCCGAACACGTTGTATATCAATACTTAAAATTGCCATTAACAATTTCCGGTGCCCAAGGAGATCGGATCTGAATTGTTCGCCTACTGTGACATTTACGGTGCTTAGTTCCAAAAGTACCAGTTATCAATATAAAAGAGAAAGTTACCAATAATGTAACCGGCGTGATTCATAGAACAGGCCCATGGGAACTTAATGGCAAGCCTGCCAATCGTGGTCCCGACACTCTTCCAGCTAAATATAGAAAGTGGGACAGGATGTGCCTGCCGAGGTATCTAGACATCGAGACAATAAACTTATCTATATGTGTGGTGCATTCGGCCAAAGTACACGTTTAATATTTTAAAAATATTGTAGATAACAACATATAACATTACATTTATATTTAATTTTATTACATTTTTTTTTTTTTTTTTTTTTGGGTATTAATTATAGTGCACGTGATGGCTGCAAAACTATGGTTAGTAACGATAATTATTTTGTTTATCAAGGTAAGGTGTATATGTCTTTCATAAAATATTTTATATATGTTTTTGAAGGACGCATATACAATAATATTATATATATATATATATATATATATATATATATATATATATATATATATATATAGTTGAAGTGACAAACTTACTTACAGATCTAATGGTAAGTAAGCAACCTTCGCTTTTTTCTTGTTTCCTAGATAACAAGTACCAGAAACCAGACTTAGCGAGTCTTTGGTCTTCAATATCAACCGGTGGACTGTGTGTTCATATAACATTTCATAATTTACTTAGCTCTTAGTAAACTTTAATTGCAACAATAATATGCTTAACGCAGTAGGAAAATTATTAATATTTTGAATAAATGTGGTGTAAGAGAATTCATGACCCACGCCATTCTGTAACGAAGAGAAGACAGAGCGAAACTGAAGCAGAAAATAGATAGCAGAGACTTCCTGTTAAAAGTTTAATAATAATAAAAAACTGTGATTGGTGAATCAACTAATGGGGGGGATAAGTAAGTTCACAAGATAAGGGTGACAAACGGGCACACAGTTCACCAGATAAGAGAGAGAAAGTGACTGTGACCAATGGTCATCTACATCTATCCTCAATTAAGGATTAACATGTGAATACATTATCACCCCTGAGGGCTATGATAGAATACCTCGTTACCAGTAAAAAGGGTCTCCTGTCGTCTACACAGCCGGAAGCTACTATTTTTATAGGAGAGCAAGGTCCTTTTCCGATCGAGCCCACTCATTGGCTGCAACCATAATTTAGCTGCGTCGTGTAACCATGTTGGGCTGCAATTAATGAATAATGAATGAATGAATAAAAAGGGTTATATCACATAAATTAAATAAAATTAAAAATTGATCACATTAGTCATGTGTCATTTATTTATTAAAAGATTTCTCTAAGTTAAGGCAGTCTTAACTCTAAAGTAAAAGTTATAGCCTGGATATATCACAATCCTGGGCACAGACCTCCCCTAAAGAGGTTATAGAGCAATTAGTCCGCGTGTTGGCTTCATTACTTCTCTGTTCTTTAGATTGGGACGTTTCCTCACAATGTTTTCTTCATCGTCGAGCACGTGGTTAATAAACATTTAAAATCGCAATTAAATTCATTGGTGCCGACTGGGATCGTACTCTGGTTGTTCGCGCACTGTAAAATTTATGGCGAGCGCTTATTCCCTGAGCTATCATAAAGGGTTTTATTAGCACATCTATAGGTATGTGCTATAAATTAAGATTCAAATTCATTTATTTATTTGTGAATACAGTTAGTTAGGTGTTAGCAAAATTAACAGTACATATCGTGTATTCTACCTCAGTGTGGTGCGTACAAATATATTTCTTTTCGTTCTAACCAATAGAAGTAAAATAGATAAGCTAAACATATAAAAATACAATAATTTTCAGTGTCAGTGTTAGAAAATAATCACACAATGTTAAGTTCTATTTTTTAATTTTATTTATTGAAATTAACAACTATCTTTTCAGTTCAAACCTAATGCGACAGTGTTAGTTATTTTAATACATAACAAAAATCTGGAAACTAACTGTAACAAATTGATAACAATCCTACCCTAGTAAATTCCCTCAAGGTGCAACAGAATAGGTCAAAGTCTTTAGTCATTCTATTAAGAATGCGTAACGTTATAGTAAAAACATTTTACTGTGGTAACGTACGTCTATCTAGTAAATTAGTTCGGGCGCGCGGCACAGAGTTCGGGCGCGCGGCACAGAGTTCGGGCGCGCGGCACAGAAGGCGCGGCCGCCGACTTTTCCATACATACTACTCGTCTGGAACACACTGCCCAATCCGTCCCAATATGTTACTATTTTATATTTTTCCTCTAAGCACTTTAAAAATATATAAGGCTAATGCGACATCTCGTCTTGGCCTCAACTCGTTGTAGCCAACCATACCTAGAACAAATAAATTTGGATACATTAATGGGTACATAGGGTAGACCCCATAATAACGTATATATAGGTATCTAAATTTATTTTGCACACGTTCTATCATTGTACCTATTTTCGTGCAACGACCATACCAGTGTATTATCTATATTAATTTTTGAAAATTTTTGGTGCACTATTACTTTTTTTTTTTACACCAAAGGTATACGGCAAGCTCGGCAACAACAGGATAATGATTACATTAATATTAGTGAAGCCGTGAACTGTGCGAAGAGTGAAGCCCAAGTTTTTATACGCTTTTTTTTTCAGCAATATAGAATGTGTTCCCTAAATGATAATTCACTAGCCGAGCTATCTTTAGCTTCTTTAACTCTTACCATTGGCGAACCATCCACTTCATAATTACATACAATGGGCGTGCGCATTTTAGTGAATGATATGGTTACAACACACTTGGAGGTGTTAAACTGTAAACGGCTATTCTTGCTCCATGCCACTACTCTGTTTACGTCCTTTTGTAGCCTTCTTACAGTCTGCCAATGTTTCTACGACGTGATACAACCTAGGTCATCAGTAAAAAAGGCACTTAGCTACCTTAGGCAAATCGTTAACCACTAATAAAAACATAAGTGGCCCTAAATTACTGCCCTGGCTTACTCCATATTTTGCAATTTATGTCAAATAATCTTAATAAACGTGGAGTGAAGTCAACTCCCGCTAACTTTTAGCAAGATGTCGTTTTTGCGCCCTTCTTTCTGCCAAGGAGGGTCGCGTCCGTGTACGGCTTCAAGATCTCTCGTCAGATCAGTAAGCCAATCCCTAAGGGTGGTGTTTAGTGGGTAAAAGTCTCCACATAACCACGCAGCCGGCTGCGTGGTATGCTATGAGCATTCCCCACCTCCCTCCCCCGTTACTGGAGGATTGCCCTTAATTGCTTCGGGCGCAAAAAAAAAAGATGTCGTTATCCGCTAAGTCAAACGCTTTTTTAAAGTCAAAGTAAGCGGCGTAAACTTACAACCCCCCTGTCTGCTATGAAGCTATGAAGATTGCTAGAGATGTGTTATATTGGTCGAAACCTATTTTTCTTTAGCTACTGAGAGAAGCACGGCAACATGTCGGTATTCGTCCACCTGCGATCCTGCATTTCCTTTTGAAAAAGGAACGACCCGTGTGGTTTTCCATCTACCGAGAAAAATAGCATTGTCCAGGCATTTGAAATATATGTACATTAGTGACTTAACACGAAACGGCAGTACCTAAGTATATTGTTGGGATTAATCCCAGCCGCCAAATTTATTGAACGCACATCGCGTAAAAATTCAAGATACCATCCTCACCATCTGGATGCTTGGCGGTCCACTACTGTGCGTTTTAATAGAAGTTTTCTTCCTCGTACAACTTCTCTGAGGAATTGTTTACCACCGGCGATTTTTCCGGACCGATACGACTTAGGGACTTTCAAGAAAAGAGCTTACCGCTTTTTAAAAGGCGGGCATCCCCTGGTGTTGTGGTTGCTATTGGGCGGCGGTAATTACCATCAGGTGAGCCACATGCTTGTTTGCCCACTCTTATATATACATGTATATGGCGGAATGCCATCCGAACCTGCGGACCTCTTTTCCTCTTATTTCAGCCTTTGCAAGTCTGAAACAAGAGGAAAAGAGTGCGTTGCACATCCTGAAGAAAATATATGTGGAAAACATCGTGCAATGACCCATTGGTCACAAAATATTTTCTAATGGCGCCTTTACGTCTATATTGAGACATAATATGTAAATGAAACAAATGTATCATAATTTAAAATTAATATTATTATAAAATACACGAGTCAACAACAAACATAGCATCTATAAAATGTCACAAAAATATATGTACAAAAAAGAAAATAAAAATATCGATATCATTCGGTTATCATCTTAATATATTAACACTTACATCTATATATATATATATATATATATATATATATATATATATATATATATATATAAATTACATGTCACGTTGTTTGTCCGCAATGGACTCCTAGACAACTTAACCAATTTTAATCAAATTTGTACACCGTGTGCAGTTTGGTCCCACTTGAGAGATTGGATAGTTTTTTTGCCCATGAGTGACCCACAACTTTTTTTTGCTACTTTAAAGATTTTTAATAGGACATGACAAAGGGACGTCGAAAACGGCAGAACAACGTCTGCCTGGCAAGCTAGTATTATGTAAAAATGTATATACAAGTCAAATACAAATATTATAACATTGTATATATACCAAAACTATTATTTAATTTCTATTACATTAAGATATTCATTATTAGAATTAAGATTAATCAATTACCAATGTTTTTAATAATTTTTAAACTTTTGTATATTATTTATTTTTTATATATCATTAGTTATCTTGATGTAGGTAACCGTATTTTTACTAAATTTCAAATTCAAACTCAAACATTTTATTGCATTCATGTGGTTACATAAATAGTTCTTAAGTTGGATATATTAGAGCCAAACATGAGCCCTGATAGGGCGTAGCAATATTATATTATATTATGTTATATATCAATTTATTCTAATCAATTTAGAAAGACGAATTTTATTTTATTTTCTTAAACTACTTACTTAAACTACTTACTCAAACTACTACATTACTTTTAGGTTTAATAAACATTTGCAATTTTTACAAAGATATTAAAGAGTCATACATATTCAAAATAAACAATTATTATTTTTCACCGAAAAACTCTGACAACGAATAGAAACTTTTTTCAATTAAATATTTTTTAAGCTCTTTTTGAAATTTATACAACGATTCTTCTTTTTGTAGACATTTGGGAATTTTATTATAAATTTTTACACACATACCATGGGGTCCTGATTTAACTGTTTGTAATTTTGTGATAGTTGGAACTAATTTTATACTAGGATGTAAAATGCCGTACTTGAGCTATGCATTTGTTTGTTGAACTTTTAGCCTCAGACACAGAGTAATTTACATTAGTCTCAGAGGATACCTTTTAATTAGATTTTTAAACAATGATAGGTTTCCATGAACAAAGACAGCCGTCTCATAGATAAAAAGCCAGAGAAAAGTTGGAATTTGCAGCTCTTTAGTATGTGGTTAACAGCCGTCTATCCAGTACAGGTTTTTGATTGCTCGTATGCAACTTTTTTAATCTTGAACAATTTTTCCCGATCCACTGAGTTACCCCAAAATATTACACCATACCTAAGTGTTGACTCGACGAATCCAGAATATGCCTGTGCTTTCCAGTTTAGACGTCACTTATAATTCCTAAAAAATGTTATTTCTATCGTTTTATTAATTGGTAAATATTTATGATTAATATTAAAACTCGTTTCTTTATTTGTTAAGCTAGTTTTTACCATTAAGTCGATGATAATACCTATCGAATTGTAAATCTCAGTTTCATAGCTCTAGATATTACTTCCTTCATAAACTGAACCATTTCAAAAATAGAAACTAAACAAGTGAACAAAAACATTTGATGTGAAAGACACGAGAGAAGACAGGGATACTGAAGTACAAGATAGACATCAGGACCTTGATAAAACTTAATAATAATAAAAAGCACTGCTTATAGCCCTGCAATGACTTATAAAACTCTTACAGGCCATTTAAAAAATAGGAAATAAACTAGCGTAATTTAGCATGTTTGTCGTGTAAAGCATGACGGGCGGCGACCATTCGCGTCAACTTTCTCTTCCGTAAATAATCTAGAAAACAGCGTTTCCTTAATCTAGTCGATTTTTCTTGGAAACCTGTATGAATCCAATCAAACTATTTTCTACGTCCGTATTAAGCTAATGTTAGTTTTAGTATAACTAACATTAGCTTAATACGGACGTAGAAAATAGTCCTACACGAAATACGATCGCCTGGCTCAGTAATTGGACTGCTTATTACTGCGCGGTCAGGTGGCCAGTGGTTGGCATTTTGAATGGTTGGACACTACGGGGTTTTGTGTTCAAATCCCAACCTACGCTAGCATTTCTGTATAACACTAATATGGGTCTGGTTATATAGTGGATGTCCCCTGGGATGTACGTGAGATTTGCCATAATCATAGTATTTTGCCTCACCCCCGTGCCTCGGAAAGCACGTAAAGCCGTTGGTCCTGCGCCTGATCTCTCCGTTTACCGTCCCATCGGATTATGAGAGTACGGGAATAGAGAGTGCACCTGTGCTTACGCATACACTTGAGCACTATAATCCTGTCCTGCGCCGATGGCTAGTCTCCGTTGAAGCTGGCCGCCGTGACCGAAATTCGGTCTGGAGGACATTAGTATTTTGCCATACCGCGCTAGCACAGATTTCACTTTTGTAAAGTTAGTAAAATTACAGCCTACATATGTCTCACTGCTCGACACAGGCCTCTTCTCACTTTTGAGAGGGTTTTAAGGCACTTCTGAGAGGGTTTACTATTGTATTTTATTGTAATTGTCGACATTTTGATGCTCCGCAACACCCAAAGTGGTCTTCATTTAGAATTCGCCGAATCTGAAGAATTTGCAATACATCTTGTAAGCCTCATTCAACAGTTGATTAAAACATATATTAGTTTATCGTCAAAATTGAAATAGAATAAACACAACTAAAATAATTTGAAAAAAAAAACTTCATCAAGTGAACACCGAGTCCATCTGATGGTAAGTACGTAAATGCTGTGGCTAATAGACATCTACATTTAATCTTCGATTAAGAATCAAAATGCAGATGCGTTGTCAGCTCTGATGACTACGATAGAATGCTTGGTTTCCAGTAAAAAGGGTGTCCAGTTTTCTACACTCACCATACGAAACACAGCAGCATTAACCGGCTATTCTACACTGGTATACTGTGCACGTGCCCCTTCCCCGGTCGAGCCGACCCATTCGTGCTACGACCATAATATAGCTGCAACGTGGCTCTACTACGTAAAAGAATCTGTTCTATCGGGAATTTAAAGCAAAATACATAAATATATTTGTGTTTAAATGAAGCTCGGAAATGCTCGCAAAAAGAGAAAATAACCACATGGGTCAACTGCCTGACGTACTGGGCGCTTTCACTGCACTCTAGCGATGGCAACGATCTGCCTAGTGACGTCACTAGTTAAGTAATTGACAGTTGTCAGTATCATATTTACCTACTTAACTAGTATCTCGGTGTAATTAAGTGGTGGTGTAGGCGAAGATGGAAAAACGCACTGTAACTTATAATTAAGTTATTATCATTTATGAAACAGCAAACTGATAGTTCAAATAAAAGAGACATCGGCAACAAAGGTATGCTCTAAGGTTGGTTGGTTGGGTCAAAGGTTGCACTAGCTTGTTGTTCGTCATCATCATCATAATTACAGACCCTAACACATCCACTGTTAATCATAGGCCCCCCGCAAGGAATTTCGTTTTCGTTTTTCATATCATAGGTGTCGTATGAGGTGACTATCGTAGGTGTCGTAGGAAATACCAACAAGCTCTTATGACTGCGTAGATGGTAGTGTAATCATCACGAAGTCTCGTATGCAACAGACATACAGAACAGGGAACAGCGTCAAAGGTGCAAGACGTCTGATACTACGATCGCCAAACGGCTTTCCAAGTTATGGTGATGATTAATAAATAACTACATTAAATAATTTGAATTTATTCTTTATTGTTTTTATAGAATATCTGCGACAATATACACACATATATATATATATATATATAATGATAATTGTTGTGGCCTAAAGACATTTACGTCTATCTTCGATTGGAATGCCTAGTTTCCCGTGGAAAGGGTCACCAGTTCTCTACACTCACCATCCGAAATAGCAGCATTGTGCTATCACTGGTAATCTGTGAGAACGCAATCTTTCCCCAGTCGAGTCAAACCATTCACGTAACCATTAGTTTTTTTATTTGGTCGTCTTTTCATTACCCGTTACATTAGATTTTACTATACAATGACGAGATTTAAGCTGATATGGCCTGAATGGGCCAGCCATATAGCTCGATGAACAGACACCCGATGGTGAAGAAAGTGGCAGCCTCGTACATCGAATGCGTGTGGTTCAGGACGATATTTGTGGCAATATGAATGGGGCAGGCCCACGTTCCTCAGTGAACTTTGATTGGTTATATTAGTACTAGTAGTTGTAGTATTAAATAGTAAATTTGACTTTAAAAAGTATAATGTCAGCACACTAAATTATTCCCGTACCATTCCCTAAAGAAATGTTCAACACCTCTTACAAAGGTATTTGAATTAACTTTATGTAAAGTGTCAAATAGGTACCCGATTCTTAATGAATGAATTCTAACAGGTCGGAGGAATACACCAAATTTTTCTATAAATTCCAGCTCATTCTTTAACATGCAATGAACTCTGTTAAAGGTTAACGCTCTGGCGGTCGATAATAGAAACAAATCAATATGAAATGGTACTAATTTTATGAATTTTATTGCGTTTAATTTAACTTTTTTAATTCCCGACGTTTCGTGCACATTACAGCATCCATGGTCACCTTCTTAAGATGGCCTTCATTAACTATGACATCAGAACGTCAAACACCTCATTCCCCCTTGACCATGGACGCTATAAAGTGTCCGAAACGTCGTGAATTAAAAAAATTAAATTAAAACGTGATAAAACTGTAAAGTTAGTTTTATTTCATGTGTAGTATTCACGTAAATATAAGAAATCGTCAATCAATACAAAATTTACCAAAAATATATTCTAAATAATAGGTATCGTGAAATTGAGAACATGTTTGTGTGTGTGAACACAAACATGTTCTCAATCAAACAAAAAGAATAGACCTAGCATCGCAATTATTTTTATAAAAATTTAAAGCGACTACCTAACCCACAGTTCACTTCTTACATATGTACAAATAACAAGCCGTTAGACTTTCCATTTAAGTTCTCAGAGGATACAATGCATCTTGCTTATTAGATGATGGTGTCGGCTATGGGTTGTAGTAGGTGGAATGTAAGCACGTTTGTAACTCACCGTCACCATTTTTACAGCTCATCGAAAGTCCATTGCTGAAAAAATACCTTCTGAAATTTGCTGTAGTTGCTACGCTTGGCAGACTGGTTGCTAACGAGATTTTTTTTGTTATTTTCAGTTTTTATCAAGAGAATGCTTTTTTTAATATAGGATAGGGTGACAAAAGAGCACACAGTCCTTCTGATGGTAAGTGGTTTCAATGGTCCATAGACATCTACATCTATCTTCGATTACGAATCAAAATGCAGATGCGTTGTCACCCGTGAGGACTAAGATGGAATGCTTCAATTCCAGTAAAAAGGGTCTCCGGTTCTCTACACTCACCATACGAAACACAGCAGCATTAAGCTACTATTTGACTCTGGTATTCTGTGAGAGCGTGGTCCTTCCCCGGTCGAGCCGACCCATTCGTGCTACAACTGTACTACTAATATAACTGCAGCATGGCTCTACTACGTTAAAAAAATGCGGCCCATATCCTGTTCCGTTTCCCTTTTTTCGCCTCTTACGCCCCATGCCCCAACGGGATGATATGGAAAGATGGATGCTCTTACTCCTCCAATACACGGTGACGTAGTTTAATCCATTGCTTTCAACCCAATTATTGTAAAACTAAAAAATAATATAAGCCTTTTCAACAGTGGGCTGTGAAAACTGCAATGATGTTGTTCCTTTTAATAATATGCCCCTTTCTTATTAAAGCCCTTTGGGTTTATAAATAATTCCTAAAATGTGAACTATTTATGTAGTTACAATACTTTCACACACTAGTCACAATATTAAAATATAATATACATAACTGTCAAGCTCGCCTTTTAAATGATTTCCTGAAATTATTTTATAACCTGCCTTTTAAATAATGGATAGTGAAAGTCATATATTCAATTGGAAAATTGAATAAGTTTTGTGCATTTACTACATGGATCGATTTTATACAACTATCGAATAGCGATATTTAAAATATAGGGTATTATAGTAGAATAGTAAATTGTAGCTGCGTGGCGGCGACGTATAAAAATACATTTTTATAGCTATATTAATTGTATAGTTGTAGCACGAAAGGGTCGACTCCACCAGGGAAGAACCACGCTCTCACAGAAAAACTACTAGCGTCAAATAGCAGCTTAATGCTGCTGTCTTTTGTATGGTGAGTGTAGAGAACCGGAGACCCTTTTTACTGAAAAAGAGGCATTGCATCTTAGTCCTCGAGGCTGACAACGCATCTGCATTTTGATTCGCCAACGAGGATAGATGTAGATGTCTATGGGCCACAGCAACCACTTACCATCTGGTGGACTGTATGCTCGCTTGTCACTCTTTTCCTATAAAAAAAATACAGACCCATTTCATCCCGTGGGTGTCATAAGAGGCGACTGTGAAAAACGCCATAAAACTCATGACTTTCGATAATCATCTTGTTCTGATAAACCTTCTTGCCTTGTCTTGCCTACGTCAGATATAATACTCAGACCGTACCGGGAATGGTGCAGACATCTGTTGCGGCCATCGTAAATCCCAAGAGTAGCTATTGAGACAAGAAAATCCTCCAGCGGAAAAGGTTAATACTCATATCCAACAGTGGATGTGTGCTAATGAAGATCCGATCGCTACTTACCAACTCTATCAACATGGAATAAAAGAAAACCTCAATTCAAAAAGAGGTTTAAAAAATTAGCACTCGCAGTCGCAAACAGAATCAAAAACCTAACATTTACAGACACAATACTCTGAACGTTATATTCTAAACACCAAACAATTGGTCACAACGACCTGTAGTAATTTGCATGGCCACTCTATCCTTGTGACCTCGTTTTTTGGAAAAAAGCGCGGAGTGAAAAACATTTGTAAAAACAATTCTCCTTTTATCTGACTGACACACTTTAATTCTTCGAGGCGGAAAAAGTCGATTTTGGCAATTTGCATCATAAAGAGATTTGAATTAGCACTTAGGATTGTACGTAAGGCTGAGTCACAAGTCAAAAAATTACTCGAAAAGTATGCCGATGAACCCTCTACAACCTGCGAACTCTTGTGATTCAACATTTAGCTTGGCGAATTTTGGAATTGATGTCCCTCAATAATGTAATTGCTTCGTCCTCAATTTACTTCCCGCGTAGGTAATTTATTAGTATGATCACATTACCAGACTCTTGTCAGTCATGTACGCCTGGTATAAGGGTATTATTTAACCAACCATTCAATTTTAATGAGCTTAAGCGAATTAAATCGGATCTAAAAAAAATTGAACCCTCAAAAATCGTAATTGTATAATTGACCATCAAAAGAGAAGTAAAATTATTTTAAATAAAAAAAATTAAAATTATTATTAGATAATAACTATTCACATATACTATTAAATTTTTATTAGGACAAAATAAGTACACTGTAAAGTTCTTATGCCAAAATCATCTCGTCGCACATAATGACTCTTGATTACTAACCAAATTATAATACCGAAACTCTTTAAACACGGTGAAATCACGTAAGTATCAAATGTTCCGCATGGGTTAGTTGTATCTGAATAGATACATCCTGTTTAGATCTTATGAACTGGTCTAAAAACCATATTATTAGGTAATTATAGTCAGCGTGAAAAAACATTTAGTCTACTAAAAGTTATTTCACCTAATTAAAAATTCATTATTTAATAGATAAAATTTATTTCATAAAATTTATATTTCACGCACACATGAATACGCGACCGATGTTGGACAAGTATCGCCATCTAGTAGTGGATAGCTAGGATAAGCAAATTAAGGCTTTAATTAATGTTTGTAATTTGATCGAAGGTTACCTAAGAAAGTAGTATTTTTATTGATAAACACACTAAATGGTTTAGTTGGACAATTTAAATAAAATATATATAAAAGTCTCATTTGTTACGGAAAAAGTTACTAAAAGGTACTATCGGTCCGTAGTATGAAGTTTCTAAAGGAATTGTATCCGCGACTGTGCCTCGCCGCTAGAAACAATAGAGCTGGTTCAAAGGCTAAGTACAGCTATTCAACGAGTAAACGCAGCCAGCGTTACTAGCAGGTATATCGCGGTAAGTGGGAATGTATGATAATTTTAGTTTTTAATTTTATATTGTAATAAAATAAAAGGTTCAAATACATCCCACATAAGTGCCGCTGCTAAGTACAGACCACCTCTTATTTCTGCGAGGGCTATAGAGCAGTTAAGTTAAGTTCGGCGCACGCTTGCAGTACGTGTTGGCAGACTTCTCTTGTTCTGGAAATATATTATAGTTTCCAACACCGCCGAGCATGTAGTAAATCTGTATTTAGTATTGCAATTAACAATTTCATTGGTGTCATCAAAGATCAGAAACATAAAATAAAACAGAAACTTTTTCATTCAATATAGATTATAAATTACACTTTTAATTTACTACTGCTTTTCTATTACTGTTTTTTTTTTTGTTTAATTTACTACTGCTTCGGAAAATGTTTCTGTCCTAGGAAGACACAGCAAGAAACCCCCTGGGTTTAACTTTTTTTTAAAATCAAACCTGGGTGTGTACATAAAAGAGCTTTGATAGCCCTTGCTTAGTGCAGAAGAGCCGTAGCCTTCGCCTTACTGGACACAGGATCTCTCTTAATTCCGCGTGGTTAAAATGTAATATTACAAATGTTAAAATATGTTTGTTTGGATGTTTTTTTAATAACGCTTGAACAACTGACAAGGAGGAATAAATTATATCATTGAAGCACGTAGTCTCCCTTAATAACAAGTTTACACTCAGCAATTTATCAGGCAGTTATACAATTGACATATTATCGACTTTAGCAAACAAAATTAAAATTGTCTCGATTTAACAGAGCAACACCAATTTTGTTTCATAAATAGCATCTTTTCCACTTTATTACCAGATACGAACCCACTTTCTTATGTTAATACGAATAGATGTCCATTGAAGCGTGGACAATTGGAATCGATGGCTTCCTGCATATTACACATACACAATGAGCCGAAACTCATTCAGGAAGTTACTGGACAAAAAAAATAACAAAACATTTTTCATATCTGCTTGTCGCATGACAGGCTGACCAACCCTTTGGGATTAGGATTTCGTGAAGTAAGCGCCGCATGTAATGTAAGATAATATTATATTAAATATTAGACACCCGGGCGGCTTCGCAAGGGTAAATGTTTCAAACTTATTACCCATTAAACAATTGCCACGAATAATTTATTATTCCTCAATGCCTTGTTTTATTATGCCCCACTACCACGAAAACATAAGATACGTAAGGATCTCGGAAGGAAAGATGGTCACCTTAAGCTTGCCGCCATATAAAAGCAAAACTATAAGGAAGACAGAGGCAAAAATAAAAAGTCGTATACTATAACTAATATATTAAGAAAAAAATTGTGTACATCCTTCAGCAATAATTAAGAACACTTCGAAAAATCAACGTAATAAAAATTTACTACACTACACAGTACTAAAGTCGACTAAAATATTTATGATAATGTAATCTGTCAAAATGGCGTCAATAAAGCAGAGCCTTTTAGAGCTATCAAAGCTGTAGTTTTTGAGTTATAAGAAAGTGACTATATTAATCGGATGACCATATTACCCTCACGTACTACATTTTTAAATATTTTATACGCCATGAATAAACATTAAAATTTTTGCCATGTTGGCAGTGATATACTTATGCATGCACAAGGTAATTAAATAATGAAAAATCGTTTAATTATATATTATGTACATTAAAGTAAAATTTTTGCTGATTTGATTCACTAATAATACTTTTAATAATCAGCTGACATTAGAGCTAGGGCACACAAATATACTTGGAGGGATGCAGATCGTAGCAGTGAAAACCGCATGCAAATTCGTTTAGTGATTCTCAAGATTAACACGATCGTGTACAGAGGCACAATCGCTCGCTAAGAACTAGATTCGACTATGTATGAGATAGGAGATAGTTGTTCTTTGTATAATAATTTTTTACTTACTTTTATACCTTTTACTCCCCGAATGGTGAAATTCTTGATCTTAGAAGCTGTATACAACTATAATAAGTGTTTCGACTGCCTCGTTGGTCTTGTGAATGTAACAGTGATTGCTGGTAATGACGTAGTCCCGTGTTCGATTGCCGAGTCGGGCCAAGATCAGTTATAAGTAGCAGCCCAGAGTCAAAAAGCAGGTGTTTTATCCCCGTGCCTCGGAATGCACATGCACGGAAAGGCATTGGTTCTGCGCCTGACCTTTCTCCGGTCGTGGTTTAGTATCCAATAGAACTATGAGAGTGAGGAAATACTCGTAAACCACCTGTTCTTGCTGCATATAGCTCACACAGCTTTGTACTATAATCCTGTCCTGTGCAGATGATTGAAAATTCATTTGGATGACGTTATAATAAATAATAACTACAGTTGTACAATTGTTTTTTATTAAAATAAATTTCAAAATATTGAGGGAGCTGCATTTATAGATAGATTCGACATTAATTGGTCGACTTGATTTGGGTAGGATCACGCTCTCACAAAATATCAGCGTATATATCGTATGGTGAGCGAAGAAAACTGGAGACCTTTTTTACAGGACATTCCGTCTTAGTCTTTGGGGTGACAATGTCTCTGAATTTTGATTCTTAATCTATGATAGATTTCTCGTATACCCTTACCATTATCTCTCTATATAAAAATCAACCGCTGCCCGATAGTCTCACAAAAACTCGAAATTAGGTTGACCAATTTTGATGATTTTTGAAGTGAAAAGTTCTTTAGCGGCGTTGTACACTTGTTTTGTAATAGGTAAAAAATGTTAAACTCGCGTCAGGACACGTGAGCTGATCGAAAACCCGTAAGACGAAAACTTCTTTAGCGGCGTTGTACACTTTAATTGTAATGGGTAAAAAATGTTAAAAAACGTAAGACGGATGGAGAGTAGACAGCCGGCGCGGCGTAGGAGAGGAAGTATCCCCCTCTCTTTCTACGGCGCGGTGAAAATGTTTGCCTGCGCCTGCTGTTTCGTTTAGTTGTATACGATAGCGCAATAAAGAAATATTGTATTCTACCACATAAATGATAGTACTTTTATACTGATAATTAAAGCAATTCGTGCAAAATTATTCCCTAACCATTCCAAAATATCAAAAATGCACAACGTAGGCACTCCCGGAGTGCAACTCGTCGTTTTTTTTTTGTGTGATGAGTTTATGGATGGTTTAAAATGTTGAAGAGATGGTTGATTTATTTGAATCCAGTAGGTGGCGCTGTTGTCGAAATCCAGTAATCACCCGTGCAAAGTCGGGACAGATCGCTAGACCTGTATGAAAATAAAGTCTAACCATAAAATTTATATTTTACATACACTTATGTTTTTATCAAACCGTTATAATAAAAATATTCTCACAATCGTTTAAAATAAAGTAGACCTGTGCTCTGTCCTGACGAAAATGTCCCACTGGAAGTTAACCAACAAAAAGAGTGGTATATTCCGTTGGTACGGAGTGTCCAGAAAAATTTATTTCAAAATTTACACAGTCAACAAGATCAGGCTCGCCTTCTAGCCATTTCGACTAAGGAATCTAGTCACTGGTTACACGCTCTACCATCAAGTAATCACGGCACATTGCTTGATTGGGAGAGCTTGCGCATCGCCGTAGGAAACCGGCTTGAAGCGGCAATTTGTCAACCTCACCAGTGCCCGTTTGTTACCAGCGTCGATGCGTTTGGGCTCCACGGACTTTCAAGACTTTCTTTCGGAAAAGTGCAGGTAGGTTTTCCCGTCACGGTTCTTTGAACGAAGTCATCCGAAGGGCTCTTGTCTCCATAAATATCCCCTCGGTATTAGAGCCTTGCGGGATATTTAGAGACGATGGCATGAGACCCGACGGTATGAATTTGGTCTCTTGGGAGAGAGGTAAAGCCCTAGTGTGGGATGCTACTTGCGTTGACACTTTGGCGGCCTCTCATCTTAAGGGTACCTCTTTCAGAGCCGGGGTGGCATCATAGGCAGCCGAATTTAGTAAATGGCGCAAATATGAGTCTTTGAGAAATGACTACATATTTGTGCCATTTGCTGTAGAGACTATCGGTCCGTGGGGTCCACGTGCAATGAAATTTCTAAAGGAACTGTATCCACGGTTGGTCGTCGCTGCTGGTGATAAGAGGGCTGGTTCTTTTCTCGCTCGAAGGCTAAGTATAGCTATTCAGCGAGGAAACGCAGACAGCGTTCTTGGCACTATACCACGGGGAGCATGACTTTTTGACTATTTAAATTTTTAGTGTTTGTTTTTCTATATTATGGTTTCTTTTTTTTATATTGTGTATAATTAGTATTAATTGTAAATATTATAATTTTAATTATTATCTTTATTTAATGTTACGTATATAATAATTGCTGTTATTATAAGTTGTAAATTGTATATCAGAAATAAAACATATATTTAAAATTAAATATTAAACTTTACTATAAATATATTACCTTGAAGATTGTATTATTTTTTTATCCAACGCAACCATTATTGCTGAATGAATACGCGCAGAAAGCTCTTTCGTAACAAAACACTTTCAACAAAACCAGATTACCAGACGATTTAGTTAAATGGACGGCTTTAATCCGCGTAATCCTTTAAATAAATATCCTGAGCAACCACTTGAGTTCCTCTGGCGGCGTCTTGCCACCCAAGAAAGAAATTTAATTCTGCAATTTTAATGCGCTCACACAATTTTGCGCTACCATAGATCATGAGGAGTTAAATGACAATTTTAGTATTAAATGCAGCAAGAGCAATGCGCATAATGATTTTGGGGGGCCTTTTTTTGGTCGAGCGGCTATGCCTTTGGCTAGTGCGAGATGTATTTTTTTGTAGAGTTAGAGTGAAAAACGACGTACACAGTACACATAAATGTAAGAAAGTGCTGTAGATAGACATCTTCCATCCTCAATTAAGAATCTAAATGCTGATACGATGTTACCCTTGAGGACTAAGATAGAATGCCTCGTTTCAAGTTAATAGGGTATCCGATTTTTCACACTCACAATACAAAGCAACATTAAGCTGCTATTTTACGTTGATACAGTAAGAGCGTGGTCCTTTGCCGGTCTGGTCGACCCATTCCTGCTACAACTATCATACTAATATAGCTTCAGCACGGCTCCACTACGTATAAAGTGACCAAAAAGCGAACACTCACATCTAGTAGAGGCCTTTTTTCATCGTGGGGAATCGTCATGGATACCACCTGCTACGGGGACAGCAGAAAGGTTACGCCGGTCCCTTACCCGCCTACACCCCACGTTGGTAACCATCGGCGTGTGGCGGTGCTGTCATCGCGCCGCAAGCGAAACACACCGAAGCCTAAATTCACGCTATCAAAATTCCGAATCATAAACAGTATATACAGAACATCTCCGAGTTATCACACGGAGCATTGGCCGCTCCCCGGGCAGAACAACTTGCCCGGCGGGAGATCTCCCCTTTTCTTTCTACGGCCACAGGCGTATATATGAGGGGTCTCGGGATCTCCGTTCAGAATGCAACCGGGGCTTCTCTCTAGCTTTGGTATATTAGAATTGTTTGCAATATTGGAATTCTCCCTCTGCGTATCTAGTAGAGGCCTGCCTTAAACTTAGTTTATTGGTTGCCACCCGAGAACCTTTTTTTCCTATTGGTTGTCGGTTCCTACCGATATGATCAGCCCATTGCCACTTCAGCTTACTGTTCCAATAGAGTATGTGTGTTATTCTTTTCCTAATACTGATGCTCATTAGGAAGTTTATTTATCACGCAGAGAAACACCGAGCATAGCCCACTCCATAACCTGCCGAGCGTCTTTAAGCTTCTTCATACGGCCAGCAGTGATGAACCACTTCTCAGATCCATATTTCATCACTGACAACACGCACTAGTGAATACAAAAAGATTAAACGCCTTTTTCTGTCACTCTTACCCTTCGAACCGGTACACAGCATTATATACATTGCTACTTCGCAGCAAAATTAGATTTTACTTTTTTTAAACGTTACCTCCACACTAGGACTTTCTCCTATCGTGGAGGCAGTTAACAAGTATAAATTTGACAAGGACAAACATCCAGACCCGGAACAACTATTTGCAGGCCATACAAATGCTTGTTCCGTGCGAGATTCGGACCCTCATTGCTAAGCCGCTGCACCACGGAGCTGGTTAGATAAGAGAGTCTTACCCATTTAGGCGGACTCCTAGGCAAAACAGAATCCTACCTCTTAGTAAATGATTAATACCACCGAATGAATAATTGTACTTCAACATTATTGAGTATTTTCAAGGCACTCCCCTTGTTGCCATAGCCAGTATTGGAATCCTCGGCGTCGACAAACCGAGTGACGTGCAGTTTCGTGGTCACTTGGAAGAGAAGGCCTAATTGGCCTCTAAAAAGCTTGGCGTGCTCAGCAGAGCGGGACAGTATTACATGCCGGCTTACTGCCTGCAACTTTACAAGGCGCAGGTTCGGCCGCACATGGAATACTGTTCCCATCTTTGCACCGGGGCTCCCCAGTGCCAGCTCCTTCCATTTGATCGCATCTAGCGCCGAGCTGTTCGAATCGTCGGCGACCGAGCTCTTTCCGATCGGCTTGACTCACTGACGCTGCGAAGAGATGTTGCATCTCCTTGCGTATTTTATCGCATCTACTACGGGGAGTGCTCTGAGGAATGGTTCGGACCAATTCCAGCCGCACAATTTCACCATCGCACATCGAGTCAAAACTCACGATATCATTAATACCAACTGAATGACTGACGGACCACCACCGTGCAATTTAAAAGAATTTTTCTTCCTCGCACAACTTCCTTGTGGAATTGACTACCACCAGAGATTTATCCCGACTGATACGACTTAGGGACCTTCAAGAAAAGAGCCTAATTCTTTTTAAAAGTCCGGAAACGCATCTGCGATTCCCCTAATGTTGCTGTTGCTCATGGGCGGCGGTAATCACTTACCATCAGGTGAGCCGTATGCTCATTTGTCCCCTCTCCTATAAAAGAACAAAGTTAAAGTAGATAAAATGGATAATTTCTTTGTCGATAAAACCTCATTAAAAAGATAGTAAGCAACAGTTCGGCGCCATGGGGTTGCAGGGGATGAGACCACTCCATATCATCCCGTAAGTGTCGTGGGAGGCGACAGAAGAAAAAGAATCTGAAACAGAGACCGAACAGTAGCATCTTCTTAATAACGGCTCAAAGTGATAAAGAACTGTGGTTGCCAATTTTTCTATAACGTGTATATACAGGGTTATTTTTCAAAGAAGAGCAGTTTTTGAAAATACGAGTAAATAAGGCTTTCACTTTTGTTTGAAATTAATCCAAATTAAATGTGATTTATGGGCAACAACGTTTTTGCCTATCGATCGACCTTTACAAAGGTGTGCGTGCGCAGTAAAAACAGTTAAAATATTTTATTTTGAATTTAAAGGATAAAAATAACAGAATGTTTGACATTTTTTATTAATATTTCTTCATCATTTGCTTATGAAATAATGAATACATTTATTCTCTGTTCACAATAGGTATTCTTAGTGCTAAGTGTTTACAAAAGTGCCAGACAGATGCAGCATGCGGCTCACCTGATATTAAGTGACTACCGCCGCCCATGATCAACCGCAACACCAGGGGAATTGCAGGTGCGTTGCCGGCCCTTAAGAAAGGAGTACGCTCTTTTCTTGTAGGTCCCCAGGTCGTATCGGTCCGCAAAAATCGCTGGTGGTAAACTATTCCACAGAGAGGTTGTACACGGAAGAAAACTCCTCTTTGAACGTACAATGGTGGACCGCCAAGCATCCAGATGGTGTGGATGGTATCGGGACGTTTGCCGCGTAGTGCGTTCACGAAATTTGGCGGCTGGGATTAATCCGAACAATTCCTCAGAGCACTCTCCATGATATATGCGAAAGAAAATGCAAAGAGATGCAACATCTCTTCGCAGTGCCAGTGAATCGAGCTGATCGGAAAACACTCGGTCGTCGACGATTCGAGCCGCTCTGCGCTGGATGCGGTCAAGTGGAAGGAGCTGGTACTGGGGATCCCCAGCCCAGAGATGGGAACAGTATTCCATGTGCGGCCGAACCTGCGCCTTGTAAAGTTGCAGGCGGTGTGCCGGCATGAAATACTGTCCCGCTCTGCTGAGCGCGCCAAGCTTTTTAGAGGCCAATTTGGCCTTCTCTTCCAAGTGACCACGAAACTGCACGTCACTCGATATGTCGACGCCGAGGATTCCGATACTGGCTGAGGCAACAAGGGGAGTGCCTTGACTCTACTGCCTCCGCCCATCTGTGAGTTAGGTAGACCAGAAGATCACCAGCTGACCGACCATGGCGAAAGCTGACAGAAATTCCCCTGGACAGCTTTGGCGAGAAACCAGAATGCACGGGTTCCAGAAGTAAGGCGAACTAGTTTCTCGCCAATTCTGCCTATGTGCTCTGACTTTGCCTTGGCATTGACTCTTTTGAAGGACCTAGAGGCGGAATTATACTTCTTTTTAAGAGCGCTGGTGTTGACATCCCGGGACGCTGATGCGTCAGCCCAGGCTTGGTAGCACTCCTGCTTATAGCATGATTCTATTTTACAGGAGCGACCAAACCATGGCTGAGATTTGCCTCCAATGGGCACCACAGAGGAAGGAATAAAAAGTTCCATACCCTGAAGTACCACATCAGCGACAGAATCCGCAACAACGTTGGGATCGTCCGGCGAGAAGCAAACTCGCCCAAGGGTAGGATGCAAAGAAAGACCGCATCCCATCCCAATCGGCTGACCTATAGTACCAAACACGGCGGCAGCCTGCAGAATGCAACTGCGATTTCAGCGTGGAGTGGCACCACACTTCGAACAAGACAATGGTCCGAGGAGCCTAAAGGGGCGTCGACGGAAATCTGATATCCGTCCGGGTGAGAGGTCAGCAGAAGGTCCATCAGGGAAGGTGCATGATCCTCCACATATGGAATCCGCGTAGGCGAAGTAACCAGTTGTGTCAGACCATATTCCAAGGCAAAATCATGAACAGATCTCCCCGCATGATCGGTTAAACGTGAACCAAGCCATTCCGCGTGATGGGCGTTAAAGTCGCCGAGCATCACTGCGGGATCTGCTGTAGTATAGAGGCACCGTAGACGCGCGGATGGGCGTCGCTGTCTACGCGTAGCCAAAGGATGGACAGGTCCGAACCTTCAAGTCTGCCGAGGCGTCGAGAACAGATGTCATCTCTGACGTAAACGCAAACTCCAGCCCGAGGCACAAAGGAGTGTTCCAGTTTGTACCCCGGGTAGGAGAGATACGAGACATCAGCCGGAGAGCACACCTGCGTCTCGGTCAGAAAGAGCAGAGCCGGCCTCACCGTCTCGAGATGGTAGTGGACTGCGTTTAGGTTAGAGTGAAGTCCCCTGATATTGCAGAAATTCACGGACGGCGTGGCAGGGGTCGCTTTAGTCTTGTTGCTCCGTTTGCCCCGAGCAGTTGTAGTCTTGAGCGGAATTTTGCCCCCCCCCCGCCCAGAATACGTGGGGCAGCCTGAGCACCCACGCTCAGAAGTGGAGAAACATGGTCGTGGATGCTCACCGAGGGATTCTCCAGGGGTAGTATAAAGTAAAAAGTAAAGTAATCATTTAATTCCGCTACCATGTTGATGGGGGGGAGAGATTTGGGCCTCCGGCCACCTGCACTCACCAGACGAAACGTGGAAGCAGAGCTTCCACTTCACGCCGGTATTCTATGAGGTCGTGGTACCACCCCGGTTTGAGCCGGCCCATACGTGCAACAGCAAAGCTGCCGCGTGGCTCTACCACTTGTGAGAGACTGGTGCCTGATGTAGGTATAAAAAACCTGTATTACAGGTCACCAGGGCTCCCCCGCGTATAAAGCATCAGTCTCAGGAATACAAATCAGAAAGG
The DNA here is from genome assembly GCA_907164705.1 of Parnassius apollo. NCBI lineage: Eukaryota > Metazoa > Arthropoda > Insecta > Lepidoptera > Papilionidae > Parnassius > Parnassius apollo. The sequence continues at coordinate 3,589,274 of CAJQZP010001060.1, read as the reverse complement.
AAATTATAATTAAGTAAACAAAATGAACTGCAGTAATTACAAATTTCACATCAATAAGTGTGTGTACTATGAAAAGTGTAGTTGTGCGTGTGAGCTAGTGCAGGCGCGTGCCTGTTGTGTGTGTGTGTGTGTGTGTGAGTGATTGTGGACGTACCTGTTGTTGCGTGGGTTAGGACTAACATATAATTGCATTTAAACCCAAAATAAGGAGAAGAAAGTATGAAGACTTCGACGACATTAATATAAATTATATGGGCGACTTTAGTAGGTTTTCGGTCGCTTCATAAATGTTACTTATGTTACTTATTCTGAACCTTCTCTGCAAATATTGCCGGTTATTGCAATATAACGCTGTATGGGTGTCGTAACAGGCGACAGAGGGGAACTGAAGTGGGACATGGGCAGCAGCGTCTACCTGATAACAGCTGAATAAAATAAAAACTTCCAAACGTGGCAGCTATGGCAAAATGAAGCAATCTACGGAAACAGCCTATGTTCAACAGTGCACTTCTCTAGGCTGTAAAAAATATAAGGATTTATTTTAGATTATAGCAATACATTATTCCACTACACACGACCGCGAACACTTACCCAGGTTCCTCTTACCCATAATTTCTGCTATATATTAGGTTACAGCCTATATACGTCCCACTGCTGAGCACACGCCTCCCCTCATTTCTGAGAGGGTATGAGGGCAAGGTAGTGACCGCCGCGCTGCCCCAATGCGTATTGGCGAACTACACATGTCTTCGAAATATTTTTTTCTTATTCCTCAGACATGCAGGTTTCCTCACGATGTTTTCCTTCACCGCCGAGCACGTGATAAATCAGCACTTAAAATTGCAATTTACAATACATTGGTCGGCGGAGATCGAACCTGGTTTGTTCGCGTACTGTGAAATTTACAGCGACCGCTAACCGTCTGGGCTACCACGGCTTTACTATACTAACGCGTACAATATTATGTACCAAATTCAACGATAAAAGCTAAAAGAATAACATCATAACATGAAACCATGCATTTAAGACCTCAAGGGTAACAAACCCATATTTTCTTTATATTTGGTTGCAGGTGGACTGTTAACTTGTTTGTCTTTTCTAATTTAAAAACTTAATTCACTCGATTTCATTTGGTACGATATCGATTTTTTAGTTGACGTTTCGTTAATGACAGCAAATACACGGCCTACCGTAAATTATTCGTCGAATGAGAGATCCAACGACCGATAAGCAAATGCTTGAACGACTGTGTGTATCGGAACGGAAAAATAAACTGCAAAACATTCAGAAACCAACAAACTAAAACAATTATGAAGAGCAAAAAGAACTTTATTGCTATAATCTTAAAATCAAAACGGCCGTGTTGAAGGAATTGTCAGAATGCTAAAACAGCGTGTGTTGAGCACGCGTGTTGACAATGTAAAACTAAACATGGAGACTATATTTGATTTTACATAATAAAAATGTTTTTAGTTGGGTTTTTTTTTTAAATACATAATTGGTATTAGTATAGACCATAAAGACTTGACACGACTTGACAAGTTTGGTAAAGTTCCTGAAGGAACTGTTTCCGACTCCGTTATCCGTTTGTAACCTAATTAGTGTAGTTCTCATATTAACTACAGCTATTATAAAAATCATTTTTCTTATTGTAACTAGTAGACATGTAATTTAACGCGATAGGGCCACGCAACCAATCGTGATGCAGCCATCACACAGATGTAATGGTGTTTCGTATGATGAGTGGCGAGAACTACAGAACCTTTTTACTAGTAACTAGCCTTCCATCTTAGTCCTCAGAAGTATCAATTCATTTATTCTTAACCAAAGATAGATGTTGGGCCACATCAGGCACTCACTGTCGGGGAGTTTGTGTTCTCGTTTGAACTCGCATTTGTTCCAATAAGGGTTATATATAAATATTTGGTATTCTATGTGAGTTATGTAAATTTCAACCCGAACAACCCGAGTTCGATCCCCGCTGGCACCATTGAAATTGTTAATTGCAATTATAAGTGCTGATTCACCACGTGCTCGGTCGTGAAGGAAAACATCGTGAGGAAACTGGCATATCTGAGAAATAATAAAACAAAATTCCAAGACATGTGAAGTTCGCCAAAGTGCATTGGGACAGCGCGGTGGACATTTCCTTGCCCGAAAATCCTCTCAGAAATCAGAACGAACATAGGCTGCAACTTCACTTTACTTATCTAACATTTATGCGAATAAAGTAGATTATATAATTATTTTGTAAATCATGTATAAACTACATACGTAATAGCGGTGTAAGAATATCCACTACCCCATATCATCCCCCGTGGATGTCGCAAGAGGCGCCTGAGGGACACTGAAACAGGAGATGGGCAGCAGCGTCTTCCTGACTACAACCCAAAACAATAAAAATCTGCAGTTACCAGCCCACCTGCTAATCGTTGCAACTATTGAAAATCCCTTTCTATCGGGACGGGGGGGGGGAATCTATAGGGACGGGGGGGGGAATCTATAGGGACGGGGGGAATCTATAGGGACGGGGGGATCTATAGGGATGGGGGGGATCCATAGGGACGGGGGAGAATCTATAGGGACGGGGGGAGGGAATCTATAGGGACGGGGGGGACTATAGGGACGGGGGGAATCTATAGGGACGGGGGGAATCTATAGATACGGGGTTGCCAGGTCTTAAAACCGTAAAGCCGGACAGACCAGCGAACTTGCCGGACATTTTCGTAAAAAGGCCGGACGTCGTTAATTTTTTAGCCTTAGTAAAACGACAATGTTTGTTTAAAGTAAAATAATGCTTTTTATCATTTACCGTAAAATCTTCTTAAATTCTAATGAAATAACAACAAGTGAATAAATTAATCTTCTTTATTATTATTATATTTTAATCACTCAATATTCATGAAAATATTAATTTCAATAATTGCAATAGTATGTATGTATGTACATGAAAAATGTAAAGAAATGGTCAAATTTAAAAAGCCTAACAAAACCCGGACAGGCCGGACACCGTCTAATTTGGCCGGACGCGCAACCAAAAAGCCTGACTGTATCCGGCTTTATCCGGACGCCTGGCAACACTATATAGGAAAGGCCTATGTTCAGCAATGAATTATTATAGCTGTAATGGAAGTGAAGTATTATAATATTAATATTGAAGACATTAATTAAAATGTGACGACCATAATATTGTGCTGCATATCTGTATTATTATAGTACCATTAGCTAATAATATACGACACACGTACTTGCCCTCTCTAATTTTTCTATACCCGATGAAATCTGGCATAAGATCAGATGAAATATCCAATGATTCGGTGATATGGACATTTAGAAATAACGCGCGAGGGAAGAATGACCAAGAAAATTTATGTTGCAGAAGTGAACGGAAGAGTCGGGAAGGGACGCCCTAGACCAGGAGTCGGCAACCTTTTAATTTAGAAGAGTCAAAAGATATAATTAACAAAATTTCAAAGTTTTTAAAGAGCCACAATTTTTTTCTTGCTAACCATAAATAAAGTTTGCATTACTTGCAATGCATAAATAAAGTTTTTTTGATAAAAAAAACTTATCTGTTTATTCATAAGAAAAATATATATTTATTCATGATATTGTGACGGCCCAATATTATTATTAATAATTAAATTCAATATAAAGGGGCGTCAAAAATAGTCTTAAAAGATATATATTAAGCAATTAAGTTAAATTAATAAACATAAAGTTAATATATTTCAGACATTATCCCAATAACATAGTAAATTAAAGGCAAAATTATTGTTTTTCGTAATAAATAAATTTATTTAAAAATATTTAAAATAAGATAAATAATAGAAATACAAGTCAAAAAATATTATAAAATTAAGTTAAATAACGTTTATAAGATAATTAGAAAATTTGTTAAAAATTGTTAAAGTCATGGGAGGTGTTCATGTATAAAAGAAAATTTTCCTAAGTTGTGGAAGGAGTCCACGTATAAAAGAAATTTCCTAAGTTGTGAAAGGAGTTCACGTATAAAAGAAGATTTTCCTAAGTTATTGAAGGTGTTCATGTATAGATGTCTTGTATGGAGGAGCTGCCGGAGATACATTCCTGCAGTTCTACATATATATGGGGTGGTCGGGAGCCCGACTGCCTGAAGTACTGTAGCACAATGACTAGTCCTATATTAGGGACTTATGATATTAAACTCAATGATACAAAAGCAATACTATAGAAGGTCTCCATGATGATTTTGCATTACAATAGTAGGATCGTGGGTTCGAACCCTATATATGAATGACTTATGAAAGTAAGGTCAATGATACAAAAGCAATAATATAGAAGGTCTCTATGATTAATATGCATTACAATAGTATAGGTTCGTGGGTTCGTACCCTATATATGAATGACTTATGAAAGTAAGGTCTATGATTCAAAAGCAATACTATAGAAGGGCTCTATGATTAATATATTAATGGGTCATATATTTATGAAAGTAGGTCTATGATACAAAGCATATAGGAGGTCTCCTTGATGCATAAGCATTGTATGGGGTGGTCGGGTGACCGACTGCTCCTAGTACTGTAGCAAAATGACTAGTCCTTATTAGGGACTTGAAAAGGAATATTATGGTGGCGTGTGTGCTGCTTCACGAGCAATTGGTCCGAGGTAAACTTGGACTCGCTAACCGATGTGTCCTAGGCATATCATCTTAGTGCCGGTGGTAAGTGGGTTTGTTGTAGCAATACGGCTTTCCCGTGGACATCGCACACCCATACCGGTTGTGGGCGGCGTAGTAGCGCATAGCGATGCATCGTCTATCTTTCGGATTGGGATGATGAGTGTGTTTGGTAGCACTTTTAAGTGTAACAGTCATACTCAACTTCATGTCTTAGTGCATTAGCGCTATGATACGTGGAGTTTTGTCCACTGGCGTCTTAGTAGTGTGCTACTATGATACGTTGGTGATATTTTTTATATAACAACAATAAAAACTTTGTTACCAAAATCGATAGGAGTCATGTGGGTGTGTTGTGAGGGGGCGCCACCCGTATGATTGTTGCGTTGATACTTACTGCTACTTGCGGTATTGCGTCTTGTGATGGATCTGCGGGTGTGCTGCGCCTGATTCGACGTATTCTTGTGGCTCTGGTCGATGGAGGTATACAATTAACATCTAAGTGCCGATGATAAGCGGGTTTGTTGTAGCAATACTGCTCTCCCGTGGACATCGCACACCCATACCGTTTCTGGGCGACGTCGTAGCGCATAGCGATGAGTCGTCTGTCTTTCGGATTGGGATGATGAGTGTGTTTGGTAGCACTTTTAAGTGTAACAGGCATACTCAACTTCATGTCTTATTGCATTAACGCTATGATACGTGGAGTTTTGTTCATTGGCGTCTTAGTAACGTGCTACTATGATACGTTGGTGATATTTTTTATATAACAACAATAAAAACTTTGTTGCCAAAGTCGACAGGAGTCATGTGGGTGTGTTGTGAGGGGGCGCCACCCGTATGATAGTTGCATTGATGCTTACTGCTACTTGCGGTATTGCGTCTTGTGATGGATCTGCGGGTGTGCTGCGCCTGATTCGATGCATTCCTGTGGTTCTGGTCGATGGAGGTATACAATTAACATCTTAGTGCCGGTGGTAAGCGGGTTTGTTGTAGCAATACGGCTTTCCTGTGGACATCGCACACCCATACCGTTTGTGGGCGAAGTCGTTGCGCATAGCGATGGGTCGTCTATCTTTCGGATTGGGATGATGAGTGTGTTTGGTAGCACTTTTAAGTGTAACAGGCATACTCAACTTCATGTCTTAGTGCATTAGCGCTATGATACGTGGAGTTTTGTCCACTGGCGTCTTAGTAGTGTGCTACTATGATACGTTGGTGATATTTTTTATATAACAACAATAAAAACTTTGTTACCAAAGTCGATAGGGATCATGTTGGGTGTGTTGTGAGGGGGCGCCATCCGTATGATAGTTGCATTGATGCTTACTGCTACTTGCGGTATTGCGTCTTGTGATGGATCTGTGGGTGTGCTGCGCCTGATTCGACGCTCTCTTGTGGTTCTGGTCGATGGAGGTATACGGGTGGTGATGTCTGCTGGGATGTATCAGCAGACGCTCCCAGGATGGGGGACCTTGGAGTGGTGTAAGCCCGACGATAGTCGTATTGATGCTTGTTGCGTTCTGCAGCATTGCGTCTCTGCGATGGTTGTTTGGTGGGACGCTATTCTCAATGGCGCTCTCTGCGTCTTGGTTTGACTCACACCTAAGTAGCTTTGCCCAAGTCGGGTCCCTTCATTGCGGGGCTGCAGACTGTCTGCCCTCCACGATGTTTTATATAACAACATAATATTATATCTCTGTAACTTTCCCACCTTTGAATGATTGAAGGCAACTTGTTGGTGGGTGAGACAAACATTATCGAAAATGCATTTACTCAACGTCAGTGACACAAACCCTTTCTGATGGCGAATTATTACTCTTATCTTATAACTGCCTTTTGGCTATATCTGCCGTTGTATTGGTTGGTGGAGCATATGTGTCGACCTCATGCGGGTGGTAGCTGGCGGGAGGATCTGAGGAGACTCTCAAGGCTGCGGCCGAAAGCCGCACAACGTGGGAGCCCATTCCCTTGAGGTGAGCAGTAGACTCATGACACGCTCTGCGGCTAGTAGCCGTGCTGATCATGCAATTGGTGGTGATGCCATACACTTACATCACGTCTGCAGGAGCGGCGGTCTGGCAGGTGGTGGCGCTCACGGAGGGTTTACGGCTAGTGTGCCTATTTGCCTAAACCGTGTGACGTACATTCACTGTGGCTGGATTCGTTCGTATTCTGTATGGCGTTTACACGCATTGACATGCGCGACTTCAATCGATGTTTGTGCTTACGCACTAACAAGGGGCCAAGCCTCTTTTACTGGTTCGCCAGTTATTTTGCTGTGGACTACGGTCCAGTTCCCGAATTAGCGTTCCTTGCGGGGGGAGTGCATCAAAATGGTTGGCGCTCACCGTGCACGGCGTGTGTGGAGCCGTGTACCTCCCCTACATTTTTTTAAATAAATGTAGGAGAGCGAAGCCCTTGTATCGGGTATTTTTGTATAAATATATTGTGAGCCTTTTCCAAGCGGGAAGGGATAAATAATAATAAATCAATAATGTCAACCTGATACAAGTGGAATAAAGACGTTTTACTTTCTTAACCTTTCTCGAGCCCTGTCTTCGTGAACGGGGTTCACTTAGCTTATAAGGCACTACCAACAGCTTTCAATTGCTCTAGTGAATATTCATTCTTCCAAAGGACACCTAAAAGAACTAAGTTACTAAACAAACACAACGTAAATAAGGGTCCTAACTAAGACGATCACGCCAAAATATTACAAACGGTCTATTATTAAACCTTTAGAAAGATCATTTAGAAAGATCTAAACATAATTTATTAATCCTGGTCACATATATATAATTTTTATTATAAAGGTGGATTAATTATACTTAATATAATAATATTTTTATACATAGAGAGGGGGGAGCGTTACAATATGAAAGTAGTGTTTTTTTCACAATAAATTAGAATCTAATTTTTATTATTATAATCTATTTATTAGATTATATATATATTCGGCCCATATCTAATATATAAATATTTATATATGTATATATATATATATATATATATATATATATATATATATATATATATATATATTAGATATGGGCCGAATATGGATTTCACCGAATACGAATATTCGGCCGAAAGTTCGGTAAAATTTTTTACCGAACCGAATATTCGGCCGAACATTATTAGGCAGCATCACCTCGGTACCCGCACATGCTTGTTTTGACTATTTTTATGAGAAAAAAGTATTTCTGTAATGTAATGTTTCTTTTTTTAGATAGATAGATATAATGTTTGAATCCAAAAACATTTCTTCAAGCTTTCTAATTGCTATAATTGGAAATAAATCTACAGTGCCTCAAAAATGTAACGTAATACAAGTAGGTTAAAAAATTAAATTAAATCACATTTTATATTTATATTTAAATATTTATAATTAAATTAAATGAAATTAATAAAGAGCCGTGGTAGCTCAGATGGTTAACGCTCGCTGTAAATATAACAGAACGCGAGTAACCTGGGTTCGATCCCCGCCGGCACCAATGAAATTGTTAATTGCAATTTTAAGTGCTGATTTACCACGTGCTCGGCGGTGAAGGAAAACATCGTCAGGAAACCTGCATGTCTGAAGAATAAAAAATGAAAAAAATATTTCTAAGACATGTGAAGTTCACAAACACGCATTGGGGTAGTGCGGCGGACACTTCCTTGCCCTAAAACTCTCTCAGAAATGAGAGGAGGACTGTGCCCAGCAGTGGGACGTATATAGGCTGTAACTTTACTTTTTTTACTTTTAACCCATAAATAAAATACACTTTCAACAGTAAAATTATGAAAGATATGGCATTTCTCATTTCGTATATTTCAATGCAGTGGACACTGAATACCACTTTAACCAATGTTCGGTGATTTAGCCGATTACATTTTTAGAATGTGTATTCTGGCGTTAGATTTCGTGTGTCAAGTGGCTGAGAGACATAAATGGTGCCTAATACTCGTTAATCGATTCAGAACGATTCTTAAATGTTTTTTTTTTCATAAAACAATTTATATATTTTGCGTATGGAACTAAAGAGCCGCAGCTTCACATCCAAAGAGCCGCATGTGGCTCGCGAGCCGCAGGTTGCCGACCCCTGCCCTAGACGTAAGTTTATCGATTAAATTAGCGATATATTGAAAATAGGCCACATTAAGTACCCTTAACCGATAAGCATGTATGTGTAGGTATATGGATATAAAGGAGGCAAGAGAGATGTGTCAGGATCGCGCCAAATGGAAGTTCGTAGTCTCTGCCTATTCTTCTGGGTGACAGGCGTAATGTTTATGTTATTATGTTTATAAAATATCCAATAGAGTGTTGAAAGAAGAGGACAGATATATAATTAATCAATCAATAATTTGTTTTCTTTATACCAATATTAGCTTCAGCAAGAAATAGAATTAGAATTCAATAGGCAGAAACTGAAGTTGCGGTCTGTCGGTGAAAAATAAGAAAAAAATAAAATCGGTTTGACTTATTAACTTAGTGACTCTTTTAATTTCCATAAATATGTTAAATATTTGATAATGATCTGAGAATTTACTAATAATTAATAATAGTATTGAAAGCATTTCATTATTTACCACTGGTTCGGAAATTACCTCTGTCCTGGACGAAACAGCAAGAAACCCAACGGGATTTAATTGTTTTACCATATTTTACTTTTCAATAATTTTGTACAGTTTTTTAATGAATTTTAATTCAATCAGCATGGTGTCGTTTACCTCATTTCCTGGGTTATTTTCATTTAGATATTCTTTGACATTATATTAACCCTTTTTGTAAATTTTTTCGTAAAGGTGAAGTAGGCGCTAAAAGCAGATTTTTCACGCTTAATAGGTGCGACTGGCGGCTGTTTGGTCGGCCCGCACGCTATTTAATAGCAGAATATTTATTTGATATTTCTTTTTAAAATTATATATACTCTTTTATTTAAAATTAAACCCATAATTCACTCACATATTTACTGATACATAACCTGAATTTAATTGAAATTGATTTCATTACATTCGAATGAAACAGCTTTTTCATCTAGTGGACGTACCTTAAATTGTAGATTTTGAGGAAACTTTGCGATCTTTTTATATCAAGCCAAAATGTATCAGTCTTGTTTTGGCTAACATAATTCACTAAGAACTTAAAGATATTTCTTAGTTCATGAATTAAAAAAAAATATGTGAGTTCGTAGTTTTTAATGATAAAAAATTGCTTTTCTGCGACCCTAAAAAGCGTGAAAAATCTGCTTTTGGCGCCCACAACATTTAAACTTGTTTATTGACAAATTTTGTGCATTTTCTGGGATTTTGTTGTAAAAGCGTACATTGCCTAATAAATGAATTACTAATTAACATTAACATTACTTATAGACCCTTTGTAAACTAGTAAAAAAAAACAATATAGGAATGGATTTCATTTCTTCACCGCTATACCGCGCAGTGTTTATTATAAGTTGAAAAAATATCTTACATAAGTATTCCGTAATGCTTTTGTCCTTCGCGATTTGTGTTTAATGACAAAGCACATTTTATTGAGCGTAAAAATAAAAAAGCGCCTCCTTTCTTACCCAGTCGATATCCTGCATGGACATGGACAACGTCAGACACTCCAGCAAAGCAGATTGGCAATCCATCACGCTATGCAATTGTTGTGTTGTTCATTTTGTGTTCATATTTATTTTTTGTTCGTAAAGTACCCGGTGGTCACTCAAATCACCTTGCTGGCTTCGGATATTTTGCGACATATCCGCAGTTTTTGTTCAATAGTGTTGGTGATGATTTAATATCGATAAAATTTGTTTCTAATGTATTTGGTTTATATAGTATGATAATAAATTGTTTAATTTTACTTGAGATGTATTAAAAATATACGGCCTTAATCATCTTTTATAGGTAATGGTGACAAGCGTGCACACAGTCAACCAGATGGTAAGTGGTTGCTGTGGCTTATAGATATCTACTTTTACCCTCGTTTGCGAATCAAAATGAAGATGCGTTGTCAGCCATCAGGACCAAGGTATAATGCCTTTTTCCAGTAAAAAAAGTCTCTGGTTCTCTTTACTCACCATCACAAAACACTTCACGCTGGTATTCTGTGAGAGCGTGGTCCTTCCCCGGTCGAGCCGACCCATTCGTGCTACAACTATACAATTAATAAAGCCGCAGCATTGCTCTACCACGTTAAAACATATAAACAATCATAAGATCCACGTCAATTTTAGAAACGATTAAAGTTGCTCTTCGTGTTTACTAAATGATAATTGAAAGAGACAGGTGAAGATATAATTAATACTTAATTAATGTAAGTGACAATCAATGAATATAAATAAGGCCGATAGCTTTTACGGTAAAAAGCTAAGCTTTTTTGTCGAAATATTTTTTTTAAATTAATAACTTATTAATTATCACCAGATAAAAAAGCTTTGATTGTTTAATCTGATTTCTCAATTTTGTTAAAAGCACTTTTGTACTTTGTACTCTTACGACACTTAAATGAAATATTTATTATAATTTACTTACTTACTTACTTACTTATCTTCACGCACAATCCCTAACGGGGTAGCCAGAGAGAACAGATCGCCAAGTGTCACGATCCTTACATACCTCTTTCGCTTCTTTTAGGTTCATTAACTTCTTCATACATGCACGTCTAGGTATCCGAGTACTCTTGACCTTCCCCTCTTCAAGCAATTTGCTCACATGGTCTTCGAAAGTTAGTCTCGGTCTACCTCGACACCTTTTAATATTTACTTTCGCTCTATATATTTTCTTCACCATTCGGTCTTCACTCATTCGCTCAACGTGCCCAAACCATTGGAGTACGCCCCTATCAATTTTTGTTATAAGGTCATCTTTCAATCCTGCCATATTGCGAATCTCTTCGTTTCGCTTTCGATCGGCTATGGTAACGTCACACATTTTAACGAAGAGATCGCATCTCCACTGCATTTAACTTGTTTTTATGCTTCTTCTGGCATACCCAGGTTTTGCTGCCATATAACAAAGTCGGTACAAACACTGCGTTATGTATTGCAAGGCGTGCACTCTTCACCACGCCTTGCCTTTTGACTAATGCATTCAGGGCACCATTGACTTTGTTTCCGGCAGTGACACGCCTATCCACATCTAAATCACATCTTCCATCCCGGCTGAAAGCACTCCCCAAGTATACAATTTCATTTACCTGTTCTAGACATTCCTGATTTACCCATATTTCACATTTCGTTCTCTCTTCGTCCTTTTCAAATACCAGAACTTTAGTTTTATTAGCATTCAAACGGAGACCTTTAATTTCACATTCCTCTTTCATACACGTGACTAATGCCTGCAGTTCTGCTTCTTATGGTGCAATAAGCACTGCATCATCAGCATACAGCAGACAATTTACTTTAATGTCACCCAATTTCACACCCAAACAGCTATTTTTCAGCTTCTGTAAACAGCTGTCGGGATACAGTATGAACAGCCAGGAAGACATGACACAACCCAGTTTTACGCCCGCTAAACATGGGTGACAGGTCATGCCCTACCCGCACACAGGCTTTACAGTCATAGTATAGTGACTGCACAGCCCTTAACAATCGACCATCCACACCATATCCCGGCAACAGTTCCCACATTTTCTTCCTTATAACCTTATCAAATACTTTCTCCAGATCCACAAAAGCACAAAAAATCCTCTGGTTAACACTCAGAAGCTTTTCCGTGATCATGCGGAGAGAAAACATTTGATCCGTGCATCCTCTTCCAGGTCTAAATCCGCATTGTGCCTCCCATAAGAATCTTTCCGATTTCTCTTGCATCCTACGTGTCAAAACCTTCGAGTAAACTTTACTTGCTAAACTGGTCAAGCTGATCGCCCGATAGCACCCGCAGTCAAAATGTGAACCTTTACCTTTATATAAAGGCATAATGACCGCGGATCGCCAAACATCCGGGACTTCTCCCGTCCGCCACCACAAATTGCACAGCAGACAAAAGCTGTCCCAGATGCGAGGCCCACCGTACTTGACTATTTCAGCAGTAACTCTGTCTAGTCCCGCAGCCTTACCACATTTCAAACTTCGAATCGCACGTTCAATTTCTTACATTTCTCTGTAAAATTCACTCCATCGCTGCATGACGTCCGATTTTTCTGAAAGGACGTCATTGGTTCTCGAAAGCACTTTGTTCATTCTTAAGGCTGTCGCACCACTCCGGGACCTTCCAACCTCTTTCCAGAAGAGTTTGGAGTTTTCCTTAAAGTTGTGCGACAACCTCTCGTCCGCTTTTATTCTACACCTTTCACGTACTTCCTCAATCAATGTTTTCGCATGAACTTTCTGCAGCTTATATCTTTCTTTCATCTTCTCTCTCATATGCTTATCGTTATTATAATTTAAAGTTGCAATTATTACAATATTGTCAACTGTTACACAGTTGAAGTTTTAAGGAAATCAACATGAAATGGCAGAAAAAAAAGCCCTACTAAGGCAGTCAATGTTTCTGCTAAATATGATGATTCGCAAGTAACTAATAAAAAATATTTTAACACGAAGTTTAAGAATATCATCATAGTCACATCACTACTAACCCATCAAGGATTGAAGCCCACTTATTCATAACTAATTTTCGGGCAAAGAGCTCGTCGAACAATTGTAAGCCGAAAGATGGGTTAAAAGGTATGTAAAGGCTTAATCTCATGTTTTTTCTTTACAGTTGACAATCACTGTACAGAGCGCCGCTTGACCACATTGTGGACACTGTATGACGGATGAACAAAACTACGTCCTTGGATACACACTGGCAAACGAAAGTACCGGCTTGAATAAATATTGAGTATGTCCAAAATAATATGAAAAAAATATTTTTCATCCATTTTTAGAACTACGGTATTGAAAATAGACAACAACACTACTGTCTTGCCTTCTACAACTACAATTTTTTAAAAAGTACTAGGTAATTTATATACAGGAACCGAAGCCTCTGTCAATATGTACAAAATATGATTGGTCAACAGTGTAAACAGTACAGCGCAGATCTGTCATTTTTTCTTACTGTATTATAAATTATGTATACTTATATATATTTAGACAGGCATCTTAAATGGATAATTGAAGAATACAGTTTAAATTTGTTTTATCCTATCATTAGGCGAGAAGCAATACCTAGTGAGAAGAACCGGCAAAATAAAAGAATTAAATAAATATAAACTTACAAAAGAAGATTTTATTCTATATATTATTTATATCGTGAGTTTAGAATTATAATTTAAAATTAATTTTTATGAAAAATGGGCTCCTCCATCTAGCCCCAAGGGAAAGGTGAGGTCTAAGATGAAGCGAATTTTCCCAGCTTGAATTTTATATAGTAATTTTTTATTTAAAAAATGACAAATAGTTGAATTTATTTTTGAATTTGATTAAAAAATAGCATTTATAGTAAACGTACTACAAAAATACAATATGTACATTCTGTATAACTTTATAAGGTTCACATAAGCAACAATTTTACTTATATGAATTATGAATATTTAGGCATTTTACGCGTAAATATTTTTTTGAAATTTCATTAGCAAACTAATAAAATTCTTCCTTTATTTTGTTCCGCATATCGTCAGTACTTTCGTCTGCCTAAACGATACCAAATTGTAAGGCCGTGTAGATTTGCGAATTACGGGCATGTCTCCAAGGGCATTGTCCTTCCGCCAGCTTCGTTATTGACGAATCGAGCCCACACCGCGCACCAAATTATACAGCGTGATTTAATTTAAATGTTTGATGTCATGACATTCTGCCTTAAACTCTAGAGATTTTACGGCTATCCTCATTTTAACTTCATTCTTTTCTATTCTTTTGTCATTTATTAATTAAAAACGGGCTCGCTCTTGCTCCTCCATCTGGTCTCCATCTGGCCCAGGGGCAGATGAGGTCTATGATGGAGCGAGTTTGTCTAAGAAAAACTTAACGAGGTAAAGGTTATAGGTACTCGGAAATGCAGACGCCGGCAGGGTATTCCACTCCTTGACTGTGCGCATTATAAAACATGATTTATAGCGCTTAGTGCGAATATTCGAAATGTCAACCAACTGTGGATGGTACTTACTGGTAAGCTGCTGCGCGCTTGGTGCTCCGATAGTCATCCCTACAAAACCACTATATTTTAAGGATACCTTACAAATTACGGAAAAATAATATAGTCACCTATATGGCAAATAATCCTACAGATAAGACATACAGAGGCCTATTGTACAACCGTGGGTAACTATGATGATAACGATAATAAACTTTTGAATTATGATTTTTTATAGAATAAGGGTGACAAACGAGCATACAGTCCACCTGATGGTAAGTGGATGCTGGGGCGCATAGACATCTACATTTATCCTCGATTAAGTATCAAAACGCAAATGCGTTATCACCCCTGAGGACTAAGATGGAATGCCTCTTTTCCAGTAAAAAAGGGTCTCCGGATGTTTACACTCACCATACGAAACACAACATTATTAAGCTGCTATTTTATACTGGTATTCTGAGAGAGCGTGGTCGTCCCCCGATTAGCCGACCCATTCGTTCTACAACCATGATATAGCTGCAGCGTGGCTCTACCACGTATAAAACTTTTAAAAATACGAAAAATAGGATTAACTTAAACCTTTTTTGTATTTAATAATATCTTTATTGAAATGCAGGATATTCCTTTTTTTCGTTACAGAACCGAAGTGACTAACGAACTTACTGGTAGTGACTGGCTACTGCAATCTGTGGCCATCTGCAGCTAACTTCAAATAACTTAGGCTACAGACACGTTTTCACTCCTGAGGACTAAGATGGACTGCCTCGCATACTGTAACTATACCGACACTCTATACCCTTCAGGCCAGAATACAGCAGTATAAGTTCTGCTATTTGACAGCAGGAATAGGTAACAATGTGGTTCTAAAAACCTTAGCAAACAATCTTAAAAAATCGTCATCATCATCATCATTACAGCCCTTCACAAGTCGACTGCTGAACATAGGCTTGCCCCAAGTAATGCCACAAAGCACGGTCCTGAGCCACCTGCATCCATCGACTTCCTGTATGTCTTACCAGGTCGTCACTCCATCTAGTGGGGGGTTGCCCTACACTACGCCTACCGGTACGAGGCACCCTCGAGAACCTTTCTTCCCCATCGGTTATCGGTTCTTCGAGCTACATGGCCGGCCCATTGCCACTTCAGCTTACTAATCCGTTGGGCTATGTCGGTCACTCTGGTTTTACTGCGGATATCCTCATTTCTGAGTCTATCGCCAGAAGTGAAGGACCACGTCTCAGATCCGTAAGTCATCACTGGCAACACGGCCTGGTTGTACACTTTAGTTTTTGGAGATTGAGGTATATCTGACGAAAAGATGTGTCGTAATTTCCCGAACGCAGCCCAGCCGTGTTAAATCCGTCGATTGACCTCTCGGTCAAAGTTGGACTTACCTAGTCTGACTATTTGTCCCAGGTAAACGTACTCGTCAACAACTTCGAGCATAGTTCTCCCAACAACTACCGGCATAGGTGTGACATGGACATTAAACATGATCTTTGTTTTGTCCATGTTCATCTTAAGACTTATCCGTTGGAAGACACCATCGAGGTCATTGAGCATAGTGCTAAGGTCCTCCAGCGATTCTGCCATAAGGACTATATCGTCGGCAAATCGAAGGTGAGTGATGTACTCGCCATTGATGTTAATACCGTTTCCTTTCCAGTCCAGTACCTTGAAAACGTCTTCCAGCAGCGGTGAGATTTTCGGGGATATAACGTCACCCTGGCTTACACTTCTCCGCAGTTGGATAGGTTTCGAACTCTGGTTCTGTACTTGGATAGCCATCGTAGCCCTACTGTACAAACACTTCAGCACTTCGATATTCCGACAGTCAACTTGGCACCGCTGAAGGGACTGTAGCACCGCCCAAATTTTGATGGAATTAAAGGCTTTCTCATAGTTCACATATGCCAGGCAAAGTGGCAGATTGTACTCTTCGATCTTCTGTACAATCTGCCGCAGGGTATGTATGTGGTCTATGGTACTGAAGCCTTTTCGGAAACTGGCTTGTTCGGGAGGCTGGAAGTCGTCAAGTCTGCGTGCGAGATGATTCGTAATGATTCTCGAAAACAGCACGTAGACGCGGCTCAGAAGGGAAATCGGTCTGTAGTTCTTTAAGAGAGCGTTGTCGCCTTTCTTAACGAACAAGACCACCGCACTTTTGCTCCACGCCTCCGGAGTAGTGCCACCATGGAGAAAATCGTACCACATGCAAAAATCCTACTGCCTTATAAAAATCTTTTACGATAAAAAATTTCAACGTTATCCATTTGAACAGACGGATTTTTTGAAACTGGAATATTTATATGTTATTTTTGTCGTATACGAAAGAATATTTTACCAAGTTAACGCTCTCTGTTAAAGGAGTTAATTACACGACATCTCTCTAAGAATATTACTTACTTACTTACTACAATCCCACCAAGATACATACGTTTATTGTATTGATTTAAATATGTTATAATAAATTGTTATCAAACAATTTTTTTTTTTCATTTTTTTGAACTTGCACCTATTATAAAATACACCATGTATAATCAGCGGTCATTCATGTCCAATAACTTTTTTCAACACGGCTCTTACCGCCTCCCGGCGTCCGTACGAAACGCAGGCTGCTTCGAAGTCCACACCTTAGCGACCATTCACAATGGGATTACACATGTTTAATATAGTCTACAGTCGCCGCAAGCACATGGTCCACTCGTTTAGAATTATTAATGATGGTTTAAACAGCGAAATAGCTTTGATATATTTACGTCAAAACAACGCTAAGCATAATTTGTCATAACATAAATTATTACAATATTTTGTATATATATATATATATATATATATATATATATATATATATATATATATATATATATATATATATATATATTTTTTTTTTTTAGTATGTGAGCGTAATATGGTACATCCGGTTAATATGGTCACTTTATTATAACTCAAAAACTACAGCCTTGTCGGCATAGATGTTTCTGTGATACGAAAGCTCTTTATCAGTCAATCAAATAATAAAGGCTCAAAAGGGCGCTGCTTTATCGACGCCATTTTAACATTGAACATTATAGTAAATATTTTAGTCGATTTTAGTATTGTGTACTGTAGTTCGTTTTGTTGGGGTTTTGTTGGTTTTAATGGTGTTGGGAGTGGTGGTGCTGAGATTAGTGGTGACGGGATTAGTGAACGCAATTGAGGGAGGGCGGGAGGTGCTCTTCAAACTAGGTACGACACATCATTTTATTTAATTGAGCGGATGGTTGCAAAGTAACTATTGATATCTTTACTATAATGGATTTCCGCGCAAAGTAACGCCTGATTCTATCAATTTTTTTAAGCAGATTTTTCAAAGTGTTCCTAATTATTGCCAAAGCTTGTTTGCTATTTGTTTTCTAAATATATTAGTTGTAGTATACAACATTGTGTTATTTTGTCTCTCCTCCTCCTAGTTTTGGTTTTGTTGTATGACGGCACAGCTTAAGGTCACCATATTACCCCCACGTACCTTAGCAACAGTCGATTTTTTTATAATTAAACGTATTGCAATTTATATTAAACGTACATTTATAGGCTTTATTTATAGCCTCGTACATTTATGGCGTTGTGAAAACTACATCATACCATTTCGTGCCGTGGGTATCGTAAGAGACGAATATGGAAAATATCTATTCCTATTCGAATATAAATAGTTGGCAATATAACTATCATGCGCCATATTATACACCAAGCATAAAACGGCGATGGAGAGCAGCGTCAAGGTTGCGATACATCTTGTATCAACAATCCACCTGCTGACCATGAAGATTATTGTAAACTCTCCTTACAACATGAGAGGTCTATGTCCAGCTATGAAGTTTTAAGGACTGTAGAAGAAGAAAAACAAGTATTTGTTGAAAGATAAAATTAACTAAGATAAGAAAATTAACGCATTAGAGCCATATCCGGCGCAAACATTTCAAATTGCTTCTAAATGCCACTAAATTGTTACAAAATTAAACAAAATTAATAGTCGAGGCTCTAACGAACGGTATTTAAAGAGGAAAATTCATCCCAAACGATGCACATAAATTGCAGGTTTTTGCGAGGATTGCTCTTATTAGATATTTAATAGGTTGCTAGCGAATAGTATTATCACGGATACGAAAACAAACTGAACTGTGTGAATGACTAAGAGTGGCAAGCTAGCACACAGCCCACCCGATGACAAGCGGTTGCTGTAGCACACAACACCCACATTTAAATACTCGCAAGGGGAAGAAACAAACAAATTTCGAAGGCACCCTTACAATTTTTATTCAATCATAAATTACAGCCCTTCAGAAATTAACTTCTGAACATGGCTTATGTTCAGAAGTTAATTCCACTGTGGATCGCGAGATTCTCCCAATCCTGTCATAGTTGCCATGCACTGGGTTGGCAATCGCAGTTTTTTATTATTTTCAGTTGTTATCGCGACACCGGTACCATTTATGAACCCTTTGGGATGATATTCTTACGCTGCCAATAAACATAGTCTAGTATAGCCACAGAATACATAATAGAAGAACGGATAAAGACGGCCTTTTGCAAGATGTCTAAAACCGCTTATAATTGTCGGATTTTCAAGTGTGCAGACAAAATAACGCGTTTATAATATGCAGTTATTTATTTTGTAAATACTGACTCTCGCGGTGCAGTTAACTTCGACCAGGGAAACGTAATATCAAATGCCAGCCTCGACGTAATTTCAGTGCTTGATTTAGAGTTCCGACAATCCTAGGCTAACTAGGAATATGCACACTCTCCCCCCTCCTCCCTGTCGGTCTATTCTGTCTGTGCCCTCCCAACTTTTGAATATATTTGATAGATTTTTATATTTTACTAGCTTCCCACCCCGCTGATTCACCCACATTCAATCAAATTTTCCTGATAGTAAATATCGGGAAACGGAAAATTGCAGGTGCATTACCAGTCTTTTTAAAAGAAGTAATTTTATTTCTTGAAGGTCGCTTAGTCGTATTGGTCTGGTAAAACCCCAGTGGTAGATGATTCCACAAAGAGGTCTTGCGAAGGAGAAAACTATTGTAAATTGCACAAACATGGTGTACCGCCTAGCGTCCAACGATGAGGATAGTACCGTGAGTTTTCTCCCGATGTGCGTTGGTGAAATTTGGCGACTATAATTAATCTTTAAAACCCGCGTGAAGGAACTATAGCTGACGTGAAGTACCGACGCTCCGGGAAGTCTGCAGTCTGCGAACATGTTCAAGATCGTCCCCACCATTACATTAGATTTGATAAACCACAAATCCTCGCAAAAGAACACCGATTCCTACCAAAGATGATACGCGAGGCTATTGAAATTAAAAAAACATCCAAATTTCAATAGAGAAGATGGATGGTTGCTGCCAGCTGCTTGGGATACTATAATTTACAAAATTAAACCCAAACCCAAGCATACCACTGCAAGACTTCATGATACTATAAGTTCATTTTGCGTAAATCGGACCAAAAATTAATATTCAAAAACTGAAGGTAGCCGGAGTAACTATGACATTGGGACATCAAACATCTCAGTCCCCCCGTGACCACGGGTGCTGTAAAGCACCCGAAACGTCGGGATAATAAAAATAAATTAAAGTTGAATTAAACGCGATAAAATTCGTAACTAATAGTTTTATTCAATGTGTAGTGTTCGCGTAAATTTAAGAAATCATTAAACAGATCAGCAAAACGACTTTCGCAATTGAAACATTTATCACAAAATAAAATACTTAAATACTTAATAAATATTATTAATCGCTTTGTTATTAGGTATCGTTGAAAAAACAACAGTGCGATATTACGAGACATTTATAAAGTAAAAAATTACTATAGAAAAATATATTCTTTCCACTTCGTTACGTACTGCAAACAGTATTGTACTGTACAGAAAAACGGCGAATGAATAAATAAAACTAAAAATTTTAAAACAACATATCTACATATATAAATCCTGGCTGTCGCATGCATAAGCTTTTCGCATAAATTCGATCCAAGTTCACTGTTTCTTTATTGCATAACATGATTCTATTTTTAATTTCTAATCCAAGAAAGTTTCTTATTGATTATCATAACTGATTCTCACGTTAACATTAGTCTAGTTCCCATAAAGGGCTAATTGATTCCATAAATAATAATTATAGTAAATATTTAAATAGTATGTTAATGTAACGTTGTCGAATCATGATAACAAATTATGATTCGGCGACACTCCTTTCAGCTTAATATTGTATACAGCATACATGATATGAAAATTTATTTGCATCTATGATAATTTGTCTGGCTGTTGACGTGCCGGTCCACGGCCGGACTAAACTTGCTTTTTGAGAAAGTTTAATATAGGTAACAGATAGAGTAATAGATTTTTAAAATACTCATAAGGTCACTCGTAGCTTTAAATCGTGATATCCGTGTAATGGCGGTGTAAAAAAAGTTCTCTCTATCTCTTGACGTCCTGTAAAGCAAAGTATACAAAATAAACATCTTATATAATATATAATCTAATAACATTCCCTAGAACAAAATATCGGCCACGTCGGCTAGCCTCAACGGAGACTAGCCATCTGAACAGTACAGGACTATGGTATCCAAGTGCACGCGCATGCACAGTTGCAGTCTCTATTCCCTCACTCTTAATACTGTTATTACGCTGAACATTTATTATAGCTCAGGAGATTTATTATAGCTTTTGTCGAGCTAGCTCAAGATAAGGTGGATTTCTCAGAACCTCGATACTTTTAATGGTATATCCGCAAGACCGGGTGTCCCTCTGGGGCACGTAAACGTGCCATTTTCGAGGGTCATTGCGACTCGTCTCGTACGCAGACTCGATGACTTCCAAGCCTCCGGAAAAAACTGGTTTAGAAAAGGTTTTAGTACCATAGCCCACATACGGTATTTATTTCTGGTACGGTCAGCAGATTATACAGAAGACTAAGTAGTAATAACCCGCCGCTACGTGTATGTTGTCTGACGTATCTATCCAATGAACAGAAAGGTATAAGACACAGAGGGTGACATTATAGCCCCGAAACTCTTCACTGCTGTCTTGGAAGTGGAATGAATACATCTTTAACATCAATTCAAATATATCACTTAATTTTGGTTTTCCGACAAGAAAGTCATTATGGCAGAATCCGTAAAGAACCTTTTAGCACTGTGCTCAACGACCTCAGTAAATTTTCCCAACGGGTAGGTCTTAATATGAAGATGGACAAAACAAAAATCATGTCTAACGTTCATGTAATACTATACTTAAAGTGGTTGTTGACAGGTATATGTACCTGGGACAACATGTCCGAATTCCAACCTCAACGAAAAGTTCTGTGGATTAATCCAACTCGGCTGGGATGCACACGGGTAATTGCGACAAACTTTCATATCTGATATTCTTCAGAATCTAAAGGTGTACAACGAGTGCATGTTCTTCATTGCTGGTCTTATAAGGATACTTAAGTCACTCAGCGTGCGATAGAAAGGGAATTCTCTGCAGAGTAAATGGGAATTCTCTGTAGAATAAATAGGGATTCTCTGCAGAATAAATCGTGTAACACGCATGTTCTTAAGTATGCTTAAGCTAAAAGAACCGAATATAGATAGGAATAAAATTTCTCGAGTGTCAGCTTCGTACTGGAAAATACAATGCTGGGAGACACTAGACGGAGTGAAAACCTGATGAACCACGCAGGCAATCGGTGGATGCGGGAGGCTCAGGACTATACTTTGAAGCAATTTATGCGGAGGCCTATGTTCAGCAGTCCAATCGTCTGTCATGGGTTATAGTAATAGTATATAATTAATATACATATAGTAATAGTAACAGTTAATATATATATATATATATATATATATATATGTAATAGCATATACTTAATATACATATAGTAATAGTTAATATATATAGTAATAGTATATACTTAATACTTCACTGCGGTGCATATCGCAAATCAGCACTTAGAATTGCGCTTTATATTTTCTGTGCTACCTATGGGGATGAAAACTCGGGTTTTGTGGTATAAAATTAGTGCACGGCCTCTGAGTCTCATAACACTTAACATTCTTTTATTTAATTAAGGTGATAAATGAGCACTCAGCTCATTTGATGTTAGGTGGATTCAGTGTCCCAAAGACATCTACATCTACCCTCGATTAAAATCAGTAAAAAGGGCTACAGTAAAAGGATCTGAAACACAGCAGCATTAAGCTGCTATTTTACAAAGATATTTTGGTGGAGCGCCGTCTTTTCCCAGCCAAGCCGACCTATTCGTTCTACAACCACAATATAACTGCAGCATGACTCTTCTACATTAATATGAAAGTGATATAACCCTAAACTGCAGGCATGGCCCTATTAGAAGCACCTGGCATTTAATAGCACCTGGGAGCTAAACAAACAAGAATTTGAAGGTTCATTTTACAATATACAAGTTACAAGCAGATTTATTCAACAACTAGCTGTTACCCGCGGCTTCGCTCGCATGGTCACTGGTAAATGAACTATCCATTGCTTTTTGAATTGAAAGAAAAATGAGTTTTATAGATTTGTCAGAGATGCAGCCATTAAAAGGAAACTGAGCAAAATTGATTCGTCAGCCTATTTAAACGCGGCATGAAAATAGCCTGTTTATTCAAAATGGAAATGGGATATTTTTTTAATTAAAGGAAACTGAGCATAATTATCCGTCAGGGATGCAGACTTTTGAAAAGAAACTGAGCTAAATTGATTCGTCAGAGATGCAGTTTTCTGAATTGAAAGGAAACTGAGCCAAATAAAAGATCCGTCAGAGATGCAGCCTTTTGAGTTGAAAGGAAACTGAGCTTAATAGGTCCGTCAGAGGTGCAGCATTTGGAATTGAAAAGAAACTGAGCTAAATAGGAAATTTTGAATTGAAAGGGAAGATCTGTGGGAATTCTGATTAATTGATTGTGGGAATTTTGGAAAAAAAAACTAACTGAACACTATTTTAAGACGCTACTGTACACAATGTTATATGTTTTTCCATTCGGAGAAAGAATGTGGAGATTCTGGGCATTTGACACACGCGAACATGCTACATACAGCTGACCATGAGAGAAGCACGGTTTTTCTAAGTTGACCCCCGCTACCTGTAACGTTTGCCCTTGCGCTTTATTAATTTTCATTGCAAAACTGAGCTTAATAGGGAACTGCAATCTTTTGAATTGAAAAGGAAGATCTGTGGGAATTATAGGGATCTGTGGTATAATAACATTTTCACCTTTTCCAATGCCTGTCAAAATTGTAGCACCGATTATGTTCCGTCCAAGATGTGTCACACGCAGCCTTGTCCTGTTACATAACCGAGGAGAATCTAAATTTCGCATTAGTATGACTGGGACGCTGATTTTAATTGAAGCTTTGTGATGGCACCCTGACCACTCTGAGATTTAGAAACTCTACGGGATATGAAGTGCTCTGTTCTGTATCCATAACTGTGTCTACTGACAAATACTCTGTTATTTCCCCTGCTACTTCGCTTAATATGTCTGAATTTATTTTGTTAACGCTCTCATTTTTTGGTGCAAGAATCGCCCTTTCACATAACCATTTGTCTTCATGCATGTTGTTCGTTAAATCTGAATAAACGCTCGCAATTGATTCGGAATGACTCTGTACTAAATTAAAAAATCTCTCGTCAATTTAACGCAGCCCTCAGCATCCGTTTCCAACCGCCCATCGCCAATTTTTAATAGTTGTCAGCATGGTTTCTAGCATTGATATCATTATACAAAAGCACTCTCATATTCGTAAATTCGAATTCCTCCATTACATCGGTTTTGCTGCGCAAATCCTGGAGCGTTCGATTTAGTGCTTCTACAGCTTTTTTAAGCGACATTGTACTTTCGTCCCACACTAAAAGTTTACATTGTCGTAGCATTATACCTCGTGCACTATTTTTGCTAAAGTTGCAGAGCGGCGATTCTTCCTGGGCTAGATTTAGAGGGGAGTTTTAAAACAGAATGTGCAGTGCGGCCCCCGCTTAGCAGCGTGGCGGCTATACCGGAGGAAGCTACGACCACAGCAATGTTTTTATCTTTCCGTACTTTTGCTAATAATAAATTTAACAAAAATGTCTTCCCAGTTCCACCAGGGACATCTAAAAAGAAAAGTGCACCATTTCCAGATTCAATTTGTCCTAATACTTTGTCAAAAACTCGTTTTTGTTCGGGATGCAAGCGGGGTACAAATTCGGCTACTTGCTGCTGCAAAGCTGGTATATCGTAGTTTGTTTCACGAATAATTTCATCACTTAGTTCATTTTCGGTTGTTCGCTGAGGGCTTATCATTCCATAGTCGCTTAATTTTTTGCCTACCATTGCCATTACTTTATCTTCAATTTTTCCAAGTGCTTCATTATAAATGTGTTCATTGTATGTCATGTTCGCGTGTGTCTGCTGTAACCTTCGCAAAATATCTTCCGCCATGACTCTTTATATTTGTCCCACAATTCATGTGCATTAGATAGCCCGCAAGATGATATGAGAGTTGCATAAAGATCCCTAATTTTGGCTGGTGACTGGCACTGCACAGCTTCCTCCATGGTTTCATCCCAGTGATTATAGTTTTCTAAAAGATGCAGAGCTTCACATGCTTCTCTATAAGTTGCGCATTCCTGACCGTTGACAGTTTTAAGGTCTTTATATCCTGTAGAACCCCGAACATGGTGCAGCAGCAATCTTAAACAGAAACATTCAATATTAGTTACATGGACGGTATACACACGACCAAGGGCATCTGATGACTTTACACCGGGCCAATTTGCAACAGGTGCGCCTTGAATACGGCGTTTCGACTCCTTCATAGATGTGTTACTCCAAGTATAATAGCGGGGGACTTCAGAATATAACAACGTTTTTGCAAAGGGGTCGGTTTGACAAAGTTGAAAGAAGGCTGTTAGTGTAGTTTTTGGCGGTGATGCAATTCTTTCTTGGAAATTTCTTTCGGTGAAATATACACACTCTCCATTTTCTAAGTGCACAGCAAGGTGAGTAACTGTTGGGTGCCTTTCGTGTAAAGGGAAGCCAAGGAGACGCCACGCTGCCTCGTTACTGCTGACATAACGCCCTGCCTTGAAAGGTTTGTACTTCATAAACGGGATTTGCCTCACCTTCACTACTGAGATTAAATATTGCTTGGTCGCTTCCTTTATTTATGTACTTACAGATACATTTGATTGCGCGGGCAGAGCTACATGCTTCTACATTAACGTGGGCATTAAACATTTTACATAGCATGGGCGAATACGGGACAATCCAGCTGTTATCTAAGGTTTCGAACGCTCCAGAGCGAGATTTGATTGTAACTTTCCTGCCATCATCTTCGGGAGCTCTGCGTCTGTATAAAGGGTAGCCATTGTCATTGCGCACTGTTTCTTTTAATAGCTGTTTAGGGAATTTCTTTGTACAATTTCCTTCTTTCATACATGGATATTGACTTTCGTGCTCCACATGGACCGTGAATCATATTTCGGACGATGGTATCATACAATTCTTTATCTTGTTCAGGATCCGGAATCTCGGCGCTTATTATGTCGTCTATTTGGCTGGGCCGCAACTTCTCTTTAAGCCATATTAGAATGTGGGCATGCGGTAATCCTCTTTTTTGCCATTCAATTCTATACATGAAGCAATGCACCTCTCCGAAAATTTTCCTTTTGTTAATTACATACATTAATTTTTTTACTTTTAATCTAAGTACTCTAGCAACTAAATCGTGTCTGTCAGTACTTTTTTTGGCTCGGCATTAGCTCCTCGGTTATTTCTTTCCATGTGGGATTGCAAGTAAAAGTAACAAAAAGATCAGGTCTTCCGTAAGTTGCGTGGCAAATGCGTCTTGTGTGTACTCATGTAGGTAGCGGGGACTGTTAACGAATGATGAGGGCAGAATTACCATTTTACCTAAATCTCTGGGGTTTACATTGGCGTCGCTAGAAACTGCATTTTGTAAATGTATATACAAACATTCTCAACGCGCAGCTTTTTTTGATTTAAAGATATATAACGGAGACGTTCACTTTCTACCTTCACATACATGTCTACCAAAAATTGATGAAATAATTGTCTACACCGGGCTAAGAGGTTAAAATCATTTTCTCGCAACATCATATGATACCTATAAAAATCCATACATGGTACTTTTTTGTTCGGAGTAGGCTCCTTTGTGACCGGGTTAATGAGTGGAATTTGAAAATGATAACCCTCTTGTCCTTTGCAATAAATCAATGGGTATTCCAGAGCGTCATAAAACTTGTGTGTATCGGCTACCCGTTGCAACGTATCATCACGTGCTCGCAAGACAATGTCTCGTGAAGAAAATTGATCACCACTAATTACGGCTGCTATTTCGTTTATCAAAGGTGCATTGTAGCCCCTTTCATGCTCTCCTCGAGGGGTCCGATCTGCGTGAATGACGACTTTATAATCCCCTTCAGGTAGGTTTTCTAAAGCAGTTTTAAATGTTTTGACTAAAATGTTACGTTCATGCAAGAATCTTTGAATTTTGAACACTGTGTCTCTCTCAACTCCCTGGATAAATTGGCAGCGATGGTCTACCTCAATTTCTTCGTCACCCATAAAATATACTTGTAAAAATTATTCTTTCAGCTGGAAAAAGTAACCTATTCTGTAAATGTAGGGGTTGATTATTGAAAGCTCCTTTTGTTATAGCAAGGCAAAGGTTTTCCGAGAGATTTCATTGGAACAGACATGCCTGCGGTCTCATCTTTCTATTTTAAAGCGCTGCAAAATCGACACACCTTGTCCATCAGTCCGATAACAACTAACCTGTGATTTTTATAATCAATCAACGGATCAAAATTAAATGCTGCGTCATTAAAAACCGACCAATTGTTTCTTTGAAAATTTTGTTAACCATCAGCTTGGAGCTGTGCATTTGCATCTCTTCGCGCCTGTGTCTGTTATGGTGTTTCAGATGCCCTTATAGTAGATTGACGTTTAGATTACTCAATGAGTCTGTGTTGAGTTTTATTAGGTGTTTCCGCAGCTCTTAAGGTGGCCTAACGTTCCGCTTGTTCGAATAGCCTTTGCTGACTTTGAGCAGGTTTGTCAGTAGCTCTTAAAGTAGATTGACGCTCTAATTGTTCAAGATGCCTTTGCTGACTTTGGGCAGGTGTTTCAGTAGCTCTTAAAGTAGCTTGACGCTCTGCCTGTTCAAGGCGCCTTCGCTGACTTTGAGAAGGTGTTTCAGAAGCTCTTGAAGTAGCTTGACGCTCTGCCTGTTCAAGACGCCTTTCCTGACTTTGAGAAGGTGTTTCGGAAGCACTTAAAGTAGCCTGACGCTCTATCTGTTCTATTCTGTATCAAGACGCTTTTGCTGACGTTGAGAAGGTGTCTCAGATGCTCTAAAAGTAGCCTGAGGCTCTACTTGTTCTTGCCTTCTCAGTTCAGCATTTTCTAAAGATTCTAGCGATCGAGCTAATCTTTTCGCTTGTCTTTGAGAAGATACTCTTGAAAGGCTGGACTTACGTTTGCGAGGCATTATGAAGTAACAAAAAACCTATTTATAAAAAAAACGTTAAAATACCTAAAATGAATTAAATTTCCTTTTAAATATTTTTTTAAAGCAAATCCAAAATATCTAAAAGGAATAAATATTCCTTTTAAATATTACACGAAACCGAAAACGATAGCCAAAAAAAATCGAATCAACTTAAACCAAATCACAGAAAACCGAAATCGAAAGCAGAGGTCAATATAACCAACGAAAAAAGAAGGAAGTGTATAGGTACCGTAAACACTATCTTATACTATTAATATTCCTTTGAAATATTGTTAAACAACCTAAAACAACGAAAACCAATTCACGATTCTAAATAAACAAAATCCAAAATCAAAGCCAGTGTCTAAATATGTATAAAGGAATACCAACCAAATCAACAAAACCGATCCAAGAAAATACACAAATCCGAAAATGAAAGCCAATATAAATCCATTCAACCTTAACCAAATCACAACGCAAATAACAAACAACCGGATTCGAAAGCAGGTAGTCGAATAAGCTACGAAATAGAAACAATTTAAGCGTATAGGTACCGTATGCACTATAAGTTGACGCGCGGCTCAACGGCGGGAGTTAAGTACATGTTAGGAAACATTTCGTTACCGCGTTTTAAACACCTACTAACGACATCTAGCGGAATCAATTTAAACTATGTATACGTTAGTTAATAAGAACTCTCAAAAATATTTTTCTTATAATTTTGCACAATTTTTCTTATTGTAATACTGATTCATTCATAACCTCATATAAGAACTGTATTCATTTCCGTTCAATAAATATTATTAAGGCTTATTAATAAGGCTTACTAAGAACTGTTTCTACCACAGTTAAGTAATAGTTAAGGGTGAAAGGGTGACAGATGGTGATAGTATTTCTGATCCATACTTATAATCACACCTGTAACCCTTGCGGGGTAGGCAGAGCATCAACGGATTACTTAATATCGTCTGCGAGGTTATCGCCTATTCTGTGAATTACAATGCACCAAAACGTTTGAAGAAAATCAGCTGGTGAATTTTATGTTTTTTATCGCTCTCTTCCCGGTCCTGCGTGGAAAAATACAGATCCATACATTTTTTATCTTAATTTTGGTAAAAAGACATAATAATCCAGATATTCTGACCTTCAGTGTTCGTCCATCGTAACGTCGTCCGTCTTGTAAAAGCACGGTGGCGCCACCTAGCTGAATTTAATTTTGCAACATATTCGATTTTCCCACGGGAATGATATGTTTTTCCGCTGAAAAAAGTGGCCTATGTCATTCTACAGCCACCGAACTATCCCCATACAAAAAATCATGCCATGCCGACGCTCTTTTGCGACGTGAAAGAAGGACAAACAAACAAACAAACAAATACACTTTCGCATTTATAATATTAGTATGGATGCAAGGGGTTACCCCTAGGCCTTTGTCTATAATGACGTCAGCGTTATCTGACAAGATGTTTTATTCTGTATTTTATCGAACTTTCAAACTTACAAATAATATAATATTTAAGAAAAAAAGGAAAAAAATAAAAACCTTCGTCAAATCCAAATGTCTATGCCTTAAGGGGAAATATAATGTCAAATGGCTTAGCAAGATCCTTCGTTATGCCGAAAATATTGCAGCATTAATTTTGAAATAAATATACGGTAAAGTTGAGGATTAATGTTAAGGATTATGTTAGACGAAAACACGATTTCGTAAAATTTTCTCGATAGAAAAAAAATCCAAAGTTACCTCCAAAGTAAACAATAAACCGCTGTTATTCATAAAATACTTTAAATAAGATCATGAAACTTTGCATACTAACTGAACTAACTATAAAGCAGTGCTTATGTTATTTACTTTTTTTAAAATACCATTATTTTCACTGTAAAAAGAAATTACCTAAACTATCGGCCTTTTGAAGCGTGATTCCTGCAGCACGGTCACTTCGCCTTGGCCTTTGAACGGGGAGGTTGTGTCGCTTACGATCAGAATATACATTACGCAACAGTACGACGTAAAATTAAAATGGGAAATAACCGTGATAAAAATAAGAAGCAGCTGGCTTGGCGTTAAGAAACAGGCATAAATATGATAAACCTAATAAAATAAGTGTCTAACGACCTTTCTACTTACAGTATTAGTGATTACAAACATGTCGGTACATAGCATACGACGCACGGGGAAGTGGGGACGAAATTACAATTTGAGCTGACTTACTCTATCCTCTTAAACGCACATATTATACGTCAATTTTTAAAGTATTTTAATTCTAATTTTTCGATGATTTTATGTCAAACGTCAATAAAAATAATTTTTAAAATTCTAAAATGCACGACTAATAATACTCATATGATCGTAAAAAATGTAGAAAAAATTCTCAATGAACTCTCTTTCTCAATTTTTTTATTATTGTTATTTGAAAAAACTTTTAACAGATTTATCTGAAAACGATAGAAATTAACTTTTTACCTGACTCTTTACCTTTTTACCTGACTCGTTAATAAAAATTATTTCTCATCAAATTTATTTCATTTTCTAAAAGTTTTTCAGCTATTCATAACCAGTATCATGTCACTCCTTCGATCAACAATGTTGATCGAAGTGTCACTCCATTAAGTCCAAGACATATAAGTATATTGATTTTGTGGCCGTGAAGGAAAAGGGGAGATCTCCCGCCGGGCAAGGTGTTCAGCCCGGTGAGCGGCTGACACTCCGTGTGATGTTCGGAGATGTTCTATATATACTGTTTATGATTCGGAATGTTGATAGCGTGATTTAAGCTTCGATGTATTTCGCTTGTGGCGCGACGACAGCGCCGCCACATCACCCCCCCGCTCAGACCGGAGGTCGATAGTGCAGTCGGAGTTGTCGATGAATGTGCAAGTTGCCAGGAGATTGCTTTGTAGTCTGCGGTGAGTCGAGAGGAAGGCAAGTAATCTGCGAGAGTGCCGTGAAGCAGAGGCGAGCAGTAAGGCTCAGAGCCGTGCCGAACACTGTATGGCGCAGAGAGTAGCTTGAAGGAACAGGAAGCATTATTATTCCAGTGCTGCGATGAACCTTGTATAGCTAGATGGCTTGCAGGATATGAAGACTGCAGACGATATCTGCTCGGGAGCGAATGGGTGGAGTATTCTATGACGATGATGAAGATTGAAGTTTCCGAAGGTTGTTTGGTTGCGTGTTCAGATCACGTCGGGGTCACCACTGTGGCCGTGAAGGAAAAGGGGAGATCTCCCGCCGGGCAAGGTGTTCTGCCCGGGGAGCGGCTGACACTCCGTGTGATAGTTCGGAGATGTTCTATATATACTGTTTATGATTCGGAATGTTGATAGCGTGATTTAAGCTTCGATGTATTTCGCTTGTGGCGCGACAACAGCGCCGCCACAATGTATAAGTCCTACGTACTTTTAGGGAAACAATATATTGTAATAAAAATCTGTGATTATAAAAATAATAATAATATCTTAACTTGGTCAAGTATGTATCAAATTTGGTTTTTGGAATATTTTTTATTTCTACAGCAATCGATATTTTTCATCACGAGGCGCTGTAAACAAACGATACAGTAAACACAATTTACTAAAATATATTATTACAAGGCCGCTGAAACACCAAAAATTTTGGAATTTTTCAGACGAAATTTTTTTTATAAGTAAACAAAATAAAATTAAACAGCCATTTACATTCCATGGCTTCCCACATGATAGATGAATAGGTTAAAAAAGATTGAGTTGAATAATTGATATTTTCAAAAGTTATAGCGTTTACCCCTCTATGTAAAAATAGCAATTATTCGATTTAAAATATATAAAAGTAAGTTCAACAATCTTTCTGACCATATGCTTTTTATACCATTTATATGTTCAATATTGTTGTTAGATACGATTTCATGCAACAAAACATTGGATTCTCGATTTTTAGGCGCTAGTAGAATATACCTACGCGTTTTGCGCTTAAGGCATGCAATATATTTAGATACTCGTATAGAAGAAATATATATTTATTTTATTGATGGTAAATACTGTGACAAGTAAATATTAGTGACAATAAAATAAAAACCAACGACTTACAGACTTATGATTCTGCAAAATTATTGAATTGAGCTGGGAATTAAAGATACACAAGATTCACTAGCTTCTCTGACTAATCAGTCAAGTTAAATAAACTGTTAAATTCCTGGATTTCATAATGAACCAGCAACGCAGTACAATATGGAATTTTAGCCATCACCACATTATCATGAAAGACGACGTTCTTACAGAATACCGGCGTAAAATAGCTGATTTATTAGGGTAAATATGCATCTGCTTTTTTATTCTTAATCGACGATAAATTTGTCTATAGGCCACAGCTTTCGTTAACCATCGGGTGGACATTGTGCTCGTATGTCACCCTTATTAAAACACACCACGCGTAGCAGTCTAAATAGCAATAAAAAGAGCATTTTCATCAATAAGCAAATTTAGGAATGATAAATAAAAATTAATAATAGATTTCTTTTGAAAATAATAAAAACAAACAATTTTTTAGAAAATGCGACTTTAAAATTTTCTGAAAACATAGTTTTTTACTAATAAAAATCCAAGGAACTATAAAATGTAAAGATAAATACAGTAGGACGTCATCAAAATAAAATTGAAGTTTGACACTGAGAAAGTGACACGTTTCGGCATGATTTATGTAGGCAAGCCTAAACATGCACATATCAAAAGACAAAATACATTAAAAAAACTGTATATCCTGCTCTTGTTCATCGTTTTCGGTATAATTTTCGAACGAGGCAAAGCAATTTATCCTTAAATGCGTTCGGCTTTATTAACGTGGTAATAAAACAGCTAATAAAATACTGACCATGATAAAATACAAAGAAAATATATTTTAATACATGCCAGTTTAATTTTTTTTCAGTGAATTGACTAACGAACTTATGGTGTTGTACTATATGAGCTCATAGTGATGATATATTAATATGATAAGTGGCTACTGTAGTCCCTGGACATCTGCAAACAAAAAAGACTACAGATGTGTTCTTATCTCTGAGGACTAAGATTTTTTTATATCATTGGATGACAAACGAGCACACATTCCACCTGATGATAAGTGGATGCTGTGGCCCAAGACATTCACATTGATCCTTATTTAAGAATCAAATGCAAAGGCGTTGTCACCCTTGTGGACTAAGATAGAATGCCTCGATTCCAGTAAAAAGGGTCTCCGGTTCTCTACACTCACCATACCAAACACAGCAGCATTACGCTGCTATTTTACGCTGGCATTCTGTGAGTACGTGGTCCTGCCAAGGTTAAGCCGACCCGTTTGTTCTACGACTATAATATGGCATTATTATAGTTGTAGTATGTAATATAGCTCCAGCGTATATCTAATATAATATAGCTATAATATAGCCCCAGCGTGACTCGACCACGTACAAAACAGTAGATAGGTAGTACCACTTCTGGCTCACAGAGTCAGAAGTGGTACAACGTTCGTCGACTCACGATCCTAAAAAAAAGAAGAACAAGGTTTTGGCATGCTCTGATAACGAATCTGCGGTCCGTTTTTGCGTAGGATGCACGGTTCCGGAGATGTGCAGATCAATTAACTCTTATCTAATTGATATCCGGTGAGGGCCTCCACCGTCATTAGCGCCCCATTGTTCTTATCTATTTATCTATTGTTCATTGAATACCGTCATTGTCTATTTTTCCTCGGCGTATGCGTCGGCTTATCAGTGCTATTGTATTATACTTCTTTGTTCCTATCTACAACGCTAATCTGAATCATCAATAAAACACATTACCTAATTTTGTTACAATTTTTATTTACAAAATACAAAATCTTATTACTTATTGTCTATAAAATAGGAGCGAAACATTTCATCTACTAAAATATTATTGTACAATGTGTTCCCTGTAAATATACTCGTAAAACTATGCATTGAACATCCCTGAAACTTATATAGCAAATACATTAAGCAATATTCGCCACAAACTGAAGTCCACTCATTCTGAATCCTATCAACATTCCAGTTCCATCTTTTACAATTTCTTTGAAACTCTAGATGATATCGTACAGGTGATCGTGCATATGAATCAAAATATTGACAGACGTCATTCGTATCGATATATAAAGCTACCCAATGTGACCCTGGTTTATCATCTGTATCCAAATTGCATATTATATACGTTGGTACGTGGGTATACATGGGCAGTCTATTAGCAGCATAAATATTATTTTCTAGACTGGGGTGAATCTTTTTCAGATGTTGTTGTACATCTAGTGTATCCATGATATTACTGCTATTAGTAGATTATTACAGTACCAATCTACTCAATGACTAACATAGGAATGATCAATTATAGTGATTTCTAAATATTAAATTGCATTATTTTGTGTTATTCAAATCGTATTTGAGTCATCAATACACTGAAGAAGACGCAACACGAAGGAATGTTGAGATAAGCAACAGAATGTGAGATAAGCTTGTTGACGTATATAGTTACTCGTACTATCAGTTCCACTGCAGAAATTCTTTAGATTAGAATTATTACTTACTGGTACTATATAAGACCGAGCAGCTGCAGTCATGGAGTTAGTGTATTGTTGTTTGACCGCAGTGGATCTATCAATACTTCGTTTGTGTTACTTCAACGCATCAAAGGCCATAGATGGAAGTGTTTATTCTATTGACAAACTTACTTTTCTTTCTGTTATTTTCTTACGTGTGTATGATTTAGTGTTAACAAATTATATTTAAATATTATGTGTGTATATGATTAAGCCGTAGTAGCTCAGATGGTTAGCGCAAGCTGTAAATTTCACAGTACGCGACCCGGGTTCGATCCCCGCCGGCACCAATTAAATTGTTAATTGCAATTTTAAGTGCTGATTTACCACGTGCTCAGCGATGAAGGAAAACATCGTAAGGAAACCTGCATGTCTGAGAAAATTTTGAAGGCATGTGAAGTTCGCCAACACGCATTGAGGAAGCGCGGCGGACACTAGCCCTGAATACTAAGACAATAGCAGAAAGTGAAAAAGATAAAAAACACTTTTTTAACAATGACAGTCATTACTTGATCATTAGTGAATGTGATTCTGTTTACTTAAATTACAGGAAGACAAGAGCAGAAGGAAGAGATGGGATGATGGGAAGTAATGAAGCATTGTTATGTGAAGTTTGTTGGAACAAACATATTTTTAGTCACGTGTAATACTTTTAACTTTATGGTTTAAAATGACACAAAATTTAAAAAAATATCATCATCGACATGGACGGATTTTACATATACATACATTTTCACAAACATTTTAGACGTAAAACTATCTAATAAAACTTATGCGTTTATGGATCATTATTTGTTTCGGCCAAGTTATCCTTTCAATTATTTGTTGCCAAACGACAAAAAAACTGTTCGTTATTGCGAAACACACGTGCATGGCATTCCATATTTTGACGTGACCGAAGAATTAAAATGTGCCTACAAACAAGAGAACATCATTCCCATATTAAACTGGTACATTAGAAATTTTTGCAAAGACGAAGTGATCGCATACAAAGGTGGTTCAGCAGAAAAACAATTTTTAAAAATTTTGACGACGAATGATAGAATTTTTAATATTGAAGAATACAGATGTCCAAAATACAATGATTTGGTAAGTGCCATAAATTTAAACAAACGTTATGTGTGTAATAATCATATATTTGCAAAAAATAATTACAAAATTTTACATTGTTCTTGTGATGAAGTGTTGGTTTTTACAAGTGGTTATTGCTTGAAAATAAAATTTTAAATTAATCATAAATTTTGTTTGATTTCCCAAAAACATTAGTTATAGTACACAATATATATTAATTGTTTACCTACACCAACACTTTCATTTTTTATTTCACCCCTTAGAACTTTAGACGTGTGTAATGTTTCACTTTATACATCCGTTTACTGCTATTGTGGCAGGACCAAGTGGATGTGGGAAATCAAATTTTGTAACAAATTTCATAAAATAAGTTACAAAAATATGTAATTGTGATTTTAATCAGATCACATGGTGCTTTGATGAAATGCAACCTTTATATAATTTACCAAATGTTAACTATCATCAAGGAATTCCAAATCTTAATATGTTTGATGCCGAAAACCCACATCTTGTTATTATTGATGATCTAATGAGAGAGTCCGATTGAAGAATTGTAGATATATTTAAAAAAGGTAGTCATCACAGGAATCTCAGTGTATTTTATTTAACACAAAATTTATTTCATTAGGGTAAAGGGCAAAGAGGCATATCTTTAAACTCAAGTTATATAATATATTTTAAAAACCCTCGAGTTAAAACTCAAAGAAGATATTTAGCACGACAAGTATCACCAGATATCCCAAAATTCATTGAAGATGCCTACAGAGATGCAACTCTAGAGGCGCATGGATATTTAATGGTAGATTTAAAACAGAATACCAAGGATTTTTGTCGTATCAAGACAAATGTCTTCCTTCATTTAGTGGTTTCTGTACAGTCTACGTCCCCACAAAAGAGTTTAAATACACCAAGAATCAAACAATTCAAATCATTGCTAAATGATGCATCGTCGACTCACAACGCATAAACATTTGCTAAACGCTTTGCATACGCTTAAACCAAAATATCAAAGAGCATTACTTAAAACGTGTGATGAAGAAGAAATTAACTGTATTTGTAAGTGCATTCATAACGTTTTACAAGGAAAAGTACCTCTTAAAGATCAAGATAAACAAAAATTGAATAAACACAAAAATATACTCCGTTTACTAGTGCGTAAGTGTAAACATAAACTAAGAAAAAATATAATTATACAAAAAGGAATGGCCTTCTTACCACTCAATATTAGGTGCAATATTGAGTGGATTAGTGAGTGGACTAGCCAGTTAACATGGAAAATGCAAATAAAATGATACTTATCGAACCTGGATTGATTGAAAAATTAAAACAAGAAAATAAGGTTAATAGTAATTTATCTCGATTAAATATTGAAATGCAAAATATTATGAATAGTAAGAAGGAAGACCGAAATATAACACGTATATTGCACTAGACCAAACTCAAACAAACACTGCAAAGATACCTTCATTTTACCGAAGAGGATTGACAAATCGAATGAAGATTCAAATGAGTCTAAAATTGGTTTTAAAAATAAAGATAGAGATCTAAAAACTTCAGTTGATGCTGAATCTTTGTTGGAGGAGAATCGATCCATTAAAAGTAAAGAAAATGATGAAAATCTACTTTACACACCAGCTCAAATACTCAGTTTAATACCAAAAACTTATAATAAAAAAGGACAGTTATTATTAAACTTAGTTGAAACAAGTAAAAGTAAAATACATTGGGATAATGAAGGTACAGTCATAATTGATAATGAAAAATTCCTGGAAGTAATATTGTTGATTTAATAAATGATTCACTAAGACCCTTAAAAAGAAGTGATCCAGTAGGGTGGGATAGATTTGCTGAAGCCTTAAAAGATATTAAAGTACCACTTCCTTATATTGGAAATCCAAAGAGATGTGAGTTTATTAACCAACTTCGAGCAAAAGATCTGAACAAACAAACCCTCTGAGATTGAAGTTCAAGAGTTTTCTACAACGAGCAGTAGAGATAAAAAGTCTACAACTAAAATACGTAAAAGGCTTGAGTGGGACAAATGGACCCCCTACTAGAAGAAATTAACAGGATTTATTATGATCCATCTAATCCCGCTGGTTTTGGTAGTATTGATAAATTATCAAAAGCCATGAAGGGTAAAATGAATAAAAGGCAAGTAAAGGAATGGTTAAAATCACAAGAAACATACACATTACATAAACCCATTCGAAAAAAATTCGCTAGTAATAGGTACATTCTATCAAATATTAATGAACTGTGGCAAGCTGAGTTTAGTGATATGCGAACTTATTCTTAATATAATGATGGTTTCAAGTATATACTTTGTGTTATTGATGTATTTAGTAAATATGCTTTTGCAAGACAATGAAAAAAAAAACTCAGAAACAACTAAAGAATGTTTTGAAAGTATATTTACTGAAATTAATTTAACACCTACTCATATACAATCTGATAAAGGTACAGAATTTGTTTCAAAAAATGTACAAAAATACTTTAAATCCAAAAAAGATTAATTACTATACCACTAACAATCCTGACATTAAGGCCAGTATTGTTGAATGATTTCAAAGAACACTAAAAATGAAAATGTAGCGTTATTTCACTCATAATAATACTTATAGATATATAGATGTTTTACAAGATTTAATATACTCTTATAATCACAGCTTTCACTCTAGTATTAAGATGTGCCCATGTGATGTAAATTCCAACAATATTATGACAGCTTGGACTAATCTTTATGATAGACGGTCAAACAAACTTTCTTTAGCTAGCAAATAATATTTATGCTGCTGACTGCCATGTATCCCAGTACCAACGTATATAATATGCAATTTGGATACAGATGATAAACCAGGGTCACATTGGGTAGCTTTATATATCGATACGAATGACGTCGGTCAATATTTTGATTCATATGGACGATCACCTGTACGATATCGTCTAGAGTTTTTAAAAAGGAATTGTAAAAGATGGAACTGGAATGTTGATAGGATTTAGAATGAGTGGACTTCAGTTTGTGGCGAATATTGCTTAATGTATGCATAGTTTTACGAGTATATTTACAAGGAACACATTGTACAATAATATTTTAGTGAATGAGATGTTTCGCTCCAATTTTATAGACAATAAGTAATAAGATTTTGTGTTTTGTTAATAAAAATTGTAACAAAGTTAGGTAATGTGTTTTATTGATGATTCAGATTAGCGTTGTAGATAGGAACAAAGAAGTATAATACAATAATAGCACTGATAAGCCGACACATACGCCGAGGAAAAATGGAAAATGACGGTATTCAATAAACAATAGATAAATGGATAAGAACAATGGGGCGCTAATGACGGTGGAGGCCCTCACCGGATATTAATTAGATAATTGTTAATTGATCTGCACATCTCCGGAACTGTGCATCCTACGCAAAAACGGACCGAGATTCGTAATCAGAGCATGCCAAAACCTTGCTTTTCTTTTTTTTTAGGATCGTGAGTCGACGAACGTTGTACCACTTCTGACTCAGTGAGCCAGAAGTGGTACTATCTATCTACTCAAAACACTAACTACCTGTAATTATACAAAATCTTAGTACTCTTACAGACAGCCTGCAACTGCAACTCAGCAATGTTAGTATTACTATTAAGTATTCTATAGGTTAAAGGGTGGCCTACCCACCAGATAGTATGAGTTGACTGTCAGAGAATGCCTAAAAGCATGAAGTCTGCTTTTGGGAAATTCAATAAAGATTTAATTATTAAATTTTACGCGCTGTTAGTTCGAAATGGCAGTATTTTCTGTAAAAAAGTTATAGCCTGTATCGTCCCGCTCCATAGGTCATTAGTAGAAGAGTTTTAGCATACCCAAGTGACCAAGCACCGCCGCGTGTTGGCAGACATCATGTTTTCCCTTTATTTTTATTTGTACATAGTTATATATAGTTTTCCTCACGATGTATTCTGTCAATTTCAGTGGTAATTGTAGACCCTTTATAATGGAAACGAGGCATTCTATCTTAGTCCTCTGGGGTGATAACGTAAATTTCTATGGGCCACAGTTTTCACTTACCATCAGGTGGGTTATGTGCTCGTTTGTCAGCCTTATTAAAAAAATTGTTTAAGAAAATCTGCGCTTAATTAAACGCGATAAAATACGTTTAAATAGTTTTATTCAATACGGAGTGTTAAATGAATATTGCCTACGCAATAATGTACTTTTTTAAGTACATGTGAAACTGACAACACTAAACTTTTAACCACCCACTACGTGGAAACTCCACCAGATAAAATCCAAGCATAGATGAATGAAAGAAGAGTGAAATTATTCTTAAATTATTACGAATGCTACCAGGCCGAGTTGGATCCGTCGATTGTCCTCTCGGTCAAGATTGAGCTTGCCTGGTCAGACAATTTGGCAAAAGTAAACATACTCATCAACAACTTTGGTCAAGCGTAGTGATTCTAATAACTCCCGGCATAGGTGTGACATGGACGTTACACATTACCTTTATCTTGTGCATGTTCATTTTAACACCTATCCGTTGGAGAACACTATTGCGGTCATTTAGCGCAGTCCTATGCAAGCTTTTTCACAAGTAAAGAAAAGGAATATAACGTATTATAACAAAACGTATAATAATTATTTAAAAATAGAACGTGTTAATTTTTTTTGAAAGCGAACTCCCATCCTTCTTATGTTCTCCGCACGTGATGAATGAGGGCTAATAAACTTCCGTATTAAAAAATAATTCCGTATTAACTTCTCAATTCAACTATATTGTGTAACAAAAGTTACACAATATAGTTGAATTGAGAAGTTAGTTTTAAATAGATGTTTATCAATTTCTAGAGTATTATATTAATTCACAAAACAATGCTTTAGGGGTTTGCTCTATAATTTTTTGCACATATTTAACTCTTTTTTTTAATTTTCTACTTATATGAATATCTGTGGTTTGTTTTATTTATTTTTAATCTAATTTTTTATACAAAATTTAAATTAAATTAATATAAAATATAACTAATAATACATAAAGATACATTGACGTAAAGGTCAATGTATCTTTATGTATTATTAGTTATATTTTATATTAATTTAATTTAAATTTTGTTCATTGTCATTTTTCGAACAAATTGAGTTCCCCGCTATGAAATCTGTCAAATATTACACCTCATTTGTAAGTAGCGCCACTCTGGTGGCACAAAAAGGCGTGGATGCCCTTATTGACTTTCGATTTTAAATTGCGACCTTCATTTCTATAGGTCTTGTATAAATCCGTATTGACCTACAGGATAGGCATTTTTTTTAAAATTGAACATTCACTGAATCGATTACAAGTCCTGAAAGTTTGTTTTTAGTTTATCTGTATACATAATATATTGACAGCTAGTGAGCTCCATTTCTGTTAACGACGTGTCAACTTTAAACCAACATAGTTTTTGTTTTTAAACATTTTTTTATTGTTGAATGTCATTAAGATTCTAAGAGGCCAGCATTCAAATTCTAAAAAAGTTTTTATTGTAATTAAGATCAATTGCTAAGATTTTTTAGTGTAAATTAATTGTTCCATGAAAATCAATTGATTTAAAAGATATACTTCATAAAATGTATAATCCCTAGAAAACTTGAGCAAGAACTGAAGAAGAAGATTGTGAGAGAAGAGTGTAGAAGAAATATTAATCATAATTTTCTGCTTTTATAAAAACGTTTGTATCTATAAAAGCCAATTAGATTTAATCATTTCTTAAAACTTTACTTAAATAGCAGTAAAAATACACATACCTTGTTTAAATGGTTAATTAATGAAATGTCGACGAAGTAACAGCTGATACTATCTGAATGTTGTCAAAAATTCTCTTATGGGAAAGAAATTTTTGTGAAATTATTTTGCATTAATTAAGTAATGATTTATAAGGACTCCTTTTTTAAAAATGTATTCTTATATTATCTCGAATAATCATTGTTCATCATTACAGCCCTCCACAAGTTCACTGCTCAACATAGACCTCCCCCAAGAAAGGTTTTACGCGAGTTCTACACGTAAAATAAAATTAGTTTACGAATTTTATCGTTTTAACTTCTGAAGTCGGAGCTTCATTTGGTCTTTGACGTC
Organism: Parnassius apollo; assembly: GCA_907164705.1. Taxonomy (NCBI): domain Eukaryota; kingdom Metazoa; phylum Arthropoda; class Insecta; order Lepidoptera; family Papilionidae; genus Parnassius; species Parnassius apollo. The sequence continues at coordinate 3,547,293 of CAJQZP010001060.1, read as the reverse complement.
GACTTTTAATTTTTATTAAAATATATTTTTATATTTATAGTAAAGCTCTCTTGTTCGATATTTCTTTATTAAACAAATGAGCTAACAGTACAAGTTGCTACATACCATATGTAGCAACTGTAGCCCATGAATATCGGTAGCCAACTTCACATTTAATGAGACCCATGAAGCTGTAAAAGCCAAAAGGCTAACAGCATTAACATCAGAAACTTCACACAGAAGATCCTCGATCCGTTGCCAACCCCCGCAGTTGTCTAAAAACATAAGGAGTTTAGAAGGTACCAAGGTACCTGGTAGGTGGTACCAAGCTAGTAGAATTTTGTAAGTATAAAAAGAGAGTTACCACGAATTTTTTAAATATACAAGCGACCTTCCCCGGCTTTGCCTGTATAGGATCTATTAACGTGTCGTTATTTAGTGCAAGATAATCAAAGACCATTTCTTTTATCATTTTTTTTAAATGACCAAGGATTTCGGATAAAGTATGCCTGGACCACTCCCGGCATTGCTCTATATCTGTTCATAAAGTTTCATTATAATCGATTCAGCCATTCCTAATATCCTTCCTCCCTTATCTCGGACAGACAGGTAGACAGACAAAAATTTAAAAAATGGTTATTTATATCTTAATGGCATTCAAATAACCCCATCAGCTCAATATAAGGCAGTTATCTCTATATTACAAACAGACACTTTAATTTAGTGTTAAATATACAGGCTATTTGTTTTAAATAATAATTATTCACTGTTACAATCTTGTAACAAGTGGTAAAATTAAACGCTTTGTAGAACCGACTTCAATATAAATAAAATGAGAACATCATCAATGTAGTCGAAGTCAACGAATACACATTATTAAGAATAACTCAAAAACTACTCGTCAGACATTGATCAAATATTATATGGGATCATATGAGAAGCACACTTTCAAATAAAAAAAAGATTCATCAAAATGGGTTCACCTTGAAAAAATCACTGACCTCGATATATACAAGTATTGTATACATACACATATAGAGGTCAGTGGAAAAAAATAATAATACGGTCAAATTGAGTATCTCCTCCTTTTTTTGAAATCGGTTAAAAATAAAGTTAAATGTAGGGATAAAATTATTATTTCTTTTAAATTCGAGGAACCATTAAACTATTATATAGTTAAGAATTATATAAGAAGGAAAACAAAAATACAAATATTAAAAGTTGTAAATATGTGGCTATAAACCGATTAAGCATAAGTATTATATAAAACTGAAAAATACAAGACAAAGAACATGGCCACTGAAAATTCATTTGATCAGCATTCAAACGAGATGATAAATAAAATATCGAATCGCCGTCGTTCAACAGCCTCTTAAAACATTCGTATACGTCAACCGCTGAAAACTGAAGCGTTACGAATTCGAGCACAGAGTAAGATTATGCATTATGCATCAAATTGTGCAATAATAGGATGCACTACATTACAACTAGTTCTTTGTACATTTGTAAATTGGAAACACTGAAATTCATACGCGCCGTATATATGTAATCAATGCGCACCGAGTTCAAACGGCTGACGACAGATGTTTTGATGTTCTAAATAAACGAAGGTTAAGTTGTACTACTGTATTGTACTACGTTGTTGGTTAACAGATGGATGGACTGCTTTTCTGCCTTGGAGTGTGTCTTTTTTTATTATTTATTAATGAATTTATAAGACAGTGGTGTTACTTAATTCTAAACTCGCCAAATTTTTACGTTTAATGGCTGTCTGTGTAGGTCTGTCTGGGTAAGCCACCCTTTAAGGCGCTACTCCTAGCGAACGACATTGATCGTCCTATACATTCCACGCGCTCTCGCTACAATATATCGCGTAATGGACGACACACACGGTCAGTTCAACTGATCAGTTCAAACTAGGACTGCTGATATTTTTTAAAATATCGGATTTTCGATATATCGATAATTATAAATACATAATATGTCAATATATATCGATGTAATATAATAATATATCAATATCGGAATTTTATGTATAAGTTTATTTATCGATATTTCGACAATCCGATATTTTAAAAAATATAACAATCCTAGTTTGAACTGATCATTTGGAATGATCAGTCGAACTGACTGTGTGTGTCGTCTATAAGAAATACGTCCAAATTTAAAGATATTTTTTTATATGTTCATTTAGAAATTGCCTATCCATTAGTGTCAATCGCAAAATAAAATAATACTTAAGGAACTAAATGAATGCTTAAGGAAAGAAATTCCTTAAGGAACATTCACCAGGAGATGCATGTTATCAATAATTATTTCGTATTTCTGTGGTTTAGTTGTAGGAAGATTCATCAAGTATTTACTCCTTTTAAAAAAATGGAATTGGTAATTATAGAATGAAAATTAAATAGAAATTTAATAGATTTTTTATTAATTGTAACATCTTTTGATAACAAGTAGATAGCTCCTAAAAACATCACAAATAACGACTAGCGCGGCATTTTGCTCAAACACGCACCTTAAGAAATTTGCGTCGCCAAATAGCAGTGCTTTCACTTCTGCAGGAAGATAACCAGTATAATGACAAGCTGCAGCTTAATCCTCAAAGAACACATCGAATCTGTAGCCTTTTTGTTTGCAGTTGCTTGCAAATATCCATGGGTTTCAGTAGCTACATAACATCAGGTGGAGTATAAGTTAATTTTTCACTTAAATTTTTAAAAAACGCGAAAGAGTTGAAGAAAACCACCACAAAATAAAAAGATAAAGAAAACATTAAAAATCTTATGTATATCTTCACTTCGCGGTCACTTTCTTATAACTCAAAAACTACAGCCTTGTTTGTTTAGACGACTCTGTGATACGATAGCTCTTCATAAGGCAATCAAATATTAAAGGGTCAAAAGGTTTCATCGACGCCATTTAGACATTTGACATAATAGTAAGTATTTTAGTCGATTTTAGTATGGTTTAGTGTAGTTAGTTTTTTTTCCGAAGTGTTTATAATTAAAATGAAAATATTATTATGTTAGGAGACTTTAATGGAAGGGTTGGGGTGAAGAGGTCTGGGTATGAAAGGATATTGGGAACGTTTGGTGATGAAAGTATAAATGAGAATGGTGAAGACCTCCTCACCGTATGTGCGGAAAAGAATCTTTTTGTGACGAATACTTTTTTTCGTCATAAGAAGATTCACATGTATACATGGGAAAGAGGTGATGATAGAAGCATGATAGATTTCGTAATTGTGGATGAAAGAATGAGGAGCGCAGTCGTAGATACAAGGGTTTACCGGGGGTCCAACGTAGGGACGGATCATTACTTGGTCTTATGTCGAATTAATGGTCTTTTCAAGCGTTGGCGGCATCGGACATCTATATCTACCACTGCGTTACAGCGTATAAGAATAGAGAAGTTACAAGATGAAGATGTGATAGAGAAGTATAAATATAGACTGAGAGAAAATATTAGATGTTTGAATGAGTTGTGTATGAATGATTTAGACTTGAATACTGTGTGGGATAATATTAAGAAAGGTTTGGTGGATACCGCCACCGAAGTATGCGTTGTAAGTAAGAGAACAAATGAAAGGAAAAGTAATACGTTATGGTGGGATGATGAGGTACGGGTGGAAGTTGAATTAAAGAAGAAAGCATGGTTAGATTTACTAGCAACCAAAGCTGATAATTCTTCTGGTATGAATGATGAGATTGAAAGAAAAAAGGCAGAATTTAGACGTCTAAATAAGAGAGTGAAAGAAGTTGTTGAAAGGAAAAAGAAAGAAAGAACGGATAAGAATGATAGAAGGATATCTGATAATTTCCAGGCTAACATAAAAATGTTCTGGAAACTCGTAAGAACTGCCAGGGGAAATACAAAACAGCCTATAATAAATGCTATAAGAGACGAGAATGGATGTATTCTGAATGATGAAGTTTCGAATTTAAACAGATGGAAGGAATACTTTGAAAGCGTGTTTATGAGTGAAGAGTCGTATGAATTAAATGAACTAGAAATTCCGAAAGAAGTGGAAAGGGTTATGGAGATAAGTGTAGATGAAATAATGAAAGCAATGAAAAGCATGAAAGCAGGTAAGGCAGCTGGATATGATAGAGTATCACTCGAGATGCTAAGGGCTGGAGAGGGAGTGGTGGCAGGCCTGCTGTACACCTTGTTTAATTTATGTTGGGAATTAAAACGGGTACCGGATGACTGGTGTAAAGCAGTTATAGTACCAATATATAAAGGAAAAGGGTCACAGCAGGACTGCAAAAACTACCGCGGTATCAGCTTGCTTAGTATTGTGGGTAAACTGTATGCTAAGGTGTTAATTGAAAGAGTTATGAAAGAAACTGATGGAAAAATTTGGGATGTGCAAGCGGGTTTTAGAAAGGGAATGGGGTGTACAGATCAAGTCTTTTCCATGCGCATGATTGCGGAGAAGTTTTTGGCCAAAAACCAGAAAGTTTTTTGTGCGTTCATGGACTTGGAAAAGGCTTATGACAGAGTAGACAGGAATGTGTTATGGCAAACACTGAACTCATATGGGTTGAGCGCTGGTTTGATACAGGCATTAAGGTCTCTTTATAGGGACTCTAGTGCCTGTGTCAGGATCAATGGGGTCTACTCGGACTGGTTTGGCATCCAAAAAGGTGTCAGACAGGGCTGTGTGGCTTCCCCTTGGCTGTTCAACCTATTTATGTACCGGTGTTTGCAAACTTTGAAAGATGAAGAATGTGGGTTAAGAATGGGCGAGTTAACCGTCAAATGCCTTTTGTATGCCGATGATCAAGTCATACTTGCGTCATCGGCGGCAGAGTTGCAAATGATGGTTACATTAATGAACTGGGAATTAAAAGAAAGGGGAATGAAAGTGAACGCAAGTAAGACGAAAGTGATGGTTTTTGAAAGAGAAGAAAGCAAAACGGTATGTGAAATAAGAATAGAAGGAGAGTTGATTGAGCAAGTGGATGAGTTTGTGTATTTGGGATGTGTATTTAGCAGGGATGGTAGATATGATAGGGATATAGAACGACGAGTAAATGCAGGGAATAGAGTGAATGGGGCACTACACTCTATTATGAAGAACCAGAATTTGTCAAAACAGGCACGTATGGTAATTCATAATGCTGTGTTAGTCCCTACTTTAATGTATGGTAGTGAAAGCTGGGTGTGGCAGAAGAAGCACGAAAGTAGAATAAATGCTGTAGAAATGCGGTCTTTAAGGAATATGCTAGGGTGTAATCTGAATGACAGGGTGAGAAATTGCGTGATAAGAGATAAATGTGGTATGCAAGATGATGTTGTGACCAGGATTAAGAAAGGAATGCTTCGGTGGTTTGGTCACGTAGAAAGAATGAATGAGGAAAGAGTGACAAAGCAAATTTATATGGCAGATGTGAATGGCCAAGTCGGGAAGGGACGCCCTAGGAAAAAGTTTATCGACCAAATTGGCGATATTTTGAAAATGGGCCACGTTAGAAGTACCCTTAACCGACGAGCATGTATGCGTAGATATATGGATGTAAAGAAGGCGAAAGAGGTATGTCAGGATCGTGCCAAATGGAAGTCCGTAGTCTCTGCCTACCCCTCTGGGTGACAGGCGTGAGTGTTTATATATATATATATTATTTTTTAATATATATATATATATATATATATATATATATATATATATATATATATATATATATATATATATATATATATGTATATATATATGTATATATATTATATATATATGTGTTTATAATTATTGCCAAAGCTTGTTTCAATTTTTTTTCTTAATATATTAGTTATAGTATACTTCTTTGTATTTTGTCTCTGTTCTCCACCTAGTTTTGGTTTTATAAGGTGGCAAAGCTTAAGGTGACCATTATTACCTTAACGTACCTTACATAAATTCATATTTTTATGGCACCTGCTTAAGTTTCTTTGCTAAGCTCGTGATTGACTATTAGAGAATACCTAAAGACATTAAGTCCGCCAATCCTACCTACCTTTAAACGAGCAATTCTTATATATATAATTAGAATCTCGGAAACAGCTCCAATGGTTTTCATAAAATTTAGTATCCAGGGATTTTCGGGGGCAATAAATCGATCTAGCTAGGATTCATTTTTAGAAAATGTCGTTTTGTCCGTGTTTTAGGCAATGAAAAACTGCTACAATATAAGAAGGTAAATTTTGACACAATATTAATGATCGTAATAGCTCAAGTGGATATCGGGCTGTCGCGAAATCGTAGTGCCCTGGTTCGCGTCCTGTCTGTGGTACGACTTTATTCCTTTTTTTTCAAGTTCCCTTCATTTCTGAAAAAATCTATTATTTCGAGACTTTTTTTTTAAATACGAAAATTTAAATTAAACTTATTGCACTCATGTTTTTTTATTCAAATAACCAGTTCAGGTTTTTCTATTATGTCAATAATATCAAAAAATATTGTTCATATTTCATCAGTATTTGATTTGTATCTAAATATAATTTCCAAAAACACACGGTTTCCAGAAAAAAAATCCGGGTACTTGTACATTGTACATTATATGTGCAATTTAGATTTTATATAAATAAAAATAAATACGATATACAATTTACAGCCTCATCGCAATATAGCCTTATCGCTATATAGTAACCAATATGTTGTGGAAGGTGTTGCCCATAGACACCTATAAAAAATTAAATCAAATCCTCTAGCTAGCTCCGTAATCTGTGAAAAGGGTCTCCGGTTCTCTACAATTACCATACGAAACACAGCCTTATTTTTCTGTTGTTTCACGCTGGTATTCTGTAAAAACGTGGTCTTATATCAGTGAGAGCCAATCGATTCGTGCTGCAGCGTTCCTCTACCACATAGACATTTGTGTTCAAAACAAATAAAAAGCGGCGAGGCAACATCCACAATTTTAAAAACTTACTAACCAACAGTTTTGCAACCGATCGTCACTATAATAAGGTGTACCCTAACCTATTTATTAATTTGTGCCCTAACACCCTAAAATCGATTAAGTTAAGGTGTACCCTAACACCCTAAAATCGATTAAGTTAAGGTGTACCCTAACACCCTAAAATCGATCAAGTTAAGGTGTACCCTAACACCCTAAAATCGATTAACTTTTACCTATCCCAAAATGATAAGTCAGTAAAATCAGTCAGATCTTTTAGCCAAATCCTTAACTAAACACAATAAAGACAAAAAGCTAATTTATTTATTGTTTCCTTTGGCCGTTTCGGTCAAAATAAATGCATTATGTTAACAACCGTTTAAAAGTCACTGAACATCCATAAATAAAGACATTTTAATAGGGATCTTAATAAATACAACGCTTCTGGAATATATCTCAGTAACTTACACGACAAGATTTAGTCTAAATTTTAAATGTGAAAACTCAACTCAATCGCACTTATTTGCGGTATCGTGGAACGCCACGTGACGGGTCACTTACCCCGTGAATATTTTCTATTACACAGCCGATGTAGATATGCCCGTGACAGCTTAACAGCTCAAGAGCAATGTATGCTTTCTGATATATCCGGCTAGGCGAGTGCAAAAATAGGACGTCGCACCTCGTCTCCTAACGCTCAGTGTGATGCCTCGGCAATGTGACGCCGATGATTTGGAAGTGAGAAGTTTTTCCATCTGCTTTGGGTTATTTACTTGTTTAGAGCGGCCTTTCCTTATATTTCATGGCAGTTGCTTTTTGGTTAAAGGTTATCAGAATACTTTTAGCATCATAAATTATATATATTTATCTATATCGTATTTTATTAGTAGTTATTTTAATAAGATGTTTCGATAGATAATGATCTAAGAGGAATAAATGAATAACAAAATATTAAACAACAATACAGTCTTCATCCGTGTTTCTAGCCAGTTATGACTACCCTAACTTGGTGATCGAATTCATCGTTACGTAATATTTTAATTCCTTTTTTTAATAACAATGAAGTGACAACCAAACTGACAGTTCACCTAATGTTCACCAAAGACCACAGACTCCTGTAGTTAAATTCAAACATATAGTACGTTGTCACTTCTTAGGACTAAGACGCAATGGCTCATGGCCTATAATTTTATTCTTAGCCTAAACTTTAGTCTTTACTCACATCGTAAACTTTTCCGTAAATTATGTAGTAGAGCCATTCTGCAGTTATACAGCTATATAATGGTTGTAACACGAATGGTTTGGCTCGACCGGGGTAGGACAACCTTCTCACATAATACAAGCCTAAAATAGCGGCTTAATGCTGCTACGTTACGTCTTGTGAGTATAGAGAACTGGAAACTCCTTATACTGTAAGTAAGTATTCCGTTTCAGACCTAAGAGGTTGCAACGCATCGGCATTTTAATCGGGTATAGATGTACTCGTAGATGTCTATGGGCCACAGCGTCTACTTACCATCAGTTAGACTATGTGATCTTTTGTCACCCTTATGCTATAAGAAATATTAATAAATTACCAAGGAACATTTCTGAGAATGTAGAAATCAAATAAAACTCAAGAATAACAAAGATGTTTTCTTACAAGATCGACGTGACTCACGTAGTCACGTTTTTAAGTGCATCATCGGTACATTCGTTGCACCAATAAACGCATTCCGCGGGATGATCTGAATTTGAGAATGCGCACTCAATGTTTTATTTATCACAAGCCGAGTATTTTTCCAAAAATTCGAATTTATAATTTTTGCTTTAACTATTCAAAAATGTATTCCTGTTTTTTTTTCCATCCTTAGTATCTATACGTGATTAAAAGTTATATTAGAGACGTATCGCTTTATCAGGCTTACGGTTGGATTTTCTCTTTTTTATATAAAACTTAATTAAGAAACAAACTTACAGACCACCTAATGATAAGTGACTTCTGCAGCCCGTGGACACTTTCAACCAATTATAAACAAAGAAAGCTTCAGATGCCTCTGAGGATTTAGTTTTAATACTTCACAGTCTGTTATAATGGATCATTATACACTTCACATTGGAACAAATCAGTGCAATCACTGCTATTAACGTTAAAGTAACAATATACGTCCCACTGCTGGGCACAGGCCTCCTCTCATTTCTGATGGGGTTTAAGGGCAAGGAAATGTCCGCCGGGCTGCCTCAATTCTTGTTGACCACAGAAATAGTAATAATTTAATGATTTCTTATATTTACGCGAACACTACACATGATTAAAACTACTTTTACGGATTTTATCGTGTTTATTTTTGCTTTTAATTACATTTATTTTTAATTCCCGACGTTTCGGGTGCTTTCCAGCACCCATGGTCACGGGGGACTGAGATGGCTGACGTCCCGATGTCATTGTTAAACCCGGAGTACCTTCAGCTTTTTTAATTATTGTTTATGGTCCGATCTATGCAAAATGAACTGACTATGTCTTGAGGTCTTGCAGTGGTATGCTTGGGTTTAGTTTTAATTTTATTGATTATAGGATCCCAAGCAGGTGGTAGTACCCAGCCTCCTTCTCTATTGAAATTAGGATGTTTTTTAATTTCAATAGCCTCACGTATCATCCTTGGTAGGAATCGGTGTTCTTTCGCGAGGATTTGTGGTCTACCAAATCTGATGTAATGGTTGGGGCCGTCCAGGATATGATCACAAACTGCAGACTTCCCGGAACGTTGATGCTTCACATCAGCTATATGTTCTTTTTAAAAAGATCAATTAGAACCCGCGTAAAAGTAGTAATAATTTATTACGATTTCTGTGGTGTTGATGAACTACATATGCCTCCGAATTTTTTTTTTCATATTTCTTACACATTTTTATACGTGGTAAAGCCATGCTACAACTACACTACTAGTATAGTTGTAACATGAATGGGTCGGCTCGACTTGGGAAGGACCACGCTCTCACAGAATACCAGCGTAAAAAGCAGCTTAACGCTGCTGTAATTCATATAGTGAGTGTAGAGAACCAGAGACCCTTTTTACTGTAAACGAGGCATTTCATCTTAGTCCTCACCAGTGACAACGCATCTGCACTTTGATTCGTAATCGTGGATACATGTAGATGTCTATGGGCCACAGGAACCACTTACCATCAGGTGGACTGTGTGCCCGTTTGCCACCCTTATAATATAAAAAATGCATTGTTTCGTCACGATGTTTTCGTTCACCGCCAAGCACGTAGTAAATTAGCACTTAAAATTACACTTAACAATTTCATTAGTGCCGGAGGGGTTCGCACCCGGGTTGCTCGCATACTGTGAAATTTACAGCGAGCGCTAACCATTTGACCTGACTGCTATTGGGCTACAGAAATTCGCATTAATAAACATATTTTGTAGAAATAGACGTATTTGGCACCAGCAGCCAACTTCAACTTACCGATTATGCCTTTACGTAAGAATTCTTACACCGTCGAGTCGGACGCATCGAATATTTTAAACTTAATTTTAACGTATGTGGGAGCTATTATCAAATTTCAATTGTAGAGGTACAATCGACATACGCCAAGGGAAAGGTTACGAAAAATATTGATAGCGAACCAGTTTTCAACGATTCTAATACTACAACTAGAACTGAAACCAAAAACAATAACCAATAGGCACCTTACAAAACCGTTGCAAGAGCGAAATGTCTATTTTATTTTTTATTTTACCGGAACTCTAGGGAAATAATGTCTAATACATTATATAACCGGTAAACAAGCGAAATAACGTCTCTAACATTTAGCCACTCAGAATCTGAAAAATGTTGATACTTTATAATAACTAGTATATAGTTGATACTTTATAATAAGTAGTAAATACTATCTTCAAAACGATATCCTAATTGGAACCGTTCTGAAAAGTTAAACCTACGTTAAAACCTAATTGAAAAACTGCAACGATACTTGTAAACGGTTTTCCAACACTGATACGTCCCACACTATTATTTCGAAGACGATATTGGAGCAGGAAAGATACTATCACCCTAAGATAATCTATATTTTGCAGATATGCAAGTTTTTGTGTTCTCTTTAACCACCGATATAAATCAGAACTTAAAATTGCTATTAATAATTTCATTGGTGCTGGCGATAATTTATCCATATTTACATATATATATATATATATATATATATATATATATATATATATGTAATTCTTCTGGTCGTGTGTATGGGACTAAACTCCTCCTAAACGTGCGTGATTGATTTTGTGTTAGATTTACAATGGGACCCAATGAGTGGCGCTGTTTTCGAGATCCGGAAATCACCCGTGCGAAGCCGGGGCTATACTATATATACTAAGTATAAAATTTTTAAACTCACATTTATCTCAGACTTATTTATTATACCTCATTCTTATACCCTTGTGTAAAGTCATTCATATAGACTAGGGTAGAACAGAATATCGAATATTTATTCTGATATAATATAATACGAATAAATCTCAAATTTTGTCAAGTATTTTAAATTTTGGTAGAGCCACGCTGCATCTACATTATGGTTGTAGCACGAATGGGTCGGCTCGACCGGGGAAGTACCACACTCCCACAGAATACCAGCGTAAAATAGTAACTCAATGCTGCTGTGAGTGTAGAGAATCGAATACCCTTTTTACTGGAAACGAACCATTTTGTCTCTTAGTCCTCAGGGGTGGCAACGGACCTGAATTTCGATTCCTAATCGAGGATAGATGTAGATGTCTATGAGCCACAGCATCCACTTATCAACTGTGTGCTCGCTTGTCATCCTTATACCATAAAAAAACCTAGAGGATGGTATGGGGTAGTGGGCCACAATATCACATGCTACGTGAAAAAAATCTAATAAAATTAACAAATATGTACCGGGATACACAAAACCTATGGTTCCAAGGGCAGTTCATATCTAATATTTTCTAAAATGAACAACTTTTTCAAGGCTCGTTATGTTTTGAATTAAAATACCCATTAAAAATAGTTGATTTGTGTAAAGTAAAATTTATAAAAACCTACATCGCACTATCGATATTATTCATAAAAACAAGAAAAGTAGTCGGTATTACTCCAGGAGAATTATTTGAAAACCTTGAAAAATTCAAAACTCCAAAATATTAAATTAATCCGTTTTATTCATATTTCATCAAGGAATATAAAAAAATATCTTTTATATTTTTTTCTTCTTCTTTATGTATTTTTAATGGATCTTAAGTATCCTAATTTGGGATTTTTCAAACCCTTAAAAATTCATAAGTCCGAAAATAACTAACTTTATCGTAAAAAGTGAAAGGATTTTTTTATGCGTATTTCATTGAACAATAAAAATCCGTCTGAAAATAAATTGAAAAAATAATTCGGAGTTGGCCCATGGCGATTTGCATTTATATCATCAGTAGGACAATTTGAAGAGAATCGCATAAAAAAACTTGAAGTGGAATAGTTTTCAGCACAGCATGTGCTGACTCCTCCTAGACTATATTGAATAAAACTGACTTTCGGATTTCGGAGTTAATTCACTTATTATCTTATTTCCGACCTTTGATTATATACATGTCATATAATTAAAGTTCCCGACCTTTCGAATCTTTGTACTCGAAAGGTCGGGAACTTTAATACAATGATCACATATAATGATCACAAGTATGTAAACACATCTTATTATAATAATGTTCTCCAGATCGATTTCAGTCATGGCGGCCAGTTTCAACGGAGATGAGCCATCTGCACAGGATAATGCACGAGGGTATCAGCAAGCACAAGTTCCCCCACCTTCACAGTTCAACGGGACGGTAATCACTAATCAGACACGACGAGATCAGGCGCAGGACCAATGACTTTAGGCACGCTGCACTGGTAAAACACTGCCACCTACCGGACTCCGGACTTCTTGAAAGAAGAACCCAATAACTGACTTTGGCCAGACCCGCAGTTCGATTAGACTACAGTAACACGACAGTCTCGAATATATACTAATTAATATAAAAAATTAAAAAGAACCTTATTTCCTCTAAAATAAAGTAAAAAATCACTTCACGACTCATCAATCACAATCAATTTCGACAATGAACTCCAAAACAATTGTTTCTTATTACAATGTCATTAACGCTACGCATGAGTTGACCGCCCTCGTTTCCTAATAAATTAGCCGACCACTTCACTTAATTGATATAAGACGTACCAGGAAGCAAAATCTATCATCGACTTTACTATAAAACAGACTAAACAAATAATAATCAACTCTAAATACATAAACTTAAATTTCAAAGTAAGTAAGATCAAATTTGGTTGTTACACTACTTAATGTCTGCCTACTTAAATTGCTTCAAGCGCAATGATCTCACTTCCGTAACGAAACTATAAGCGACTATAAGTGAAGAGCTTTGGGTTGGATTTCGTTTGTAGGCGAAATTTGCACATAAGTTGGTTAAGAAAAGCCTTTCTGGATACACTTGATAAAGTTCGACGGCCTCCTAGCACTCCCATACTAAACTTACCGGAAGTGATTATTTTTGATAATATTTATTCCTCAACCCATAATCATCATTACAGCCCTTCGCAAGTGCTGCAAATGCCAATTTACTCCTGAACCTCTGCATCCATCAGCTTCCCACACATGTCTTACCAGGTTGTCACCGCAGACCGCCTTAATCTTCGCTTACTGATTCGTTTCTTCCCCATCGGTAGTAGGTTGTAGGTGTAGATGCAGCAGGAGTGCAGAGATATGTAAGAGAGTGGTACGTACCCAGATTGATCCCAATGCAGGAAAGGAGTCCCGCTTCCAAGGTATACCTAATGTAACAATAAATTAAATTTAGTCAAAAGCTTTACTGAAATCAATACAAATATAATCAACTTCTTTACGTACAACAGTTCTACCAGCATTTCGACAATGGCTATCAGATTTGTACACGTTAATTTAACCTTCATAAAGCCCTGTTTCCAGCCAAGGTATATCTAATGTAACAATAAATTAAATTAACTGCTAGCTTTTCGCGAGGCCCCGTGTTGATCGGTGATTCCCAACCAGTGCAGTTGTCCGCATGAGCAAATATGTTCCGCGAAAGATTTAAATATGTTGCCTATCTAATCGTTTTAAATTACACATTTGTTATTTTGAAGTACTAGCTATTGCAACAATTACACAAATAATACTGTTAATTCATGTTTCTTTTCAGTTTATTATGATTTAATTTATTGTATCCTATAATATTGTGTAATATGATTTTTAATTCCCGACACTCATGGTCACGAGGGACTGAGGTGATTGACGTCCCGATGTCAGTGTTAGCTTACCTACCTTACCTACCTTCAGCTTTTTAATCATTATTTATGGTCCGATCTACGCAGAACGTTAATTACTGTGTCTTGAAGTCTTACAGTTGTTGCAGTGCTTGGGTTTGGTTTTAATTTTATTAATTATAGGGTCCCAAGCAGGTGGTAGTACCCAGCCTCCTTCTCTATTGAAATTAGGATGTTTTTTTTATTTCAATATCCTCACGTATCATCCAATCGTACGCACGTAGCAATCGATGTTCTTTCGCGAGGATTTGTGTTCTATCAAATCTAATGTAATGGTTCGTGCCGTCTAGGATATGATCGCAAACTGCAAACTTCCCGGAACGTTGAGAATCCGTAAAAGTAGTTTTAATCAATATGTAGTGTTCGCGTAAATATAAGAAATCATTATAGTTTTTTCTTTCACCTTGTGGTCCCTGCTAACAACAAAAAAAATCAAAGTGGTCCTTGGCCGAAAAAAGATTGAGATACCCTGGTCTACACAGAAACACAAACGCCTTTATGTTCACTTTCACGCGGTATCTTTAATTTTGCGGTAAAAGACCCAAGATATGAAATATTTGTGTGATTCCATCCAAATCTGTTCAACCATATAAACATAATTAAGCTGCAAACATTCTGACATCACTTTTAATAAATCGCAGTTAAAAATATTCTCCTTTTCGTACAACAGCACTATTACGACTGATTTTGCGTGTACAGTTTTATGTTATACTAAGTCAGTACGGTTCACAACCTAGCTACATCTTACTACTCGTATCAGATAGGATTGTAAGCAACCACTGCCGTTTAGTGATAAAACCGTGATAACACAGAAGCTAGAAGCGCTCGACATAAAGGGGGACGCCCATTTTCGGCCATGGAACGCCCAACAATGTGAATTTGTTAAAAAATTATATCTTTATTTATGGTTATTAATCGCGGTATTCATTTATCCTCAAACAATGGGAATATTTTTGCACAAATTAAAAGTACCGGAAACATAATAATAAAAATTAGGTAAATCAATGGGTGCGTTTGGCAGAAAAAAGCGCTAGCAAGCGCTTACAAGCGCTAAAATAGTTTTCGGCCAGGACACGATTGCTACTTCAGTAGCGCTGACACAATCCGCCATTTTGCTTATTTAATTTGTTTGTTTTGAAGTAGAGTTTATAAGTTCTTTTGTGCAATATTAGTTTTAAGTAATATAATGACATGAATAAACATATACATGTTATTAAAAATTCATGATTGGTAAGTTTTTAATATGAATACTTTACAAACATATATTTAAATTAGGTTAGGTTCCCCGGTTAAAACTAACATCGTGTCCTAGAGGAAAATAGCTACTTACGATTTGACAGCGCTTACCGCTTACGATCGCCATTTTGCTTACAAGCGCTTGCTAGCGCTTTTTTCTGCCAAACGCACCCATTATGTCATTAGTTTGTGAATAAAAAAAAAGTGTTGCCAATCACAAAACACATTTAAAAAATCGATTCTCTTTTTCGATCGATTATTTACGGTGTCATCATTACAGTGCTAATATAATTTTTAAATAATTATGATGTTACGATAATTAAACAAGCGAATTACTAGCTGATTTCTAATGAATTCTTTAGAGAGTAACAAATGCTACGGCACAATTTAACTGTTAATCTTAACCGATCTTCTTTGAAAACAGATAAGAACTGTTATTCTTATCTGTTTTTAAAGAAGATCGGTTAAGTTATTCTTATCTGTTTATAACAACACATTTAAAATAGAATCATGTTGTGATAACGAAACAAGTTAGTTTCCAGCTGATTTACCATGAATCCTTTAACCTTTTGAGCGGCAAAGTCGCCTATACTTGACCAACACCTGCGGGCCCTGAGCGCCAACGACGTCTATAGTTGACAAAAAACCCGGCTCCGAAAAATATGAAATATAGATATTGGAAAATTATTACAGGTATTTTAATTCTACACTCCTCAAGATAGGAATAACCCGCAACATGTGAGTATAAAAAACAAGTCTTCTGGAGCCACAAGTACTAAGAAACATTGAACTAATAAAAATGGATTTTTATCTAAGCAAATACTATGTCCAGCACGCCAAAGTCGTCTATGGTTGACCGCTAGTGTCAAACGCGGGAGGCATAGATTTCTTGAAAACTATCCAAAATTCAGGTCAATAGTGTTTTTTTTTCTATTATTATTGATATTTGAATAAAATTAAAGGTTATAAACATAAAAATATAATTAGCTACATGAATAAAAAAATGTTATCTGATTATCTTCGCATAATAAATCTAATATCTCAACTCTAGCGCATCTTTAGCGCGTCATCGAAAATCAGTTCACTGGGCACCGTGATCAAGGATAGACGACACCCTGATGACGTCATAAGTGATTACCGAGAAAAGTAGAGCAATGCAACATGAACGATTCCTCAGAACTCATTCGGATTTTGGAAAGCGTCGATGATGATGAATTTTGATTTTTGATTGATGAATTGAATTTTTGATTGATTGGTGAACAAATATGTTTATTTATTCCATGACCAAGATTTTAGTATTATAAGGCTGATTTACCTAGTGCGAATAATTATATACAATTGTTGATTAATGAATAATTATGTACCTTTTTTAATAATAATACAAAATTACAATTAATGTTTTTTTTTTACTTAGGGGTGTGAAGAGCAATTTTTCATTTTGTGTTGTGCCATTTTCTTTCTCAGTCTCAAAATCATCTAGCAGCATCAGCATCATATCAAATCCCCATTGTCATAAGAATGTAAGACTTTTCTTCTGTGCGTCACTTGGCCTACTCCTTCCCCGACACATAAAATATTATGAATCGATGTCTGTATATTTCGGTTAGATCGATTTTGAAATCGATACACAACATTCTAAGAATGTTTCAAAAGGGAAGGTCAGCTACGCCGTTGTCGTCCAGTCGCGACAGTGTCGTCATTAGGATGGAGAGTAGTGCTAATGTTTACTACTATTTTATTGTTATTGTTTGTTTTTTATTTATGTTTATATGTACAAAGTACATATATAAAAAGAGTGGAAGACGGCACAAGATTAAATAAAACATACAGTTTATTAAGAGTCATTTATAGCATAAAAAACCAACAAAAACAAGTTATTTCACGTTATCGATATATCAACTCTTGGCAACACTATTTTGTTTTGGCGCTTTGGCGTACAGGACACGGTAATAATGCGTTTTTGGCGTGGCGCTCAAAAGGTTAAAGCTTAACAAAACGCAACTGCACAATTTTTATCAATTTCAAGACAAAAACAACCGTTGTTATCGGCTTGGTTGAAAACGTTAACAACCGCCTTCACATCTGTAGTTATGATAATTAAATAAGCGATTTAATAGCTGATTTACAATGAATTCTATGCAGTATAACATAACGCTACTGCACAATATAACTGTTATTCTTATCTTTTCTTAACAATACATTTAAAATGAAATCATGTTACGATAATTAAACAAGTGAATTTATAGCTGATATACCATGAATTTTTTAGAAGCTTCATAAAACACTACTGCACAATTAACTGTTCTTAAAAATACACTTAAAATAGAATTTAAATAAAAAAGGAAGATACATTTTAAAAAGCGAGCAGAAGTTAAAACACCTCCAAGATTATTCTCTTTTTATGAAATTATTAATCGAATAATAATCGAATCGCTATGGATATTATGATGTTATGATAATTAAACAAGCGAATTACTAGCTGATTTACTATGAATTCTTTAGAGTACAATAAAATGCTACTGCACAATTTAACTGTTATTGTTATCTGTTTTAACAATACATTTAAAATGGAATCATGTTATGATAATTAAACAAGTGAATTTTTAGCTGATTTACCATGAATTGTTTAGAGCATAACAATACGCTACTCCACATTTTAACTGTTCTTAAAAATACGTTTAAAACATAATTTAAAAAAATAAAAGAAAATATATTTTAAAAAGCGTGTAGAACTGAAAGCGAAACTCAAATATTATTATTTTTTCATTAAATTACTAATCGAATACAAATCGATATCGTTTCGTTGTATTTATGTTAGTTATGTGGCAACATCAAATCTGACAGCTATAGGAAATATGTCATGCGAAATGAAATCACAATTCAACAAGTAAAAAGGTACTAGTGGAATTCACAACTAAATAGTTGCCATTGTGTTATTTTGTTTGTTATTTTTCAAATAAATTCTCAAGAACTCATATGGAGTGAGATTGTCGATCACATTATAGTGTGACAACAGTTAAAAGTAAGTGTTCAACAGTTTTTAATTTATTAATTCTAGTGCTGATATTTGATAGTGATGAATGTATGAAATGATGAAGTTGTTTTATTTTTTAACATATGCACAAGCTATACCTGACAAACAAAATAGCTTATTTGTAACACGGCGATAAGATTAGCTAGCTAACACCAGATAGTTACGAAATGGACAATTTTTATCAAATACCAAGAAATAAGACAGTCGATTTTTAATTGTTTTTGGACTACCGGTAGGCAGTCAGTCCTTAATTATTAAATAATATAGGGCATTAAGTTTTAAGTAACATTTACCTATATTTGAGTTTAAAGTAAACAAATCTATTTTATTTTGTTCACTTTGTCTTATTTTTTTTTATTTAATATTATTTCAGTTGCCATCGTCATCGCGTGAGTGTCATGATTGCGAAGGATTGATAAAGCAGCAACACGTTAAACTTTAGAACGGGAACCATCTGAATCATCACGTAGTCCATCCTTGTAGCAATCTAAAGTGAGTAATGTATTGAACCTAGAACAACAAAGCTTAGATCATACATCATACAATATACTGCTGCCTAATTTTGTAAGAGCACCACTCACACAAAATCAATGTTTTCTCCTGGTTGTAACAATTCCAATCAACTCACTGTTCCATCAGCATTGCGGGTATGTATTTTTGTGAATACAATTACTATGTACCTCCAGAATGTAGAATCAGTAACTACCATTTAAATAGTAACTCTTGGTATTTACTTTTAGAATTAATATATAACCGTATTAAAACATTTAGTGTAGCACAAATTATAGATTTTTCTACATTATTGTAAGATAATATTTACCATCATATAGACTTTGAAAATATTTACAATATGCCCGAATATACTGTACATTATTATCTACGCTTATCAAAGGCACAATGCCAATAAATTCTGTCTGAAGTGCCCAAAATGTCAAGTAAACATAGTGGATGCTTTGCACTTGCTGTATATTTGATAAAAGTAAGAACAGGAGATAGTGATGAATGCATATAGGCATTATTGCAAGTACCAAGAAACAAATTAGAGCGGCTCATGAATATGGCCCAAGAAATATTAAATCAGGATGTTGTTCCTATGAATTTTATCAATCGTTACCACTCTCTGTGCCAAATTCTATTCAGTAATTATGATATTATATCTGAGGCAAATAATTTCTTAGCTTTCCTAGATGTTTTTGTTATCCAAAATCCTAACATCATCTAGGTCACACTGTGTATAGAAAAAAGACCCATACAAACTGATATTTAAGCGGTGAATCTCACCATAATCCTTCACAGTTAGTTACCATGAGCAAATCTTTGTTACAGAGAGCATATGGGATCTATGAGAACAAGCACCTGGCCGCGGAGCTTCAGCATGTCAAGCGGGTTCTGCACAAAATCAAGCTTCGGGTCCCACGTCTTCGTCACAGTGACCGAGTGAAGCCGACCGCAGTTGAGCGTGTGCCTGCTGTACTACCGTATGTCAAGGGTGTCACCCCAACCAGATAGACATACATCAGATTTGATAGACCACAAATCCTCGTTAAAGAACATTAATTCCTACCAAGGATGATATGTGAGGCTACTGAAATTAAAAAACATCCTAATTTCAGTAGAGAAGGCGGTTGGGTACTGCCACCTGCTTGGGACACTATAATTAATAAAATTAAAACAAACCCCAAGCATACACTGCAAGACTTAAAGATAGAGTAAGTTCAATCTGCGTAGATTGGACTATAAATAATAATAAAAAGCTGAAGGTACTCCATGTCCCAATACTGACATTGGGATGGCAGTCACCTCAGTACCCCGTGACCATGGGTGCTATAAAGCACCTGAAACGTCAGGAATTAATAATAATAGTATAATAATAATATAGCCATTTATTTCCGAACTTTGGGGTTACATAATATTTGTGTTTGAGTTCCTATTGTAATACTAGTTAAAGTAAGTCCCTCTGTTCGGTGTGCCTTTTGGCATAGGCCTCCAAAAAGAAAAATCACGCGTCGGGAATTAAAAGTTAAAGAAATTAAAAGCAATAAAATTGGTAAAAGTAGTCGTTAAAAAGCTGTATTTGTGAAAATAAAAAAGCTTTATATCATAAAAATCCCGACTTTTTTTAAACCAATTCCTTAACCATTTCATTATTTTAATTGCATATTATCATTTCCATATGCTTTTATATGTGGGCACCCATGGCCGAAGTGTCTATGAACAGTGGGCATCCCCCTTTCATAGATCGTGAGAAACCTGCGATCAATGCCCGTTGACACCCAAGAAATTGTTAATTTCAACTTTAAGTGCTGATATACCACGTGCTAGACGGTGAAGGAAAACATTGTAAAGAGCCCTGCAAGTACTAGAAATGAAAAGTTCCAAGACAAATCCACCAAGCATCGGTACAGTGCGGCGGTCATTTACATGACAAAATTCCTCTTACTAAATCCCTCTCAGAAATGAGAGGAGGCCTGTGCCCAGTTACCTTTAACTAACTGACGTAGTATGAATAAAAAAAATATTGCGGTTCACCAACGAAGTGTGGGGCGTCTCGCCACTAGATGGAGTGACGACTTGGTAAGACATGGAGCGAAAATCAATAAAAATCGATGGATGCAGGTGGTTCAGGACCGTGCTTTGTGGCATTTCTTGAGGGAGGCCTATGTTCAGCAGTGAACTTGTGAAGGGCTGTAATGATGATGATGATGATGAATATAGTAGCTGCACTTTCAAGAAATTGATGAAATTCCTCGCAGCCTGTAATTATACCGGTTTTCTTGTTATTGAAACTAGAACGCAAAGGAATGCAATATATGAAAATGTACATACAATAATATATGTAGGTACATAAAAACATGGATATTTTAAATACTATAAATACTATTTTAGATACTTTAAATACTAGGAACACACTTAAGCTTGTAATGCCAGTTACTAGACTCAACAGAATTTTTATTTAATAGATTTAATAGGGTATACACTTTTACGACAAAATCCCTGAAAATGTTCAAAATTTTTGAAAATAATTCCTAGGAATGAGTTGATCGCTACCTTGCTGGTTCTATTATAATTCATACAAGTAATTGTCAAAAAAAAATGGGTTCTTGCTGGTTCTTCGCAGGACGGAGGTATTTTTCGAACCAGTCGTAAATAAAAAAATTACTTTCAATAAGTATTATGTTATCACAGAAATCGTAATAATTATTTCTATTTCTTTGTATGTTATAATCTATATTGAATAAAAAATTATTTGAATTCTATTGTAGTAGATGCTACTCGACGGAAAATATAGACATAAGACTCTTAAACAGGAAAAGAGCCTTGACACTACACCAGATTAACGGAGGCCAACCACATAATCAGACCTCCCGCACCTTTGACACTGTTCCCTCGAGCCGGTCTAGATATTTTGTATTTGACATAAAGTAGTAGGTGCGTAAGAGAATTCACTACCACATATCATTCCATAGGTGTTGTGAGAGACGACAAAGGGAAAATAAACAGGAGATAGGCGGCAGCATCGCTTGGTGACGGCTGCGGTTGCCAAACCGCCCGCCATGCGAAGCAACCATGCCATACTAAAGGACCACGCTCTCACATTCTGCGTGAAATAGTAGCTTAATGCTGCTGTGTTTCGAATGGTGAGTGTACAGAACCGGAGACCCTTTTTACAGGAAACGAGGCATTCCATTTTAGTCCTCACGGGTGACAACGCATCTGCATTTTGATTTGTAATCGAGGATAGATATAGAAATCTATGGGCCGCAGCAACCACTTGCCATCAGGTGGACTGTGTGCTCGTTTGTCACCTTATCCTATAAAAAATATACCTCTTTTAAAGCAATCAATGTGTAAATATTTGTAAATTCTTCGGACATATCGAATAATTACACCGTAGTATAACCAAGCACATTTAGCTGTGTACCTCGTAGCTGGCTAAACCTAAGTGCGTCCGCACTCCGGCTTTTAGCTGTAACATACAACAACATACATGTATAATATAAGTATTATAAATTTATAAATTATATCAAAGATATAACACTTATATAAAATGTATATGAAAATAATGGTTTATTACTCGTTCTTTTTTATATTTAATATATAGTCTAACAGTCTACTTCAAAAGTCGTTCGAAATGAGACAAAAACAACACAGCACAATAGCACAAAAATAATATCTTAATTAAATCACAACGTTTTATAATTAACAAGCTTAAATTTCAAACTCTTTTTGCAAGCGGAGACAATGTTCGCGTAAAAAGTCAGGGGATTGACCCCATAATAATATTTGCGGTTTCGATTTCCGAGTTTTAAATCATTTTAAATTACTCCTACTTCCTATATTCCTATTACTATAAGGAGATGTAGCGGGTTCAAATGGCGTGTAATTAACATTTAAAAAAATATATAATTATTTATAAAAATAATTAACTAAGATAAGTAATTAAGTACTTATCTTGTAAGACTATTATTTACATATACCATAGAACTTTTATATATGTACCATACCACTTGTTTTGTGGTGTGTATATATGTTTATATTTATTATCTTTATTGGTATATATGTATGTAAATTAATAGAAATAAGAATAAAAGAAATAAGAAAATAAATTTACTTTATGTTAATTGTTATTGTAACTTATAGCCAATTTCTATTAAGTACTGTTATGTTAATTTTAGTAATTACTTGCTTTATAACATATAAAACTATTTCTCTGTCCCATAGGTTTGCTGGAAGAGAACTTTATAGGGTTAGGCCTTTGTACATTTATTTAAATATTTAATAATTGTTACCAACTATTGTGTGTACATAAGAATATATAAAACTTTTTTTAATGAATGATATTGGACACTTAATATGAAACTCGTGATCCAAAATACATAATCAAATCAAATCCAATCATAAAATAGATACCCTTATGGCCCGGCCACACTAAGGAGAAATGCCGTTAATTATCGCGTTGATGGACGTTAAATGTAGGTGTGGCCACGAATTAACGCGATAATTTGACAACGGCGTTAACAATGCCGTTTCCCATTTGCCGATAACTCGAGTGGCGGTACATCAAAGGATGGCGAATTATCGCGTTGAAGCGGCCACACTACGTTTGTCTCATTGTGCACGGTGAGTGCCACGGGGTTGCACGTATGGCTGCGATGGAGTGGAGTAATGAAAAAGCTTTTCGAGATTGAATTAAAAAAATTACTTCAAAGGTACTTTAATTTACGGTATGAAACTAAGAAAAATAAGCAGGAGAAAAAAAAACAATTTTTGCAGGTCAAAATTCATAGTGTACAGTGGTACGAAACCCTGGGTACGTGTATCTAATTCGCACTTGACCAGTATTTATGATTGGCTTATTAGTTATTATTTCATTAAAATATATTTACGTTTGTCTTATTATTTAGCTTAAACCATTGGACGTCTTTCTAGTGCAATTTGGGCGCGGGAAAACAAAACAAAACATAAATAGATTTACAGTGTACGTGTCCTGTGCATTTGTAGCATCCACCATCTTCTTTTTCTTTGTATTTTTTTTTCTTTGTTTATTTTTTTATTTTAAAGGATAGAGTGACAAACAAGCACACAGTCTACCTGATGGTATGTAGATGCTGTAGCCCATTGATATCTACATCTACCCTCGATTACGAATCAAAATGCAGATGCGTTGTCCCCCGTGAGGACAAGGATGGAATGCCTCGTTTCCAGTAAAAGGAGTCTCCGTTTGTCTACACTCACCATATGAAACACAGCAGCATTAAGTTACTATTTTACGCTGGTATTCTGTTGAGAGCGTGGTCCTTCTCCGGTCGAAATATTTAACACAGTTCAACGGCAAATTTAACGCCGTTCAACGGCAAATTTAATGCCGTTCAAGGGGAAACCACGTTGACCGTTCAAGTGTAGCCACTCATTTTATCGCGTTAAGTTTAAGGCAATAATTGTTGCGTTTATGGGCATTGACGTTGCTCGTTAGTGTAGCCGTAGCATTACTCTATGAATTCATCTTAATGGGCTCCATTGTTTTTTTTTGCGCCCAAAGCAAATATGGGCAACCCTCCGGAAAACGGGGGAGGGAGGTGGGGAATGCTCACAGCATACCACGCAGCCGGCTGCGTGGTTATGTGGAGACTTTTACCCACTAAAACCCACCTTTTAGGGACTGGCTTAACGGTCTAACTAGAGATCTCTAAGCCACGTATACGAACGCGACCCTCCTTGGCAGAAAGGGGGGCGCAAGCGGCGAAAAGCCGCTTAGACGAGTGCCTAACTAGGGCAGATTAAGGGATGTGTTATGTAGCCTCGGCCTGAGCCGCCAGGAGGCAGTTCAGGTCAGCCGAAAGCTTGTTGGGGGGGTCCGAGAGAGAGTTTCTCGGTCTGCGCACACTATAGCGAGTGTGGATAGGGGCTGCATAGGCAGCTGTCTCACGAATAAGATGATTTGGGTGGGACTCTGAGGCTTTGAAAAATCTCTCAGAGAGTGATTTAAGGAACTGCTGGATTGTTGGGAGCCCTAAGTCTCGGTGTAGGTCGGCATTACGGACATAATAGGGCGGGTTAGTGGCCCTACGACAGAATAGATTTTGAACTATTTGAAGTTCATTTATAGCTTTGGGCTTAGCATGTGCGAAAATGGGGGCCGCGTAGGTCATGACAGTTCGTATGCAGACCTTATATAGGGTTCGCTTGTTGCGGAAGGACATTTTACTGTGTCCAACATGCTGTAGAGCCTACCCTTGTAAAATCGTGCGGTGCGAGTAACCTTCTTGATATGGGGTTCGAAAGTGAGCCTTGCATCAAGGGTGACGCCTAAATATTTGGCTGTATTTTGCCATGGGACAGGGGTTCCTAACATCCTGATTGGCACTCCGCCAAGGTGCTGAGACGGGGTCGTTTATATTCGAAGCAAACGGCGGAGCTCTTCTCCGGGTTTACGTCGATACGCCATTTTTGGAACCAAGCTCCTAAGTCGCTTACTGACTTTTGGATCTTGTTCCGAATCTGTGGCAGTGAGTTGCCTTTAGAGTAAAGGGCTGTGTCATCTGCGAAGAGGGCTAGTTTAACACCATTCGACGGGATAGGGATGTCGTTGGTGAATAGTATATATAGGAGGGGGGCAAGCACAGAGCCTTGAGGGACACCGGCTTTGATTTGACGAGTAAAGGATAGCGTGCTTTCATGTCTAAAGCGAAAGGTACGATCCTTTAGATAAGAGGCTACAAGGCGAAAGAGACGGTCTGGGAGGCCTATGTCGTACAATTTGTAGATAAGGCCCTCGTGTCAGACTCTGTCGAACGCCTTGGCAATGTCGAAGAAGACCG
Source organism: Parnassius apollo (assembly GCA_907164705.1). Lineage (NCBI taxonomy): Eukaryota > Metazoa > Arthropoda > Insecta > Lepidoptera > Papilionidae > Parnassius > Parnassius apollo. Next base: position 3,521,513 of record CAJQZP010001060.1, on the reverse strand, counting down.
CGATGTTTTTTTGACGACGAGGATAAAAACCGCTGAGGATATATTCCACTATGCGGTGAGCTTGCTGGGGGCACGAGTGTTTGGCTCGAAACCCGAATTGTTGTGGGATGACAAGAGGGTCGCCGTCTGTGGGAAACAAATGGCGCCTCATGCGCACGAGAATGACTCGTTCGAAAAGTTTGCCCATGGCCTTGAGGAGGCTGATGGGACCTTGATTGGAGGGTAGGTGGTGAGGTTTGCCTGGCTTGGGAATACCAATGACAGTTGCCTCTTTCCAAGAGGTGGGAAAATAGCTAAATTCGAAGCAGGCGTTGAAGATTATGGCCAATAAGGCGATTACCTGCTCCGAAAAGTATTTGAGGGCTTGGTTGGAGATACCATCCGCACCCGGTGCTTTTTTGGGCTTAAGTCCTTTGATGGTAGATGAAATTTCAATCAGTGATAGGGTCAGAGGCGGTAGGGGGCGAGTTCCGGCGACGGACCTCGTCCTCCACTAGTTGGATGTGTATGGGGTCAGTGAGTTGTGAGCTGGGAGAGCATTGAGCGGGCACCATTGTCTTATCTATTTCTGCCAACAAGCGTCAGTGCAGTGTTGTATGTCTGTTTGAAAGGTATAGAGAGCTAGTATAATAACGGGCGGTTAGGTACGCCATCTTCATTCTCGGGTGTGACGACGTATCAGCAAACTTAGTATGGTGGAATTTCTTTCAGGTTTCAAAACCTCTTCCGTAAATCGTTAACTCACCATTGACGGAGAGCATTTAAGGTCAAACCGTCTCAGCAGCCTAGTGGTTAAAATATTATTTTATGAGGGAGCTTCCTATTGTTTGTAATCTGTGAAAAGTCGGTTGTCAAATCAAATTACGCGTAGATATTTAATTTACGAGTATTTTATGGCTGTTATGTAACATTTCAATCAAATATCTTTAACTACATGATCGTACATACAATTGCCAAACGGTATAAAGCCATCCTAGTAAACTTTAAGGCGCAAATAAAGTGATAATAATGTAATCACAATGAATTCTTATATTTATGCGAACACTGTACATTGGATTAAACTAACACCTTTAGTTTATTTATTTTTATATTTCCCACATTCACGGGGTTGCTGATTTGTTTTAGTTATTAGGATTCTACCGAATGAACATTGTGGTGGCACAATGTCATAGTTAACCACAGCCACGTTCAGTTTAAAACTATTACTTTTAATGGTCCGATCAAAACAGAAAAAACTTATATAGTATATGAGGGTAATATGGTCATCCGGTTAATATGGTCACTTTATTATAACTCAAAAACTACAGCCTTATTTGCATAGTCGGTTTTGTGTCGGTCGGTCGGTGCTTTATCGACGCCATTTTGACAGTTAACATTATAGTAAATATTTTAGTCGATTTTAGTATGGTGTCGGTTAGTGTAGTTAGTTTTTTTAAGTAGATTATTCTAAGTGTTCCTAGTTATTGCCAAAGCTTGTTTGCTATTTTTTTCTTAATATATTAGTTAGGTACACGACTTTTTGTTTTTGTTTCTGTCCTTCTCCTAGTTTTGGTTTTATATGGCGGCAAAGCTTAAAGTGACCATATTACCTTCACGTACCTTAGTGGTCAATTTTTTTGATATATCTTGAACTCTTGTAAAGGTATTTTTGGGTTGGCATTTCATTTTTTATTAATTACTAGTGATTTCTGGATCTTGACAACAGCGCCACTTACCGGGTTCTAACCCATTCAAACACACAAAAAACTTCATCAATATCGGTTTGTTGGTATCAAAGTCTATAACGGACATAGGTAGAAACATTTTTTGTGTTTTATGTAGGTAGATTGATAGGATCCCAAGTAGATTGTAACACCGTAAGCAATCTTCTCTGTTGAAACGTATTTTTTTAAATTATAATAAGCGGTGTTTTTGCAAGGATTTGTGGTCTATCAAATCTGATGTAATGATGGGGGCAATCATGTTTGCCTCAAACCCAAGATATAAGGCAAATAGGCGTCCGTGCAAAATTTATTAATATAGATCACTTATGGAATTATTTCAGTATAATATGTCCTTCCGTCTATGTGTTAAAGACTCTCCGTTATGTTTTGTTCAGTTTTTCTATTATGTTCAGGTAATTATTTGAAATTCAGCTTAAGATCTGATAACGAACGTACATACAAAGTTGAATTTTGATTATAAAGTTTTATTTCTGGGGGTAAATTTAAATATGGATATTTGTTTAACAACCTAAACGGTGCCCATAAGATTTATTATTCTAAAGCTAATTAAGGCACGAAATCGTTCACAAAATAAAAAGAAATAATTTCAAATAAAAGAGTCTAAACATCAAACTTTTTTCTATTTGTCGCAATAAACCGCCGAATCCGCAGTAAATAAATATGCGTAGACAGCATAAACGTGAAAGTAGCTTGAACGTAACGCTTGAACTTTGATTGTATTTCTAGACGCATCAATTATAATGCTGCCAACGTACAAACCAAAAAGCGAGGCCGTTGAACCGAGCACCCCTATTCTGAAATAATCAGTTTAAATTTGCTTGCGTACGCTCGTTGCATTCGAATTGGTTTTTGATTGCATTTCGCATTTATCTCAAGTCAAATGTCGTTCAGAGAACCGCCAAGCAAGTATAACTTAAAAATAAAAAACAATTTAATATAATATTGTATGTTAAGCTACACCTGCTACAGTCACAGACTTTACGTCCCACTGCTGGGCCAGGCCTTCTCTCGTTTTAAAAAGCTTATGGAGCAATTAGTTCGCCGCACTACGTTTAGCGGATTTCACATGTCACATCTCGAAGTATTTTTATTCCTTAGACATGCAGGATTCCGAACGAAGTTTTCTTTCACCGCCGAGCACGTCAAAATTAGCGCTTAAAATTGCGATTAACCATTTCATTGATACCGGCGGGATCCTCGGTTGCTTACATTCCGTGAAATACTGTGTACATACAGCGTGTTTTAAAATAAATATCTTGCTTATATGTTTTTTTTTTAATTTAGGAAGATACTGCTGCCCTCCTTACACACTTCTTTAATTTCCCTCTTACGATACCCACGGGATGATATGGGGGTAGTGGATATACATACACCACCTCTACACGGTAAATAACATTCACTAAAATACGGTTTAATTGAGAATCTTCTTTTTTGTGGCAATAACTACAATATTGCAAACAGTAAGTAGAGCGAGTGAAAAGTATTTTATTTTGCATATATTCAAAAAAGGCATCAAGCGTTGATACGACTTCAAACAATAAGTATAAATACCTAAGTTAAATTAATTATGCGAAACCCGGCTAAGCAATAAAATAAACAAAATATTGCGACACTTTTAACTCCAGCAATTTAATTGCTTAAATTATAGCCGTCTACACGCAGATCGTCACGGAATTTTTGGTCGTTTATATTCACTACTCAATACAAGATGGCGCCACTTACTTTACTTTTGGCTTCTGTTACAAACGTTGAATTCAGGTAATAAAACAAATACGACAATGATATAGAACAATAACAATATTTAATTATTATAAAAGAAGAATATTACTTTAAAAAAACATTTTCATACATAAAATATTAAAAATTATTTACGTAGAAACATAACATTATACATTTTATTTTTGAAACTTAAAATTTCAGATTAAAAAGAATGAAATTAAAATCTAGTTATCTGCCACATGCTGGAATACAATTTAAAAAAAAAGATAAAGAAAAATAAAATATTATTTTAGTAAATTGCAAATAAAAAGATTCAAAAATGCCTTGTTTAAAAATACATATGGACCCTCCATATGTATTTTTAAACAAGGCATTTTGAATAGAATAGAGGTAAGGAAGACTATCTCATATGGGGGACAAGACAGGGGTAGAAACAGGGTGTGGTATGAATGTAGCAGTTGTAGATGGATTGAAGTGTGCCGAGTTAAAAAATTTATATTTTTGGTAGCTAGAGTAGTTAGTTACAGTACAACTATTCACGTAGAACAAAAATATTTTTTAAATACAGGTTATATTTAAAAAAAATATTTTTCGACTATGCGAATGGTTGAAGTTTAAATAACTGCTGTAGGAAAACGTAGAGTGATTTTATTTTTGTAAACTTCAAATGGGCATAATTAACTTTTTTAAAAGGCCAAATTAATTTTTTTTAAATACAAAACGTTTTTAAAATTTACCCTGCTGTATTTAATCGTAGCGCCACTCTAATTTAACGCATTCAAGGGATACTTTTCTTACACAGAGATAGTCCTCCTTACCTCTACTCTATAAAATACAGTTTAATATCAGGGACCTAGGCCGTAGAGTTTTACAAAACACGTCTAATTCTTCCTACTGTGAAGGAGGACCATGCCTATTTTATAAGCTTAAAACTTGTTGTTTTTTTTTTCAACTTGAAAAAAACTCGATAGCATAATCATAGTTAAGCAGAAGCTGAATTTAATATTAATACGCTTATTAAACAAAATTAATAGGTCTTACCGCTTAGTGGTGAGCCGTGGTAGCTCAGATGGTTAACGCTCGCTGTAAATATAACAGAACGCGAGTAACCCGGGTTCGATCCCCGCTGGCACCAATAAAATTGTTAATTGCAATTTTAAGTGCTGATTTACCACGTGCTCGGCGGTGAAGGTAAACATCGTGAGGAAACCTGCATGTCTGTGGAATAAGGGAAAAGAAAATATTTCGAAGACGTGAAGTTCGCCAACACGCATTGACACTTCCTTGCCCTAAAACACTCTCAGAAATGAGGGCAGCCCTGTGCCCAGCAGTGGGACGTATATAGGCTGTAACTCTACTTTACCGCTTAGTGGCGGTGTAAGATCTTCAACCCCATATCGTCCAATGGATATTGTAAGAAGCGACAAAGGGAAACAAACCGGGATATGGGCATTAACGTCTTCTTAATAACAACTTAGGGGGTTGCCAATCCCCTGCCAAACGTGGCAATTTTGACAAATTTAACACTCTTATATCTTATACATGGTAGAGCCATGCTGCGGTTATATTAGTAGTGTAGTTGTAGCACGAATGGATCGGCTCGACCGGGGAAGTACCACGCTCTCACAGAATGCCAGCGTTAAATAGTTGCATAACGCTGCTGTGTTTCGTACCTATGGTGAGTGTAGAGAACCGGAGAATTTTTACTGGAAACGAGTCATTCCATCTTAGTCCTCACGAGTGACAACGCATATGCATTTTGATTCGTAACCGATGATAGATGTAGATGTCTATGGGCCACAGCATCCGCTTACCATCAGGTGAACTGTGGGCTCGTTTGACACCTTATCCTATAAAAGAAAAAAAGGACCTGTGAGGCAATCTATAGGTGAGGCCTATATTCAACAGTGGACTTTTGATAGTCTGTAACGGTTATAGGAGGTTATAAAGGGCACACTTACTAGTCGAACCCACTCGCAAGAAGAAACTAACATTTCAATTTTAATGTTGCCATTATATGAAAAATCGGATAACAAAAAATATGGAAAAATAAAAAATTAAAAGAGATTTATGTTCAACACTGTACTGAATATAGTGCATTGCACTGAACAGGCTTCTGTTACGCTAATACAATGCGATTTATCAAGGGTTTCTCACCACTTACCACTAAATGGGATTATAGTCTAGGACTGGCTTAATGAAATCTTCCCATAGATTGCCTCATGGGAGATTTTGTCATAGTGACAACGCTTGGCAAGCGGGTTGGCAACCCAAGTTTTTTATTATTTTCAGTTGTTATCAGGAAGATACTGCCCATCTCCTGTTTCTGTTTCGCTCTGGCGCCTCTTACGACACCCACGGGACGATATGAGTTAGTGGATATTCTTATTCTTACACCGCATCTACATGGTTACTTAATAAAATATTTTTTTAATAAAAAGAAAATTTTATATAATATATACAACATGTAACATAATTATTTTCAGTTGTTATCAGGAAGATACTGCCCATCTCCTGTTTCTGTTTCGCTCTGGCGCCTCTTACGACACCCACGGGACGATATGAGTTAGTGGATATTCTTATTCTTACACCGCATCTACATGGTTACTTAATAAAATATTTTTTTAATAAAAAGAAAATTTTATATAATATATACAACATGTAACATAATTAACGCACTTTGAGAAAGTAGTTTGTTCAGAATCGTTTACTGAATCGATTCCTATCATTTTTAATATAGGTAATATTTTATCCCAAAAATAATTAAAACTACGTAAATTACAGTCGCACTAAACCTGTACAGTCAAAACAAACTGAAATGGGCCGTAACTTAAGGCAATAAGACTTTTAAGAGTGCAGTTTTATTTGTATTATTACTTATTCTGTCATTCAGTAAAAATAAAGATAAATGAACTTTTGATTTGTGCTGTGACCACAACATTCTTCCGGAACTAGTATAACTAATTTGATAAATAATCAGTGCATAAAAATGTTTAACTAAAAATTTAGTGTATGTATTGTGACTATAACATAATATACTAATTGGGGTGTCTGAGGGTGTGCGTTAATTACGTTACATATTGTATATATATATATATATATATATATATATATATATATATATATATATATATGTAACGTAATTAACGCACAGGTATGTATATATATATATATATATATATATATATATATACCTTTCGACAATAATACTAACAACAATCTTAACAACTGTCTAGATAGTGTACTTACAGATATCTCTAAATGGTTAAAAAATCACAATCTCGTCATAAATTACACAAAAACTAAGATAGTACAATTTAAGCCGTATCAAAAATGCCCCCTATCTATAAATTATTCTTACAACGATACTAAACTAGAATGTGTTGATTCATATACATTATTAGGTATAAACATAGATTCAGGTATAAATTGGAAAGTAATACGAACTTAAAAAAGTTACAGATTCAAGAACAGCCACGTGTGCATACTATGTTTATGCCCATGCATGGCTCAAGTACGGCATTTTGCTGTGGGGAAACAGACGTACATAAATTGTTTATTTTACAAAAAAAAATGTATCCGAATAATTGCAAACATAGAAAGCACTGACAGCTGTAAACCCTACTTTATTTCATTAAAAATATTAACAATTACATCTATATATATATATATATATATATATATATATATATATATATATATATATATATATATATATATATATATATATATATATATATATATATATATACTAGAAGTAGCACATTTGTTAAAAATAATATGCACCTTTTTTCAATATACTCCCGGCCTCATTTTTTACGTCCTAGTATAAAATTAGCTCCACCTATCACAAAATTACAAACAATTAAATCAGGACCCCATGGTATGTGTGTAAAAATTTATAATAAAATTCCCAAATGTCTACAAAAAGAAGAATCGTTGTATAAATTTCAAAAAAGAGCTTAAAATATTTAATTGAAAAAAGTTTCTATTCGTTGTCAGAGTTTTTCGATGAAAAATAATAATTGTTTATTTTGAATATGTATACCTCTTTAATATCGTTGTAAATATTGCAAATGTTTATTAAACCTAAAAGTAATGTAGTAGTTTGAGTAAGTAGTTTAAGAAAATAAAATAAAATTCGTCTTTCTAAATTGATTAGAATAAATTGATATATAACATAATATAATATAATATTGCTACGCCCTATCAGGGCTCATGTTTGGCTATAATATATCCAACTTAAGAACTATTTATGTAACCACATGAACGCAATAAAATGTTTGAGTTTGAGTTTATATATATATATATATATATATATATATATATATATATACATAAATTATGGTGAGTAAAAGGTATACTCAATCTACTAGATGACTAGAGTGACTCTAACAAGATGTAAAATGTTTTGCTAAACAAATTTTAATTTTTTTTTAATTTCATTTTTAGTATGTCGAATGTATTTTTACGAGTAAATTTGGACAAAAATAATTTTAAATCGCCCCCAAAGCGTACGTGACGATGGTCGCACGCGTTTCGTAGAACACACACCTACACTGCATTAAACTGACTCAGTCATCAACCCGGCCGGCCCCAGCTTTTATGCTCAAACTGTATGAAGTACATATTTAGAAACTAAATGTCGTGAATATAATAAATACTTATTAAATTAAGTTGGAGTTATTTTAGAAGGCGTTTTCTTTCAGACAATTTCGTGGTCACTTGGAAAGGAAGGTTAAATTGGCCTCTTAAACGCTTCGCGTGCTCAGCTGAGCGGGACAGTATTTCATACCGGCACACCGCCCGCAACTTTACAAGGTGCAGGTTCACCTCGCATGGATTACTGTTCTCATCTCTGAGCCAGGTCATCGCAGTGCCAGCTCTTTTTACTTGACCACATCCAGCGCAGAGCGGCTCGACTCATCGACGACCGAGTTCGTTTTGATCGACTCGATTCACTGGCGCTGCTAAATGCGCATGTACCACGGCGAGTGCTCTGAAGAATTTTTCGCATTAATTCCAGCCCCTAAATTTCACGAACGCACATCGCGAACAATCTCACGTTACCATTCACACCAGCTTGTCGTTTTCTTCCTCGTACTACCTCTTTGTGGAATCGTTTTACATCGGTGATTTTTCCGAACCGACACGACTTAGGGACCTTTAAAACGAGCTTACTCCTTTCTAAAAGGCTACCAACGCAACTGCAGTTCTCCTGGTGTTGCAGTTGTTCATGGGCGGCGCTAGTCACTTTTACCATCAGGTGAGCCGCATGAATGAATGAATGAAATGAATTTGCGCGCTCTTCTATAAAAAAGTCTAAAAAAACCTAAAAACCTGGCGGGTAAATTTTCTCAGTTGATACATATTTTAGATAAAAATGCATATCTACGAAGATTTATTAGACAAATTTTATGTCATGAATAGGGTAAAACACCCAGTAGTCAGCCTTTTAGTGAGGACTAAAATTTGATTCAATTGTATTTTAAATATTGAACACTATGAACAAAAACAATCATTATTTTGAGAAAAGTTGTTTATTAAATTTACTAAAGAAATTAACAAAAAAATATATTTATAGTAGAATTATATAAAAAATCAGTAGTAAACAAATTATGGCACTTTTCACCAGTAGTCAGCCTCATTTCTCCACAAGTCAGCCATGTCTTACCCTGTAGTCAGCCTCTCACTTATTCTTGCATATTTGACATAAAAAATTCTTTATTATATATATTTTCATATATTTCCCCCAGCAAATTCAGTACAGTTCAAATGATACCATGCAAGGCAATTGTCACATCCAATATTTTTTAAGTCATTAATTTCTGTATCGCTAGTCAATTCCTATTCACAGTTGTTGCATCTTATTCTGTTTATTGTACATGTATTTTTCTTCCTATTTTACTATTTTTCGTAGTCATAGCTTGTATTAATTGCTCTTCTTTGTATTGGTGGATTAGTCTTTTTGACATTATGGAATTCTAAAACAAATGATATTTACGCTAAAATAACCGTGCATAAATTCAACCCAAACTAAAAGGCTTTAAGGTACTATTTTATGCAACAGGACTAACGGCTGAGTACTGGATTTGTAGACCCATTGGTCGGCCCCCCGATATGCAATTACATTCGTACGCGGCCGACTACTGGTAAAATACACTTTTCGTCTCATAAGAGTTAAACCGAAAGTAATGGGCAAAATTGGGACTATTCGCTTCGGCAATCTCAACCACATATAAGAAAATCATGAAAAAACCAGTAGTCAGCCACTTAAGGCTGAGTACTGGATCTACCCTAAAAATTCGAAACCTGGTAGTCGGCCACCTAAATTACAACATATCAAACAAATAAAATGCATTTAATAGTTAACTTTATGACAGAATAATCATTTTAGTGTAAAACAGTGCAACAATCTACCATAAATTACAGCAAATACACCCAAAAACTTAACGAATACTTGAGCGCGTTTCCATAAGAAAAAAATTGCAAAAGCGATGCGTCTAGTCGTGTCTTTGACAGCAGTGTAAATTAACAAGTATAGCTCACCAACCTGATGAGCTACTGGTTCGTAGGTGTGCATATTAGCCAATAAGGACACATGGATTCAATTAAACGTTATTTTAAAGGTGTAGACAAATATCAGCACTATATATAAGGAAATAATGTCTGTAAAGGCTGAGTACTGGCACAGGGCTGACTATCGGGTGTTTTACCCTACCTAGTAGTACATAACTCCGTATACTTGTTCTCGTCAACTAAACCTAGTCGAAATGATTCCCATTATATTTTCCCCAATTCTCATGGATACATGGTAAAGCCACGCTGCAGCTATATTATGGTTGTAGCCTTGTAGCACAAACGGCTGGACTCGACCGGAATAAGACGGAGTAGATACTGGCGTAAAATAGCAGCTCCATGCTGCTCTGTTTCGTATGGTGAGTGTAGAGAACCGGAGACCTTTTTTACTGGAAACGAGGCATTCCATCTTAGTCCTCAGGGGTGGCAACGCTTTTATATTTTGATAGGTACTTAATCGAAGATAGATGTAAAAGTATATGGGTCACAACATAATAAGGTGGACTGTGTGCTCGTTTGTCACCCTAATTCTATTTAAAAAAAAACTTTTATTCCTGTGATTTAAATTTTTTTTTATCATATAAACATTTGGATCAAAACTGACGAGGGTTTCCTAACATACGACTAAATTTTAGTAAAAAAATAAAGAAAAATTTAACAGAAACAACTTCTTAATTTTTTGTTTGCATTTAATAAACACCCCTATAGTAAATAATATATGAAATACTAATGCCACAATCAATTTTTTAATCCTGATATATGTAATATAAGCTGCTAATTTTAGTCTTCTAAATAAAACTTTCGAACAAAGCGAATCTTTAATAAAATTTAATTGTCATTCTTTATCAGAACAATGACTTCTAAATTCCTAAGCTTTATAAACGCATTACAACTGATACTAAAAGGGAGTTAGTATCGTAAAAAGGTAGGAACAAAGGGAGCTGAGAGAAAATAGATATACTACGTACTTAGACAACCCTTATAGTGCTGATGTAGCCTATAGACATGCCGGCTATGTATAGCCGTCTACAGAGTTTACTGGGCTAAAAGTTGAACGAACCTAGGAAGCACTCAACTCGCTCCTCTCAGCTCTCGCACACAGCTGCAATGAGATAACACACACACAAACAAACTCGACGCAAGTGCAAAGAAACAAAGATGGAAGGAACACACACTTACGGAACGAAGCGTGAGAAATGTTGATAACTCACTTGCGTTAGTGAGCTCAATCGTCACTTCCGAGGTTAAACTTTAATACTGAAATACTCATTGGCGTCGTTAACACTTCTGAAATTTTTAAGAAACTCAACATCGTAAATGGTCGAAAGAAACTTAGCATTCAAAATAAATTACTAAATTATCCACTAAAAATTCATTGATTATTAAAAGCATTATTGGATAGATAGGGTGGCAATTAACATTAATGCATTAGTGTGAGTGACCAACCGCGTAGGCGATAGTACCTATTAATGAGTCTCCAATGTAGTAGTTGCAACTCGTATGACTGGGCTGACTTCTTCGTCTTATGTAAGCCTGGTACTTCAAATCTTGTTTGCGCATACATTTTAGTGCAAGTTTTTTTATTTAAGAAAGAGCAGTTTAAAATAAACCAACCGGCTTGACGGGATCGTTTCTTAAAAATGTGTTTGCATTTCCGCGTTAAGAAAAGTAAAAAAGGTCATTCGCGCCAAAAATTTTACTCTACGTGAATACAAATTTGTCGTGTGAAAAGAATTCGGAATAAATTTAAAATAAATAAAATTCCACATAAATGCAATAACATATATTATGCACATACCATGGATTTAATAAAATTTAACAGATAAACAATTGCATAAGAAAATAAAATATTTATTGTACATTATGTACATTTTATATACCTCATTAACCAAATAAAATTCGGTCGGTTTGGCAGCCATTAAAAATGACTGATGGGGTCCAGGTCTGTCTTACATCATATAATACTAATATTTAGTAGCTAATTCTTACCGTTTAATACCGTCATAACACGACGACGATGACAAGTGAAGACGTACATTAAGATCGAAGGAAGGTTCAGACCAGTTCACGCTTCAGACGTTATGTTGTCAGATAAGGAAGATACCTAAATAATACATCCGTAAAAAATCCTATTTATATATTAAGAATATTTATAATATGTTAAATAGGGTAGGGTGTCAGCGGCGGATTAATTTTAAAGGACATTTTGAGTGAAAGTCTCTTCGAATCGTTGTCGAAGGCTGCGCTTCCGAGCCTATTGCGACTGCCATAGTTCCTCGGGGTTCTGCGCAACTCTTTTCCTGCTGCATATCAATCACCTGCTTGTGACGCTACTAACTGAGTGCTTGAGTCAGTTGGCATAAATCCAGCCCGAAAGAGAAGCTATGGTTGAGTGTGTAAATACCTCACTACAGTAAGTCTTCCTTCTTTCCTAAACACAACCGTGTCTTTTTGCCACCAAAAAAGGGCTAGCTCAACTTGAAGTCTTCTTTCTGAGATATATGAGACTTCCTCGATACTGAAATATGCGCAGTCCATTGATACGAGGGCCAAAGCACAGTTTAAAGACCTTAGACATAGGAAAGGCATCTACAGAGAGAGTGTCCTTGCAAAGTAGAAAGTCCGGACATATTTGTGACCAGTGAATCTGTTTAAAGCCAATCTAACCAGTCCCGAACACAGGCGCAAAGTAGACAACTTTTTAGTGTTCTACAGGATACATTTCAGAGAGTGTATGAATTATAAATTATGACTTAATTCCACCCTGTCTGTCCATCATCAGACAAACAAACGCTCGACCGTTCTCCAACTCTTTGTTATCGACGTTCGTTAAATTTAATCAAATTTGTTTTTATCACTTGAGAAATATTGTGCCTCAAAGAGCTCATTGCATGGGCCGCCTTAAATTTTATATGGCAAAAAATGCACATTTGACCTATAAAACTTTATAGGCAACCTATAAAATTTGAGTTAATTTACTGAGTTCTCGTTTTTGAACATTTTTCTGCTTGTGTTCGTATGTATAGGTTTGTGGGTACTAGTCTCTTACATATGTATTACAGCCGCGAAACAGCAATGTATCCAGCATTGTTTAAAAGCGGTTACTTTACTGGTTCAAAAACCGAACTAGTAAAGTAGCAGTCAGACGCAATATAAGGCATACGCGGAACATTCAGAAAGTTTTTTTATAGTATAAGGGTGACAAAGGAGCACACAGTCTACCTGATGTTAAGTGGATGCTGTGGCCCATATACAGCTACATGTATCTTCAATTAAATATCAAAATGGAGATGCGTTGCCAGCCGTGAGGACTGAGATGGAATGCCTCGTTTCAAGTGAAAAGGGTTTCCGGTTCTCTACACTCACTATACGAAACACAGCAGTATTACACAACTATTTAACACTGGTATTCTGTGAGAGCGTGGTCCTTCCCCGGTCGAGCCGACCCATTCGTGCTACAACTATACTACTGATATAACTGCAGCATGGCTCTACCACGTATAAGATATAAGAGTGTTAAATTTGCCATAATTGCCACGTTTGGCAGGGGATTTGCAACCGCAGCTTTTTAAGTTGTTATTAAGAAGACGTTAATGTCCCATATCCTTGTTCGTTTTCCTCTGTCGCCTCTTACAATACCCATTGGACGATATGGGGACTGGTATTCTGTGAGAGCGTTGTCCATCCCCGGTCGAGCCGATCCATTCGTGTTGCAACCACAATATAGCAATATAGCTCTATACTAGTTTCGCGATACTATCAAAAGAAGTTGTGTGGTTAAAGCTTTTATTATAATATTTTTTCAATTAATTTTTCGGCAGTATTTATACAAGTTTTCATGTATCTCGATCAATTTTCGATACACATTTTTCAGTCCTCGTCAGACACCTCTTATACGGCCTACTTGAATGGTGCTGGCGAATCTACCAGCGATGAATGCTGCCGCCCTTTTTTAATTCTGGGATATAAAAAATCACAATGGCGCTCATTCAGTTGACCAAAAAGCTTAACTGATGCGCTGTCCAGGTAGTCCCTCGTACTAAGCATTAAGGACTCGTTGTTACAGTAAAACAGTAGCCTGTTCCCTAGTCATATCTCTATTAATATTCCAAGCATAATCTCTTTGACTAAATTTTTCACTGCAAGCACGTTTCCTTCCGTAACAGCCATCAAAAAGCCACCACTTCTTTCTTTATCCGTTAAAGTTAGCCAAGCCACCTACATCCATCGACTTCCTGCAGGTTTGCGTTGCGCTATGGGCATTCGACTATGTCGGTTACTCTGGTTTTACTGCAGATATCCTCACTTCTAAGTCTATCACTTATAGAAATACCGAGCATAGCCCTTTTCGCCCTAGCGGCCTTGGGCTTCCTTATATGGGCAGCGGAACACCACGCTTTGTCACTGGCAACAAGCAGTGGTTTTACATCCTGTGTTCTAGTTTTGATGTATACGTTTCGAGAAGATGTACGTAATTTCCCGAACGCTGCCCAGCCGAGTTGAATCCGTCGATAGACCTCTTGGTCAACTTTGACCGAGAGTTCCTATTTGTCCTAGGTAACATGGACGATACCTTTGTTTTGTCGATGTGTTCGTTTTATAAAATATCCATCGGTAGACACTATTAATCCATTTAAAGGAACTTTAAGCTTTTAAGTTGAATTTAATTACAATGGAAAGGTACAGGTTAAGTAAGAATTGTAGACCAACTTTTGTGAAATTAATTTGTTATATTTAGAATAATTTATGGCAAAATAGAACTAGGAGTCCATAAGCCGGGGTGAATGACTGCCAATGCAAATATACAGAACCCGTCGTAAGAGCCAATTAATGCACGGTTCGACTCCATGGCCGAGGAAATTGTCGTCGTGAAAATCGATAGTCAATATTATTTGTTGGCTAATATCTCGTCTCAAAATATTCCCGAGTTGCTAATAGAGTCATTTCTAGGTCTAAAATGTAAAAGATTTTATTTATTTCGTATTAAAAAAGCTAATGAATCTTAATAAGCAATTTTTATGATTATGCCCATTAAAGCCCCGTTCTAATGTCTCATCATCCCCTAATCAACCAATAGTCACGTCCAAGAGTCGAGATCCAGCAGTCTGGTACGCCGATCTCAGCAATCGTCAGTGCACGACCCTACGCAAATTTTTATACACCGTTTTATATATTCCTATAATTTTACTTCCTATATTTTACTAATTTTACTGCATGTTATGGTTTTTAAAACAAACCTACTTATGGCCTAAGAGAAAATTCTACATTAGCTAGATGTTTTCTTTATTTTACTAGGGTGACGAGCGAGCACACAGTCTACCTGCTGGTAAAAAGATGGAGATGTATTGTCACCCCTGAAGACTAAAATGGAATGCCTCGTTTTCAGTAAAAAGGGTCTCCAGTTCTCTAAACTCAAGAAACACGGCAGCATGAAGCTGATATTTTTTTAACTTATTATAAGCCAGTGCAAGACCACCGTCTCACCTGGTGGTAGGTGGTCCAAAATTGTAAATCGCATTGCCTTAGTGTGACAAAATCTATTCACTCTTGCCTTGAAGACGCCCAAATTGTATTTGGACAGAAAAACAGACGCCGGTAAATTATATCATTTTTTTTGTTGTACGCATTACATAAGACGAAGTAAACCATTGGCTTCTAATGCGTGGAATATCGACAACAAATGGGTGAAGATCCGCCCACCGCCTAGTTGTCCGTTAGTCGAAAGGACAGGGAGGAATTAAAGCATCTTATTCCTGCGTACACTCACCAAAATACATCCTATAGAATACCGAGAGCCTGTGCTCTAGTCTGACAAGATTGGTTTCAACCAAATCAAGAATATCAGTGAGTCTCTTAGTACGTCTCTCTACTGAATCCAACGCTGCTAGGTAGCATTTTGCAGCGCTAGCTCATATGTGACAGCAGTTCTGTGAGCTCGTGGTCCTTCCCCCCTCCAGTTCACACTCATTCCTGGAACAATGTTGTAGCAGCATCGCTCTACCGCGTTTATAAAAGAAAGAAAAACAAACTTAAAGCCACACGCATGTTAAGAAGTGCAGCAGCATGGCTCTTCTAAGTGAAGAAGGTGAAGTCTTATTAAAATATATGTTATAACAGGGATATAATTTTTACCAGAGTACCTGATGTCGAATATACAAGTTAGTCGCAACAATTTTATAAGCTTTGTTAATTTATAGTACGAAAGAATGTCAGGGACCTTCACTCAACTGTTCAGTGATATCTCAGTGATTGCAAGGGTGAAAACTGGCAGCGATCACCGAATGGTTAGAGGCACACTGAACCTAAACGTTAAGTTGGAGAAATCTCGTCTAATGAAATCAACGTGCTCTAATCCACAGTCCCGAAACCTTTCAACTCGAGTTACGTAACCGTTTTCAGTGCCTAGAAGACTGCAATGCAGTGGCAGATATGAATAAAAAGCACGTGTAAACTGTCCACGTGGTCGGAGCTAAGTTCTGCAAGACCCGCCGCAGAAGAACACAAAATATCTCCGATCACACTCTTAATGTCATGGCTGCTAGACGAGAACTGAAGCTGCAGTCTTCAACAGCTTTGACTGCATACAGGCAACTGAACAGACAGATCTCCGAATGCATGCGGCTGGACTTACGCAACTTTAATACAGATCGTATTGAAGAAGCGATCGAGCGGAACCAGGGCTCTAACGTCTTTGCCAAAAAGAGCCAACTATCGGAGCTGAAGACCGAGTGCGGCAACATCGTTTCCGGGACAACTAAGATTTTGAGTGAGATTGAGAGGTTCTATGGGCAGCTGCACACATCATCGTTGGAGCCACACGCAAGTGTGAGTAACGATCCAAGAGCAAGTCTTATCCGACACTATTCCGATGATATCCCGGGCGCCAGTCTGATGATGTTTAATGTCCATGTCACACCTATGCCGGTAGTTGTTGGGAGCAAAAAGCTCGAAGTTTTTGACGAGTACGTTTACCTGGGACAAATAGTCCAACTTCGACCAAAAGGTCAATCGACGGATTCAATTCGGCTGGGCAGTTCGGGAAATTACGACACATCTTCTGGTCAGGTATACCACAAAATCTGAAAACTAGATTGTAAAACCAGTGCGTGGTGCCAGTAATGACTTATGGATCTGAGACGTGGGCATTCACTGCTGGCCGTATGAGGATACTCAAGGTCACTCAAGAGCTATGGAGAGGGCTATACTCGGGGTTTTCCTGCGTAACAAACTTAGAAAGGAGGATATTCGCAGTAGAACCAGAGTGACCGGACCCCACGGCCCAACGGATTAGTAAGCTGAAGTGGCAATGGGCCGGCCATTTATCCCGAGGAACCGACAATCGATAGGGAAAAAAGGGTTCTCGAGTGGCGGCTTCGTACCGGTAAACGTAGTGTAAGGCGACCCCCACTAGATGGAGTGACGGCTTGTTAAGACATGCAGGAAGTCGATGGATGCAGGTGGCTCAAGACCGTGCTTTGTGGCGTTCCTTGAGGGAGGCCTGTTCAACAGTGGACTTGTGAAGAGCTGTAATGATGATAATGATGGGACCTTCACAAAGGTCAGATATATATTATTAATATTATTTATCACATCATATAATATTTTTCACAGCTATGGAGAGGGTTATGCTTGGGATTTCTCTGCGCGATAAACTATATCCACAGTAGAACTAAAAGTAGACGATATCCACAGTAGAACTAAAGTGACCGACATAGCCCAACGGATTAGTAAGCTGAAGTGGCAATGGACTGGCCAATATAGGTCGAAGAATGGACAACCGATGGGAAAGAAAGATTCTCGAGTGGTAGCCTCGTACTGGTAGACGAAGTGTAGCGACCCCCCACTAGATGGAGTCGACTTCCTGCATGTAACACGAAAGATGTAATCAATGTAGGAAAGTCAATGTAGGCAGGTGGCTCAGGACCGTGCTTTGTATATTTCTAGAGGAATAATGATGATTTATCACATCAATGTTAATTTTACGTTATTAACCGTGTGGTAGATGCTAACCATGTGGTGTTATGGTCAAAAAGTACCTAAATTCTGTTTGGCGAGAGTTGATAAAAAAGCAGGATTTCTATACTCATTACATACCGCGTCACCGTCACTGTTATAACCTGATAAAGTCCACTGCTGAACTTAGGCCTCCCCCATAGGTTTGCTTATAGGTGGGATATTTACCACAGTTGATACACTTGGCAAGTGATTTTATTTGAAAACTTAAAACGATGAGCTGCTGCCCATCTCTTTTTCTTTTCTTTGATTTGTTTCCCTCAGTCGCCTCTTACGGCACCTACGGGATGATATGGGGTAGTGGAAATTCTTACACCGCCACGCTAATTGCGGTCTGCTAATTATGTTTGCTGATAGGTAATAAATAGGCCTTGCGCTTGACAACAAATGCGACCTTCGTACCACAAAACTCTGTGCTTGCGGCGATAAGCAACGCCCGTCACACAGATTACGATATCTGTGTGACGTAAATTACGATACTTAAGCGACTTCGCTATTGCCAGACATTTTTATAATATTCTACAACTCTCACCAAACTATAATGGCTTCCGACAAAACCTTGTTTAGCTACATCCTATTCTTTTAATAAAATCAAATGTGACAAACGAGAATGCAGTTCATCTCATGGTAAATGGATGCTGTGGAGGCACTAACATCTTATTATAACACTAACATCTGTTCTTGATTAAAAATCTAAATGAAGCTTTTAAAGGGGGAATTCCATTTTAGTCCATAGGGGTTGGTCTATGGACTCAAAATGGAATTCCCCTTCGTTACCAGAAAACGAATCTCCGGTTTCCGTCACCAGCTGTTTGACGTTGGTATTCCAGTGTAGTTCTTTCTCGGCTCATTCGTGCTGCGACCATAAAACGCAGCATTGTGTCTATAGTACGAACAAGCGTAAAACCTGTTTATACCAGATATAATACCTTTAGACCGCTCACAAGAATCAGCGTCGAAGGTAGGAATACTTCGGACATTGCCCATCCCCCACCCAAGCGTGGAGATTGAGATTTCCTCCTTACAGAGAGACTCAGACCATCGCAGTGAACTTTTTATAGGCTGATAAAGAGCAAGATTAATAAGGCATCATGAATCTACATAACGTGGTAGAACCACGCCGCAGCTAAATTATGGTTGTAGCACGAATGGGTCGGCTCGGCTGAGGAGGGACCACGCTCTCAAAGAATACCGGCGTAAAACAACAGCTTAATTCTGCTGTGTTTCGTGTGGTGAGTGTAGAGATCCGGAGACCCTTTTTTACTGGAAACGAGGCATTCCATCTTAGTCCTCAGGGGTGACAACGCATATGCGTTTTGATCCTTAATCGAGGATAAATATAGATGTCTATTGGCCACAGCTTCCACTTAACATCAGGTGGACTGTTTGCTCGTTTGTCACTCTTATTCTATAAAAAAACCTATTCTTCATGGATTCCAGCACAGTCACTCAATGTAGTTTGGCTAATACGCTGGCTACGCTTGCCAATCCGGGTTTGCTATTTGATGATTTTTCTTTAGCTTTGATCGTTAGTATATTACTAGTGATCCGCGCCAGCTCCGCACGAATGATTCCTGGATCTCGACCACAACACCAACTATCGGGATCAATTGCCACCCACTCAAACACACACAAAACATTTCATCAAAGTCGATCCAGTCACTTACGAGGAGTTTAGTGACAAACACACGTTCAGAATTACATATATAAAGATAGCATACTGATAAACGTGATAGAGCAACACAACATGAGGGTATATTATTGTTGTAGCACGAATGGGTCGGCTTCACTGGGGAAGAATCATGCTCTCACAGAATACCAGCGTATAAAACAACAGTTTAATGCCGCTGTGTTTAGTATGGTGAATGAAAATGAAAACCGAAAACCCTTTTCATTGGAAACGGGACATCCCTGACAAGGATCCCCGGATCTCTACACTCCAGCATGCATCAACACAGCAGCATGAAGCTGCTATTTTTCACTGGTATTCTGTTAAAACGTGGTCCTAAACCGGTCGAGCCGACCCATTCGTACTGGAACTATATAATATAGCCGCAGCGCAGCGTGCCTCTATTATTGCTTAAATATTGGAACTGTTCTGGAGCTTGCCGCCCCTTCAGATCTCTACACTTTGATTGTTGAAGCCAACAACCCCAAAGGTCGTTTGTACCGAGTAAGTGGGATATCGTTATTATCAAAAAAATATTTTATTTATTTATTTATTTATTTATAAACTTACACGTAACACCTTAAGCTAAAGGGTACATAGGGCGGATTTAATGCCATGTGGCATTCTCAGCCAGTCAACCCTGGGTGCCTGAATAAAGGAATTGTTGGCAGGTGCGACCATTATACGTAAATAAGTGCTTATACATTAAAATACACATATATGCAAAGTACATACATACACAATACATTTAAATATACACACATATAGTATAAATATACGTACAATAATACATACACATATATATATATATATATATATATATATATATATATATATATATATATATACATGCTTATAAACTTCGTAAATAAATAACCAAATGAATGATATATATAATATAATGTTTGAATAATATATAATGAAATAAATGTTTGAAGTAAAAAAGAAGAAAAGAAAGACAAATTAAGGAAAAATAATGTTAATTAGTAGTTTCTTCAGGTAATGTTCTCGGAGAAGAACTTTGGAAACTTTTTTATTTGTAGCATTCTTAATATCGTTGGGGAGGGTGTTCCAAAGTTGTATACCTTGGGTCTGGTGATTTCTTGATTTCTACAACAGCGCCACCTACCGGGTTTAATTATGAATCTAAACTATCCACGGACTCAAATATATATATATATATAAATATATATATATATAACTACTACTACTAACGCACACCAATTAATTTTGTATACTTTACTTTCCTTAACAAGAAAATCAGTCAAAAGAAGCTAACATTAGGCAACAAGTTACTAGTAAAGTATAAGGTGAGAAGAGCTCGTTTACTTATTTGTACGGAGGTCTTATTGTCTACATTGTTTTGTTATTTGAGTTCCGTTGACTGAACATTTTCTACTATTCAAACGTACTAACTTTCATTTACTTATTTTAATTTCAGCCTTATTCTAATTGAATATTTTAATTAATAAATATGGGAATTAATTTTATGTACTAATTGATAAATTAAGTACTTGCTCATCTTTAACATACTTAACGGACGTATTTTTATATATAGACTAATGGTGATAAACGATCACATGAATACTTGATCAAGTATTAATAGTATATGTATTATTATTAATACTTGATCAAGTATTCATGTGTATATATTAATAGTAAATGCATCAGCGCTGTCACCCTGGAGGACTAAGACGGAATATGTTCTTACAAGTAAAGTGTCTCCAATTCTCTACACTCACTATACGAAACACAGCAGCATTACTCTACTGTTTCACGCGGGTATTATGTGAGAAATCATTAATTCAACGCCTTATATTATTTTAAAATGAATTAGGTACCACTGCACTGTCAGAAATATAGAATTCGTACCTACTTCGAATACCTACTAAAGACGATATTGATCATAAAAATTAAACTTAATACAACCTAATTTAGACAACAAAAAAGAATACAATAATATCGATATTCTTCTTCGGGAGTCGGTGTTAAGACATTTCTATGTATAATAAGTGATAAAATTAAAAAAATTTACACAACCGCTTCAATACGACCGTATTAATGTATTCGAAGTTAATTAAATACGCATTGTTAAAGATAACTCAAAAATACTGGTCATATCATAATCAAATTTAGCCACCACACGAGAAGCACAAGCTTTCAAAAAAAAGTATCATCAAAATCGGTTCAGCCAAAAAAAGTTCTGAGGTAACACACGTAAAAAAACATACAGTCGAATTAGTCAGTTAAAATCAATTGCTGTTCGTTAGTCTCGCTAAAGCTCAAAAACGGCTCAAACAGTTTTGAAGAATTTTATTTTTGTGTTTGAATGGATCCCTAGATGATTTGTATTCAAATTTGGACCCGGTAGGGAGCGCTGTCGTCGAGATCCAGAAATCACCTGTGTGAAACCAGGGCGGATCGCTAGTAGTTAGAATAAAATAATTAAGGCTAAAATAATTAATTAATTAATTTTCATTCTATTTTATTTTTATGGCATGATTCTCATAAGAACACACACTTATATTTGTATGTCTTTAAGACAAAACATAGCGTACTAATAATTGTAAACCTCGCAAGACCTTAAATGTTTAAACCTACCTATGTTTGACAAATAAACTATTTAACTATAATAATAAACTAATAATATAATAAACTATTTAATTTACTATAATATTCACATTCTGATTCTGAAGGCACTAAGCACTAACTTCAAAAACTATACATAGATTTATATTACTTGACGAGACTGAGATAGATAACTTATTTAAGAACGAATACTTAGTAAACACCTGACCGTATATATATATATAAATATTGTTTAGGCGATAGTAGCCCTAATGACTCGTAACACAAGCAATTAAAGCAAATAAGTTTACCACGAGTGGTTAAGGGGAATATTAGTAATATTTATAGCATTGTTAATATTCTTTTTTTTTAAGAAAAAAGAAGAAAAATTACATATATATTTTATATATATATATATATATATTTTAACATATTGAATAATAAGCTTTCGTGTGTCCATATCTTTAAAATGTAATCTCACTAAAACCGGTGTACCCACATTGTAAACATAGAGAGACAATGAAGTATTTATACCACCATTTTGGTTAGAACTATGATTTTGTATTCGTGCGTACTTAAATTTGTATAATTCCAAGAGGTATGGGATTTAATTATATTGGTGACTTCAATCCAAAGAATCATTTCATGTGGGCGCCACATCTTGATTCGGTATTCCTTGGAACGTGTGAACGTTTTTCTAGTGAATATAAATTCGGTACTCGTATTGCCCATGCGTTAAGTTTCGTAATATTACGTGGGTATTCCACATACTGATGATGTTAGTGGCCAATGCTTTCGTTTTTTCTGTTTATCGGCACTATAATATGTATATGGTTGATCGGTCCATTGACCTGTGAGACGTAAGAGTTTGCTTTCATATTCAACACATTAGCACAACAAAAGGTATCTGATGGGATCGATGAGAGTTTAGCACAAACTATTCGCTTGCAATAAACCCGTAGCAGGTAAGCTAAGACGGCATATTATTATGATATCTAACGTCGCAAATTATACCCGGAACTGTTAATGGCATACCTAATATTTACATTCTTGAAGTGGCTAACATAATATATTGTACTGAAAAACCTTGAAGATATTCTCCTCCTGCATATCACGGACCAAAGACGGTGCTTTGTTATATAAACATGGTGCTTTATATTGGCTACAGCACGAATAGGTTGACTCGACGGAAGAAGATACTCTCGCAGCGTAGAATGGTGGTATGATACTGCTGTTTGTATGACGTCTGACGAGAACAAAATACCATTTTTAATGTTAGTCCTGTACTTAGTACTACTGGTATTATCTAGTCGCTCTTTTTAAACGCTTTTTGATATTAGTATTTTCTAAACCATGATGTTAAATACTATAAACTTTTGTTAATGCCCCTAAACGGTTGCTGTGGCCCCTAGACATCTACATCTATCCTCGATTACGAATAAAAATGCAGATACGTTGTCACCCATGAGGACCAAGATGGAATACCTCGTTTCCAGTAAAAAGGGTCGCCGGTTCTCTACACTCACCATACGAAACAGCAGAATTAAGCTACTATTTTACGCTGGTATTCTGTGAGAGCGAGGTCTTTCCCCGGTCGAGCCGACTCATTCGTGCACGTATAATGTAATGACGTATTACTGCTGTGTGGTAAGTTAGTTTAGTTATCCACTTCCCTATCATTCCGTATACGTTGTAAGAGGCGACAAAGGGAAGAAACAGGAGATAAGCTAACAGGATAGCATCAATGATGCTATCCTGTTAATAGTGTTAAACAGCTCAAAATAATAAAAATTACAATTGCTAACCCTACCTACTATCTAATCTATGACGACGCCCTATGTCTAAGTCTAACAATAAATAGATATAAAATGCCGTGTTTATCGATACGGAGACGCCACCCACAAACCAAACCGTGTTTAATCAAATCTATCGATATAACCAACGTTAGCCGTCACAACTACCAGGCGAGCATAAACTAAACAAAAGTTAACTATTTTCGACAGTCAAACGCGCAATAAAACTTAACGAACTTAACTTTAACATGAACATAACGAAGGAGAGAGATGCTGCTATCTGTTTTACCTCTTCTCTACCTCGCTTTATGTCAGTTGACAAGTACTGGGTGAACGAACTCTGAGAGTTTACTGGGCTAAAAGTTGAATGTACCTCCGTTCGCGGACATTACGAACAAGATAGCAACTTTACCATACTCTACTGATGTAATTAATGAAGCAAACACCTTTTGCGTGATAACACGCATCAGTTGTAAACACATACTGTTAAAGTTCATTTTTATTCGTCGGTATTGCAATTTTATATCTTTTTGAAATACAACGCCAAGTTTCTCACGACTACCTCTACATTGGTATCCGCGTAGTAAGACGTGTGTGCAGATAAGTGCAATTTTGTGGTGTGTGTTCACTTGTGGTTTGTGTAGTCTTGAAAATAATTTCGCGGTCACACCGAGCCGGCGGGTTCACACAACCTGAACCACCTGTCTCTGTTGCACGCCTGGTTATGTATATCTATGCGCGAAGCTATGTAACATAGTATATATATTATTTAAATTATTTAATAGGAAGCTAAGGAAGGAATGGCGCGATAATTAAGTATCGTACTGCAAATTATATAAGTCAATGTATTGAACATATTTCTTTGAAAAGTTAGAGAGGTACTATATTCACTGCATACTTGCTTCATTAGCAGTGATATCATATTATCATATTGATTATTTATCAAAAATATTAATTTTACTACGATGTACTCGAATGCTGAAGTACGAAGATTTTTGAGATTGTGCAAATACGCACTAGGGTAAATAAATCTAAAAGTTAGGTTAAGGTATAGAAATTCCAACGTAGTAAATAAAATTTGTCACTCAGTCACTTAGTCACTCTTTTTACATGTTGATATATATGAACGTATGCCTCAATGGAGACTAGCCATCGGCGCAGGACAGGATTATAGTGCCCAAGTGTATGCGCAAGCACAAGTTCACTCTCTATTCCCTCACTCTCATAATCCGATGGGACGGTAAGCCAACATGACCGGAGGGAGATCAGGCGCAGGACCAACGGCTTTACGTGCTTTCCGAGGCAAGGGGGTGAGACACCGCTACTTCCTGGCTCCGGGCAACTACTGAGAATTTCTTGACGGAAAAACTCAATAATTACTTTTTTGGCCCGACCCGGGATTCGAACCCAGGACCTACTACAACCACTAGACCAACGAGGCAGTCATATATATAATGATATTTGAATTGAATAAATGAGTTTTATTTGAAATTGTCCAAATCGAATATGGTTTATGGGCAACAACGTTTTTGCCTACCGATCGACTCGTGCGCACTAAAATCATTAAAAACAATGCGTTACCACACATTTTGAATTTAAAAGATAAAAGGGACAGAATGTTTAAGTTTTTTTTTTATTATTTTCTTCTGCAAATTTCATGGCAACGAAGAATAAGTAAAGATGTATATGTAATTTATATGAAGCTGCTGTAGTTTTGGTGCTGACATTATTAAAGGAACAATTTATTGTATAATAATATAATAATTCCAAAACGCTTCTGAAGTCGGGGCTTTAGCCCCGACTTCAGAAGCTATCGTTTTGGAATTATTTTATTATTTTTAGTTCTTTGTAGCCGGCCTTTACTTTAAATTAAAACGTTCAATTTTTGATAAAGATGTATATGTAATTTATATTAAGCTGCTGTAGTTGGTGCTGACATTATTAAACGAACAATTTATTGTATAATAATATAATAATTCCAAAACGAAGAATAAGTAAAGATGTATATGTAATTTATATGAAGCTGCTGTAGTTTTGGTGCTGACATTATTAAACGAACAATTTATTGTATAATAATATAATAATTCCAAAACGATAGCTTCTGAAGTCGGGGCTTTAGCCCCGACTTCAGAAGCTATCGTTTTGGAATTATTTTATTATTTTTAGTTCTTTGTAGCCGGCCTTTACTTTAAATTAAAACGTTCAATTTTTGATAAAGATGTATATGTAATTTATATGAAGCTGCTGTAGTTGGTGCTGACATTATTAAACGAACAATTTATTGTATAATAATATAATAATTCCAAAACGAAGAATAAGTAAAGATGTATATGTAATTTATATGAAGCTGCTGTAGTTTTGGTGCTGACATTATTAAACGAACAATTTATTGTATAATAATATAATAATTCCAAAACGATAGCTTCTGAAGTCGGGGCTTTAGCCCCGACTTCAGAAGCTATCGTTTTGGAATTATTTTATTATTTTTAGTTCTTTGTAGCCGGCCTTTACTTTAAATTAAAACGTTCAATTTTTGATAAAGATGTATATGTAATTTATATGAAGCTGCTGTAGTTTTGGTGCTGACATTATTAAACGAACAATTTATTGTATAATAATATAATAATTCCAAAACGATAGCTTCTGAAGTCGGGGCTTTAGCCCCGACTTCAGAAGCTATCGTTTTGGAATTATTTTATTATTTTTAGTTCTTTGTAGCCGGCCTTTACTTTAAATTAAAACGTTCAATTTTTGATAAAGATGTATATGTAATTTATATGAAGCTGCTGTAGTTGGTGCTGACATTATTAAACGAATAATAAAGCCCCAACTTCAGAAGCTATCGTTTTGGAATTATTTTATTATTTTTAGATCTTTGTAGCCGGCCTTTACTTTAAATTAAAACGTTCAATTTTTGATAACGATGTATATGTAATTTATATGAAGCTGCTGTAGTTGGTGCTGACATTATGAAACGAATAATAAAGCCCCAACTTCAGAAGCTATCGTTTTGGAATTATTTTATTATTTTTAGTTCCTTGTAGCCGGCCTTTACTTTAAATTAAAACGTTCAATTTTTGATAAAGATGTATATGTAATTTATATGAAGCTGCTGTAGTTGGTGCTGACATTATTAAACGAATAATAAAGCCCCAACTTCAGAAGCTATCGTTTTGGAATTATTTTATTATTTTTAGTTCTTTGTAGCCGGCCTTTACTTTAAATTAAAACGTTCAATTTTTGATAAAGATGTATATGTAATTTATATGAAGCTGCTGTAGTTTTGGTGCTGACATTATTAAAGGAACAATAAAGCCCCGACTTCAGAAGCTATCGTTTTGGAGTTATTTTATTATTTTAGTTCATTGTAGTCGACCTTTACTTTACATTAAAACGTTTAATTTTTAATAAAGATGTATATGTAATTTATAGAAAGCTGCTGTAGTCGGGTCTGACATTATTAAAAGAACAATAAAGGCTCGACTTCAGAAGCTATCGTTTTGGAATTATTTTATTATTTTTAGTTCATTGTAGATTGGAGCCAGCTTTTTACTTTACAGTAACACATTCACAACAGTAAAGCATTCAAACTATTATCTCAATTGAGAGGCCAAGTCGATGCTGTAGTACATCGGCGCAATGTCATGCAAAAGTAACTCATCTTGATCAAATTTAACACTCTTTTTCTTGTTCACTAACTCAAGCCATTATAGTCATCATTTATTTTAACCTGTTAATTATAGTCATCATTCTCAAGCCATTATAGTCATCATTTATTTTAACCTGTTCATCTTTTCTATTTTAATATAATTGCGTCTATCGATCGACAAGTTGTTGTTACAATAGTTTACCGCTTACCGTGGATTGTAAGAATATCCACTACCCCATATCGTCCCGTGGGAGTCGAAAGAAGCAGCAGAGAAACTGCGACAGGTGATGGGCATCAGTATCTTCCTGACTATAACTCAAAGCAATAAAAAAATTGGTTGCAAGCCCGCCTGTCAAACGTGGCATCTATAGCAAAATTGCCCCTATGAGGCAATCTATGGCGGAAGCCTATGTTCAGGAGTGAACTTTTATAGGCTGTTATCGATGGATGACCTTATCGTTTATCTTGTGCTATTTGACATTAGCAATAATTCACCTTAGTACACAGGTTTATGCGAAGAACATTATTGTAAAAGGCATCTGTTAACAAAAGCCCTTATTCAAATATAAGTGATTCAGACGTTTTAAAAATATTTTTACTAACCCATTTTTGTTGTTTTTTTAAATGTTTGTATTTTACGTGGTAGTGCCACGCTGCAACTATATTGTGATTATACCGCGAATTATTAAATTTGCTTATCATATGTTCCGCATACAAAGAAAGGTTCACTAACCCATCATCGAACGAGCAACTAAACGATTACATTCTGAGGCAATTAAATGGCGTATCTTAAATCAAGTGGAAGGCGCGCCCAAGATAGGCGGTGCAGTGGAATGGCTAAATTATGTTTATTAATGATTTATAAAGCCACCTTTCAATGTTACAGATTATTTTTCAATCAATATTTTACAAAGTTTTTCTAATTACAAAAATACGTCAATGATTTTGCTTCAAAACTTGTGGAAAAAAAACCTTCATGACTGAACATAATACATATATTATATATATATATATATATATATATATATATATATATATAAACACTCACGCCTGTCACCCAGAGGGTTAGGCAGAGACTACGGACTTCCATTTGACACGATCCTGACAAACCTCTCTCGCCTCCTTCACGTCCATATATCTATGCATACATGCTCGTCGGTTAAGGGTACTCCAAATTTGGCCCGTTTTTATTAAATCGTTAATTTGGTCTATAATCATTCACTTCTGCGACATATATTTGCTTTGTCAGTCTTTCCTCATTCATTCTTTCCACATAACCAAACCACCGAAGCATTCCTTTCTTAATCCTGGTCACAACATCATCTTGCAAACCACACTCTTCTCTTATCACACATTTTCTCACCCTGTCATTCAGATTCAGGCCTAACATACTACTTAACGACCGCATTTCTACTGTGTTTATTCTACTCTCGTGCTTCTTCTGCCACACCCAACTTTCACTACCATACGTTAAAGTAGGGACCAACACAGCATTGTGAATTTTTTGACACATTTTGACTCTTCGTTCGTTCTCTCGTCTTTCTATATCCTTATCATATCTCCCATCCCTATAAATAGATTATACATACTTGCTCGATCAACTCAAAACCTATTCTTACATATCTACTTTCTTCTCTTTCAAAAACCATAACTTTCGTCTTACTTGCGTTCACTTTCATATCCCCTTCTTTTAATGATCTGTTCATTAATGTAACCATCATTTACAACTCGGCCGCCGATGACGCAAGAATAACTTGATCATAGTCGTACAAAATTTGACGGTTAACTCACCCATTCTTAATCCGTATTCTTTAACTTTCAAATTTTCCAAACAACTGTCCATAAATAAGTTGAACAGCCACGGGGAAACCACACAGCCCTGTTTGACACCCTGATGCTAATGCCAAACCAGTCCGAGTAGACCCCGTTGATCCTAACACAAGCACTAGAGTCGCTATAAAGAGACTCCAATGCCTGTATCAAGCCAGCGCTCAACCCAAATGAGTTCAGTGTTTGCCATATGCACATCCCTATCTACCTACTCTGTTATAGGCCTTTTCCAAGTTCAAACCTTTTGGTTTTTGTCCAAAAACTTCTCCGTGATCACGCGCATGGAAAAGACTTGATATGTACGTCCCATTCCTTTTCTAAATCCCGCTTGCACATCCCAAATTTTTCCATCAGTTTCTTTCATGACCCAATTAGTACCTTAGCATACAGTTTTCCCACGATGCTAAGAAGGCTGATTCCACGGTAGTTTTTACAGTCCTGCTGTGACCCTTTTGCTTTATATATTGGGACTATCACGGCTTTGCACCAGTCTACCGGTACCCGATTCAGTTCCCAGTATAAATAAAAAGGTGTGCAGCAGGCCTGCCACTTCCCGCCCTTAGCATTTCGAGTGAAACTCTATCATATCCGGCAGCCTTACCTGCTTTCATGCTTTTCATTTCTTTTATTATTTCATATATACTTATCTCGCTACCTCTTTCCTCTTCTTTGGGAGTTTCTATTTCATTTAGTTTATACGTCGTCTCCTCACTCATAAACACGCTTTCAAAATATTCCTTCCATCTCTTTGAACTCAAAACTTCATCATTCAGAATAAAGCCATTGTCGTCTCTTATAGCATTCATTACAGGCTGTTTTGAATGTCCCCTGGCAGTTCTTACGAGTTTCCAGAACATTTTAATATTTGCCTGGAAGTTATCCGATATCATTCTTATCCGTTTTTTTTTTTGCTTTTTCCTTTCAACTACTTCTTTTACTCTCTCTCTCTTTTTCTTTCAATATCATCATTCGTACCGCTAGAATTACCAGCCTTTGTTGCTAGTAAATCTAGCCATGCTCTCTTCTTTGCTTCAACTTCCATGCGTATCTCATCATCCCACCATAACGTATTATTTTTCCTTTCATTCTTTCTCTTACTAACACCACATACTTCGGTAGCTGCATCCACTAAACCTTTCTTAACATTTTGCCATAAATCATTAGTCATAAAGTCTAACTCTTTCATACATAATTCATCCAAACCACTTATATTTTCTTTCTGTCCATATTTGAACTTGTTTTTCTCACCTTCATCTTGTAACCTTTCTGTTCTAATACGCTGTAACGCAGTGGTAGACACAGATGACCGATGGCGCCAACGCCTGAACAGACCATCAATACGGCATAAAACCAAATAATGATCCGTTCCTACGTTAGACCCCCGGTAAACCCTTGCATCTACCACTGCGCCCCTCAATCTTTCATCCACAATTATGAAATCTATCTTGCTTCTATCATCACCTCTTTCCCAAGTATACATGTGAATCCTCTTGTGACGAAAGAAAGTGTTCGTCACAAAAAGATTCTTTTCCATACATACAGTTAGGAGGCTTTCACCATTCTCATTTATACTTTTCATCACCAAACTTTCCCAATATTCTTTCATAACCAAGCTTCCTCACCCCAACCCTTCCATTTAGATCTCCTAGCATAATAATATTTTCATTTCCCTTACATTTCCTTAACACCATCCTTACCATTTCTCAAAACTGCTCTCGGATATAAGTGGGCTTAGACATGTCTGGGGCGTAGACCCCGAGCACAAACAACTTCTTTAAACCCACTTTCATACGTATCCATAGCAGTCTTGGGCTTACACATTCATACTCTTTCACACATTGGCCCATTCTTTCTGAAAGTATGATACCTACTTTCTGGCATGCCCGCTCGATCTCGTTTACACCAGACCAGTATACGGTATACATGCCATGTGTAGTGACATCCTTGCCTTGCCTTGCCTTGATTAGGTGGGCAAAGCCTACGGACGCGAGCGACTTACTTGACTGAACATTTCTGAAATAACTGTATATACAAGTACAACAAGAGCCGTGATAGCTCAGATGGTTAACGCTCGCTGTAAATATAACAGAACGCGAGTAACCCGGGTTCGATCACCGACGGCACCAATGAAATTGTTAATTGCAATTTTAAGTGCTGATTTACCACGTGCTCAGCGGTGAAGGAAAACATCGTGAGGAAACCTGCATGTCTGAGGAATAAGAGAAAAAAAAATATTTCGAAGACATGTGAAGTTCGTCAACACGCATTGGGGCAGCGCGGCGGACATTTCCTTGCCCTAAAACCCTCTCAGAAATGAGGGGAGGCCTGTGCCCAGCAGTGAGACGTATATAGGCTGTAACTTTACTTTACTTTTTTACAAGTACAACAACAATCATGTGTGTATGACTTAATTTTCCGTATTATATTCATTCTATATCTGTGGGTGTAAGTAACAAACGAGCACGTGGTTCACCTGATGGTATGCTGTGACCCATAGACATCTACGTTTGTCCTCGATTAAGATTCAAAACGCAGAATGCGAAATTTCATGAATGTCTCGTTTCCAGTAAAAAGGGTCTCCGGTTTTTTGTACTCACCAAACGAAAAAGCAGCATTAAGCGGCTATTTCATGCTGGTATTCTGTAAAAGCGCGGTCCTTCCCCATCAAGTCGAACCATTAATGTTACAACCCTAGTATAGTTACAGTGTGACTGTAACGCGTTTGGGAAATGGAAGAAAGATCTCATGGCTATATAAATGGCGGTATAATACCTAATCTCGTTTACGCTAGACCTAAAATAGTCAGACCTATGCTGGTGAGCGGCGTCAATGGTGTGAGACGTCTGATACTGAGTTTGCGAGCTAAGCGTGGCGATGATGGAAAATCCTCAGTAGAACGGGAGACTCCCATTTATAGCACCGTGAATTCCTGACTGCTGATTAAGAAAAAATCCATATAATATATATTATATAATTCGTATTCGACATACACTAAAGTGAAGCCGGAAATTGAAATTTTGGGACCACAGTATTTAATTATACCGAGCATGCCGCAATTTACCATTGCGGAAACCTTGACAATATACTTGGCGGCAACAAGACCACACTGGTAGATGTAATTAGGAAATTCCTGTTTCTGCTTTAAGCGAAATTATTTTGACAGATGTTCCGTCAGTTCAAATACCCCTTGAGGTTATATAAAAGATATTCTATATAAATAAATTAAAAAAATACTATTATCGATATAAAATTTTAATGTTTTTTCACCTTACAGGAGATGGGACGCAGAGTCAGAAAAGATAACGAGGCTGTACTGTGATCGTCAATCCGCTAGAACGATTAGGGCTACATAAATCCTAAATACCTTATCATTTATACTGCTTTCACTACAGCAGATCCTCCCTACAACAGCTGAGGCCATATCCAACAGTATAATATTTCGACTGACGAAGACATTACAAAATAGCGGTCTAGGTGCGACCCGAAAGATCCACACGACTTACTTCCCAGCGGAAAGAATAAAAAAATATCATATATTTTAATATTTTGTACAAATTTTCATTCGGCACAAAAAACGACTTGACCGATTTTGCTCAAAATTTAATGAGGTCTAAGTTACATAATTATGCGTAAAATGAAACTGGTCCCATGTAAATATCACTTTTTGTTCTCAAGATACACGAGGCGAAAATTGAATCCGAACATACATACATAAATAAATACGTACATGTGCATACACGGACTTCCTCTTAAAAACCATACTATTCGACTCTATAGACATTGAAACGTGGAGGAGATATTATGTTAAATTTTCCAATTTACAAAACCGGATCCATTACACTAACTTGCCACTGGGAAGTTAATTATTTAACAACTAAAATGAGACTAATGTGGGCATGGACATGCTGAGTATTTCTAAACTGGAAAATTTGTTCTGGTGGTAAGACTTTAGTAGAAATGACATCTTTTACCAACGGAAAACAATGGCTAAAAAGTAACAAACGTAGACGTACCTGATGCTGGTTGATAAACACTGTAGCCCCAAGATACTTAGTAGACATTATGTTTTTTGTTCAAATATAACGAGTACACGACATAGAAGCTAAGTATCACACGGTTCTTATCATCACTAAATTTGTAACAAACTAGTGAATAATAATAAATAATGGTGTAATATGGACGGCTCATATGCCTTTCACGATAGCCCACAATACGAATAAACTTAACTTAAAATATGTATTTTGATATATTTATTTATTTCACAGTTTATGTACACACAAGTAAGGGAGAGGACACATCATGATAAAAAGTTTGTACAAAGGCTCTACTTATCTCACAATGAAATTAGTAGTAAATTACCAGTAGGCCAGTTTCAAACACATATGATTAATAAATGATTATAAGGTGTGCACTTTGTTATTATACAACACATATGGGGATAAAATAAATACATACGTCAGCCCAAATACCTACTTATATATATATATATATATATATATATATATATAAGTAGGTATTTGGCTTACGTAGGCGGTCCCATAATGAATTGGCCTAACTATGAACCAATGAAGGAAATCCTTCTAATAAATCACTTCTGACATCTGTGAATCAACATCTCTAAACCTTTATAAAAATAATCACATTTTTTATCCTCAAAATGACTGAAGACGGCCGCCTGCAACTCTTCATCGCTTGAAAATTTTCTTCCTCTTAAGTCCTGCTTTAAATTTGGAAATAAATAATAGTCGGACGGGGCCATGTCTGCACTGTAAGGTGGATGTTGAACTTCTGTGAAGCCGCATTGACGAACTGCATCCTTCGAAACACCAGCGGTTAGAACAGGGGCGTTGTCATGGAGCAACAGGACACCTTTAGACAGCTTGCCTCTTCGTTTTTCCTTTATCTTGTCTCGTAATTTATATATTAAAGAAGCATAATATTCGCCGTTCACGACTGTATTACGTTCTTTAAAATCCACCATCAAAATGCCTTGAAAATCCCAAAATATTGTGCACATCAGTTTTTTAGTCGATTGTTGCACCTTTGCCTTTCTAGGGGTCTTTTCACCCTTATAACGCCATTCCATTGACTCGCGCTTGCTTTGTGGATCATAATACAAGATCATAGTTTCATCACCAGTCACTAGCCGCTCGATCACAGTCTTTGGATTTTCGCCACAAAGATCCAAAAACTCCGAAGCGCAGCGCACTCTTTCCTGTCTCTGTACCGCTGAAAGAAGTTTCGGTACCCATCTTGCACTCACTTTTTTTCATGTGAAGATGTTCATGGATCGCGCGATGAACGGTACTCTTAGAGAGCCCAAGCCTTGCTGCAATTTCTCTAATCTTCAAACGGGGGTCACTCAGAACCTCCTCTTCGATAAGAGCAATCGTTTCGGGAGTGAGCACTTCCACAGGTCGACCGTCTTCGACGGTTTCTCTCCCAAGGCGAAACTCTTTCACCCAATTTTTCACTGTGCTATAGGAGGGGGCAGACTCCTTATACACGCCATCCAATCGTTCTTTTATTTGGGCAGGGGATAAACCTTCTTTAAACAGAAACTTTATGAAATTTCGATACTCAGTTTTCGACATTTTGAAAAAATACGCGACTCTCGTTATTCAAATGCCTGTTAAACTAAGACTAAGCATTTCATGTCGATGCATGTTTCTTATATTAAGTGCACGATAAACGTACTATTTAATGCAACACAACATATAGCGACATGTCGCGTTGAACTATATCAGGCCAGTTCATTATGGGACCGCCTGGTATATAATATTATTAATAATTTGGCTTATATTTTGTCTATATATATATATATATATATATATATATATATATATATATATATATATATATATATATATTGTATATATATATATATGTATATATATATATATATACAAATACATAAATATATTCATATTTAAACAAACATTAATACATACATAAATACTTAATATAATATAAAGTCATTATTAAATATATAAACATATATACACACACATATACATACATATATGTACATGCATATATTTGTAACAGTATAGTAAATATCAGAGATTTGAGACTTACATAGAAGACAGCGATAAATAATGTTCTTTCACTCGTATTTTGAACAATGTCACTGTTTTGATTTCTCGAATGTGAGTAGGAAGCTAATACCAGAGTCTTACTGCTTGTACGGAGAATGAACGGGAATATGAATGAGTATTAAAGGATGGGATTTTTAAGGAGTTTTAAGATGAGATCTACAAACTGTATCTGGGGATTTAAGAAAGGTAAATCGATTTCGGAGGTATGTAGGGAAATTTGGGCTGTATAGGATGTTAAAAAGGAGGCAAAAGATACGAGTGTTCCTGCGAAATCGGATCGGGAGCCACTTGAGTTGCTTTCTATATTTAGAGACGTGGTCAAACTTCTTGAGTCCGAAAATATACCGAATGCAAAGGTTTAGCAATCGCTCAAGTTTGTTTAATTGCTCCTCTGTGGCATCCAAAAAACAGGCATCAGCGTAATCTAAGAATCAAAATAAGAGTTATTACTTATTTTAATTTATTACTTATTACTTATTTTATACTTATTTTAAATTGTTGAAAAATATAACATCCCTAAAGAAGAATTGGCTAGGAATTCTTGCCATTAATAAGAAAAATATATACGTTAGTATGTATTATAACAATACAGTCAATATCGTACGTGAATTATAATTCGCCACTTGGTGATAACTTAAGAGAAAGACATCAGCTGATATCGTAAATTCCGTTTCGTTTTTTTTTTAAGAAAATAATGTTTTATCAGAAGTTTTCCCTTTCACCTGTTTGGTAAGCAACACATTCATTCCAAATTTATCATTCATTAAAATAATCAGTGTTTTATATTTTATTTTGGGATTGTGTTCTGCGCTTCATATTTCTAACCTTAAATTTTTATTTCGTCTGAACCTTAAAGTAAAATAAAATGTAAAAACGCATAGAATTTGTTACGATTAATATTATATATAAATTAAACATCATCATCATCTTACAGCCCTTCACAAGTCCACTGCTGAACATAGGCCTCCCCCAAGGAATGCCACAAAGCACGGTCCTGAGCCACCTGCATCCATCGTGCATCCATACTGCATGTCTCACCAGGTCGTCACTCCATCTAGTGGGGAGTCGCCTTACACTTCGCCTACCGATACGAGGCTGCCACTCGAGAACCTTTTTTCCCCATTGGTTGTCGGTTTTTCGAGCTATATGGCCGGCCCATTGCCACTTCAGCTTACTATTCCGGTCAGTCACTCCGGTTTTACTGCGGATATCCTCATTTTTTAAGTTTATCACGCAGAGAAACCCAGCTACCCAACTACAACTACAGCCGCAGTGAAGGACCACGTCTCAGATCCATAAGTCATCACGTGCAACACACACTGGTTGCACAATCTCGTTTTGAGGTTTTTAGGTACCCATAACCTAACCTAGGCACCTAACGAACGAACGAAGATTTTCGGCAATTTAGTCATTACGATTTTCTTTTTCTTTTTATGATTTCCTTTCTACATACCACACATCCACTACAGCCTGTAAGGTCCACGACAGAACATAGATTTCCCCCATAGATAGCCTTATGCCTTATAAGAGGAATTTCGCCATAATTGCCATACTTGGCAGTTGGTTTGACAACCGCAAATTTTTTATACGTAGTAGAGCCATGCTGCAGTTATATTAGTAGTATAGTTGTAGCACGAATGGGTCGGCTCGACCGGGGAAGGACTACGCTCTCACAGAATACCAGCGTGAAATAGTAGCATAATGCTGCTGTGTTTCGTATGGTGAGTGTAGAGAACCGGAGCCCCTTTTTACTGGAAACGAGGCATTACATCTTAGTCCTCACGGGTGACAACGCATCTGCATTTTGATTTGTAATCGAGGATAGATGTAGTCTATGGGCCGCAGCGGCACTTATGTGACTGTGCGCTCGTTTGTCGCCCTTATCCTTTTAAAAAAAGGCGGTATAATCGTTTCGTTAACACCGGACGTGATATATCCAGCGACGGAGAGCAGTGTTAAAGGTGCAAAACACTGGTACTGTAATTGTCAATTCACCTGCCAAACAATTAAAGCAAATCTTCCTAATGGGAAAGCACCTTTACGGATTGATGAAGATAATAATACAACTGATTAAACTTTTCGACTTCAATTCGTTCATTGCAACCGATTAAATATAGTCACCGCTGAACATAGTCCTCTCTTAGATTGCCTCATAGGGGGAATATCTGCTATAGTTGCCACGCCTGGCAAGCGAGTTGGCAGTTTTTGACACGACAGTCGACAGGCAGTTTTCGACAGTCTGTTACGATACCCACGGGATAGTGGATACAAGATAGTGGATATTCTTACATCGCTACTACATGGTGATTAATATTATAATATTATAGGGCTATAACAATCTCTAATGCGGCCATGAAGATTGAAGACACTCTTGCTTCTTTCCGATCTTGTAAGGGCGCTTAAAATCACTTAAGATCTGGTCTGACACACCAGGCTTATAACATTCTATGACCTTAAACCGGACTTTTGATCGTAAATTCGCTTCAGAAACCCTGAGATTAAGTAAAAATAAATTGCGCATTCTGGCAAGAGCCCTAACTGGACACTGTTGTCTTAAAAAGCACATGTCCATCCTGGGACTAAGCAACTCAAGGATGTGTCGGTTCTGTTCCATAACGGAAGAAATGCCTCTACACATCCTAACTGATTGCGGACCCTTAATGCGCAAACGTAACACTCATCTGGGAAACTATGTACTCTGCCCAGAAGAAGTGAAATCGCTCACGGTTAAGTAACTCCTATTCATTGAAGACATAGGACTTAGCCGTGAACTATAGCCATAGCAGCGATCACAATAGATCTTTTAGGTCGCAGTGATACAGGTTACTTCCCTAGACTTGCATAGCTGCTCGCACATAATAAAAAAGGCGCTTAACGAACAACATTCAATCGACAAAATGACCGATGTTTGATCGCCTATTGACAGCGACGTCTTCGCCTTGTATCGACAACTACAGCACAACAAACGCGGGTTCTAGTTCTATAAGACATCACTTATATATTCTAACATTACTTCCTTATTTACGACCAGCGGCTCTGCCAGATTCACTTGGGTGGGATCTATTAATATGCTGCTATGTAGATTCAAGATAGCCATCAAAGACATTTCATAAATTCGATTTCGCAAAGTTTTTCGCAATAAAATATAGCCTAGATCACTCCTGGCATTGCTGGTCTCCTGGTATCTATTCGTGAAATTTCTTTACAAACGGTTCAGCCATTCCAAGCCATTTCAAGGGTTGAACTGAACAGCCAGACACAATTTTTTCAAAAATGGCTTTTCATATCTTAATGGCATTCAAATAACACCCTCTGATAATAAATAGCAGGTTTTTTTACTTTTATTTTTTATATAGGAAAAGGGTTACAAGCGGCACGCAGTCCACCTGATGGGAAGTGGTTGCTGTGGCTCATAGACATCTACATCTATCCTCGTTTGCGAATCAAAACACAGATGCGTTGTCAGCCTTGAGGACTAAGATGGTACTTTTCCAGTAAAAAGGGTCTCCGGTTCTCTACACTGACCATACGAAACACAGCAGCATTAAGCTGCTATTTCACGTTGGTATTCTGTGAGAGCGTGGTCCTTCCCCGGTCGAGCCGACCCATTCGTGCTACAACTATACAATTAATATAGCTGCAGCACGACTCTACCACGTTCAATTTGATTTAGTCGATCTTTACATAAATCGAGTGTTGTGATCACCGAAGAGATTTAAAATCAGAGTTTATTGAACTGGACATCCTTTTCACTCGTATTCTATCTTAGTCCTCAGAGGTGACAACGCATCTGCATTTTGATTCTTATTCGAGGATAGATGTAGATGTCTATGGTCCATAGCATCCACTTAACATCAGATGGACTTTGTGCTTGTTTGTAGACCTTATTCTATTAAAAAAGATAAAGCTAAGAGAGTATTTAGATAGCTATAGATTTTTGTCGAGTCTTATACCTAAACATCAAACCGAAAGTATATACCTAAACATCAAAATATCATTATCCTGAAAATATATATTCCGGGAACAGGCACGGCGTATCTCTTAAAATATAAACACAAATACGTAGAACGATCGTTCCGATAAATATCCCGCGCTAGTCCTTTTGTCTGTCGAACATTAGAAGTGAAAGTGCTCATAGAAAGCGGTGAAAACTGCGCACACGATCTTACAATAATTAAACCACAAACTCTATGCAGTTTTACGTGCATTTTCTAGTTAGTTAGCACAGTCTTCTCTAGAAAAAAAAGCATACATCATTTAACAGCTTAAACAAGCCTGATTTAGTTCTCTTATTTTTTCAACTTCGACTGTATTATATTCGTGTTTGCATATCGACTGGTTTATAAAAATTATTCCGAACACTTCTTTTCTTTAAATAAAATTTTTAAAGTCCAAATTCTTATTTCTAACTGAAACTCGGGATCGACAACTTCGTTCATCTAATAACTTTATTTTCTTCATTCCTTTTCATAATTTAGTGTTATGTCCAACTCCCTTTACTTTTCAAACAAGGCTCACTTCTTGATAAATACAGGCTTTGTACTTATTTCAGTAACTATAACCATAATAGCTGTTAATATAATTTTTCTTTTTTATACAGAATAGGGTGACAAACGAGTACACAGTCCACCTGATGGTAATTTTTTTTTAATTAAAAAAAATAAAATAAATAAAAAAAAATTAAAAAAATATTAAAAAAAAATAATATATTATAATATTTAGCGGATGGTGTGGCCCGTAGACATCTATATTTAACCTCGATTAAGAATCAAAATTCAGATGCGTTGTCCCCCTGGAGGACTAAGATGGAATGCCTCGATTCTAGTAAAAAGGGTCTCCGGTTCTCTACACTCACCATACGAAACACAACAGCATCAAGCTGCTATTTTACGCTGGTATTCTGTGAGACCGTCCTTCCCCGGTCGAGCCGACCCTTTCGTACTACAACCATAATAATGCTGCAGCGGGGTTCTACCACGTATAATGACATTTATGTAAAAGTAAAGTAAATTTACAGCCTGTAATATGTCCTACTGCTGGGCACAGGCCTTCCCTCATATCTGAGAAGGTTATAGGGCAAGGAAGTGTCCGCCGCGCTGCCCCAATGCGTGTTGGCGAACTTCACATGTCTTCGAAATATTTTTTTCTCATTTTACAGACATGCAGGTTTCCACAAGATGTTTCCCTTCACCGCCGAGCACGTAGTAAATCAGCACTTGCAATTAACCATTTTATTGGTGCCGGCGGAGAACGAACCCGGGTTTCTCGCGTACTGTGAAATTTACAGCGAGCGCTAACCATCTGAGCTACCATGGCTCTTTTTTTTTTTTTTTTTATAGGATAGGGTGACAAACGAGCACACAGTCCATGTGGTAAGTGGTTGTGGCCCTCGCAGACGTTGGTGGAGAGGATTTTAGTGGTTGCGCATTTACGGGTCTGTGAGAGGTGGTCCTCCCCGGCGGCGACCCTCCCTCGCAGCATGGCTCTACCAGTAAAAAATATATGGCTCACATTTATGTACATGTATTTATTTATATTCATCTTTATATTTATAACTGTACTAACGATCTGTTAATTTCGCGAAAATTTTATCTAAAAAAATACAAATTTTCAGATAAAATATAACTTAGATCACTCGTGGCACTGCTCTTTTTTAATCCGTTCAACCATTCCGAACAGACAGATAAACACACAGCCAAAATTTAAAATAATGTTTATTCATCTCTAATTCAAATAGACAAACATCCTTTATTTAGATATTACAGAGTAGACAGACATTTCAATTTGAACAATGATCGGAATTTCAATGTAACACAACTACAAAAAACCTCTAAATTCGCAAGTGTTGGAATCAGGAAAAGCTATCTAAATTCCAGTAAAAACATGGCGCTAGTTTTAAGAAAAGCTATTATACCGAAAAACGTATCACTGCTGCGATGCATCAGAAAAAAGGGTTACGCTACAGCTGCAGCCAAAGGGATTACGACACCGCTCGTGGCGGCTCCTGTCGGTGACACAGCCCTTAACGTATCATGGTGCAGAATGCGCTTTACTCCGCTATACGGCGGGGACTGCAGAGGAATACGTCACTATGCCGATAAAAAAGAAGAGGGACGGAAAGAAGATGCCCAGCCTCAAGCATGTCCATATTGCGCAGGCTATCAGAATACCCCTTACAGTCTCGCTGCTTCATGTGGCCCCCTGTCCACCTTGCGGCCCCTGTCCACCATGCGGCCCCTGTCCACCGTGCGGTCCATGTGGACCATGTCGTTACCTGCCATGTGGGCCATGTCCGCCTTGTGGGCCACCGCCTTGTGGGCCATGCCCGCCGTGTGGACCATGTCCGCCGTGCGGGCCATGCCCGCCGTGCGGGCCATGCCCGCCGTGTGGACCCTGCTGTCCTCCGCCCTGCCCGTGTCCGTGCCCTTGTCCACCGAAATGCCCGCCGAGAAAATGCGAAAACGCAGCATGTCCTACGTGTAGAGCTCAACCGACTCTAGCAGAAGCAAAAGTCGCCAAATCCCAAGAAAAACCGTTAGGAACAGAAGTAGCAGCAGAAGCTTTGAAAAAGCAGACGTCCAAGAGTGATAAACAGTCTTCGCGAGTTTCCAGTAACGCTATCAAAGTGTCGCCATAACCTTCAACCCATAAGTCATTCAATAGTTTACTACTTTACATTATTAATAATAAAAATCTTAATTCGATTTATTTTGATGTTCCTTTGCTTAAAATATACTCCATATGATACATAAAAAAAAATATTATTTTAGTTAAGTTATTTATTATAATGTTAAATATTATATTAATGAATTAGAAAAAAAAAGAAAAAATAAAATTCCAATTTTATTTATATCTATAGAGATATATAATATATTATCGTCAGCATCGTCCAATCATACGAAAGAATTTGATTGATCAGAACATTACAAATTATTATACTCTCTTTTTTTTATATACTTACTTGAATTATTAAAATAACTTAAATACGAACACATAAAAAGAACGACACAAATATTAAAACTTATAGGAATCACGACATGTTTACTGACAACTATTCTTCCATTCTATTCCAAAATAATGGGTTAATATTATATGGATCATAAGATTCTAGCTTTTCAGGACAATTATTCAGCCAATATAATAAAAGCTATTTAAAAAATCAATGAGAGCAACAAAAAACCATACCATGTGCCATAGATATCAGCGATCGTTACTTAAATTAAAAATGTATTATGCATATGCGTCATTAATGTTAGACAAAAAAAATCATTTTTTCTACTTAGATATTAAAGTTCACCGAACTTTAAAATTAGTACTGTGGCGGTCGTCGCGTTAAACACACCGGAGCCTAAATCACGCTATCAAAATTCCGAATCATAAACAGTATTATAGAACATCTCCGAACTATAACACAGAGTGTTGGCCGCTCCCCAGGCAGAACACCTTGCCCGGCGGGAGATTTCCCCTTTTCCTTCCACATCGCTACAGTACCTACTTAATAAAATAGTTATTGCAAATGTACGGAGTACGGTGAGGTCATCCCATTGTTAAGCTAGGTTTTCGCTCACAATTAAAAGCAGTAAAATAATTGGAATTTATACAACCTAGTTTGTAGGACTCTTTAGCTACGTAGGAGTCCGCCTGGGTCATTACCCTCTTACCTGTTTTTTCCGCAAAATAAAGGTGTATAGTTACCAGTATAATAAAATAATTAATTACAGGCTGTATGACATTCCAACCTAATCCGCAAAGGTAAACCCAGCTATAACCCTCTTTATTTAAAGCTGTTTGCAAGTTGCAAGTCCATGGACTTTCTCACTGTCCGGTAAACTATTAGTTCGTTTTTTACCTCGCTTTTATAAATAAAACATATTGTGACAGCCCAATATTATTATTAATAATTAAATTCAATATAAAGGGGCATCAAAAATAGTCTTAATATATATATATATATATATATATATATATATATATATATATATATATATATATATATATATATATATATATATTTATGCAATAAAATCACATTAATAAAGTTAATATAAATATATATCAGACATTAGACCAATAACATAGTAAATTAATGGCAAAATATTGTCTTCCATAATAAATAAATTTATTTAAGGCTTGAAAAAATATTTAAAATAAGATAATTAATAGAAATACAAGTTGAAAATATTATAAAAATAGAGATAAATAACATTTATAAGATAATTAGAAAATTTGTTAAAAATTGTCTAAGTCTCCAAGACTTAGACAATTTTTAACAAATTTTCTAATTATTATTAATAATTTAGGAGTTCATGTATAAAAGAAATTTCCTAAGTTGTGAAAGGAGTTCACGTATAAAAGAAATTTTTCTTAAGTTATGGAAGGTGTTCATGTATAGATGTCTTGTATAGAGGAGCTGCCGGAGATACATATCTGCAGT
Organism: Parnassius apollo; assembly: GCA_907164705.1. Taxonomy (NCBI): domain Eukaryota; kingdom Metazoa; phylum Arthropoda; class Insecta; order Lepidoptera; family Papilionidae; genus Parnassius; species Parnassius apollo. The sequence goes on along the minus strand of CAJQZP010001060.1, from coordinate 3,477,437 downwards.
TGTACATATATATGGGGTGGTCGGGAGCCCGACTGCCTGAAGTACTATAGCACAATGCCTAGTCCTATATTAGGGACTTATGATAATAAACTCAATGATACAAAAGCAATACTATAGAAGGTCTCCATGATGAATATGCATTGCCATAGTAGGGTCTTGGGTTCGAACCCTATATATTAATGACTTATGAAAGTAAGGTCTATGATACAAAAGCAATACTATAGAAGGTCTCTATGATGAATATGCATTACAATAGTAGGGTCGTGGGTTCGAACCCTATATATTAATGACTTATGAAAGTAAGGTCAATGATACAAAAGCAATACTATAGAAGGTCTCTAAGATGAATATGCATTACAATAGTAAGGTTGTGGGTTCGTACCCTATATATGAATGACTTATGAAAGTAAGTTCTATGATACAAAAGCATTATTATTGAAGGTCTCCTTGATGCATAAGTATTGTATGGGGTGGTCGGGTGACCGACTGCTCCTAGTACTGTAGCAAAATGACTAGTCCTTATTAGGGACTTCAAAAGGAATATTATGGTGGCGTGTGTGCTGCTTCACGAGCAATTGGTCCGAGGTAAACTTGGACTCGCTAACCGATGTGTCCTAGACATATCATCTTAGTGCTGGTGGTAAGCAGGTTTGTTGTAGCAATACGGCTTTTTCCGTGTGCCTCCCCTACATTTTTTTAAATAAATGTAGGAGAGCGAAGCCCTTGTATCGGGTATTTTGTATAAATTTTCCGAGCGGGAAGGGATAAGTAATAATAAATTAATAATGTAAACCTGATACAAGTGGAATAGGGACGTTTTAAGTTCTTAACCTTTCTCGAGCCCTGTCTTCGTGAACCCCGTTCAATAAGGCACTACCAACAGCTTTCAACTGCTCTAGTGAATATTCATTCTTCCAAAAGACACCTAAAAGTACTAAGTTACTAAACAAACACAACGTAAATAAGGGTCCTAACTAAGACGATCACGCCAAAATATTACAAACGGCCTATTTTTAAACCTTTAGAAAGATCGTTTAGAAAGATCAAAACATATTTTATTTATCCTGGTCGCAAATATATAATTTTATTGAAAAAGGGTAAATTTATTATATATAATATATTTAATATTTAATATATTTATTATTATGTGAGAGGGGGGAAGCGTTACAATATCAATATTCGTTGCTGACGTCGAGAGCAAGAAAACATTAAATTTATCATTTCCCGATTACTAGCTCTTTTTTTTTCATCAGAAAATGAATTGTTTTTGTGGTTTTCCATTAAACATATTTTTTTTTTGATGAGATTATAAAACCGAGGTAAAAACGAACTTACAGTTAACCGATGAGTGGCTAAGTGCAGACCATGGACATTGTAACTAATAATAAGAGTATATGTAAATACTAAGAAATACACTTTGTTTAAAAAAAGTTCTAGCTAGTATAAGTGCGAACAGTAGGAAGGCAACTGATTTTAGTTGGATTTAAGCAGTATTTTTATTACGTGGTAGAGCCATGCTGCAGTTATATTAGTAGTACAGTTGTAGCACGAATGGGTCGGCTCGACCGGGGAGGGACCACGCCCTCACAGAATATCAGCGTCAAATAGTAGCTTAATGCTGCTGTGTTTCGTGGTGAGTGTAGAGAATCGGATATCCTTTTTACTGGAAACGAGGCATTCCATCTCAAGTCCTCACGAATGACAACGCATCTGCATTTTAATTCGTAATCGAGGCTAGATTTGTGCTCGTTTGTCATCCTATCCTATAAAAAAAGTATCAAAAGCTTGAAATAAATGATTTAAATTTTATATTATTGCATAATTAAGCGTCAAGAAACTAAATAAAAGCAACATCACCTATTCGGCAGCATACCGACAGCAGAGTAAAGTCCTTACTCCTTACTCTGTGGCGACAGCTTCCGTTTTAGTTGCATGCATCAAAGAGTACATTTTAAATACTGGAAATTTCACCAATGCAAAAGAAATTAAAAAAAACTTCAATTAAATAGAAGAAAAAATATAGTACTTATTTTTGTATTGCGTTTTAAGAAATGTGAAGCATTATTTAAAACTTATTACTTTACTTTCACGCTCAACGAAAACATCCATAAAATTAAAAAGAAATCATAATCAAAACGCAATTGTAAACATAGTTACAAAAAACGCTATTCTTGTTTGGCCTAATTGTTTGAACTTTCGCGCAATATTTATACCTATTACAACGATGTAGAGGTGACTTTTTGTACATCTCACAGCTACATCAGAGATCATACAATAGTAACAATGTCTGAGAGAATGTGAAGAGTAGATCATGGTCAAATAGAGACTTTCACTGCTTTCACTGGCCTGGTTTCATTTATTGTCGTAGGTCGAGTCGTTGGCCTTCAGGGTGACTCCACTTTTGGTTTTATCTGTCACTTTCAATAATCTATGTCATGGTAGAAAGTTTTGACGAGGACTTTTTAGGGCGTTGAAGGTAAAAGTGTAAGAAAACCTTGTAGCGATGAATGAACTCGGCTCGTCTTTGACTTTCTTTTAGTCCGGAATAATTTTCTTAAAAATTTTCTTCTGATATTGAAAGTTACCATTGCGTGTTTTACTTAAGGGAACGCAATTAAGTTTGCTATATGCATGCACAACAAAAGGTCATATTTTAAATATTCTAATAAGCAAAGGTTTTCGCTATCTGACAACTTTCGTTGTGGCCAATTTAAATATTTAAACATAAATTTTATATATTCACAATTACAAATTTTCTGGCGTAATAATAACTGATAAATTAAAAATATCATAAAAGTATTTAGGTTTTTTTAACCTCACCTGCACTGCACTTGACTGTGGCGTAGAGGAGGGACCGGCCTTAGAGGGTTAAAACGAAATGTCCTTACATTATCAGCCTATTTCCAGCAGTAGATAAACAATTTAATGAGCTTAATCTGTATCTATATGTGAATGAAATAAATTTAAGTTATTAATTACTATCATATAATTTAAAGATTACAGACAGCTGTGTCCCTATTTTCAAAGCCCATAAATTATTAACTTTTCCGTGCCTGTATATTCTAGAAATAGTGTTATTTGTCAAAATTAATCATCATTTATTTCCTACCTTAAACAAAACTCGAGTACGGACTATATCTACGAGAACGCAATATAGCTTATTGTACACAGGAAGATTTCAAACAGCTTTATCAAAAAAAGTATTATGGGCATGGCACCTGTTATTTATAACAAAATCCCAAATTATGTAAAAAATCAAGCTATAAGAATATTTAAAAAAGTCTTACTTCTTTACTATTAGAGAGGTGCTATTACTCAATATCGGACTTTTTAAATGATACCCATACCACAGATTAATAAATAGTTTACCAACCCATTTTATAAAGTTAATTAATTGTTTGTATTATGTTATTTGTTTAATAATACAATACTTTTAATTATGATAATGTAGTAACTATTCATAGTCATAATTATCATATTAAATCTATTTATAATTAATTACTAGTGTTGTTAAGAAATAAATTTTAATTTAATATTTGCATGCCAAAATGGTAGAACGTACGGATTTTAGGTACTCTGTAAACATCTTATTGTAAATACCTACATTCAAGGCAAATAAATTATTATTATTATTATTATCATATAGACTGGCAACTTTGTAAACGTAATTGTAACTTAAAATATAACTTAAATTTTTTTTTACTGAAAATGTAGTACACAGATATATGTATATCCTCAATTTAGACACGAGTCACCTATGAAAACTACGATGGAATGCCCTATTACTAGGAATATTCTTCATTCAATTCTCATCATTTAACTCAACACCACACGCAACACTATGCGAGCCTGATCCTTCCTCAGTCGACCATTCGTGCTCAAGCCCTAATATACTTACTGTAACGTGGTACCCACCATGTACAAAAGTATAACATGGTCTTAGGGCTAGAAGGTAGCTAAAGAACCTTCATTGACCGTTAGTATAAATTGAGTATTGAGTAGTGAGTTTTTTTTAAAGGAAAAGGGTGACAAGCGAGCAAGCACACAGTCCACCTGATGGTAAGTGGTTGCTATGGCCCATAGACATCTACATCTATCCTCGCTTGCGTATCAAAATGAAGATGCGTTGTCAACCTTGAGGACTAAGATGGAATGCCCCTTTTCCAGTAAAAAGGGTCTCCGGTTCTCTACACTCACCATACGAAACACAGCAGCATTAAGCTGCTATTTGACGCTGGTATTCTGTAAGAGCGTGGTCCTTCCCCGGTCGAGCCGACCCATTCGTGCTACAACTATACAATTAATAAAGCTGCAGCATGGTTCTACCACGTAAAAATTCAGTTAGTTTAAAAGGTTACCACGTAAAAGTTTAGTGATAAAGACTCAAAATAATAATAAAAACCGGGCAAGTGTGTGTCGCGCCACGCACGATGCAGGGTTCCGTAGTTGCTCGTCACAATAGGTGATCTTAGAAGGGGCCTTCTTGATTTCGCGGTTTGACCGCTATAACGACTAAAAATGGGCCCAATTAAGACGATGGTAACTGAATGAATTATTTTTCAAGCAGACTTACAGGGCGCAATATTTAAGAAAATTTCGAAAACTTTTCCATTTTGAAAATAATACAATCTACCTCAAATCATTCACATGCCAAGTCCGTTACAGGTCTCTATCCATTTAATATTTCCTAGCAGTGTAACCCTGAGATGTACATGACCGTTACGATCCTTCCCCTAAACCACACCTGCCTTGACCTATTCTGAGGTTCACCCGCGTAAACCAAAAGTACCACGAAAACTGTAGGCCAACAATACCTACTAACTAAAAATATGCGAAAGTAGAAAATCAAAACTTTATGTTTTCAGCAATGAACTTGCGGATGAACTTGTTTAGATAATAACATCTTATATTTCTTACGTGGTAGAGCCAGGCTACAGCTATATTAGTAGTATAGTTGTAGCACGAATGGGTCGGCTCGACCGGGGAAGGACCACGCTCTCACAGAATACCAACGTAAAATAGCAGCTTAATACTGCTGAGTTTCGTATATGGTGAGTGTAGAGAACCGGAGACCCTATTTACTGGAAAAGAGGCATTTCATCTTAGTCCTCACGGGTGACAACGCGTCTGCATTTTGATTCGTAATCGAAGATTGATGTAGATCTCTATTGGTCGCAGCAAACACTTAAAATCAGGTGGACTGTGGAAAAAATATTTACACGAATAAAACGAATTCTACAGATTTTATCGCAAAATTAAACCCAATTAAAGCCGTAAAATTAGTTTTGTTTTGCTGAGTTTTACAAATTACATCATTATCAGTAGCTGGTAGGACTCCTCGGGTAGGTACCGCGTGTTCTCAAATGCTTCTACATTCCAACAATTACACGACATTTATCTATAGAATTTATTGAGCAGCCATATTGTATGTACGAGCTACGTATTTTTCTATGAGACAACACATATTAAGCTATGTTAAGGCTAAGAAAGCAATGCGTTCTGTGTTCGCACTTTACTGAATTCCAAGACATTCTGTTTTCCTTCTTTCTTCGGATGGCTGAAAATATTGTGATAAAACTTTACAAACAGATAGAAAGCAATGTCAGGAGGCATCAAGTCTATATTTTATCCAACAAACATGAAGCTATTTTTAAGAAAAAAAATCGAAAAATTGTTAAAAAATGGTCTTTGACTATGTTAAATTTAAATAACACACCTATCCAGGAGAAGCAGTTATAAATTTTATTAATCAGTTCTATTTTATAGAGTTTTCTTAACATACCTAAATCTAATTTTAGTACGCTTGATTTATCTACTTGTTTGAATATTTCTGATACTGAAATGATTAAAACAAGAAATGTTTAGAAAAGGAAGTCATTCTGTGTCAACTGTAAATACGTTTAACAAGATTAATACTTATTGTATTTCTGTAATTGCTTATGGCGCCTTTTACGTAGACCACTCGTTTATAAACGAAAAAGACATAAAGTCATGTCAGACGTTTTGTTAGACCTGAGTGATAGACTCATTTATTACTTAATATTACTAAATCGCCTTATAATTAAAACGTTACATAACGTTCGATTTCTAAACCGATATCATTAAGATTTGTTTACACTGACAATGCAAACAGTTTATCTTTGTAAAATTCTCGTATGGAATCCATCTCTACTCGTACAAAATATGGAAAGACATAATTTTGTAAAGAAGTCACATATAAAATATATTCTAAAATAAAAATAAAGTTAATTTGGCAATAGATAATAAATATAGTCAGCATTTGTTAGAGGTGAATTAACCAGACACACGTCGTTTATGAGGCTGTACTTGGCGCGAAAACATGGCGGCCATGGCTTTATAAGCCTCTTCCCCATGCATATTACCGTGAAGTGAGCAGCCGCCGCAATTACTTTCTAACGAAATAAATCTTGCTGAAGGTCACTCAGCAATCTATGTAGAGGTTTAGGTTTAGGGTTCGTAATGCATCTAGTAGAGTAAGCTGAAGAACTGGTAAACGATGGTGGAGAAAGTTTCTCGAGTGACAAACTCGTGCTGGTAAGCAAATCGTAGGGTCAGCAATCCATTAAATGAAGTGAAGACCTGGTAAGGACCAAACTACACACTATACTTTAGCATCACCAATCGGCGATTTAGTTAGTTTTCAGAAGCTCGATGCCACACTCCAATTCACATACTCATACATTCGGATGCCAGTCGTTACAATTTTATGAGATTTTTTATTTATTTATTATAAGGACAACAAAACAGATAACAATCAAAATACATTAAAATTTTATACAAACATATATACTACAGTTTTGTGCCAGATTGTTTTCCTAAGTATGTTGACACATCATTTTCGTATTTTACTATAGGAGAGATCAAATCTACGCTTAACAATATTAATGCCGTACATTACTACATAATACAAACAACAAATTTAAAATCTATGTGATACGGGAATGAGTGTGAGTTCTTTTACTGCTCTTTTGAATATCCTTGATCTTAAGTCAAAAGTATCCAAGCCGGAGTCTTTCATGTATATCTCGTTGTAAAGTCGAAGTCGATATGATGAACACGGAGGATGTGAACGAAGTTTCTGCAATACGATAAACTCTAATGATTCTGCGCTGCTTCTCGCTTTGTTGATAAAGCGAAATTATCAATGGCGTCGAAAGCAGTATTGATTACATCCATTTACCAGCTCGCCTCTTACCTTTGTATAGCATCCTTGATGATTTCATTTACAAGAATACGATAAGACGAAGGCAACAACTTTTTTAAACATTTTGGAACGAAATACACTGAATTTCAGTAACTCGATTAATTACGCTTAAGCGTAGAAAGTCGCCCAAAGCAATCCCTAAAACGCACCTTTTGAACACAGTAATCCAATGCAGGAAAATCATCTAAACGCAATGCAGCTAAAAATTCACGTTTGGCAGGCGGAGTGACGATAGTAATGCCAGACGCATCTTTAACGTTGCTTTCCATTTCCGGTCTATATTTTACAGAGTATGTTTTCTCTTACACCGCTACCACGCGATGAAGTTAATCACTTAAATAATAACTATAACAAAAATGTTTTTATAGTATTGGGTGACAAACGAGCACACAGTCCACCTGATGGTAAGTGGATGCTATGGCCCATAGACATCCACATTTATCCTCAGCTAAAGATAAAAATGCAAATGCGTTAGTTTTTTTTTTTTATATAGAATAGGCTGACAAACGAGCACACAGTCCACCTGATGGTAAGTGGTTGCTGCGCCCATAGACATCTACATCTATCTGCCATTACAAATCAAAATGCAGATGCGTTGTCACCCGTGAGGACTGAGATGGAATGCCTCATTTTCAGTAAAAAGGGTCTCCGGTTCTCTACACTCACCATACGAAATACAGCAGCATTAAGCTACTATTTCACGCTGGTATTCTGTGAGAGCGTGGTCCTTCCCCGGTCGAGCCGACCCATTCGTGCTACAACTATACTACTAATATAACTGCAGCATGGCTCTACCACGTAGAAGATTCCATTCCATCTTAGTCCCTGAGAACTAAGATGGAATGCCTCGATTCCAGTAAAAAGGGTCACCGGTTCTCTACACGCATCATACGAAACACAGCCGCATTACGCTGCTATTTTACGTTTGTATTCTGTGAGAGCGTGGTCCTGCCCCGGTCGAGCCGACCCGTTCGTGCTACAACTATAATATAGCTGCAGCGTTGCTCTACCACGTAAGATCGATTCCCTTATAAAAGATATTCAAAGGCCGCTACTGGTGGGGTTCGTCGTGTAGTAGCGCTGTAAGGACATCCACTAACCCATATCGTCTCGTGGACATCGTAGGAGGTGCAGCGGAAAACGGCAGCAGCGTCTTCCTGATAACAGCTCAAAATAGAGCCATGCGTGGCAATCTGGCAAAAACCCCTCTATGAGGCAATTACGGGGAAAGCTTATGTACAGCAGTTGACTTTTATAGATGCTAATGTGGGGGCAGGTCTGTTCGGGTTTTCTGCTATACTGCTGTATACTATGTAAAGTCAGAATGTGTCAAAAAAGGCACGTATGGCAATTCACAGTGCTGTATTAGTCCCTACTTTAACGTATGGTAGTGAACGTTGGGTGTGGCAGAAGAAGCACGAGAGTAGAATAAATGCAGTAGAAATGCGGTCGCTAAGGAGTATGTTAGGGCTGAATCTGAGTGACAGGGTGAGAAACTGTGTGATAAAAGAAGAGTGTGGTTTGCAAGATGATGCGGTGACCAGGATTAAGAAAGGAATGCTTCGGTGGTTTGGTCATGTAGAAAGAATGAATGCGGAAAGACTGACAAAGCAAATATATGTTGCAGAAGTGAATGGAAGAGTCGGAAAGGGACGTCCTAGGCGGAAGTTTGTCGACCAAATTGGCGATATACTAAAAATGGGCCAAATTAAGAGTACCCTTAACCGACGAGCATGTATGCGTAGGTATATGGATGTGGAAAAGGCGAGAAAGGTATGTCAGGATCGTGCTAAATGGAAGTCTGTAGTCTCTGCCTACCCCTCTGGGTGACAGGCGTGAGTGTTTATGTTTATGTTATGCTGTATACTAACGGCAAAAAAAAATTAATCGTTATTTTAAGTACGTCTTACAACATACTTTAGTTACCAATGGGTGATTGTCGCTTTCAATCCCGTAAATATTATGAAAAGATGTAATATTAACTTTCAAAGAAATGACAAAAAAGATGTTTGCGGAGTCTCTTTCGCCATTTTTTCGCCGCTCATAGTAAAACAAATGACTTTTCACAAACGGACCTGCTTGGGCTCGTGAACTTCATCTATGAATCGTCCAAAGTAGAATTTATGAAGTTAAGACCTAACTTTTAGATAAAGTAACTGCATTTTAGACCATCTTAACTCTATAAATTCTAAAATTCAGTTAACAATGGAGTTAGAAGCAAACTTCCTTAGCCTTTCTAGATGTGTTAGTAATTCGGAATCCTGATAACACCTTGAGCCCCACTATGTATAAAAAAAGACCAATACAGATATATACATATTTAAACGGTGATTCTCACCATCACAAAATGTATAAATTATTTACCTCCGAACAAGTCTGTGGTATCTAGTTAGCTAAAATTGATCCAATTTTTGCAATAAATAAATTAAACTCTTCGCAAATACGATTTCCGTCTGTTATTTCTCCTAAACAAGTTTTTAGTTTTGGAGGAATATTGTCTGTTTTTATTTTATTTTTGTTAGGGTTTCAATAAGCCTCCATATTTTTAGGGTTATTTTTACAGATATTAAATGAATTACAGTAGTTCACTTTTTGGTAGTTCACATTTTTTAAGCTGTGAGTTCTGTTACTTCATTTCTAGCTTTTTGACGTAGCTTTGTTTTTCTTTTTCGTGGTTTGAGCATTCTTTAAGTTTTTGTCAATATTTATTTCTAGAATGTATATTAATAATTTTAATATTTATCCAATCATGCTGATTTCACTTTTAGTTATAACTTTTTTCAATTGTTAATTTGCTAATTCCACTGTCGAAATGGAGAAAAACATCGTGCGGAGTCCTGGATGACTAAGAAATTATTAAAACTATTTAGTTGCGTCTGTCTGCTAATGCCTGGGATAAACTAGACGAACTTTTACTTACCTCAATACCTTTTCAAAAATAAGTTAGTTGCCAGAATTCAAACGCTTTTATGCTGTTTTCATCTCTCGTAACAGTCAACTATTTGACTTTAGCCACTCCAATTGTAACATTTGGTGATTTCACCACGCTTAAAAAATAGATACGCGTTTACAGTCTAAATAATTATATATCGCATATTTTACGCTGCTGTCCGTCACCTGTTTGGGGATTTAACATTTACCTACTCTACGGTAAAAATTATTTTTACAGGTTATTGCTCTTACACTTATTTCCTTCAAAACAATACTCTCAAGTGCCTTACTTATCTTATATCTGACAACATCGTCCTAAAATATTAAAAAATGGGCACTTGACACGTAAATTTCAATAAACAAGTGCAAATTATGCTATCGCCAAATTTCGCGTAAAGCACGCGTCGGCGATTCAAGACGGTTTGAACGTGGCCGGTAAAAGTTACCAACTTTAAATGTCATTGACCGCCTGCATAATGTGGCTTTGACCTTACCGCCGGTCTATATTATAGCAAAGTGAAGTGAAAGTAAGTTCATCCATCACCTGAACGGGAGAAAGTTAGCCACACCCTTATTTTACGAAGTGGATTACACGTGGCGAACCCGTAGAAAATTTATGCCATTTACAAGAAATGATTGGAGTCGACGTACCCAATTCTCAAAATAATTTATCATCAAAGATATGAAAGAATTTTTGATGTTGATGAAATTTTCCGTAGTAAAGATATTATAATAACGATTTATAAACACGGCAATGCGTCGGCAAAGCTTGGAAAAGAAAAGGGCAACGCAAAAACAGTACACAGTGTGAAAATTTAAATGAACTATTTCAGCCACTTTCCACCATCATGTAAGTCTAGAACGACTAGAGCAAGTACTGTAGTTTTGGCATGTCTAATAAGGCCCACTTGATAAACTAGAATCACAAACTTCACGAATGAAACCTATTATAGTTCTTAATAAGTTATTACGCTCTAAAAGTGTCATTTTTATTACCCATCAAAAACCTAGATTAATTTTAGGTAACTTAGAACCTTGAAATTTGACATGAATATATCATTATATGAAAATAGATCATTAGGTATATACGAAGGGAAAAAATCTGAGAACTACAATATATTAACATTTGGTGTTGACCGTTGACAAAGTTATTGGTACCTACAGCTAATTTTAAAGTACCTAATAATAATGTCTTCCCGACCGAATTTCGGCCACGGTGGCCTGCCTCAACGGAGGCTAACCAACGGCGCAGGACAGGATTATAGTGCCCAAGTGTATCCACAAGCACAGGTGCACTCTCTATTCCCTCACTCTCATGATCCGATGGGACGGTAAACCGACACGACCGGAGAGAGATCAGGCGCAGGACCAACAGCTTTACGTGCTTTCCGAGGCACGGGGGTGAGACACCGCCAACTTCCTGACTCCGGGTAACTACTGAGAATTTCTTGACGGTAAAACTCAATAATTAGTTTTTTTTGGCCCGACCCGGGAATCGAACCCAGGACCTCATGATCACAGTCGTACTACTACAACCACTAGACCAACGAAGCGGTCAATAATGAATACTGAATATTTAAATGAACTATTTCAGCCACTTTCCACCGTCTTATAACTCTAGAAAGATTAGAGCAAGTACTGTAGTATTGGATTTGGATTTGGTAACTGTAGATTAATTTTAGGTAACTTGAAACTTGAAATTTGACATCAAAATAGATCCTTCAACATATAGAAAGGAAAAACATCTAAGAACTACAAAATATCAACATTTGGTGTTGACCGTTGACAAAGTTATTGGTACCTATAGCTAGTTTTAAAGTACCTACCTACTGTACTGAAAACTAAGCACGCTAATATTTTTCATTTTCATTCATTACAGTCTATTTAAACTCCACTGTTGGACTTGGACCTCACTCATAGATTGCCTCATAGGGGCGATATACCGTAGTAGCCACCCTCGTAGTAGCCACCCTCGCCAGGTGGGTTGGCAACCTCAGTTTTTTTTTATTGTTTAGAAGTTGTTGTCGGAAAAATGGTGCCGCCCATCCCCTACCCGACACAAAAATGGCGGTGTAAAATATGCTCTACTCCACGCATGGGGTAGAGGAACCATACGTAAGGGGTAGAGCATATTCTTACACCACCAATACACGGTTTAAGTTAGTGTCAAATAAGATAAAACGTTCAGTCTCGTATTTACTTAGATTAATAATAAAAAATAAAACTTCATTTTCAACGAAAAATCTTCGCGATTGTGCCAAGCTACATGTACATTTCTGTAGATCCAACAACCGATGGGGAAGAATGGTTTCGAGTCTCGTTGCGGTACTAGAGGGAGTGACGACATGGTAAGAGTAACAGGACTTCATGATTCGATAGCTCAGTGCCGTACTATGTGGCATTGGGCTTGCCGAGGCTTTTTTCTTTGTGGGAGGCCTATGTTCAGCTGCGAATTTGTGATAAGATGTAATGTGCGAGCACTAACTTGTGTAAATTGTGTCTTAAGTGGGTTTGAATAAAGAACGCGGCAAGCACCACGTTGACGTGATACAATGTTAGTAAAAACCTTTCGTTTCTGGCTGCTTAATCGATTCCTTGACATTGGCAAAACGTTCGGCTGATATTGGCTGAAGGTCGAATGTGAGGTTGAAGATAGTAGCCGCCGAGCCCAAGTTTATAGATAATATACACTAGTAGTATACAGCAGAAAAAAGCGGTCGTAATAGAGTACGGTACAGACTGGTAGAGTGGTACAGACTTGTGTATAAGCAGCCAAAAATATTCAAAACTAGATATGAGCGCCGCGCCGGCGCGCCGCCGTCGCCGTAAGTACATGTCGACGCGTCGTCGCCGAGTAAAGCACGCGGCGCGCCGTCGTGAAGAGTCGCAACTTGCTTTCTCGCTGGCACGCGCGGCCCGACAGCATTAGTACGCCATTGAAGAATTTGAAGAATTCGCTGAACATCTGGAAAATGCCGACTCAACCGACTCTGAATCCGAAACAACTAAGACACCTGAAAGAGATTCAAGTTCTAAACAGTGTTTGCAGCCCCCTCCGACTATTAAAACGAGCACAAGCATAAGATGGCATAGCATTTTGATGATGCTAAAATGCATTTCTAATGACGCAAAACGACAGCCTATAGACACACTTCTTAACGAAATAGGACGAGGTGATCTCGTATTACAAGACACCGAATACGAAACCATTTAGGCTCTGATAAAGTTTCGAGAGAATTTTAAGAAAATCGTTGATGTTCTAAGTTCAGAAACCCAACCTACTATGAATCTGGTTCTAGTGTTTTGGTCAGAAGTGAAAAAATTGCTTGAAGAAGCGAATGATGATGCGCCTCTCGCAATAGCTAGGCTCAAAAATAACATGTTTGAGAGTTTGAACTCCCGATTTCCTTTAACCGGTGTCGTCGTTGCGTCAACTTTGCTTGATTGTAGATTTCATGCCATTCATGAAATTGATGAATTTATGTAAAAAAGAGAAGTCACTAAGGTTTCATTCCTATCAACAATGGTCAGAAATCGCTTGACAACAGAGGATCTTCGTCAAAATGAAATCATTGATACCGCTAAAGCTAGGCCGACTTCTTCGGCTGGTTCTTTAAACTTTTTACTGGAGTTGGTGTGAAAACACAGCACCACTCAACGTGATTCCGGGAATGCTGTAGAAAATGAATGCTGGAAATATTTCAGTACAGCATCTCCTGAAGATTTAGAGTCTTACGGTGGAGACGTTCTACAATACTGGAAAGACAGGAAACTTCTATACCACCACTGTATGCTCTTGCACGCTCAATTTTGAATATACCAGCCACCAGCACGCCGAGAGAGTATTTTCCACAGCTGGACTCGTGATAACCGCAAAACATTCACGATTAAAGCCTTTGAGGCTAAATAGGATAGTATTTATCCGTGACAATTATGTATTTTGCAAAGAATCCTTAAAGGAATAAACGGTGTTTTTGGATATTGATATGCATATTTTCATTTTGATGTTTTTGTGGTATTGTTATTGTTATTTTGATATTTTATTGTTTTCTGTATTTGCTTGAGCCTTAAAAGTATCAAGCGCCAACAAAACTCACTTAAATGATTATTTTATTTGTAAATGTATCTGAAAGAACATGTGAAATTACCTAACTAATTATAAATACATTATAGGTACTACTTTAAATACATAAGTACATACTTATAATTAATATATGATTGTTTTATGTTCGTAGGTTTTTTTACGTTATTATAGAATTTACTTAAATATATATTTTGAGTGTAAGGGATATATATGATAAATATTTCTTTTAGTTTTTTTATAATAAAGATAGACGACACTGCTGTGATTGAAAACGTTCAGTTTTTCTTCAACTGAAAATACTGAAACGATTATTTTTCAGTAAACGTGATCTCCAATTATTAATAAGACTGTCAAATTGTAATTAACAAATAAGTTTCTTTATTAAAAAATATAAAGCTTTTTTTTAGTAACTACAATATGGTTTTTTTTTTGAGAAAATTTTTCCTGATAAAAAAATATCCAAGGCCTACGACTGGCCACGACGCGCCGCCGCGACGCCGCCGCCGCTGTGGAAATTATCAGGCCACGCCGCCGCCATGGAATTGGCCATCGGCGCTCATATCTATTCAAAACGTACGTCAATATGCCTCCAAAATAAATATCACTCATGCGTCAATCTAAATACTGTCGAATAAATAGGTGGTGGTACATGTTTTCGTATCAGCTTAATTCAGTGATTATCAAAAAATGTCTTAAGCTATGGTTAGTGACCTCTTTATAAATTATTACAAAATTTCATTTTGAAACTATGTTTTTAAATATTTCTTTATTCTTTATAAAAATGAAATGCCTTCAGATTCTGTTTATTTTACAAACGCATAGACTATATTACTGACATAATTTGTGTAGGCGCTCGATTTACCCCTAATTTTAAAAAATAAATTATTTATTTAATAGTTTATTACTGATATTGAGAGTAATTTTAAGTTGATAACAGATGTTGTTTATTACAGCATTTTTGATTATTTTATGTTACATTTGGAATATTTCTACATTACCTGCTTTACTATAAATAAATAAGTTATAACATTTTGTGTTTATTGTTTCTAGCCCTTATCTTGTAACTCCCTTTTTCATAGGAAAACTCTTCGTGGTGGTAAATTTGGGTTTTGTTATCTGGGGGCACGGCAGTGGCCCCGCCAAGTCGAGCAAGAAAGCGGCACGGCCGTACCATACTTTTCTCGAAGCAATTCAGGCTATTTTCGACCCCCTATAACTTCGTAGTGGATAAAACTAGAAGCCTGAATTTTCAGTAACCAAGTAAGCATTGTATAAACATGGTATATTTCATATTTCATTTAATTTGAACCAGTAGTTTAAGAATTATACCTAACCAGGCAAAGTTTCTTAATTTTGTCACTCACTGACTGACCGATCATCAAAACTCTAAGGCACTTCTAGCAGATATAGAAGCTTCAAATTTAGAATACAATTAGGGTTTAGTGTATAGAAAAAGGAAAAACTAAAATATTTTTTAATTTCGGTTCAGTTTTCTAGATACATCAACTGCATAAATAACTTTGTAATATCATATAAATATATAGAATTACAAAGTTACATTTGCAGTGACTGAATCAGTACTTTTATATGTATAGATAGGAACGTTGTTGGTATTCAAGAAGTAGAAGGTACCGGAAAGGTAAAAAAGTAGGACCATCTTATCTACAAAAAGAAATAAGATGCCATCAAAAACATAACTTGTAAAAAAAACCAAGTCTCGCAACTCAGTTCTTCTACTCGGTTAATTTATTCAGTCCCTACTTAAGGGTCCTTCTGTTTTAAGTTATTACGTAATTAGCTAACCTAACAACATTTTATAGTGACCATATCAATGTTAAAAATCTTTTATGTTTTAAATATAGGTATAGATTGGCTTGGCAATCGCACTAAGCAATCTACTTTAATATAATATGTATTACTTGTGAGATAAATTGTGTTAGGCAAAATTCCATGCTTCTCTTCCAGCATGATCGGTCTTCTTGTAAGGGAACAGCCAGTCTTAGTGACAGGCGTTAAAGTCCCCAAAAAAGACCAGCTGTAGATTAGGATACCGATTTAGGGCCACATCAGCAACCTCACTAAGGTGATCAAATAACCGTGTTGTCTCCTGGTCACCGCTGTACGATCGATAGACACAGGCATAAAGGATTTTTTCAATACCCGTTTCTACCATCACCTAGATTGTCGAAAAAGTGAGGTCTTCAAGGTAACGGAGACGCCGGAAGGAGATGTCATTGCGGACGTACACACAGACTCCGGCAGGTAGATGGAATGTGTGCTCCAGGGAGAATCCAGAATAGTCAAGGTACGCCGCATTCAATGGACATCCAATTTGTGTCTCCGTCAAGAAACGTAGGTGTGGCTTCTCAGTCTCAAAATAGTGATGGACCGCGCTGAGATTAGAGTGCAATCCTCAAATATTATTCTCTAGTGGTATTCTCTAGCGGTGAATTAAAAACATCTACCACCGCCATCGCTTCGTCTACCTGCCACCATATTATTATTTATTCTGTGGTGCCGCCCGCACACACAAGATATTATTTAGGTAGGTATATGGCCATAAATTATAACTTGCGACTCGCAAATTGTCCTGGACTAATCAAGAATATTTTAACATGTATATAAGTGGGATAAAAGTGATTAGAACTATATAGTGACATGAAATTTATTTGGTGTTATTCCCTAAGGTGTTGTGTGACGATGTCGACGATGTTGTGGTGACTAAAACCTTAAACAGCATAATTTATGCGAAAGAGCCAACTGATCATTGATGATATCTTAATCGATTAATTGCTTAATCTTAACCTTTATGAGCTGTCACAACTGCATAAAAACTTAAAACACTTTTTCTAACTGTCATTATCTAACAACAAATATACTACCTACTCTATGCAACAACCTAATGGATGAAGGTTGAAGCTAGGGGGTTAGTGACCTCGCTGCGCTACCGCTCATGAGTAAGGTAATTTAGCAGTTCGCTTGCCTTGCGAATTTGGGTAAACGTTCTAAATTTTTTACGTAGGGTTTATTCAAATCATGTACAATAATTTCAGGTTATGGAACCTCTGTATTATAAAATAAAATCTGCATTGTTGATGTAGATGTACAGAGAGACGGGGTAACACTAACATAGTTTATTACCAGACAGATAAAAATAGTTTTATTAAGAAGTTATTTGCCCTGCTTTTGAGGAATAAATTATACTGATATTACGATATAATAAACTTTTATATGGTTATAAAGATTTCTGCATATGTATTTTCAAAACAGTTATACTGAAGAAAGTAAAACAGGTCAAACTGTTAGTCTACCCCCATTACTATATTACATAATTCGTTTCTTATATGAAGTCAAAAGTCATCCTAATATAGCTACAATGCGCGTGTGTGGTGCCGGATGCAAAGAGTGGCACCACTTCCGTGGGTCTATCTCTTCTCGTAGGTGTCATAAAAGGTGGCTGAGGGATTCATCCGAAAGAGCTGCAGCTTTCTTTTAGTATTAAACAAGCATACTATGAAACGAAAGCATCCCAAGGAGGTTTAACGTCAGCCAAGCGGCCATTTCGTTGACTTAGCGAAAAACCTTGAGCTACATAAGATGGATTGTGTGAAAGATTATATGTTTAAAAAAGGGATTAATACGGAGATGACGGCTGATTGGGATGTATGGAAGGCAACATGCTGCGCCGACCACTAATAAATAACTAGGAGGATTATAATGATACATATGCGATTTGATTGATTTCGGGTACGGAGGTAAGAAATAGGAATACGAAACGAATGAATAATGATAGTTAAGTATAATTATATTAATCATCATCATCATCATGAGGTCTATGTTCGGCAGTGGAATTGTAAAAGTTTGTAATGATGATGATAATTATAATGATGTTGTTTAATTACAATTACAATAAAATTTAAATTTATTTTCATTTAGAATAGTAGTGGATATAACGTTTTACGTCCGTTCCTGAATGAGTGCGATGAGAGTTTACTTGTTACACAATGTAACTTCATTGAAAAGTTAGTTTTAATTAAAACTTTATCAGTTTCTAGAGTATTATAACGTATGGAGAAAAAGGATAGGATGCTATTTACGTTTAGAGCACTTCGATTTTTGCTCAATTTCCATCGAAAATTTTTAAACATCTGCTTACAATAAATTGTTTTCACTTCTACGATTTTTTAATTACGGTTTTTGGCCATATTTACTTGCAGTAGCAACATCTGTGTTCTGAACCGGGAACTTATTTTATTAACTTTATTATTCGAACGATCAAGTAAATTGTTTTCTAAATCAAGTGGTGATTATTATTATATTACATTTCAAATATTCGTTTCATAAACGTTAAAAATTAATAATTAGAGAGGTATCAATACTAAGTCTTGAGTCTTGACAGACACACGGTGCATGAACGAGTTGAATCCCATTTGTAATCCCAACTTTATATGCTAACAATCCGCCCCGGCTTTGCACGACTATTTTCTAGATCTCGACAACAATGCCATTTATCGGGTACAATTGTAAAGCCCGGCTTACATTTTGAGAAGTGACAAGTGCGAGTGACAATGACAAGTGACAAATGACAAGTGCTTAGTGCGTGTGAACAGGCAGTGACAAGTGCGAGTGACAAGTGACAAGTGCGAAATGAAAAGTAACAAGTGAATAGCGGCCTGCTCTATTCTCTGACAAGTATCTCTGCCCCGCGCTAACCTTGCTTTCCCCTCAGTCACCCACCGCCACCCCCGTTCTAGCGGTGACGTCAGAACATACACGCGTTGGTTATAATAGTTATTAAAAAAAATATTTTTGTTATAGGATATAAATTGTATACATACTCGTATTTATAATAATTTTGTTTTATTACGAAGTGGTCAGATAGCAATAACATTAAATTTGTCAAGGAATTATTGAAACACGAATGTTTATACAATATTAAATCGCTGAATTAAAAAAAAATGATGCGAGACGCTGCTATGCCCTCAATATCTAAATCAATGGGAATGGCCGGTTTCGGCGCAAAAGAAGTAAGTATATGCGAAGTTAAGAAGCATTAAGTTTACATATTACCAGAAAGGAAGAAAATTAAAGACTCTTGTAGGTCAGGGCTGGAGCCATATTATTTTCAGGCTTAAATGTTTTCCTTTTTATAGCTTTAAGACACATTTTTCTCACTTAAGCTATTTTAGGAAATTGGTGTGCACCAATATCTTTGCAATAAGGCACTTCACACATGTTTTTAATCAAAAAAAGGTAAAATTGTATGATGAGATACCAGTTTTAAACTTTAAAGCTTTGCTAGCGCCTCTTTGACAATTACCAACCGTATTTCACAGTCGAAGATTTCACATAATAATGACATCCAATTGGCACATGTGTGAACAACAACTTGCTACTTGTCACTTGTCATTTGCCGTTCGCACTTGTCACTTCTCAAAATGTAAACCGTGCTTAAATGTGAGTGCATCGAAATCTATCCAGCCTTTCTTAAGTGATGATCTTTCATGCACATGGTTATTAATTTTTATTTATATAGATTTATTACTTGCTTATCGGAAAATATAAACCATCGATTATATTCAACAAAGCTTTATCTGCTTGGATGAATAAAATTTCTAAATCATGAAGGTAAGGCAGAATCTTGATAATGCTGTGTAGCGGCAGCGACAAAGAATTCATTACCTCCCACCAAATAATATATTATATTATTACTCAGAAGCTCTAAGAATACATACCTACATATACAATAAATACATACATATGTTATCGTAAAAGACGACAGAGAGAAATAAAACGTGAGATAAGCAACAGTATCTACGCAATAACAACTCAAAATAATAAAAAATTACGTTTACCAAACCATTTGCTAAGAGAGGGAACTATGGAAAATGTTCCCTTAAGTTCAGCAGTGTTCTTTTGATTAGCTTTATTTAATTAAAATTAATTATGGATAATATCTTGAGGGAGTAGAGAGAAAACGGGTAATACGTTCGTAGGTAATCGATTTGTTGGTAGCTATGATCTAGCGACAAAACAGAAGGCAGGCCACTGTTATATCACTATACTACTTTACGTGGTAAAGCCACACTGCAGCTATAATAGATGAAGCACGAGTGCGTTGGCTCGACCAGAGTAAGACCACGCTCTCACAGAATACCAACGTAAAATAGTAGCTTAAGACTGTTGTTTCGAGTGTAGAGAACCGGTGACCCTGTTTACTGGAAACGAGGTCCTTGACAACGGATCTGCATTATAATTTTAGGATAAATGTAGACGTCTAATCGCGACTATGCATTGAGTTATACAACACTAGAGGAGCAAACCACATTACCGCGCGTCGAAAAAAGTGTAACCACTATCCAAACGCGACGACGTAGCTTTGAAACTAATAACAATTTTAAATAAACATGTATCTATCTCACTTACACAAGTAGCGAAAACAATATCGTTGCTAAGATTAGATAAAGATGGACACACAAACATGCAATGGCGGGTTGGTGTGGTTTACTATATGAAATTTTACTTAAAATACGCAATAAAAATGATTTTTTTAAGCGGCAGTTAATTGTTTTTATATTAAAAAAGTATATTTTATTTTAAAATATTTATTGCGTACCCTTAGAAAAAAAGGATACAAAGCTTATCAGATGAATAGAAGTAAACATAATGATGAAATAAAACATATTTTTATAAGTATTTTTATTGTACTAATAAATCAAACAATATAAAATAGGTAATAAAATATAATTAATATAAAATTTATATGAAATTATTTTATTAATACAATAAAATAGGTAATAAAATATATTTTATAGATAATTCATGAATAAACCAAAATAAGAATAATTAATTATTTTGTATGAAAGTTAAAACGTAGTTTTTATTATAATTTCCAAAATATTTAAAATCAGAGTTAACAAATTAACTTACTCCATTAATTATATAGTCTCCCATTACTGTAGGATAATCACAAATGCAACATTGAACCTAAATGGCAATATTCGATAATTTTATTTAATTATTTGAGGTTTTTTACGTTTATATGAAAACAAGAACTAAAAATTATGTGTTGAAAGTAATTCCGCTTGATTTATTACGTTTTTGTGACCATGAATAGCATTTCATTCACTACGCATTTACCCATTTTTTGTCGCGGCTCAACTCTATCAGCGTCACATTGAACACTGAACTGACGTCAGCTAGACATATGGCTGCGGCTATATGTGCAGTGGCAACGCTTTAGCGCTGTTATTAGTTATTAGTAATACTTAAAAGCCGCCAAAGCGCCATATCGCAATAGCTCCATGGCGACTACTTAAACAATACGCGCTATGTGTTATGAAGAGATAGCGCGCTATAATATGGCGCTATGCGCTATATTAACCACCATTAGTTATTACTGATCTAGTGTAATATATAAATCAATGCGTCTATGGGTTGCAGTATCCGCTTACCATCAGGTGGACTGTGTGCTCGTTTGGCACTCTTACTCTATAAAAGAAAAACTGTTGTAGCAGTGCCATCTGTGTACATCTCGTGACACAAACTAAATGTCGATTTAAACAAACACAGTTATTATTCCTTGTGAATCTATACTAACCGTAAGATAATCTACTTCAATACATTTCTGAAAAACTATCAGAAATGTACCGGTTGAATTGAAGTAGATTTCATAGTGAACTTTTCACGATATATTTTAAACTATAGAACAGTAATTCCCAAAGTGGTCTATATCGACCCCTAGGGGTCTATGACAACCTGCAAGGGGTCTACGTCAGCGAAAAAAAATTTGGGGGTCCATGAAATGAAAATGGGGGTCCACGATAGTGGATCTCAACACATACACTGATAGTACCTATTTACTTACATCATACTATCTTATAATATCAAAATATATACATTATTTATAAAAGTACCTATGAAGTAAAAAATTTATTGTATATGTTTATAAAATTGTGTAAGTTGTAGGATGTCAGTATTCGCTTTGTGGTCGCAATACATTTTGAACTTGTAAAAACCTGAGAGTCGCAGTCTCAGAGCTTCGCTACCTTGAACTGACTTGTTCAATTCGTCACTCTATAAATACGAATGTTTGACAAATACGTTTATTCGTTTCCTGAATCTTGAAAAGGAAAGTGCTAAGAAAATATTTTAAAAAATATAAACAGATAGTATATCTAGTATAATTATAATGAGTCAGTGTTATTTTGTTTGAGAGTGCTGGAGAAAAGTAAGTACATTATTTTTATTAAATTTTATTTTTGTACTCGTAATTAGCAAAGATAGATAAATTACGCCAATTATGACTTTAATTACTAGTAGTTTAATATTCAATCATGCAAAATTACACGAGTACTCCTCAATAGTTTCTTTTTGAAAGTTTTCGGTATTATAATTACACTGCAATCTCCGTAATTCGAGCTAATTGTTGCAAGAAGATGTTCGAATTATGGAATGTTTTCGGAAAAAATCAAAAAATATTTTTAATATACAGCTGCTGGATTTTCTGTCTTATTTAAATAATTTAATTTTTCCCACAGATGGCTGATGCCATGTCCGAATCTAAAAAGAAATGTAGACAGTACAGTGTCGATTATTTGAAATTTGGCTTCATTCCATCATTGCCGGACAAACAATTGCCTATGTGCCTTTTATGCAACAAAGTTTTGGGCAATGACGCTATGAAACCATCTAAACTGCAAGATCATCTGAGAAGATGCCACCCTGATAAAACAGAGAAAGATTTGAAATACTTTCAAACACTCAAAGATAAACTTCAGAAGAGACCTACACTGGACAGAATGTTCGCTTCGACGTCACAAAGAAATGATGATGGTTTGCGGGCGTCTTACAATATCTCGTTACTTATAGCAAAATCCGGAAAACCGCATACTATCGGAGAGAAGTTAATTTTGCCAGCCGTTGTAGAGGTTTTAAAAACTGTTTTACACAAACCTGCATCTGATACCATTAAAAGAATTCCCTTAAGCAACAATATTGTTGAAAGACGTATTGATTAAATGAGTTCTGATATTGAAAGCTTCTTATGTAATTATTTGCAAACGACCCATTTCTCTATACAACTGGACAAGTCAACTTTACGTGATAATGCAGCATTATTATTGGCTTATGTTCGTTTTATTATGAATCAAGAAATCTACGAAGAACTGCTCTTCGCAAGAACTTTGATAACCGACACTAAAGGTGAATCAATATTTCATGTTTTGAAGGATTACTTTATTAAAAAAGCAATTTCTTTATCAAATTTAATAACAGTAGCTACAGATGGAGCACCTGCCATGGTTGGACGTTATCGTGAATTTATAAGCTATTTAAAACAAAATGTATCAGGGGTGTTAGCAATACATTGTGTCATCCATCGTCAACATTTAGTTGCAAAAAATTTGAGTGTTAGATTGCATGAATCACTTCATTTAGTCATTGATGCAGTAAACCGAATCCGAAGCAACACGTTGAATATGCCGATATTTGCGCAGTTGTGTGAAGAAAATGACGAACACTTTCATCAATTACTCCTTCACACTGAAGTTCGCTGGCTGTCGAAAGGCTTATGTTTGACAAGATTTTTTGTACTTTTTGAGACTATTTTAGAATTTCTGGATACTAAAGATAAAATTTTACAAGAAAATTTAATTAAGAGGAAAACCAGACATCGCCTATTTAACAGATTTGTTTACAAAATTTTATATGGTTAATTTGCAATTACAAGGCGACAGTTCAAATTTGATTAAAACAAAGTCCATCTTATCAGAGTTTCTTGCCAGAGTTAAACTAATGAAGCAAAATATTGGACGGGGCATATTTTCTAAGTTCCCCAATTTGTCACAGACAAGCTGCCAGGAAGACGATGTCTTAACTTACGTTCAACATTTAAATGCCCTCTATTCAGAATTTGAATCTAGGTTTGAGGATATTTTGACTATGGTAATACCACCCTGGATAATTAATCCATATGGTGACATAGAAGAAACGAATGTCATAATACAAGAGGAACTGACTGGACTAAGTACAAACGTAGAACTTAAGGTTCAGTTTAAAAACTGATACCAGCAATTCTGGCTGCTTAACAACATACCCGTTACTTATCTCGTATTATGGAATATAGCGAGGGAAAGTTTTCTATGATGATTCTTACGTTCCATGTCGTTATACCTAGTGTATGTTAGGAATGGGTCGGCTCACCGGGGAAGACCACGCTCTCACAGAATAGGTGAAATAGTAGCTAATCTGCGTATTTCGATGGTGATAGCCGGAGACCCTTTTTAAGAGATTGTACGGTGCAAATGTTGAGGAATGTAGATGTCTATGGCAGCAACCACCATCAGGTGATGTGTGTCGATCCTATCCTATCACAAAAATATTTTAAAAATGTTTTGCCTAAATTGCACATTGATTAATTATTTAGTTTATATGTATACATGTTTTTTAAGTCGCTAGTGATATTTATTTATTTATTTATATAGGTTTTTAATTCCTTTCCATCGTATACCGTGGAAAGGGGGTTCAGGTGTAAAATCTAACGAAAAAAGAAACAGACTGAACATCATTGCCGAGGAGATTTAAAATTAACCCTTACAAGATTGACGCCAAATGTTGATAATTTATTATTAAAGTAGGTTCTCATAAAAATATTGACTTATTTTTCCCAGAAAAAAGCTTATGTTATTTTATTTATAGTTTATTTTATGTTTATTTAATGCTACGTATATTTTACATAACAGATACAAAGTTTTATTTTGAGTAGTTTTAATCATTTATAATGTATAAATTAACATGTGTTTTTACTTTAAGTTTTTAACACTAAACTTCACTACAGTTAGAAATTTACAGGAAATCAATATCAGGTAAGTAGGGGGTCTACCCAACACGGAAAAACATGGCAAGGGGTCTACGACACAAAAAAGTTTGGGGAACTCTGCTATAGAACGATACTACGAAATTCTGCATTATTGAACTACGTTTTATTGTAAGATGTCAGATGAAGCTTCCATAAACTTTCGTTGATAGAAATAAGTAGTACGAACCGGATTAATAAAAATCCTTAATTTTACTAATTCATAGACTAAGTGAATTTATCGACAACGTTTTTTTGCGTAGACAGAGAAACCTATAGACAAATTGACGCCTTCTTTCGCATTCGCACACGAAAAAGATAGATTTATGCAAACGTCTTGTATAGAAATGAGACAGAGCGGTGTGATTGTTTGTCTCTTTCCCCGTGCCGGTTTTTTTGTTTAAAAAACTACACTTTGCTAAACAAATTTGCAGTTCGTAGCTATCTAAGGAGTTTACAAGTTGGTTTAAGTGAAAAAAAGTGTTTTGTGAGCCTAAGATTGGTGAATCTTGTTCAGTTCTGTTCTTAGATCAATTAAAATTATCTTAATATGTTTAAAAGTCATAAAGATATTATCGTCCTTTCTCACTCTAGGCCACGCTAATCATTAGTCTATAGGTTTCTCTGTCTACGGTTTTTTGTTTCGCTAACTGCATATCAATAGAGATGTCTATGGAATGGAAAAACGGCAACCACCTTGTAAAAGAAAGAATGTGAGAATAAGGGTCGGCGGCACACGGCGCGTTGCGTCAGCGTTGCGTTGACGTAGCGCTGTCACTGCGTCATTTTACATACTTATAACCATAGTGTTCACACGGTGCGCTGCGTTGACACAACGTGCACGTAACTGACTGAAAGCCCCCGATACGAAGGGAAAGGGTGCACTGCTTGCAACGCCGGAGCGGCAGCACTCAGTTGTTTGTGCGTTGATAGTAGGCTAGTTAATTTGCAGAGTAAAATGAGTACCATTAAAGAAATTGATATGGATTACTACTCGAAGTTAATGAAAAATAAAAAGATATTAAATATTTGAAACTGGACACACTCATTCTAAAGAAATTATAAAACTTATTTTCGTCCAACAGCAGCACCTGATATTCTAACAAAAAACTGTCTATCACTATTTCTTAATGAAGTTAAGGGACAGATCCAATACCGTCTTGTGAGTTTGCGTCGATTTCGGTGGTGTTGGTTTTCATGTTTCCAAATAGACTGCGATGTTTTTACAAAATGCTCAGCGCAACTGTCCGTTGCCGATCCGAGACGGAACTTTATGACTTACGCGGCGCCAGTGCCGCCGGCAATGCGTCAAAATATTGGCGTTGCGACGATGCAACCCAATGCAACACGCCGTGTAAACTCACTCTAATATAGCTATCTTATTTTTTATTATGTTAAACCTCATATGTATAAAGACTTCAGCTATAAGAATTTTGTTCCTATTTTAGGACTATCTCTATGCTAGTAAAATTACTCTGAGATGCAAATAGCCACTGTTTTGAGACAGGCGATAGCCTTTGAGTATTCAACCAACGCTCTCCTTAATCAAAAAGTTGGCTATGGATACTTTCCATGTTATGTTTAAACCAATAAAAACACGAATGCGTCAGTAGCTTCATCGGAATTATCGGATATAAAATCGAACTGCTTTTTGCTTTTTTTTTTTGCTTTTGGCTGCTAGCATGGTATTCCGTCAATTGTTTAATTTTCATTTCATCCATGACCAAGGTACAATAAATTTTTTCATCAGGGTTTTTTTTTAATTTATAAAGATTTACCAATGTTTGATTACACTGTATTTAATAAAATGGCTTAAGAATTAACTTACGTAGCTAAGTGTAACAATCGTTTAAGGTAAACACCACATGCATCGAAAAACTTTATAAATACGAATAAAAAGAAGTATAATTACCTAATAATGAAAATAAGTATATGGTAAAAAACTATTATTATTTGTTGGTTTCAGACTAGGCTGAATGTCAACTAAGTCACTATGTCCATTGACCAATTTGCACAACCTTGGAATTAGGGAGTTTACACCTAAGACAGATTTCCCTAAGGGAGGGCAAAGTGGATGAGAGTGGTTTCAATGAAACACTTCACACACTTTCAATTTTGAAGAAAAATTGGACGGTTAATTTTTTGATTAAAAATTTTAACAATAAATGACAGGTCAAGCAAATTTTTCCGATTTTCCAGGGATAAAATTTTAAGGAATCTTAATGGTTTTTCGTAAGACCGAATTTTTTGTGAATCCCATTCCAATAGGCCAAATTTGCTACGAACTTTTTTTGCAGACGTTCCAATCGTAAGGAATGGGTCGCATAATGTGGCCTCCATACTACAATGTAATACTCAAGTATGCTTCGTGCGAGGCTGTTGTACAGTAGGATCTTAATGTGATTATTTTTAAACACTTTAGCGTTATGCAAAACAAAGCCTAGCATTCTATACGCCATTTTTGTAATATTCACTATGTGGGGAACGAAGGTAATTTTTTTATGGAACACTATTCCCAGGTCTCTAATTTCCTCTGTTTTCTTAATGATGTCGCCGTTAATTTTGTATGATGAATTCAGTGACTTGATCTTTCTACTGAATTTCTATAGTACCACTTCTTTATGTACAGGTACTATTGTCTCGACACCAATTTACCATACGGTCAACATCACTTTGAAACTGTTCAATGTCCTCTAGAGTTTCGCAGATGCCAACCAATTACAAATCATCGGCATACATAAATAGTATGGAAAACTGAAAGCTTTCTGATGATTTTAAATTTGGAGTCTTCAGTCTTCCTCGTGAAAATGCGACCGCCTCTCACCAAGACATATTTATATCCTTTGTCCTTTCTCTCTTTCCTTTCGGGCACACATTGGATCTCAATGTTATTCACTCTAGCATTTTGTTCCATTTGATTAAATCGATTAGACAAGTCCTCAATCTTTGACTGCAGTGCACCGTTTTCTACCTCTAGGTGTTTTATTTTTTTCTTGGCCCCTGCATGCTCCTTTGTGATAGATTCATATTTTGTATTCATGAAATTCATAGACTTCTTCATATCCACTATTTCCTCTTTCAAAGATTTTAATTCAGTACCTAGGACGTCTGATATGGTGATGCGCATTGTCTTTTGGAATTGAGTCACTACGTCCTTGATAATTTCATGCATCTCGTCCCTTGTTATTGGCCTTTCATCTGAAGCATTTGGTGGGGAGTTCAAAGCTTGCCTCTTTCCCGGCCTCACAGTTATATTTAGGTTGTAGCGAACCGGGCTGTTATCATTATTACCCATTTTTTGCGTTTCATGACATTGAGGGCACAGCCACTCGTAGATGTGGTGGGACGTATTTATTGCTTGATATTGACAGACATTCAAGATGATAAAGTTTGGTGCATTCTGTACATTGCATATAGTTCTGGTCCTGCAGACCAATCGGGCAACACCTCCATACAAGGTGTTTGTGTCCTTTTTCTGCCATGTTAGCTTTCAATTTAAGATATTTCCAATAAAAAAAGATAATAGAAAAGAAAAAAAAGAAAAAGAGAAAAAAAATCTTTCTTGTGATTCCATCTTAGGTCTTCCCGAATCAGAGCGTAAGCACTATCCACTACGCTGACAGCACATAAGTCGTAACAGGCGAAAATAGCATATTGTTTGGTACACACTCGGAACACGCGATCACACTTATGAGATCAAAGTCTAGTCTTTTGTGTTAAACTTTCAAAGTTATAATTTAAATGTCACAGTACCCTTCACAAGATTCACTGAATCAATCTTTTCACCCCTTTTCATTCCAAATTTTATTGTTTAAATTACACTACACAAAAGCACTCAGTCTGCTGAACGTTTTAAAAAAAGGTAAGGTTTTCACCATTTTGGAATAAAAATCTAAGAGCGCCAAGTAACATGTCTTCCTCATGTAAACTTAGATCAACCCGGGTTACTCCCCGCTCTCTATTCCAAACGTTTTACGTACATTGCGATAGGCTTTTGGTGAGTAATAATTAAGTGTTAGGGCAAAACTGTGGGAAATATTTGGTTATGGGAAATTTTCCAGTCTTACTTTTAAGTAATTGTCTCTTTAAGAGTTCACTTTCTTCAATTCCAATCATTTCTAGGACCTGTTTGTTCTCTTTATTTGTCAAAGATGTCTCTGTCAACGAATCTAAAATTCCTTGCAAACTTACTTTTTTCTTTAAATACCGTTTCTGCTATTGAAACCTTTTTGTGCTATTGTTTTTATGTTAAAGCATTTTTTCAGTTTAGTTTTCCTTGGCGTATATTCTAAGTGTTGGCTCGTACTTGCACTGGGAGTAGGACTAGTAAGGGCTATACAAGGAATGTTCTGCGAATTGTGACTTTCGAGACAACTAATAGAATTTTCCGGAACATCCAGCTTTCTTTTTTCGATGTAGAGGGTGTTGTACAATCACTACGATCAGCCTAAAATAAATAGTTTACTTATGTAAGACAGAGAATGAATTGGATTTGATAGATTAATGCTTTTGTAAACTTATCGAAATTCTAAAATATTTTCAAGTAGAATAATATTGGTGTCAAAGGTAAAGCCAACAAGTTTAAGGTTGGAACTGCAGTATCGGCTAACCTTCTTTTATTGTTAGCATGGGGTATGAAATATAATTTTTCAAAATGTTCGGAGCAAATGGTGCTAGTCCGTTTAGGTATCCAAGATTCATAGTCTCTGAAGAAAAATTTACTACTTTTTGTAATACTTTATTGTAAAATCTAAATAAAAACTACAAACCGGTTTGGTGGACAAACCCGCATGGTTAATTAACTTATCGATAGTTAAAGTTGTGGCGTACATCACTATAGGGCAATACTTTCGGTTCCAGTGATACCAGTTTATTTTGATAAAAATTGCAGACTTTTACTGCGAGGTAGCAAGTTTTGATTTGACTTATTTGGCCTTTATTTTGTATAATATTTTGATAAATACTAGTTATCAATTATATTAAATTATATAATATTCAAAATTGTGTTGAAATATAAATCATTTAACAAAATTCACTACACATCTAAATTTAATAATTTATATTCATCACAAACCGATTTAGTTTTAAGGAAATACATTTTCGTTAATATTGTGTAGTAAATTATATTTATTAAAAAATAGATTATTTTTCACTTTATGAATTATGATGGCAGCACTTGGTATTTGACGAAAATATTCAGAAAGTACGAGTTTTATTGATAATATTACTTTAATATTATGTTAAAAATACTTACAGATGAAAACTCACGTAGTCCTTTTGTAGATTTGACGTTTTTGATTGTTTTTTGCATGTAAATACGCTGCAATGTGGCATTTTGTCGGAGCTCGATTTACTGGTACGATCACTTGCGGTATGGTGCATGTTGCACGACGCGGAGCTTCGATCAACAAAACCAACTAGATATCGGGTCACGTACAAAATCATAGCTAAATACTGTCCGCGTGAATACATACCTTATACAGGTACATTTGTCTACTAAAGAAATGAGACAGATATTAAAATAGTTTAAGTTCAACCTAATTACAACCGTCGCATCTAGTAATAAAGTCACAAATCTTACGATCATTGGTTCATTAATCACAAAAAAAGAACAAAGCTACACAATACTCCTATCACTTGGAAATAAAAAAGACATAGGTTAAATAACATTTTGTGTGAATCAACCTTAAAGTATAACAAATAAAGTACTTTATCCAGTTATTGCCTTGCGAGCTACGTCATTTTGTTATGTTTCTGTTTTCTTCTTTGAATTTGGCACAGGAAGTATTGAGTCGCATTGAACACTAAAATAATTTATAATATTATGATCATAAGTTTAATTAAAATTATTTTTATGTTTTGGGTATTTATGACCGTCGTTATACATACTTTCAGTCAAGAAATATAATATAGCATGTAGTATATTGATTACATTTAATCAATATATATCTATTTGAGTTTTTGTATGTATATATGTTCGTAGTATGTATGTATATATATACATATACATATATATTTTTATTAGAGTTGGGCTGATTAGCCGCCGACTAATCGGTGAAGCCGACTAATCGGTGAATTTGTGGTCGCCGATTAATCAGCTTTTTATTTTATTAATTTCAGCAAAGGTTTTTCGTGATTTTCTGCGTGGTAAGTGTCGCTATAATAATATGAGTAAAGTTTTAAATTTAAGAAAATAATAGTTTCTCTCCCATGCATAAAATCACGTCAGATTTATATGTAGGTAAATCAAATAAATAATAAAATAAGTAGTTTTATACATAACTATTATTGAAAAATCAGTCTAACATGTTTTAATGTTAATTATTGTTGACATAGGAACTTAGGTAAAAAAAAGAATCTGAGGTAGCTATTTAAATTTAAAACTAAATAAAAACCTAAGTACTTACTATTTTAATTCTACTTTTTAACTTTTTCTAATCGTAACGCAGAGTAGTAACACAACAAAATAAAATATTAATAATGATGTTCTTAATAAACTTTAAAAAAGCAAATTTTAAGCCTCTCTCTTTGCATAACAAAAAAAAACAATTCTTGAATGAAGATTGTTTAACTACACACATGTAGATTTTAAATAAATTGTTTTTTCTTCCTGTAATGTTATGAAATAAAGAATTTCCAATCATCTACATCATCAACGAACGAGACCGACATTTCCCGAACGCCGCCAAAACAGGGATAGTCTGGGTTAAGAAATCGCCGATTAATCGGCCCAACTCCAATATATATATATATATATATATATATATATATATATATATCAATATATACGCCGAAATTATATTAGTAATATAGTTGTAGCACGAATGGGTTGGCTCGACCGGGGAAGAACCACGCTCTCACAGAATACCAGCCTAAAATAGTGTTTCGTATGGTGAGTGTAGAGAACCGGATACCCTTTTTACTGGAAACGAGGCATTCCATCTTATAATAGTCCTCAAGAGTTACAACGCATCTGCATTTTGATTCGTAATGGAGGATAAATTTAGATGTCTTGTGGACTGTTTGCTCGTTTGTCACCCTATCCTATAAAAAAAAACTTGTTTGTGTTGGTATACAATAAAGAACAATAAATAAATAAAATACTAATTATTTTATGTTTTTGTGTACAATAGGATTATTTTAATTATAAGTGTTTTATGTGTTGTACACAAAAAGTGCAAGTACGCTCTTTGTTTTTCATATGTAATATTGGCGGCTGCCAAAGGTGTCAATAGCTGTATGTTACAAATAAATATATTACTAAATTCCACATCTTTATATTCACGTACATTTCAGTGCAATCAATAAATCAAAAATCAAGATATTTATAACAGAAACGGAAACAGAAACTTTTTTATTCAATATAGATTAAATAATACTTATTGAAAGTCACTTATTTTATTTTACCACTGGTTCCTAAAAAAAACCTCTGTCCTGTTAGGGACCTGCAAAAAACTCGCGGGACTATTTTTTTTAAACAGTTATTATGTATAGTACAATTAACAACACAAAACAAATTAGAAATAGCTTGATAGCGATCACCCTTCCCAGGAGTTATTATCATCAATAAATTCCTTAATATTATAACTTGTTTTAACCAACCGACGCTTTAGAATTTTCAGATATATCTGATTTATCAAAGTGATCCGAACATATAACCGAATTCTTAGCCGGCTTATAAAAGTCAAAAGTGCTCAAAAGTTTCTCTGGCGACAATTAAGGTCCATTCTGCACACTTAAACGGATTGCTAGGAAAGCTAAAATAAAAAAGCTAAGTATAATAATGGAATTACATAAACAAAGACAAAAGTAGCAATTACCATTATTTAAAGTTTTGGTAAACAAATTATTAAAAAATATTACAATACAAGACTACCTCATGCGTCTATGTTCTGTTTCACAAATGTTTGCCCATATATTGGTCAACCTTGGCAAAACATTTGTAGGGGTGGTATTGATCGGTAATTTTGTTCCAAATATGATATTAATTGTTACCTTAGAGCTTTGAATATAACATATTATACATGTACTTACCGAAAGTAAGACACTCCGGCCGTTAAATTACCTTTTCGGGCATTATTCTTGAAACTTTTAAATAATCATTGCGGCATTGTTAAACGTGTTTACATTGGCTGTGTTTCAAGTGAACTAAACGAAACAAGAGCTCACGTCTCATGTGCGCTCTTACGTACTGAGATGGGTTTCTTGCGCCGATCCGACATCTAGTTGGTATTGTTGATCGAAGACGCGAAGCAACTAGTTTTATATAACGGGCATAAGTCAGACTCTCATACTTTTACAGAAGGGGTATGCCTTGCGATGCCGTCTCTTTCGGATGATTATTCAAAGTACTCTGTGGCCGCCTCCTTTGGTTTAATACTCAAAAGACACAGCACTTAAAAGAAAAAAAGTAAGTATTGGCAACACCGTATTTTTCGACGACAAAATAAATTTTACACAATGGCAACAATTTTAAGCGGCTGCCATGATCTGATTTTGGCGTTTGTCTTGTCACCTTGTGAGCTTGTCACTACTCAGTGAGTTAATAGAATTTGTTCAAAAATGTTTTGCGGAAAATTTATTTGCACAGAGTTTATCTTTGTGTCAATATTCTTTACTCCTATATTAGCAGAATGGAATACAAGGGATTACATAAGGAGGGAACATTCTCTTACAAAACCATACCAAGGTGAGTGACCCTAGTAGTATCCGACGACTTTGATCTTGATTGGAATTTGTACCGCATTTACGCCATAAATAAACTATTCTCATTAATTACAGGAAGCGGAATGTCGGTGCCTTATTGGGATTTCTTAGGTAGCACTATAGTTACTTCGAATTACGTCCGATTAACACCCGATTTGCAATCGAAATCCGGTGCTATTTGGAACACAGTGGTAAGTAATTATTGTTATCAGTCAACATAAATGAATAACAAAACATTACTCATCATTAAGATATTTTTAAATAAACACATGGTATCTATTGTTTTGTTAAACATGAGATACATTTAATTGTATTAAATCTTATAAACTTCAAAAATTCTCAAGCATGAGAGTTAGCTCATGGAATACAGGATTAAGTGAATTATGGGTTGGTTTTTGGATCCTGCGACTTGCTTTCTTTGGTGATTTTAGTCTTAATCAATGTAAGATATATGATGTTTGAATTTAAATAAGTCCAACCTTTAACCCATTCTCTGTCGCTGTACTCAAACGAGTACAGTTGTTTAAAAATTAATTGACTAAATCTGTGAGGGTTAGTTATTTTTTATTTTAATAAATTAAATAGAGGGTAGACTCATATTTTTTGAGTTTTGCGAATTGAGGGTATTTCTAAAATTTGTGTCATTTGGAGCAACCTGATTTCATGATATTGGACTAGCGTGCAAGTGAGTATTAATCTTATTATATTTTATTATTATTATTTGTGTTAATGTTGTTTTTTTGTAATAACTGTGATAAGATATAGTGTAATCTATAATGTGAGTTGCAAATTTGAAACAATTATTGTTTATTACTAACTTTAGATGAAGATTTTTAGTGATGTACTCAGTTGAGTACACTGGTCACTTCAATAAATAAAAAAATACAACTTTGTTTCAGTTTATCAAAATATATATTGAGGTTATGGTGCGCGATGAAGGTACTTTGTCGAGCGACTATGATTCCAGTGACGAAGAACCATTGACCGCAAAACGAGTTCGCTGGCAGCCTAACATTCAGCAGCGGCAGCAAACTCCAGCCTGGAGAAAATGTTCACCATCATATACTTTTGGCCATAAGCATATGTCTTTGGTGCAAGATAAACAGAATGCTGTAAAGGAACAGCTAAAAGACCAAAATCCTGTACAGATTTTTGAAAAAATACTGGATGAAGAAGTATTACAGCTCATATTATCTAATAGTATTGTGTACGCTAATCAAAACAAAACACTTTTCATATAAGTTTTGGATATAAGAACTTGTGGGTTTTTTTCTTCTGATGACTTTGGGAACCAGAGTTGTGAAGTCTGTTGTTAAAATTAGATACCGGCCCAAAAAATCATAAAGTATTTTTTGACAACTCTTTCACAAGCTGTAAATCTTTTGGTTGATTTGCGCAATCTGGGTTACTGTGCTATTGGAACAGTTCATGAGAATCGCACTAAAATGTGCCCATTGATAACCGCTGAGGAGATGAAGAGGAAAGAGAGCTGCTTTTGATTACAGGTTTGATAAAAATAATGAACTGTTGTTGGTCAGATGGAAAGACAATAATGTCTGCACGATGGCTACTAACTATGATTACGTTGAACCAATGGGCACGGTAAAAAGATGGTGCTCACAAGTGAGAAAGAAAACCGATGTAAGGATTCCGCTCTTGTTTGAAAACTACAATAAAGGTATGGGTGGAGTCGATGAGCTTGATTAGTCCATATAATTATACAGGATCGGGATTCATGGCAAAAAGTGGTGGTGGATTTTATTTACATACTTATTGGACATGGACGTTTCAAATGTTTGGCGTTTACATGTTATGAGCAAGGATGACCCAATGGATCAACTCTTGTTTCGACGTAGTGTTGGCATATACTATTTGCGACAAGAAACTAAAAAGAGCGAGATCATCTTCTATGGTCGAAGCGCTGCCTCAAGATAGTTCAGGCCACTACCCAAGGAAGCTTGAAAAGCAATTACGGTGCGTCATTTGCTATGCAAGCGTCCGATGGGAGTGCAAGAAGTGTTTGAAAACACTCTACGTTGAAAAGTCATGCTTCGAAAAATTTCACACATAAGTGGCCGCTGTACTCAAACAAGTACACCCCTGTAAAAGTATAAAAAAAATTATTAAATTTTTTTTTGTTTCATTTTATGTTTGCTAGTCTTGTCTAGATTAACAAAATAAACATTTTTCGTTAAAAACGTTTTTTATTTGATTTTGGCCACTAATGCGTTAAATTAGGGCTTGAGAAAGTATAGTTGCTGTGAGGGTACGACTTTCCATTGACGTCCGTCGAATTGAAGGTGGGAGGGGGGTGAGGGGAGGGCGGGGGGAGGTGTACTACTCCCCCTTAAAAGGAAAAGTTGCGGAGCCCCCCCCCCCCCCCTTTTTTTGAGTTTTTTCAATTTTAATTCTGAGGAAATTTTATTTTTTATGGATAAATATTAAGTGTAAAAAACCATGGGGACCTCTTGGGGGGGAAGGGGGTACCCCCTAAGGAAGGGGGAACCCCTTCACCAAAAATAAATAGAGGGACTCATTCAGAGGGATTTCTGTATCTATTTTGAGACTGCAACGTCTCCGGCGCTGCGGGAAGAGCAGCCTCTACGCCTTTGCGTAACAAATCGCAGGCATCCAGCCTCGCCTCTGCAGCTTCGGATTGTTGGTCGCCTTCGGCGACCAGCCTCAGCCGCTCCGGCTCATCCGATGCCTCAGATTTGTTACAGCAGGCGGAGGCTGCTCTCCCTACGCGCCTCCGGCTCTATAAAAACACTCTAGGGGTAGGACAGACTCATACCACGTGGAGTCGGGGTCTATTGATTCGGTTTGTTGACTTAAGTTGAACCTAACCTATTTTATTTCTTATCTGTCCTAATAGGTGGGTACTGTTTTATACACATGTTTTATACAATTTTATACACATATTGCTTTAATTAATTCTTAGAAATCGTCAGTTTTACGTTACGTCCCACAAGCCGGCAAAAAACGGTAAACACTACACATTATAATTTTAATAGCTCATAATGATAATAATTCAGTAATTTAAATATAAACTGTTAAATATATGTGTATGCATGAAAACTATTTAAATGAGTACAAAATATAATTATTTACGTAAAATGCTACCGAACGTATGACAACTTAACCATATGGAAAACGAACGTTCAATGGCGAGAATTCGATGTAATCTGTGGTAAGGATTGCCGTAAATATTATAAAAATAATTGATTTTCAATAATTTTTTTCTCAAAAAGTACGCGTTTCCGCATGTTGAAATTTTGCGCGTGTGTTTACAATAGTGTAACCTTTCTGTAAAAAAAATATCATATAATCTGAGATAGGAATTGACATAAATATTGCAAAAATAATTGATTTTCAATAATTTTTTTCTCAAAAAGTACGCTTTTCCGCATGTTGAAACTTTACGTGTGTGCTTATATTAATGTAACCTTTCTGTAAAAAAAATATCAAACCCCAACTCGACGGACGTCAATGGAAAGCTTAGCCACTGTGAGCAACAGCACCCAATATTTTGTTTTTCATTTATATTAGTTGACCGTGCTAGGGCCAACACTAGGCTCGGACCTGACACGGTCTAGCGTGAGACATCCTTTGCCGTCTCATCGGATGAGAGCGAGGGAATAGAGAGTGTGAGTGATCTGTGCTTGTGCATACATTTGGGCACTATAATCCTGTTCTGCGTCGATGGCTAGCCTCAATTGAGGCAAGCCGCCGTGACTGATATTCGGTCTGGAGGACATTGACCATTACCAATACAGCCTATCAAAATTCCACTCCTGAACACAGGCATCATACATCGCTTCATAGTTGCAACGCTTGCCAGGCTGGTTGGCAACCGCAGTTTTTTTATTGTAGTCGTTATTAGGAAGACGCCGCTGCCCGTCTCCTGATTTGTTTTTTTTTTATATGATAGGGTGACAAATGAGCACACAGTCCACCCGATGGTAAGTGGTTGCTGTGGCCCATAGACATCTACATCTGTCCTCGATTACGAATCAAAATGCAGATGCGTTGTCACCCGTGAGGACCAAGATGGAATGCCTCATTTCCAGAAAAAGGGGAAAAATATTATAAATCCTTACTAATAATCTTTGATTACCGCTCAATTAAATTAATTATTAGTTATTATCTATACATCTTCCTCTTTTGTCATTTAGTGATGAGAGAAGTGCAACTTAAAACATTTCATAAAATAACGTTGGTTTTTATGAGAAAGGCCAATAGTGATTGAATAACCTATATGCTTTTGAGAGTTGTAGTTACTTTGCAAGCCTCGACTTCATTTTTATAAATATAATGCTTTCATACTGGACGATACCACGACAACTCACGGACCAATATGGGATTGTGGATCTTCTCACACCGCCACTACACGCTGCAACTATGCATACATTTGATACTTGGAAATGTTCATTGTGTTTTTTATTTTGAATATTACTTTCTCTCTTCAACAGCCATGCCACACACAAAACTGGGAGCTTCAAGTGCAGTTTAAAGTGCACGGACGTGGTAAAGACCTGTTTGGTGATGGTTTCGCCATATGGTACGTCCGGGATCGGATGCAGCATGGCCCAGTGTTCGGCAGCAAGGACCACTTCCACGGACTGGCCATTGTATTAGATACCTACAGCAACCATAATGGTGCTCATAATGTGAGTACTTACATGTTTTTTTTTTCTATTTATTGTGGTATTGGCTCTGTTGCCTTTAGCCAATATACAAGTAGCAAACACTGTTAAAATATTTTTTCCAGTACTTATTATGTTAACAAATTTTCTACCAGTATTTTAGATTCGTAATATGGTTAAGTTTCTGAGAGATTTTATCGACAATTTTGTCTGCTGGTTCTAAACCATTGATGACGTTAGTGTTAAAACACATCTCATGAGGTTAACGAACGAAAACAAACTCATGAACTTTTAACTACCATATACATAGACTTTTGATTACACCAAATTGCACCACATTTATTACAGATGGGCCGAATATTCGTTTTATATTCAGTATTCGGCATATTCGGCAGCTTTACCGAATATTCGTATTCGACCGAATATTCGGCTAAATTACCGAACATTCGTTAATGTGGTACTCAAAGTGTCCACTGTATTGAAATGTACGGATTGAGTCATGCCATGTCTTTTATAATTTTACTGTTTATTTATGGGTTAAATCTACTTGTATAGATGTTATGTTTTGATGCACTGTAGATTTATTTCCAATTATAGCAAATAGAAAGCTTGCTAAAATGTTTCAAACAAACAAAACACTACATTAGGTACATTTCTCTTTAATTTGGTCCTCAGTGTCTCTAAAATTAGTCCAAATGGTAGATCTCCTGCCATTTATTTTTATCATATTATAATCATCAATTTTCACTAAGAATAACACAACGAAATACTTTTTTTCTCACAAAAATAGGCAAAACATAAGCATGTGCCAGCAATTTACTCAGTACTAGATGATGAAATAACATGTCAGGTGTGGCGGGGGAGCGAGCGGCAGGGTCCGGCGCTAATCCTACGCGCTTTACGGTAACAAGTTTCAACATAAATTGGTTAGAAACCGAGGTGATCCTGCCGAATAATGTTCGGCCGCATATTCGGTTCGGTAAAAGTTTTACCGAACTTTCGGCCGAATATTCGTATTCGGTGAAATCCATGTTCGGCCCATCTCTAACATTTATGTATAAAAATTATCAGTATCAACTTTTAACGTTATTTTAACGCCAATATAGACTGACCTGCAAATAGTTTATCAATACACTGTACAAATACAATGCCTTTCTACACAGAAATCCATGTGTAGTCAACTATTTTACGTATAGCCAGTAGAGCCACGCTACAGCTATACTATATCTCTACGGCACGAATGGGTCGGCTCGACCGGAGTAGCACTACGCTTTCACAAAATACCAGCGTGAAGGCATGTATTCATGCTCAGTCACTTATCATCCTTATTCTATAAGAAAACTAGCTTGCCAGGCAGACGTTGTTCTGCCCTTTTCGACGACCCTTTATCATGTCCTATTAAAAATCCTTAGATTAGCAAAAAAATTGTAGGTTACTCATGGGCAAAAAAAAACTATCCTATCTCTCAAGTTGGACCAAACTGCACACGGTGTGCAAATTTGATTAAAATCGGTTAAGTAGTTTGGGAGTCCATCGCGGACAAACAATGTGACACGTAATTTATATATATTAAGATAGTGTAAATATATTTTATAATTTTACTATAGATTAAGGGTGATACACAAGCACACAGTTCACCTGATGGTGAGTGGATGCTGTGGACCATTGATACCTACATCTGTCCTTGATTTAGAATCAAAAAGCAGATGCATTGTCACCCCTGAGGACTAACCACCCCGTTTAAATATTTCAATCATAAAGATAAAGAGAAAATGGCAAATGCTTGTAGTCAACTTGTCGCGTTAATGCAAAAGTCAGTAGAAGAATTAAAAGTTAAAAAAGAAATAATGACATATTTCAGCAAACATTTAAAGAAACCAAACTCAATAGCCGATACATATTTGGTGGTCCCATGGTTATCTGTTTGGAGCACACTGACATATTTACAAGCGTGTAAATAACTTCCAAGTATAAGCCCAGAACTTGCATAGTGGTGGACGCTTGCCGAGACATGGCAAACATGTAAAGTTATCAAAAGTGGAATGTCTTGTTTCCAGTAAAAAAGGTCTCCGGTTCTCTACACTCATCATACGCAGCATAGCAGCATTAAACTGCTATTCCCGTCCGTATGTCGCTTCGGATCGATATATTCGTGTTACAACGATAATATAGCTGCAACATGGCTTCTACCGCGTGTGAAAATGTAAAAAAGCTATTATAAGGTTAAATTGTATCTGTTGGTGGAAAAATAATCTGCTTGTGAGTTTCTTACTGCTTCTCACAAAGTCTCCCGAAGTAGAGACTTGTTGAAGTGATGGCGTGGTTTTTTTTTTTGCCTTTCAAAAAGCTGTTTTTAAAAGCTAATTTCGAATAAAAATATTCTGACTGACTTGAATGCACAGTTTACTATGGTCGCATCCTAGGTTACATATTACTAGTGTAAGTTTATTATTATATTAAGTTTCTTTCTTTTTTTATAAAATGTTACCCCCACACTAGGATTTTCTTATACATATATAATTTATGTATGAGAAAATCCACAAATTTTATCGAATAATTTCACAAGGACAAACATCCAGACCTGGAATAATTATTTGTAGGCCATACAAATACTTTCTTCGGTCGGGATTCGAACCCGCGGCCCTTAGCGCTGTAACACATTGCTAAACCACTCGCCACGGAGCCGTCAAACAAACTCTACAAAGCAATTTCTTTGCCCACATTACAGCACCAGCATCCTTACATCTCTGCCATGATAAACAACGGCACGTTGCACTACGACCACGACCGGGATGGTACGCATACGCAACTGGCCGGCTGCGAGGCCAAGTTTCGTAATTTCAACCACGACACGCACCTCTCCATCATTTACAGGGACGATACACTGATCGGTATGTATTAATATCTCTGTAAGACACATTGAAGTAATATGTTCGCTCACTGTAAATATCACAGTACGCGAGTAACCTGGGTTCGATCCCTGCCGGTACCAATGAAATTGTTAATTGCAATTTTAAGTGCTAATTTACCACGTGCCCGGTGGTGAAGGAAAACATCGTGAGGAAATCTGCATGTCTGAAAAATAAGGAAAAAAAATATTTCGAAGACATGTGAAGTTCGCCAACACGCATTATGGCAGCGCGGCGGACAATTTCTTGCCCTAAAACCCTCTCAGAAATGAGGGAAGGCCTGTGCTCAGTAGTGAGACGTATATAGGCTGTAACTTTACTAGAAGAGACTACGGACTTGGTTGTTGGTAACATGCACTAGAGGTTAGAGCCCGCAGGCTCAAATACTTAGTCTGTGTACAACGTAAAGGTGCTGTGCCTACTTTCACGCATCCTACACACCCGCAGAGTATTTGTTCGCAGTGTCTTTTCTAATACATTTTACTTCAGTGGTAAAACATCTTAAAGAAACTACTTTAGTAAAAGTCAACTGCTGTTTAGACGTCTTCCTTAAAGTGCCTCATAAGGGGATTTCGGCATAGGTTCCACGCTTGGCTGGCGGGTTAGTAGTCGCAGTTTTTTATTATATTCGGTTTACAAGAAGAGGTTCAATCTCCTGTTTCAGTTCCCTACAGTCCCCTCTTACAACACCAACGGCATATCTATTACAGCCTATAAAACCCTACTGCTGAACATAGACCTCCCGCATAGATTGATTCATAGGTGGAATTTTGCCATAGCTGCCACGCTTGACAGACAGGTTGGCAACCGCATCTTGTTATAATTTTGAATTCAGAAAGATGCTGCCCATCTCCTGTTTCAGTTTACCTCTGTTGTCTGATACAATACCTACAGAATGATTTGAGGCAGTGCATATTCTTACACAGCCACTACACGACGAATCTATTTCTTGTACATGCAAGATTTCTTCACACACAATGAAAAATCAGCATTTACATTGTAATAAATATTTTTGCCAGAACCGGGTATAGAATCTGTACTGCCCTGATATGGAAAAAGGCAGCTAAGTGCATTTTGTCGATTTTGAGCTTTCAGCACCACTAGACTAAGCAAAAAACTCTATCGACCAATATTGGAATTATATTTTTACGATTGATAGTTCCTGAGATACATTAAGCATTTTGGCGGTTAAGTGCAAAATTTTCTTTGCTTTCATACGCTAGAAATCAGTTACGATGCACCGTTACGCTATATAGCCATTAAAAGATTTTAACGATTTATTTTCTTAGTTGAAATTTATTATTTGATGTTGTAAAACTAAGAAAAATTCAGTTAAACACATTTTCTAAGCTAAGAGGCAGTTAAGCGTAAATAACTGCTTTTTTACTTGCAGTCATGCTAGGCTATACCTAATAATATTCTAAAAAGCGGTAAACCCTTGTAGTAGACACTAAAACACGACTAAAAACACTTAACTGTTTTTAAGCGTAGAATTTAAAAAATATATTAAAATCACATACTTCCCAAAAAAGCATTCACTGCTTTTTAGGGTATGATGAACCTTTGAATTATATTTCGAACAATATTTAAACAGCGGCAAAGTGAATGTGCTACTCTAAAAAGCGTCTAAGTGGAAGTTTAGCAGTATGTTAGCGTTTAGCGATGTGCACGTGAAGAATTAGATCAGCAAGTTTTAAGAGTTAAAAGAGTATGATCAGAGCTCTTGTCCGAGTGCGTCAGAGGTATATTCTATGGTTTGGGTTTTGATTTAGAAAACTGTAATAATTTTAATAGTAAGTAGTAGTTAAAAAGTAAATAGTAGTAATAGTTAAAAATGTAACTGTAATAGTGTAATAGTTCTCCGAAAAAATGTGTCTTTTCTGATGAAAAGGACTTTAAGACTCTATTTTCCCATTCAATTGCAATTAAATTGCTAGGAAGAATATTAATAGAATTTAAAATTAAAATAAAGTTTTTAAAATCAAACTAGTTTTTACGAATTTTATCGCGTATATTAACTTTTTTAATCCCCGACGTTTCGAGCACTTTACAGCAACCATTGTCACGGGAGGGACTGAAGTCTTTGGCGTCCCGATGGAATAGTTACCCGGTGTTATTCACAGATTAAAATTATTAATTTTTGTTCCGATCTACACAGTATGAACTTATAGTATATTGAAGTCCTGTAGTTGTATGAATGGGTTGAGATTTATTTTTGTAATTATAGGATCCAGATGGTAGCGCAATCTATCTTCTCTATTGAAATTAAGATATTTTTTTGATTTCAATAGCCTCGCAAATCATCTTTGGAAGAAATCTGTGTGCTTTAGCGAGAATTTGTGGTGTATCAAATCTGATGTAGTGACGGGGCGATCCTGTACGTGTTCACAGACTGCAGACTTCGAGCGTCGATTCTTCACATCAGCTATATGTTCTCTAACGTGGGGTTTAATCGATCGTTTGTCCTATGTTAGAAAATATGGGCACTACCATCTGCTTGCGATCCTGTAATTAATGAAATTAAATACCAATCCAAGCATACAACTGCAAGGTTTCAAGATATTATAAGTTCATACTGCATAGATCGGAACAAAAATTAATGATTTTAATCTGGTGGTTAACTATAACATCGGGACGTCGAACATCTTGGTCCTCCCGTGACCGTGGGTGCTGTAAAGTGCTCGAAACGTCGGGAATATAAAAACGTTAATATACGCGATAAAATCCGTAAAAACTAGTTTTAAACAGCTTAGTACTTAACCTAAATAAAAATAAAAATTTTAGCTATTTTTATATCTTA
Source organism: Parnassius apollo (assembly GCA_907164705.1). NCBI lineage: Eukaryota > Metazoa > Arthropoda > Insecta > Lepidoptera > Papilionidae > Parnassius > Parnassius apollo. The sequence goes on along the minus strand of CAJQZP010001060.1, from coordinate 3,433,281 downwards.
AAACCCTGATTTAGTTAGTACTTAAAAAGTAGTCAATAATAGCACATTTTATTCAAAATCTTCTCCAATATGTAAAAAAGAGCGTTATATTCGTAACAAAATAATTTTAAAATACGCTACGGCCAAGGAGTGTTCAATTCAATTCTGAGGTAGCATGCGCTGCTATTACTGCTGCTCGGGCGCCAAGCAAAAAGGTCTGACAATAGTTTTCATTGTGCATAAGTGGATTTGAATTACCATTACACCAAATTCATAAACTAATATTTTTCCTAATTTAATATTAAATCGTTTCCGAACGTAAGGGAGTTTACCTCTCCCTTCTTACATTACTTGAGTATTTGTATATTTTTTATTTTACACCTTGAATAATGCCTTGATTTAACAAAGGCTTTAACAAAAGGATTTAATAAAAGTTAGTGAGCGTGGCGAGAGAAGAGACAGCAGAAGACTGTAAACCATTTAAACTGAATCAGTGGGCACATTGGACACGACTGACTCCCCGTTCTTTAATAATTGATTGACTTTGGTCTTGATCATACTCTATGGATCTCACAAGTGATTCTGAATCAATTTACAAAATTTATCAGTTTCAAAAGTTAAGCGGGATGTTCTAACTTGAAATCTCACAACACCAAAATAAAGATACACAATGAATTCACCTAACTGAAAACGAATAAAACGCTTTGAATATTTTTTGTTATGAAGATATGGTACTTAAAGTCTTCGAAAGTTAGTCTCGTACCGAGACTAACTTTCGAAGACCATGTGAGCAAATTGCTCGAAGAGGGGAAGGTCAAGAGTACTCGGATACCTAGACGTGCATGTATGAAGAAGTTAATGAACCTGAAAGAAGCGAAAGAGGTATGTAAGGATCGTGACACTTGGCGATCTGTTCTCTCTGGCTACCCCGTTAGGGATTGTGCGTGAAGATAAGTAAGTAAGTAAGATATGGTACCATCTATATGCGATGTATATAATTGTAATGATTATATTATATTTAATTGTATAGTTCAATATAGCCTTTCGAGTGATGTCGGGACTGCCGTGATTTTGCAGTGCATCAGGGATGTAGTACTACGCCAACGTATCACGTCTCTTATGTGCAGAGTGCGAGGGAGCTCCAATACTATTCTGAAGGTTATTAGTGGTAAACCAGACTGTCCGGTCAGGGGCACTGGGTATACATACATTATGGAGACACTGGATATAAACACATGCGTGTATACTGTGTTTGTTATGTTTTAGTGTTGTTTTTATTCTGTTGTATTAACACTTTTATGGATCAAGTCTGAAATAAATTCATTTTATTTTAATTATATTTTTTTTAAGAATTGATCGCTATAGATAAAAACTGTGTGCCACCGATGAACATGTCCCAGAATAACACCAAGTATGTCAAAGAGCATCGTTATTTTAACTCCGGTGAAGCTTTAACAAGCAGCCGAATAGCTCCAAAGTAAAAGTCTGTAAAATTAGTTAATCCTTGCCTTCTACAGTACGTCTTCCAGTATCAGTAGAAGAGCACCATTATTAAGAATAAAGCGGTGAAGATTTTGATGCTGATGATTCTGTAAAAGAATGGACTGTGTACCGTCAGCGAAGATGCCGCAAAACAGTTCTGATTCCGAAAAAGACGACAATCAGTCGATATCATACTTCATGCCACCTACCAATTTTCATGGTAAAAAAATCAGTAAATAAATCAGATTCATCAGATCGGATTTAGCAGAAGATGAAGAATTATAATCTAAAACGGTTAAGTAGAGCAAAAAATCACATTTCAAAATAAAAAAGAAGTTCTTTAAGAATAAAAAACAATTCCTTGTTTTTCCTTATAATTGTTTGTGCTAAGCATGAATAAAGTTTTGATATTCTTTAAACTAAAGCACATTTTATTTTACACTTAGCAACTTTTCAAACTAACAACAAAAATATAGCTGTGCTAATGCTAATCAAAAAAGGGGTTCCGAGAGATTGCTGTACATTTAACTAACTTTTAGTTTAGTTGCACTTCTATTTAATTTGATTATTTGCTGATAAACTATACCATAAGGCAGTCATATAAGTGATATCATTTTTGACGTTTTGTTTAAATTATACACTTGGACTATATTGCTGTTAAGTAACAGCAATATAGTCCAAGTGTATAATTTAAACAAAACTTCAAAAATCAAAAGAAAGTTAAAGTATGTTAGCCGCATTCTTGCGAATGATTATCGTCAATGCTATACTAAAAAGCAGTTATGATATACTTAACGGCCTTTTATATTGTAATTAATATTCAAATATAATGTTTAAATACTTACGTTAACTAAATTTTTAGAGTTTACAGAACAGTATGCCAATAATTTCATTCAAAAATATTTATGGAAGATTCGTAATTTTTTTTTACATGGATTCCAATAGTTGAAATATTTTTTCTGGTGATATCTATCAAGAAAACCAATTTCGCGCTTTTTTTCGATTTTTCTCGAAACATACTTTCGTGGCTTAGCCGCCTTCTTCCGTATCAGGGCAGTGTAGCTCATGTTTTAAGGATTGCACACACATTCACAGGAAATTTGCTGTGGTCCGTTATATAGCACTGTTTAACATATTCAAGGGCAACATATTACCGCGCCACAAGTGTAGGCATATTTAGACGAGTACTAGCTTAAACCTAGACCGCCACAGTGGCATAATTTGAGTCTAGATCATTCTCTGCACACCATCCGCGTGATGGTTAGTGGATGTTCTCTTCTATAGATATCTTCATCTAACCTCGATTAAGAATGAAAATGCAAATGCGTTGTCACCCATGAGAATACGATTGTACGAAAATGAATGAATGCATTTATTTTCTCTTCACAATAGGTATTCTTAGTGATAAGTATTACAAAACTGCCAGACAGGTACCTAAGTTTTGAAAGACTGGCCCTGATGTAGGGTGTAGGTATAAAACACCTGTTTTACAGGTCACCAAAGCTCCCCCCGTGTATAAAGCAACAGTCTGAGGAATACAAATTAAAAAAAAAATGCCTAAATGCCTCGTTTGTACGAAATCAAACACAGTAGAATAAAGCTACTATTTCACGCCGGTATTCTTCGAGAGTGTAGTCCTTTCCTGGTCGATCTAACACATTTATGCTACAACCATAATATAAAGATAATTAATAAAATCAGGCGTAATAAATCCATTATATTAATGATGTTAAAATATTATTTAGCTCAGATCCGCGTAATGAATTAAAGTGATCTATCTTACCTAGTGTGAAGAGCACTTTACACCCTGCCTAAATTGCGTGCACTAACCCCGTCACCACTAATTAAGCACAATTTAAGTGGTAGACCCATTCTGCAGCAATATTATTGTTATAACACGAATGGGTCGGCTCGACCGGGGAAGGACCACGCTCTCACAGAATACCGGCGTAAAATGGCAGTTTAAGGGAGTCCCTTCACGCGGAGTCGAGTTGAGTCGATTAGAAAAACCGTCATGTCTACAAAATACAGGTGTTTCTAATGCCGGTTTTATCGGCTCGGCTCTGATGACTAGTGTTGCCCAAATGCAAGAACAAGACGAGACTTAGCGACGAGACTTAGCCAGTCTTGGTCTTGGTCTGACGCCAATACACCTGGTCTTGTTCTTGGTCTTGGTATTGCGTTCTCAGTCTTGTTCTTTGTCTTGGTCTTGCAGCAAGAGTCTCGCAAGTCTCGCAATTACCTATTAGCCTATTGTTATTTATTAAACGTTACTTTAGATCTTAGAACAACTTAACAGAGTAGGCACATTTTGAGCTTGAATTAACATAGCCATAGAAAGACCAACCAAAATAATAAATGTCTAAACATTTAATGAGAAATTCTAAAAATCAACTAATACCGGGTGGGGTTTGAACCCACGACCTAATCGATGATCGACGATCCGTGCCGATGCTCTAACCAACTGAACTGTCTACCAAGTCTCACGGCCACGGGAGTTAGTCTGTTTCTTAATAAACGTTTACATTTAATAAGCTTAACATGTGCTAAAACTTAGTCAAAACATATAAAAAACAAATTAATGACATTAACTTGACTGTATTATAAAGAACATTATCTGTCTAGAAAGAGATTGATAGACCCTTATATGAAATGGAATAAAAGAGTTATACAATTTACCATTTATTTAAATAAAAAAATAAAATACAATACAAATTAAATTACATAACAGTACACAACAGCTTTGACATTACTGTTACTTTATATTAATTCTTTTGACCAAGAATTAATACAAAGTAACCATCTGGCTGACTCATCACTTAACCTATTTCTATGTTTTCAAAAATCCGAATTGAAAGTTGAAAATCATTCAATTCGGTGACAGAAGTGCACAATATGTTAATGCCAGTTCTCACTTTTAAACCAAATCCAATCATATCATGTGTGGAATTCCATCTCGTTGGACAGTCGAGTATGGGGTTCAGATGTGATGGCACGCTAGCTGCTTTACAAGCAGACTGAAACTTCCTCTTCAATATCTCACTTCTTTTTATTTTACTGGAAATACTGCGTAATTTTGTTATAGCTGTACGTGAGTCGGCAATATTTGGCGCATATTCTTCATCTTCCTCAGTTTCGTCTTCATTATCTTCATACTGCTGTTCTTGTCCCTTATTGTCAGTTTCACTGTGTAATGCTAAGGTCTTTAATAAATCTTGTACACCAAGGTTCAATGTGAGCAAAGCACCGGAAATGTTGATTGTCTGAATCAAAATGTGGCAGCTGTTTGTCCAATTCATACATACATTTGGTATTTGCAGTTGCGTTGTCGACCATGATACCCTGTATTTTATCAATTATTTCATATTCCAATAAACATTCGTGGAAAATCGTTGCAATATCTTCCCCAGTATGTCGACCGCGTGATGGTATAAAATCAAGAACTACAGATCGATACTTCCATTCTTTGTCTATATAATGAATAGTGACCTCGTAGTAACTACTACCAGCAATTTACGTCCATCCATCAATGGTAAATGGCATTTTAGATGAATTGAATTTATACTTCAATTGTCTAAATTATAATATATATAATTTAGACAATTGAAGCTCTTCAAACCGTTCTTTGACCTTCTTTTTAAGTGTGGACCTTTTAGGAAATATACTTGTGTAACAAATTGATCGAAAATATACTTGTGTAGCTTCGTCATCGAAAAATGAGAAGGGAAGATATTTTTTAACCATGTAATCAACTGTAGCTGTCGTGATGTTGTCACTGCTATTTTCAGAGTGAAATAAAACAGTAAATCATGTGTCTCGCCGATTATAAAAACAAATGAAAATATGAGTGAATTATAAATACATATTTAACACTATAATATATATATATATATATATACTACCACTCACTGACTGACTATAACGATATCTCAGGAACTATAAAACATACAAACTTGAAGTTTGTAAGGTAGGTTCCTTTTATGGCATAAAGATCAGTTAAGAAACGGTTTTGAGAAAATCTATCCATAAGGGAGTGAAATGGGAGTTGGAAGTTTGTATGAAAGTCCTACGTTTTTAAAGTTAGAGACACGAAAATTGGCATTAAAGTTATAAGTTTTCAATAATAAAATCCTGAATAAGCTGTTTTACGAAATCCTAACCCTAAGGGGGGTGAAATTGGGGTCAAATGGTTACATGCAAGTCCTATATTTTTAAAGTATAGATATGAAGATCGACATTTACTTTATTAGTTTTAAATAATAAATACTTGCATAGTTAAGCTTTACCTATATAGCCTCTTTATACTTAGGTAAGACTTTTGCAGCGAGAAAATTTCAAAATCTCATAGGAAATCAGATATTGTACGCGGACGGAGTCGCAGGCGACCGCTAGTTACGTAATCTATGTGTTATGTAATTGTGTGATACGTATATTTTTTCTTACCTGTCCACTTTTTCCGGTGGTTACTAAAAAAGCTTGTGATATCTCCACTTAATTTTGGTTTTTCAGGAAGAAATATTTGTGATTCCTTTTTGTGGAAAGATATTAGATGCTTCCTTAAGCCTGAAGTGTTTCTGTTTTTCATTTTTATTTCAACCTTTTTATGTTGGCATAATTTACACAAAGCAATTTGGGATGCATGAATTATGTCGAATAACTCATCAAATTTACTTTTAGGTCTTTTAGATCTATAACTCCAACTCTCACTACTCCGACTAGAACTATTCGACTCTTCGTCACTCATTTCAAATTGTAAACTTATCACTCCGAGAACAACAAGGATTAGAGTAAAAACAATTAATACATTAGACTCGAAGCAAAGCTCAATTGAGAATGACTGGAATTAAAATAAATACTACTATTTGTAAGTACACGCCGAAAGACCGACAAAGGAAAGTTCGGCATCCTTTGATAAAATTAATAATTCTTCAGAAGATTAATAAAGTAGATGCGTTGCCACTTACCACGTAAAAATTAAATGCAAATATGTAAATAAAATTGTGTATATTATGTTCTACTGAAAAGAATCATGGAAGCAAGTAAGAAACTCAGTAGTTGCTCTTTTCAAAATATTTTTACAATAGTTCTATAATTATTTAAAGCGATAAGTCAAACATAAAATGTCAAATGTATATGTAGATACCAAATCGGTTTAGAAATTTCTAGTTAGTCCTGTGTAGTACGAGAGGTCAGTTCCAAGCATTTTTGTCTGACTTAAATTGAAAAGGTGAAAGATTTAACATTTCTTTTGGAATCTTATTATAAAAGCGTATATCGCTACCCAAGAACGCATTATATACTTTGTGTAACCGGAAAGCAGGTATTGTGATTTTATTTTTATTTCTACTATTAAAATTGTGCAAATCACTATTATTTACATCAATTCGATGCAATCAATTTCTTTAAACGGTTCTCTAAGAGATACTCGGGCTCCTAAAAAGTACATAGATCTTATTTTACGCTTTTTATTTAATATGCACACTTTTTATATTATTCGATTAGCATTGTACAAAATGTTTACACGTTTCAAGTGTGTTAAAAGTGTCTACAATATTTATCAAATGGGTGACGACATATTCGAACACTTTGTGTTCAAAAACACACACTTCCAAAAATCGAGATTTGCAGTGAACTTATTGAACATGTTTATCTATTAAAGTTAAAGTAAATTTTTGGACACATGTCTTCTCTTGTATTGTAGGTTTTTTTTTGGTAATAATAATAATAGTAAGTAATTATTATAAACCCATATAGTTAATATAATAATAATTACTTACTAGAATAAATTATTATGGTATCTACCTATCCTTACCATTATCTAATTACAATATTCCTTGCGAGATCAGCATAATGTATTCGTGTCCATTCTGAGCACCCGGAAACTTATTTTATTCTTTGGAACATGTACTCTGTGGCGGCATTCAAACAGTGTCAAATGTAGTGCGTGCGGCGCGGCGGCGACGATTGAATGCGATATCAATAGAAGCCGCCGGCGCATGTATCTTGACCTTGTACTTCCGAATAGCTGCAAAATTTCTTTGACAGGTCAGTATTCGACTTTTGATGATGCCGACAACAAGACGTCGCGCACTATCGAAGTGCCGATGGTCAAAACTAGGGATGCACTGTTTTTTCTTTTAATGGATATTTTCATCCGCTATGTATGTTTATGGTATTGTTCGTAATGCGCCTAAGTCCAATTTTCCAATTTTTTTTTATATATTTTTTGCGTCTCATAGAGTCCCTAGACGTATACCCGAACTCCTATACTCCTTGAAACGACACTCATTCCTAACTGCAAGACGCAAGAGTCTCGCGGGCCTAGTCTTGTTCTTGCTCAAATTTTGCACGGTCAATCTTGGTCTTGGTCTTGCTAAAATTAGGCGATCTTGTTCTTGGTCTTGGTCTTGCAAAAATGCAAGAACAAGACCAAGACCGATTTTGGGCAACACTACTGATGACGCGTCGCGACATCGGCCGACGACAAAACGAGCACTTTGCCGATTAGCTGATCGCATCCGTACGACGCTGAAAGTAGCCGGACACCTACGTCGACGTGTTTAAGTTTCTGACGGTAGCCCAACGGCGCCGGGATGGCTGAACGGCGTTGGTTATAGTTACTAAAAAAAACAATGTTAAAGCATAGTCCCGAATCCTCTAAATCCATTCAATGATTATGACATATCTGATTAGATTGATACCCCATCAAGTAGAAGGTTGTGCTACACCTTGTACAAGGCTGTCACTCCAGTACCTTTCTTCCCCATCAGCTGATCAAATAATATTAAACATAAAACTACTTATTATTTTCCAGTGTCAACGGACTTGGAAGGCAAGAATGCTTGGAAGGAATGCTTCAAAGTGGAGAATGTACTGTTGCCTACAGGTTATTTCTTCGGAGCTTCTGCAACTACTGGAGACTTGAGTGACAATCATGACATTATTGCTATTAAGATGTATGAACTGGATCTTCTGGAATCGGTGAGAATCTTTTAAATATAATGGCTTTTAATTTTAATTATAAGCTTTTAGGATCCCAGTTGAAACCGATATTTATATAGACACAAATCGTTTGTTCTTTCTGGTCTGGCGAAATAAGCAATCATCACACATTTTACTGCATTATTGTTAAAATATTGGTAGTTAAGAACAAATAAGTGTTTTAATTGTTCCATAGTAACTTGGACAAAAACTTCTTGTCTTTAATATTTAAAAAAAAATGCTACTCTAAGTTCGCTGCTAAATTTGTATCACTATAATATATTATGTGAAATTGATAACTTCCAAAAAGCTACCAAACTTCCCTTGAAATACTGTATATTAAGTGGCATTTTTTGAATCCAATACGGGCGCAAAAATCAGAAAAAATTCTATTTGTTACAGCAAAACAAAAATGAAGACAGGTCACACATTATCCCATCAGCAGCATCTTTCGAGGCCCCAAGAGATAGAGTGGAAGACTCTAAACCCGCCATGTCTGGAGTCAAAACCTTCCTATACATGATGTTTGTAGCCATAGTAATCATTGTAATAGTCGTACTGGGTATTATGTGGTACCAGAAGAGACAAGAACATTCTAGAAAGAGGCTATATTGATATTACAGTTGCCTCTTCCTGTGAAAAATATGCGTTCAGAGAAAGTTTTAACACTTGCTACTATTATATGCACTGTCAATATTACATTCCCGATTTGTTTTTAACTTTTTCGTGTTTCTGAACGTATTTCCAACTTCAGAAATTTACAAAATTATTTTAACAGTTTATAATTGATACTAAAGATGAGATGAACGAATTTTCTTAATAATAGAACCATATGCTATATTTCCCATTTTTTGACTGATATTTAATTTAAATAAATAACTTCATGTTATTTTTGCTTCTCCTTCTGCCTGTTTTTTAAGCTATTTGTTATAGGGGAGAGGCGTACAAAATGATATACTAGTTATAAAATCAGTCATCAAATCTATATTTATTAATAATAGTCAACACTTTAAGTAACTATATATTCTTTGGTTCATTACCCATTAAAATTATAGAGATCAATCAACTTAGTGCAAAAACAATAGAATTATTATTATTTTTTCAAACTTGAACAAAAACCGTTATGTCCACCCTAGGCGGGTAAAACGACACACGTGGTGTGGACAAAATGGCATACCAAATTTTTTATGAAAATCAGTCGATTACATGCAGAGTTCACACGTAAAACGTTTTGTATTTTTCGGAACATCTGCACATGATACATGAGCCCAACTTTTACAGCTCAAGCACTTTAGCCAGACCTCTTTTGGCTTGGACCTGGAGTAGAGGTCATTGCAATAAATGCAAGGACAATCTTCATCATCATCTCCGGCTTCAGTGTGAGCTTGTAAGGAAGAGAAATCATTTTCACTGTCGGAACTAAAATCCAGAGCTTTTGTAACCTTTCTCGTGTTTTTCTTTGGAACAGGTGGAGGAGCTGATTTTGCTTTTGCCTCTTCTATATTTGGCGTTGAAGTTAACACCAATACTGTTGGTTTCTTGCGTGGTTTTCTTTTACCTTGTCCAGCCACATTAATTCCTTTTGGCGCTGGAGATAGTTCTTGGAGTATCAATTTAGATGATGTGGGTGTCGTAGGTATTGCAGTAGCTTTGTCTCTAGATTGGACTACTGAGAGTGGACGTGGGTTGTCTGCGGCTGATGTGCTTGCAATTATTAGTGATGTCGAACTCCTTGCTTCTACCTGAGATGGACCCGCTGAGGGTATGCATAGGTTTTCTGCTGCCGTTGAATCTTCTTCGGGCTCTACCCAATCTTGTTGCATGTGAATGTTTGTCGTCTCAGCAGGCTCAAACAAATAATCTGGAAATATGTATGGATCAACAGGCCAGAGACCAGTTTTTTGAAATCCATTGACGGCAGTTTGAACCGTTGCTGCTTTGCCATAAGCTTTGTTGAGTATTGCGCCTATTTGAAAGTGAGTAACAACTCTACCTCGTGCTCTTTAACCAAGTGCTCACTTCTTGATTAAAATAAGTCTTCAATGGACCATAGAAAGATACATCTAATGGTTGCATGCGGTGCGTGCAGTGAGGTGGCAAGCACACCATAATGATTCCATGCTCTTTTGCGAATGTTAAGCTTTCAATACCTTTATGACTGATATGTCCATCAACTATTAAAAACACTTTGTTATCAAGACTCGCTTTTACATGCAACTGAAAGTGCACCAACCATTTATAAAATACAGCTGTTGTCATCCAACCTGATTCCTGCGCAATACCCATAGTACCGATAGGAGCTTCGTCTATCAACTCCTGTTTCATATTTTTTCTAGGATAAATTAAACACGGCGGGATAAAATGGCCATTTGCACTCATGCAACAAACAATTGTCACATGAGACCCCTTTTCAGCACTAGTCAAAGCCCCAACCTGCTTACGCCCAGTAGTAGCAAAGACCTTTTGGGGTCTCTGGACAGTTGATAATGCTGACTCATCGACGTTGTAGAGCCTATGCGGAGAAATGTTGTTGCTCTGAATAATGTTGGTTAGTGTTGAAAAACAGTGCTACTTGGGGCTTGTTGAAGGCTTGGGCTCTTGCAGCTGAAGTCGCTTCAGGTTTCCTCAAGGATATGTCCGGGTGTCTGCATCGAAATCCAGCCAACCATTCTTTGCCTGCCATCTTTTTTTATTGTTGAAGTTATGAGGAATATTATTAACGTCTGCAAACTGGTACGCCAATTCCAAAACTTCCTTTCTTGTGAATCCAAACAATCTCGTTTTTAGTAATTTTATATGTTCTACAAGTTCTCGTTCCATTTCATATGTGAAGACACTCCTGTACCTACCCATACCTAAAACAAAGGTACGTGTTTAAATCCGCTAAGACTTTATTTTGTTTCAGTGCATGTCTTCTAAGAGTCGATTGTGGGACGTTAAACACTTTAGAAGCCAATATGGGCTCATTATTCTTTACAGCTTCAATAGCCTTTTCCATGGAGGTTTTATCCCAATCCTGTCGGTCTGTTTTTCTAGAATAATTGCGTGGCATGATGTACAATTATCTGGAAAAAAGAAAAAAGGTGGGTCATATGACATAGTATGCTATTTTACCCGAACAAGGTGTATGCCATTTTGTCCACTTCATAACCTTCAACATTAGAAAACAATAACTAAAAATTTTACTAGAATTTTGAGTTTCCAAAATTCTCGGAGTTATTTAGTAAAATTACAATAAATAAATTCTAAATAAAAACAAATTAAAGTAAAAACTATTTACTTGTACGAGAAACAAAATCCACCTGCTTATAACTCGTGACTGCAAAAATTAAACAAACATGTGTCCGCACCACACGGCCCAACGAACGTGACTGGTGCTGCCACAGGTTGCGACCTGTTACTAATCGATCCTTTACAAGCCATTGTGAGAAATAAGTCTGTGGTTTCGGAGAAAAGTAGGTATGTCATTTGACCCACCTATGTCATTTTGTACGCCTCTCTCCTATATAATGATATATTGCAATACTTTAAATTGTTTGATCTCTTTCATATTGCTTTGAAAAATAATTTCTTAATATATTTTTCTTATGCTTTATTCTGTATAAATAAAATATCGACAAATGTGAAAAATACATCCAATAAATGATGTTACCTTATTTTACAAAAACTTTAGTTTTTCAAATTGTGTTAAACATAATTATTAGAAAGGTAAAACATAAATAATTTCTAGTTTCTTTTATTTATTATTGAAGCCTGGGACTGATTAATAATTGATCCGAGCTGGTGTCTACAACTTCACATATAAGCTAGTATTTTCCGTGTGGTCAATAATTAAATATTATTCGAGCCCCCCGACCTTCTCGAGGAATTTTAGTAAATTCTTTACATTACTAATGACTTCGACGATCCGAGATACTTACCTCTGAAGCAGGACTATCGCTGAACAATCAAGTAGAATGTGAGCCACCGATTTCTAGTACCCCATGCAGGCTCTGCACGCAGGGCATATAAAGTAACATATAAGGCAAAAAGATGCTTGTAAAAAATAGTGTGATCTTGTTATGACACCAGGATGAGTCAGAAACATGGGATTTAGGTTCCGAGTTATAAAAATGTGTATAACGATTTAAATACTGTTTATACTTTCAATTTCAATTAACCGCTTAAGTTATTATTCATTGAATTTGTCTTATGTTTTATTGAATTTATCATTGATTATTTAGCTCCTATATCAAATCTGTCAGCGTATTTTTATTTTAGTCTGTTCAGCGAGAATTTAAAAAAATGCCAGGATCCTAAACTTAATACAAATTGCCCGCTAATTATTTTTGCTGACAGCTATGTCAATATGGCCGCCCGGCTTCGCGCATAACAACAGCTGCGAGCCTTGTACTATCAGACTGTGTTTGCGACAGTCGCTATTGTGGGCCTTTTTTATAATATTTATCAACTCCCGCCCAACAGACTGGTTATACTGAAAAATATCCAATGGATTTCAAGTCGGGCGCAATGACCGTTTTAAATAACCAATAAAAACTAAATAAAACTATCAAGACTGTGACAAAACTTATGCTGCCTTTGCTCTCTTCAAGGATACAGTTTATCGGATAATTTTTATTTAATTCTGTCAAATTGTTAATCCAACACAATTAAGAATAATATGTACTGGACGACCTTTTTTACCGTCTGGACAAAAATAGGGTGTAACGTGTGAACGAAGTAGAAGCCTATGTCACTGAAATTTTACAAAAAATATGAATTAAATGAATCAATTAAAATCTATCGAAATTCAAATCATATCCGCCTTACTTTACGAGCGCTCTAAAACAATAATTTAATCATCTTTAAGGCATCTTTTACCTTGTCACTTTACAGGGACATAGGTTCAAAGGCAAAATATTTGTTCAAAAATTTTTTTCAAACGTTTAATTCAACATTTTTGTTTTTATTTTTTGTAAAATTTCAGTGCCATAGGCTTCTACTCTGTTCACATGTTACACCCTATTTTTGTCCAGGCGGGTAAAAAAGGGTGATTACATTATCTTTGAATCCTATAAGTTAACGTAACGTAAAGTAACACGAAGTTCGTAACCCTTGCTAAAGTCATATCAAATGTCATATATTTTACGCAGATTTTTTTTAAATTCCTATAAATTCACCTATTCTTTAAGAAAGCGAAAAGAGGTACTTATATTGTTTGGAACTAAATTTTATATAAATACCTTCTCTTTTTTGTTCAACTTTAGTCATTAAACTGTTATTTTATTATTTATAAAGTTTGAAAAATCAAAATGAAATTTAAAGAACAGTTAATCATTTGCTCATCACGGGCCATAAAAATCCACTGATATTCAAGCCTCCCCCATAGATTGCCTTATAAGGGGGATGCTTACCACAGTTGCTACGCTTAACAGACTGATAAGCAACACATAAGTTGACGGTTGGGAAGAACAATGATATTTTATTTTTTGGTTTGTTTTCCTATTTTAATTTTATTTGTTTACTCGAGTATTCGCTCATTTTTAGATTTGTTCACTTGTATCTCATCATCACCAACAACTTCAATGGCATTAACTTGAATAACCAAAATTATTTTTATAACATTATGTTAAGATATATCTGTATCTTTTGAAACCGAATGGTAACTATTATTATTTTATTTAAGATTTATTTAATTTGTAAGGATGCAATAACTTTGAATTACTTGTTGCAATTCCACTAATGAGGGCATCCACGACTTTCTGCCATCAAATCGACACCACTTTGAAATGAGGTGATATATTTAACATGTTTCATAGAGGGAAATTTAAATTGTTAAAAAAATATAACGCACTTTTTTTTCTGAAATATTTGATAAATTTTATATGATAATAATATATTAAAATATTTGATAAAATTAGATTAGGATAATCCAAAGTATTCCAAAAATTAAATAATTACTCAGCCATAGTTTTATGGATATAGGTGAGTTATTTGAGTCGAAAAACCTTATTTGAAATGCAACTTGTCACTCACGTCGGCACTGTGTATATACAGGGTAAAGGTATGGAGGACCATCTCTGTGTATGAAAAAGTGTCCGTCGAGAAGCGGTCAATTAGGATGGCGCTTCAGTAGCAAGGAGGGAAATTTTAAAGATAGCGCCAAAATATCAAGATAATTAAAAAAGTGAAAAATTGTTCATTGAATAAATAATAATTCATATAAATTTATTTTACATACTGTTGGTTGGAAAAAAGACGGAGATTGTGGGGACATATCATTTTATTTATTTTTTAAATTTCGCTCACTTGGACAACTTTTCACTTTACAAGCTTTTACGATTATCGTTTAATGTTTTAAGCTTTACAAGAATAAAAACAATAAGATCACTAAAAAGTATTATCAACAGCTTACAAAAATTTAACCTATGAAAGTACTGAGAGAGTGATGATATTTACTAAATTACTTTGAACTACGTAAATAGTTGACGTTTTTTAAACTGCAACATTCTCAACTACACTAGTCACCAGAGATATTAAGTATTTCAACTCGGCACACTTCACTCCGTAGAACTGCTAAATCATTTCCTCTTGTTACGGTAGCGCTATTTTGGTGGGTTCTTGAACTATAATGTTCTGCTTACAGCTGTACACTCTACTTGTCCCACACATAAGATGGTTCTCCTTCATTTATCCTCCGTAACTTAACTTCAGTTACAACTAGTGACATTTGGTAAGTGGAAAATAACTATCCATCATGGTTCAATTAAATAACATCATGTAAGCAATTTTGTTTTAGTAATCTGTTAGGATAATCTTTTAGAGCATAGTTTAATGTATGATGTTGTATTTAAATGGAATTATTATACAAGTCAATAATAAGATTAAAAGATAATTAAGGCAACTAACATTTGGCACTTGTCCCACCGCCGACTAGAAAGCGATTATCATCGACTATTTTCTCGCTTCGATAATAGAGCCCGCGTCGATAAAAGAGATACTTAGATTAATAGTTACCGGCGAGAACTTTCTCCACCAGTTTGTCGCTCACAGCGACAGGGGCTATCAAAGATAAAACTCGCTCAGCGATGTTCGCTTGGCTGTCAGAACGAACATTTTACTTTACAGTGCGGTTTTGAGTGCACGCATTTACTACGAATTTAGAACATCTTGTACAATCATTTATAGCCCAGCATCAAAACTATTTTTTAACTAGTTTCTAGCTCTACTCGCTTCTCTTTCATCGTTGCCGGTAGGACAAGAACCTTCGGTGGAATATCATAAAATTTGTAATTATATGACATAACATAGTTAGCTTCAAGATTAATACTCTTCTGTGCTCTAAGGATTATCCTGAAAACCTAAAAATGCTTAAATGTGTTTAGCCCTACCAATAAGTGGATTTTTGTATGAATGTTGTATGTATTTGTGTGTGTTTTAATAAAGCGATTTTATACCTAACTTTCTGTCATCGTTATTTTATTTATTTAATCCTTATTAAGACTTGTGACACCTTAAATTAAGTGCTACAATTAGTAGACTTTATGTGTGAGAGAATTTTCTACCAGTCAATCTCTGGAGAAATCGAGAAATAAAGGTTGGCAGGTGTCAAAATCTACTTCCCCATATCGTCCTGTGGCTGTCGTAAGAACGATAAAGAGAAACAAATCAATAGATGGGCAGCAACGTCGTCCTAATAATAACTAAAAAAAACTGCAGTTGCCAAGTGAGTCAACTGACAAGTAAACCAAATAATACAATGAGTCATTTAACAGATTTCATAGCGGGGGTGTGTGCAAGTGAATTTATTACAAATGTGTAGAGATTAATGATTCTTTCTGAAATATTAGTTATATTTTACATTGGAACATTTTATAGGCTGTATAAATATATAAATGAAAATGATAAATATACAAATATCAATAAAATAATATAAATAAATAAAAAATATAATAATCAATCATATGGAAGCCCTCGGTGGGGAAGACCAAACGGCACGCGGGCACGCGGCAGCCAACTGCTCAGCTCCACCCAGGTGCATTAAGGACGCGTTTGCAAATCAACCAAAATTAGGGTGTTTTTCGGTAGATTTTGTGACAAAACTAAACCAAATCAAATATAAGTAAAAACTACCATGTATAGATTGGTTCTTCATCTGCAAAAGTCTGTAACTCTTTTGTTGAAAATAGTAGTTTTTTATATTGTAAAAACGAACTTTCGTTGCCATTTTCTACAAAATTAACGATACCGGCTTGTGTTTCGGTACATGTTTTGGTCTATTATCAACATATTTAAAAAAATTAAAAAATACTGTAAGATGACAGACATATTCAATTAAAAAACCCTGTATTTATTTTTTATCAAAATGTCACAAATAGTCGTAGAAAAAATAAAAACTGACGCACATTTTTTCACATATTTTGCTAATACGGATAAATCATAATGTATTGCAATAAGGGCTATTTTATTTTTGGTGCCTGCTTTGATTTATTGTACAAAGATTTCGATGAAACCACAGTCCGCGCTCGGCCGCCGTCGTGAGTGGATACTGTATCGCCTGTTTGCAGCGGCTCATTCTGAAAAGATCGCTGTACATACACAAAATATTAGAAAAAAACAAATTGGAAACATAAGTACTTGACAAGTGATAAAATTATTATTTTTATACTCACAGTTTTTATTTAGCTAAAAATAAGTAGGATATATAAACTTACCTACTACTGCAACTCCTGGACGAGCGGAACTAGGTGTGCCGAGTTTGGGCTCGTTTTGTTGGTTATGATGAGACCTTACCTCCGGACTTGATGGCGTGACCTGAAGGTGTACTTTCGTGACCGCTATTTGAACTTCTTGCAGAGTAAAACTAGGGGTGGCGAATTTGGGCTCCGTTTTGTTAGTTATGACGAGTCCATACCTCCGGACTTGATGGAGTGACCTGAAGGTGTAAATCGGTGATTGCAACTGGAACTCCTAGACTGGTAGAACTAGGTGTGCCGAGTTTGGGTTCGTTTTGTTGGTTATGATGAGACCTTACCACCGGACTTGATGGAGTGACCTGAAGGTGTAGTTCGGTGATTACAAGTGGAACTCCTAGACTTGTAGGACTAGGTGTGCCGAGTTTGGGTTGGTGAGAGGATGTTATCATCCTCTCTTAAAGAGAATGAAAAAGTTGTCCCGGTTGCTAAAACTAGTCTTCCCCTAGATATTAGCAACCTGATAAAAGCCAAAAAAGCTGCCCTCCGTAGAGCTGCACGCTATCCCACTCCCGAATATAGACTCGCGGCCCACCGCCCTTCAACGCAAACTCCGTTACCGCCTCCAAGCTTACAGAGACCACGAAAAGGGCAATCTCATGGAGAAAATCTCTCCCTCCCACACAGCATACTACCGGATGGCGAGAGCCCTCCGGATAGACGCTATAACGCATACTCCCCCTCTGTCTCGTTCCGACGGCTCCATTGCCTTCGAGGACGAAGAAAAGGCTGAGTGCTTCGCAGACAGCGTCGCCGCTCAATGCTCTCCTAGCTCACAACCCAGTGACCCCATACACATCCAACTAGTGGAGGACGAGGTCCGTCGCAGGAACTCGCCCCCTACCGTCTCTGACCCTATCACTGTGTCCAAAGATGAGATTTCATCCACCATCAAAGGACTTAAGCCCAAAAAAGCACCGGGTGCGGATGGCATCTCCAACCAAGCCCTCAAACACTTCCCGGAGCAGGTAATCGCCTTACTGGCCATTATCTTTAACGCCTGCTTCGAATTCAGTTACTTTCCCACCTCTTGGAAAGAGGCAACTGTCATTGGCATTCCCAAGCCAGGCAAACCTCACCACCTCCCCTCCAATCATCGTCCCATCAGCCTCCTCAAGGCTCATGGGCAAACTTTTCGAACGAGTTATTCTCGTGCGCTTGAGGCGCCATTTGTTTCCCACAGACGGCGACCCTCTTGTCATCCCACAACAATTCGGGTTTCGAGCCAAACACTCATGCCCCCAGCAAGTTCACCGCATAGTGGAATACATCCTCAGCGGTTTTCATCCTCGTCATCAAAAAACCATCGCGGTTTTCTTTGACATTGCCAAGGCTTTCGACAGAGTCTGGCACGAGGGCCTTATCTACAAATTGTACGACTTAGGCCTCCCGGACCGTCTCGTTCGCCTTGTAGCCTCCTATCTGAAGGATCGTACCTTTCGCTTTAGACACGAAGGCACGCTATCCTCTACTCGTCAAATAAAAGCCGGTGTCCCTCAAGACTCTGTGCTTGCTCCCCTCGTATATATACTATTCACCAACGACATCCCTATCCCGTCGAATGGTGTTAAACTAGCCCTCTTTGCAGATGACACAGCCCTTTACTCTAAAGGCAACTCACTACCACAGATTCGGAACAAGATCCAAAAGTCAGTAAGCGACTTAGGAGCTTGGTTCCAAAAATGGCGTATCGACATAAACACGGAGAAAAGCTCCGCCGTTTGCTTCGAATATGAACGACGTCGTCTCGCCACCACTCCACCAATCAGGATGTTAGGAACCCCTGTCCCATGGCAAACTAAAGCCAAATACTTAGGCGTCACCCTTGATGCAAGGCTCACTTTCGAGCCCCACATCAAGAAGGTTACTCGCACCGCACCATTTTACATGGGTAGGCTCAACAGCATGTTGGGCAGACACAGTAAAATGTCCCTCCGCAACAAGCGAACCCTATATAAGGTCTGCATACGACCTGTCATGACCTACGCGGCCCCCATTTTCGCACATGCTAAGCCCAAAGCTATAAATGAACTTCAAATAGTCCAAAATCTATTCTGTCGTAGGGCCACTAACTCGCCCTATTATGTCCGTAATGCCGACCTACATCGAGACTTAGAGCTCCCAACAATCCAGCATTTCCTTAAATCACTCTGAGAGATTTTTCAAAGCCTCAGAATCCCACCCAAATCATCTCATTCGTGAGACAGCTGCCTATGCAGCCCCTATCCACACTCGGTATAGTTTGCGCAGACCGAGAGACTCTCTCTCAGACCCCCCCCCCCAACAAGCTTTCGGCTGACCTGAACTGCCTCCTGGCGGCTCAGGCCGAGCCTACATAACACATCCTTTAATCTGCCTTAGTTAGGTACTCTTCTAAGCGGCTTTTCGCCGCTTGCGCCCTCCTTTCTGCCAAGGAGGGTTGCGTTCGTATACGGCTTAGAGATCTCTAGTCAGATCGTTAAGCCAATTCCTAAAAGGTTGGGATTTAGTGGGTAAAAGTCACCACATAACCACGCAGCCGGCTGCGTGGTATGCTATGAGCATTCCCAACCTCCCTCCCCCGCTTTCCGGAGGGTTGCCCATATTTGCTTCGGGCGCAAAAAAAAAATGACAGCTGTCGCAGAGATCAAGCTATCTTTTATGAACTATATTGTACGCCATATCGATACCCGGGTACGGGTATGTCACACGCCTACGCCTATGTTTCAGCCTCGGATAGGGTTCTTATTATGGAGTGTAGAACTAAGGAGTACAGACTGTGTATTAAAAAGTGTCCAAAGAAAACCGTTTAATAAGGGTGGCGCCACTATAACTACGGGGTAAATTTTTAAAGAACGCACCGAAAAATATTAGTGGGATAGACCACTTTTTCGAGGTTATATTTACTAAATAAAATTATTTTAGATTTTAGAGCTGCTGAGCAGTTTAGCAGCACACTTAAACCGTCGACAACTGCTAAGTTCATTTCATCCCAGTAGCTACTACAGCGCTGTTGTGGAGAGTTTTTGAACTGTGATTTACTGCTAAACAGATGGCCACTTTTTCAACTATTCTACTATGGGAGTAGGTACTCCTTACTTCTACACTCCATACACACACATATGTTTTGTTCTAGAGTTTAGTCCTAGAAGTGTGAATAATATCAATATTTAAATATTGTTATTACATCTAAATTGAGATTTTGTAACTTACGCCTTTTGACACTCGGCTCATATCTAAGGTCATCGTCCGTTTTTCTCAATCGATTTGGCACGAACTATAGAACATCTCTGGTATTACTCTCAATTTGTTGTTCGCTTTGAGTAGGTTGTTCGTAAAGTTTTATTACAATCGGTTCAGCCAATCCAAAGATTAGTTTGGTCAGACAGACAGACAAAGTAAATTGCAAAAATGGTTACTCATGTCTCAAAATCATGTAAATATTGGGTGCGTTTGGCAGAAAAAAGCGCTAGCAAGCGCTTGTAAGCAAAATGGCGATCGTAAGCGGTAAGCGCTGTCAAATCGTAAGTAGCTATTTTCCTCCAGACACGATGTTAGTTTTAACCGGGGAACCTAACCTAATTTAAATATATGTTTGTAAAGTATTCATATTAAAAACTTACCAATCATGAATTTTTAATAACATGTATATGTTTATTCACGTTATTATATTACTTAAAACTAATATTGCGCAAAACAACTTAAAAACTCTACTTCAAAACAAACAAATTAAATAAGCAAAATGGCGGATTGTGTCAGCACTACTGAAGTAGTAATCGTGTCCTGGCCGAAAACTATTTCAGCACTTGTAAGCGCTTGCTAGCGCTTTTTACTGCCAAACGCACCCATTTTATAAAAAATATTAAAAGACAAATTCAAAAATAATTATGAAGAAAACTCTCAGAAAGCGTCTTGCTCACCACTTAGTGATTTTTTTCGTAGTTTATAGCATTTTATTATCATTGATTTCAATGTCAGGTTGAACTGAAAATATAGGACGTACGAAAAACGCTTATGGACGCCACACACGGTCAGTTCAACTGATCATTGCAACTGTTCAATTCAAACTAAAACTGTTGATATTTCTTATAATAGTAGGTTATTTTAGATTCTAGAGCTACTGAGCAGTACACTTCACACCGTCGACAACTGCTAAATTCATTTCATGTAGCTACTCCAGCGCTGTTGTGGTGAATTTTTGAACTGTTATTTATTGCTTACTATGAGAGATTGTTCTCTTTACCTCTACACTACACACAGTTTAGTCTATAATCATGCTTAGTAGTCTGTGCCATAGACTTAGAATAGTATATACTGGCGGTCATGGAAGTTAGAGAACAGGAAAACGATCGTGCGAACGAACGAAGTGCTTAAAGCATAGCCCGCCTGTCCCTGAAAATTGGTAGAACTTATAGCTGCGCTGCCGTCGGTAAGTACCTAGTATCTGCGAAGTAATTTTTTAATTATTGACAAAAAGAAATATTATAAAAATAATCAATAAAAAGTAATAATTTATATTTATAATATTTACAATAATTAACATTATGAAAACCTAATTTATAATTTATTTAGTAATAAATAATAATAACAATAATTTCGTTATTTTTTAATGATACTATAATTATTTCAAACTAGCGCTCAACAGCACGTTTTTATTGAGATTATTGTGATCGCAGCGCCTCACTTATTTTGTCCATATTTTTGGGACATTATTTTCTACAGCGATCGTTCTCCTGTTCTCTAACTTCCATGCTGGCGGTCTGAGTCTGTGCCATAGATATAGATCTAGTTGGTCTGTGCCGTAGACAGAGAACGTAGACAGATAAACCTATAGACTAATGATTAGCGTGGCCTTGAGTAGGACAATATATATAGTCAGGTCATAAATTCTGTCACATATTTAATATAAAGTAATTGAAACAAGTTTATTCATTATGTAACCATTTATATACCAAAATGAACTTAACAAAATATAGATTCTTATGACACTAAAGTTTATTAAAAATAACCTCTGTGATTTTGAATACAGGCCTTCAATCTGCGCGGCCAGTCGTCTATCGCAGCACGAACGAGTTCCATGTCAATATCGGCGGCTGCCTTAATCAAGGATGTCTTGAGTGACTCCAAATTGGGATGAGGCTTTGAGCACGCCTTTTCCTCCACGTGTTGCCATATCTTGTAATCTAACGGATTCTAATCTGGACTGGAGGAGGGCCAGTCTTCGTGCCGGATGAAGTCGATTTCACGCGCCGCCAGCCAGTCTTGTGTGCTCTTCGCTCTATGAGCTGGCGCCGAATCTCGTTGGAATACCCAGTGACTGTTATTGAACATGTTATGAGAAACAGGTTCCACAAGGTTTGTCAGGACTGTATTTTGATACACAACTGCATTCGTTTTTACACCTTTCTCACAAAAATGTACCTCTGTTAAGCCACAATAAGAAACTCCCAACCATACCATGAGCGAGGATGGAAAATGACCTCATTGGACACGCGGAATACGGTTGCTCGCTTCTTCACTACTGTGTGTGTACACCTTATCATTTTGTTTGTTGTAGCTCTCTTCTACGGTAAAAAATTTTTCATCCGAAAAAAGAATTTCCCGATATTTTTTCCCGCGTACTGCTTCAACAAAGCGCGGCATCTCTTCAGTCTCAGGTCCATTCGACGAGCATTCAAACGATGTCCTGTTTTTCTTCGATATGCCCGAAGCCCTAAGTCTTCATTTAACACCCTTTTCACCGTGGTTCTGCTTAACCCCATCTGAAGGGCCAACAGTTTCTGCTTACGTTTGGGATTTCTTTGAATTCCCGCCTTCACAGCTTTTATCACTGCTGGAGTCCTAACAGACCGAGGGCGACCACTTCTTGACCTGTCATCTACACTAGAGTCTTCATTGTATCGTTTGATGGTACGATAAACGAATCTTTTGGTTATATTCAAATTTTTCAGTATGTCAAAAATTTGAATTGGCGCGTAACCGCAACGATGCAACGCAATAACTGCAACACGGTCTTCTTTAAGCGTCCACTCCATATTTAAAAATGAGTAAAATTCTAAAAAGTATACAGTTTTATTTTCATGAACAATTCGAAATTCGAATTCAATAAACTTTTTTGTGGCCAGCATTCTAAAAGAAAAGTTTTTACTGTGTGACAATACTTATGACCTGACTAGGTATATACGAATATATAAATATATAATAATAACAAACTTTATTTCAGACAAGAGTTCATAAATTGGTTAATAACATAACATTATTATAGAATCATTGTTAGTTAAATTGTTTAAAAATCTAAGAAGAGAAAAAAAAGTCATACATTTTCACAACAATATCAATAATTACTTACTTATAAAAAAATACATTTTATATAATTACTTAAATTTACATTTTAATTCTTATGCATGTGAATGCGGATCCAATGTCTTAAAAGCGGAGAGTCCCACCTATTGGCTAAGACGCTTAAGATGCTATTAGAAGAGTCTCTAATACGAAAAAGAAGCGAGGCGCATCTCTTTCGCACTATAGCGTAAAAGTCATCGATACGTTTCGCGGAGGCGCGAACATAGTAGATGCACTACAGTGACGAGCTAGTCCCATCAAAATCCTAAACGCATTGTTATATTGAACGCGCAGTGCACTATACGTCCGCTGCGTCTACCCAACCCACATACACGTGTAAAAAGTTTGACAGAATGCTTTGAAAAGCATTATTTTAACCTGTCTAGACGACTTAGTGAATCTGCGAGTCAGCATGTTGCAACGTACTGCCAGTGCTCTGCGTTCTCTCTCAATATCGCAGTCATCGCTCATGTTTTCAGTGAGCCAGTGTCCCAGGTACTTAAACTGAGGTGCTCTATTTATAACTGACCCACACAAATTGACAGGCGGCAAGTTAGCTCCTCTCTTAGCATCTGCCCCAAAAATCATTAGCTCACTCTTTTTTGTGTTGTACATAAGCTCATGAGTACTGGCATATGATTCACAAATTTTCACTAATTGTCTCAGTGCTCTGATCGATGGACTCAACAACACCATATCGTCCGCGTAACTTATGTTATTTATATTGACTCCGTCTATTGAACACCCAATACCAGTGCTGTTGAGCTCAGCGATCAACCCATTAATATATAAATTAAATAAGGTAGGAGAGCTTAATCCGCCCTGCCTTACCCCACACTTTAATCCGTATTCATCTGACATACCTGTGCCCCATCTAACCTAACGTTTGCTGTGAGTACCAAAATTGAAACATACTGATAATCTCTTCAGGTATATCACTCTCTTCTCGCAGCTTTCGCCATAATATCCTATAAGACACCAAATCGAATGCTCTGGATAAATCCAAGAAGCATGCATACACAGGGGTTCTTCTGGTCGTGTAGTACTTGACCGTCTGCTTGAGACAGATAATTGCACTCTCTGTTGATAGTTTTTGTCTAAAACCAAATTGTACATCATGCAAGGAGATGTGTTTCTGCAGATATTTATCAAGCAGACTGTCCAGCACTTTCGCGATTACGGTTGCTAGTATATATATATATAGTGATATCGGCCTGTAATTAGACACATCTGCCGCATTCCCCGTTTTATTTTTTATAATTGGTACCACTAAAGTCTTCATAAGGTTTGCTGGCAAATGCATATGCGATAAACAAAGATTAAAAAAACAATGCCAGCACTCTTGGTAAATGAATACCTGTATATATCAAATGCTCAATACTGAGCCTGTCATGTCCTGGAGATTTTCCACGCTTCATATTTTTAATAATAGCATCTATTTGATTTACTGTGATTCTTACACTGATCGCCGATTGCTGACATTGCCCATCTATTGATTGCGTTGAGGGGCCTAGGGGAGATACAACCTTGAAATGATTTTTGAAAAGATTTTCTATCTCACTCGCTCCGCTAACACCTGAGACACTAGCAGGGAGGCTCGGGCAACAATTTAAACTACTAGTATGCTTCCAGAATTCTTTAAAATTTCCTTTAGCATGACACGATGCCATTTTATCCATTTTAATTTGCTCTACATTATCTTGACACCATTTTAACTTTGCTTTAAAATTACGCCTAGTATTACACACATTATTGTAAATATTTCCGGCACATGGTTTACCAAACATATGCCAGATTTAAAAAACTGCATGAGCCTCTCTGCGGGCGTCTCTAATTTATCTATTCCAGCCAATTACATATTTCCTGTGCTTTTTATGTATATAAGTTTGTTCCGCTGCCTCACTTAGAACTCCCACAATTTTACAATACATCTCATCTAATATTAACTTATGATTAGGATCTGTACACATTTTATTAGAACACTTCTCAAATTGCTGCGGAAAGGCTATAT
The DNA here is from genome assembly GCA_907164705.1 of Parnassius apollo. NCBI lineage: Eukaryota > Metazoa > Arthropoda > Insecta > Lepidoptera > Papilionidae > Parnassius > Parnassius apollo. Next base: position 3,407,775 of record CAJQZP010001060.1, on the reverse strand, counting down.
CACTCAATTTAACATTGCATATCTGCCTATAGGTACATATTTATTTGGTTATCATTTCTTTCATCCCATGTCGTCTTATTTACATAAATAAGACGACATGGGGTATATATATTGTATAACGAAGTTTTAGGTTATACAATAGTCTTTATGACTTTTAAAGATATTTAGATAGAAATTTTAATTGTTCTAAACACTGACCTGAATAAGATTCACCAATCTTAAGCTCACAAAACACTTTTTTTTCTCACTTAAACCAACTTGTAAACTCCTAGATCGCTACGAACTGTCAGTTGTTTAGCAAAGTGTAGTTATCTAAAGAAAAAAACCGGCACGAAGAAAGGGACAAACAATCACATCGCTCTGTCTCATTTCTATGCAAGGCGTATGCATAAATCTTCGTGTGCGAATGCGAAAGAAGGCGTCAATTTGTCTATAGGTTTCCTATAGATCAATTTGTCTATAGTATAGACAAATTGATGCCTTCTTTGAATTTAAGCTGATGCTGTTATCTGTCTCGTAAACCATAGATTACTGAATATATTCGTAAACTCATAAACAAACTTAGATAAATAAATATAAACAAATAAACAAACGCGTTCGCCAGAGCTAAAGACTTCAGCTTAGCAAAGTTTCAATTTAATTTTCATTTTAGGGGTCCATAAATTGTGAAACACTAGTTAAAATATATTAGGAGCAAAACTATACAATGTCTAAGATGACTAATGTTAATTCCAGCCTGGCATATGAAATACTTTTATATTTGAACTCATTCTACTTAGGAATGTTCTTCGTTTGTGAAGTGGCTATGGGTATTTTGAAAGCTATAAATGTTAGTTACCCGGAAAATGCTCTCCTTACCGAAGCCGGGATATTTTGTACCCTTTGTCTTGTAGAAGTTATCCGAATTTTCCTGGGCCGAAGAGGAAATTTAGCCAGTAAAAGTATGTACTCTTACTTAAAATTTGGTCACAGCAGGATAAAATTATTAAGTTTAGAAAACATTAACCAGATTAGATTAGATACTACACACTACATTTATTTGTCATTTACAACACATAATAAATTAATATTAATTATACTTTTGTTTAGAATAGAATACCCATTTTTTTATTAAAAATATATTACACATATATTACAAGTAATATCTATTGAAAATTATTATGCCTAGAGTTAGTTTGGTAAAAACGTCTGCCCTGCCCAGCAAGAAACACTAGAATAATAGAAATACTAGATATAGCAAGACTATAACCTTGTCCCAAGGCTATTATCAATCATGTATTCTTCAATGTATTGTAGTAAAAGTTTGGTTTGGCAATGAAGTATGAAAGTTTTTACCACATTTCCACGACATTAATTTTATGCTTTAGAAATGTGGTCATTAACAAGAATCCTAGGCATGACTGAATGGCGGTGAGAAATTGTGTATTAAAAATTTGGTTTGCAAGAAGATGCTGTGACCAGGATTAAAAGAGTAATGCTTAGGTGGTTTGGACATGTAGAAAGAATGAAGTTTATTAACTATAGAGGAGATATATTGAAGATGTGCCAAATTAAGAGTGCCCTTAACCAATGAGCATGTATGTTTGGATGTATGGATGTGAAAAAGGTGAAATTTGAATCAGGATCTTGCCAAATGGAAATCAATAGTCTCTGCCTACCCCCTGGGTGACATACGTAAGTTTTATGTTTTGACTTGTTTAATATTATAAAAACCTTTTTTCAACTTAAGTTTTTTTCAAACAATTGATATTTTAAAATTATGTTATTCAACTATGACAATGTTAATTTTTTTTTCAGAAGTACCAGTATTTTTCTCAGTGATTTTAACAATACCGTCTGCAGTTGGTGTATGCTACTTTTTGATATATCAGACCTACATTCTCAGGCTTGAGTACATCTGGTGTGCAGTGATGCTCATGTTTCATGCTCTTGAATTTGTCTTTGCCATTTTATTTATTTTGACTGTCTGTAAAAGTCATCGGTATGAATAGGACAGATTCAAAACTTCTTTATTGCCAAAGAAATACTGATGGCCAAATATGTTGTGGACTGAAATAAAACTACATTCCATATGTATCCTATTTGAAATTCACTTGAATAATTATATACTTATTTGTGTAATTATTCTAAAGTATAAATACTGTGTACTGTGTTCTTACTTCAAATTAATAAGTGTGATCTTAAGTACTACTACTAACTATTATGAATTATCAAGTTGGTATTTACAAAGTTAAAGGAATTAGAATTTAGAAAGAAGTTCTTATATTGCATATTTTCCTCTTTCCAAGAATTAAAAAATATATATAAGGAATCGACTTTGTAAACATGCTGCAAGTGACATAGGAGCATATTAATGTTGTATTATATATATTTAACTTTTTAAGTTAAGTTAAAAAGTAAAGTTAAGTAACTCATTAAGTTTTTTTTTAAGAAACAAAATAATATTTTTAACCGTTTACAAGAGAGAAGGAATGATTGAGAAAGTATTCTGCACTGCCAATAGCTTTTAGAAATACAACTAAAAGAACTAAGTTGCTAAATAAACAATGTAGAGAAATTCATTATAATAATTTATACAGTTATAGGTATTATCAACAGTGGTGTGTATTTCTTAGTGTAGTGGTGTTAGGTTCATTGGTAATACTGATAGTGCATGCCATTCTGGCAGGAAGGAAGGAAGGTGCTCTTGAAACTACACACCATTTTATTTTTTTAAGTGGACCTTACCTAAATAATTTCACATCTTTTTTATGTAAAACTTTGGATGGCAATATAAAAAGATTTACCTAAATCCCAATAAAATAACAAAATTTTATATAGAATTTTTTGGGTATTGGTTGAAAGTTATGATTAAATTAACAATTTTCAAGTCCTGTTGGTAAGAAAGAACATTTCAGATGTTATTATGGTTTCACTGTTTATTTAATGTCTTAAAAAGTTTAGTTTAGGCATTTTTCTCAGATGACAGTCTGGTTTTCTCTACATTATTCATTAGTTCATTTGATTTTATTAGTTTCATTATTTATTCCATTTATTATTAAATCTTATTGTACTAATGTAGTAAGCTATAGCTATATATATATATATATATATAGTTCTAAAAAACTTCCATCTAAAAATGTATTTTACTATTATTACCAATAAGTAAAATATGTGATCTCTAAATAAGCTTTTCTAAGAATAGCTAGCTAACATGCATTACTTCAAAGCTTGGCTCTTATTTACCTCATTAGGCTAAAGATTACAAAGCATAATATTTGTGCAATAGTAATAGTGCTTTTCACATCAGTGTAAAATTTAGGTCCATATATTGAACCCAAATGTATCAAATACAATATAATTCGAAACTATTACTTGTCTAGGTGGAAGGACTCTTTTCTTGTCTGGGAATCCACCTGGGTAGGCCACCATCTTATCTATTTGCACCACGTATTAGCGTGTGCATTACTGCATTCTGGTCTCAAGGGTACAGATAACCTGTACAATTTCAGGTTGAACGTCAGGCACTTCATTTTCATCCTCACTGAAGACAATGTAGCCTTTTTTGTTAGCAAGTGTACATAGGCTGCAATAACCACTTACTATCAGGTCAATTTTCTTGAAACTTTCAATACTGAATTAAAGGGGATTTGAGCTGATTGTGATGAGCTTCTTCGTAATGTGTAATATTCAATGAGGGTATGATGGAATTGGTAATCCAAGATCTATTATGACAGATTGAACATGAAAGAACTATTTGATGTTATATTTTGTTTACATAAAAATTAATACTACCCATATTCTACAATTACTCATAAGGTGTTGAAATGAATGTAAAAACATTATGTAATATTAGAAGAGTAAAAGAACAAGTAATTTAAATAATAGTTTATATTTTTTTAACAAGTATTACTACATAATTGTTATCCTATTCTAAAAATATGAAAGACATAGTTTATTTCATTTTATTCCAACTTTCAAATTAAAGAAGATAACAACAATGCACATTGTTGTATTTTGATGTAATAAACTACTTACTAGGTGGTATAAAATGCTCAGGTAATTTCTGACATTCTACTTTTGTGACTTTGAGTGCACAACCTTCAGGTAGGTTCCTCTCAATATATTCTAAATATGTGTCACAAGTAGACCCCGTAAGCCGCTGCAAGTGTATAAATCTGAAGTATGTCCGAATCTCGTACTGAACTCTGTGTTTTTTATAAATGTGAACACATCTTAAGAGAGTATGCCTTTCCTTTTCAGCTTTCCTCAAAGCCCAACTGCAATAAAATTATATTGGTTATTTACAATATGTACTAAATGCAATTAGATATTTGTATAATATTATTATGTATTGTGATAGATTTCACCTTTATATGATAAATAAAAATTTCATTCGTTAAAACTTATAAATATATAAAAACAGTTACTCTTTTAGGCATGTAATCACACTAGTTTAAAATACACTAAATTTATAAATTAATATGCATTATGATTTTGTGAAAGGTTTTTCAATTTTAGAAGCACAAGTAAAAAGGGTTTCAATTCAGAATTATTAAAAAGTGCAGAATTATAGATACAGTATCAAATTAAGTAAAACTGTTTTTTTTTAAATCTTTAAATACTATTTGACTTGTATCGTATCATACTGTGGATGCCGTAAGATGAGACAGATGGAAACAACCAAGAAATTGACACCAACATCTTTCTGATAAAAAAACCGCAATAGCCTACTCATCTATCAAGTGTGGCGACTATGGCAAAATCTCTATGAGGTAATGTATGGGGGAGATGTATATAAAGTAGTGGACTTTTAATGGGTGTAATGAATGGATACTGTTTGAATTTATTGTACTTATGTTATCAAATTAATATGGCCTAATTTTTTTGTCATTGCAATTATTTCTACCACCTACCTTGTCTCATTTCAACAGTAAAAAAAAAATTCTTCACATAGGTAAATATTTTTTCCATACAATTTAAACTTAGAATGTTTTCACCTTTATATAAACAAGTTGTAACTTACTTCTTTGTTACTTCAATACCCAAGTGAGAAGCTGCTGCAATACAAAACCATGAATAGCTTAGGAGTACAGCAGGATCAATTCCTCTCATTTCTAATTCTACTCTTTTGTATAATTTATCTAGCTCCAATGGAGGTGCATTATCCACTGGTTTTGATAAGGGAGATGTTGTAGCAGTTGATAACGGTCGTATGGCATAGTTTATAGTGTTGTAGTTGGACACAAAGCTGCTGCGGAATACAGGTGTAGACCTCCAAAAACCCTAGTCAAGATCAGTAAGGTTCTGTTAAAACATTTACGTATTTATCCTTTAAATGTATTCAAAATAAAGAAGTTTATAATTGTATTAAACAATTCACATAATAATATAAAAAGAAATATAGGTTATGTATTAAAAATTAAATTAGGAACAACCTTCACGATATTCATTTCAGGCTTTTCGTATACTATTTTACAAAAATTATAAAATTACTACTACGTTTACTATTCTACTTTTATGTTTCAGTAAAATATCTAGCAAATTGAAATCTGAGTGTTTATGTCAGATGTGAGTATCATTTTTTTTATTAACTGGCTTTACGGGTCTGGGTTCTAGACCTTCTAAGCCAATAATTTCTTTCGGAATCTTCATTTTTATATTCTTTTTCTTCACAATATGCTGATGCGTCACATTGCGAAACCCTTGGGAGATTTTGACGACAGCTCAACCCAGTGGACAGTTAATGACGACAGCCACTCAAGTTCATAAGGCGCCCAAGCGATCAATATAACTTGAGGTTTATATCGACATCAAAGCCGTTGTTTCGTCGTTTTCTGTAATACATCACACGCGCGGTCACCTACCTAGGCTGCACTAAAAGTATCGGGAATGGAATATTTCCACTGTTCCTGTCATATTAAAATCTTTTTAATTGAAAACTCCTTGGTTTTAAAAATCGAATACCATTCATTTATTTAAAAAAAGATTCTCGGTCTTGTAACAAGGTTTTGTCAGACTTGTTTAGTCGTTGCGAAAATGGAATTGACTTGAGAAAATTCAAGAGCGATGATTTATTATGACTTTCGAAGTGGCTTAACACAAAAACAGTGTGTTGACCGGATGATTTCTGCATTTGGTGATGAAGCCCCATCCAAAACCACAATTTATCGCTGGTTTGCTGAATTTCAACGTGGACGTGTCAAGCTCAGTGATGATCCCCGTTAAGGTCATCCAAAAACTGCAGTCACCCAGGAAAACGTTGATGCTGTGCGTCAGCTTACGCAGGAAGGATTGAGGAAGATCGACATGTGACATACCGCGAAATTCAGGCAACTTTAGACGTTGGCATGAGTCAAATACAAATAATCTTGCATGAACAATTAGGTGTAAAAAAGTTGTTTTCCCGATGGATACCGCATTCGCTCTGTGAAGAGCAAAAAGCGGCTCGCGTTACTTGATGCGTCAGAACTCTCGAAAGATTCCACGCAGGATCCTCAAATGCTGTATACAACATCGTATCAGGTGACGAATCCTGGATATACGCGTCCGAACCCGAAACAAAAAAAAAATACGTGTGGCACTCGGTGACTGCCGCGGTAAAGCTATTGCATAGTATTTTTTATCAACTTATGCAATTATAATTATTTATTTATTTTATTTATGCAGTTAAATCTTTGATATTAAATCAAGTTACACTTTTTGAGAGTGGTGACCGAAAAGAAAACAATTTTTTTTCTCTTATTGAATAAATGAGAAGTTAATATTGTTTAAAATATTTTTAATATCTTACAATACATGTATGTTATTCAGGAATTTTTATCATTCAGTTAGCAGCTAGTGTACACGCATACGTCTAGTCGAACGCACACAAACACCGTGCCGAACTCTGCCGAGTGCCGAAGTCTGCCGAACTGAAACGACGTTAGACGATGCACGGCTTTCAACGCCACACCTCCGTGCCCGTCGGAGTGGGGAGCGTGAGGTTTTTTTTCGTTACGGAATTTCTGGATTCGGTCCCCGCGCTCAAGGCCCGCGATAGAAGCTATGCAATAGCTTAAAACTAGTCACGAGTTTGGGTGTTCGAAAGTGAGTTAAGCAAACAAAAATTGTTCGTTCACGGAGTGTTACAAAAAAAATGGTGGCCACGTTTGTCTCCAAAACCGGCCATGTTACGACTATTCCTCTTTAGGGACAAAGAACGGTTAATGCAGAATGATATGCTAGCATTTGTTTGCCACAGGTCGTTTCTAAACTCCATAAAGAGAACTGCAACCGCCGCATCGTCCTCCATCATGACAATGCGAGTTCTCACACCGCTCACAGAACAAAAGAGTTTTAGTTGCTCTAAAACATAGAATTATTAGACCATCCGCCGTACAGCCCCGATCTAGCCCTAGTTATTTCCATACTTTCCCTAAAATAAAGAATAAATTGCGTGGACAGAGATTTTCATCACCTGAAGAAGCTGTGGACGCCTACAAAACGGCCATTTTAGAGACCCCAACTTCCGAATGGAATGGTTGCTTCAATGGTTGGTTCCATCGTATGGAAAAATGTGGTCAAATTTCGCGGAGAATACTTCGAAAAGCAATAAATATATTTTTAAATAGTAATGTTGTGTCACTTCCTTGATTCCCGAAATTTTCAGTGCCGCCCTCGTAATTAACAAAATCGCATTACTTTTATGAATCAAAATCCACTTCAAACCATTATTCAAGCGGCAATACAGGAGCGACAATCCGTCTACGGTCAAGTTCCCGCCAAAACTCCTGTCTGTATCATGAAGATAAAGCAGTATAGAGTGTAGAGATAAGGAGTACGGACGGTGTATCATGTGTATTAAAAAGTGTCTGTAGGAAACCGTTCAATAAGGGTGGCGCCACTATAGCTACGGGGTAAATTTTAAAGAACGCGCCGAAAAATTTTAATGGGATAGAAGACTTTCAGGGTTATATTTCATCATCATCATCAATACAGCCCTTCATAAGTCCACTGCTGAGCATAGGCCTCCCCCAAGTAATGCCACAAAGCACGGTCCTGAGCCACCTGCATCCATCGACTTCCTGCATGTCTTACCAGGTCGTTACTCCATCTAGTGGGGGGTTGCCCTACACTACGCCTACCGGTACGAGGCTGCCACTCGAGAACCTTTCTTCCCCATCGGTTCTTCGAGCTATATGGCCGGCCCTTGCCACTTCAGCTTACTAATCCGTTGGGCTATGTCGGTCACTGGTTTTACTGAGGAAATGCTCATTTATGAGCCTGTCACGCAGAGAAACTCCAAGCATAGCCCTCAACATAGCTCGCTGATCAGTGAAGGACCACGTCTCAGATTCGTAAGTAATCACTGGCAACACGCACTGGTTGTACAATCTAGTTTTCAGAGTTTGAGGTATACCTGACGAGAAGATGTGTCGTAATTTTCCGAACGCTGCCCAGCCGAGTTGAATCCGGCGATTGACCTCTCGGTCGAAGTTGGACTTACCTAGTCGGACTATTTGTCCCAGGGAAACGTACTCATCAACAACTTCGAGCATAGTGCTCCCAACAACTACCGGCATAGGTGGCACATGGACATTAAACATGATCTTTGTTTTGTCCATGTTCATCTTAAGACCTATCCGTTGGGAGACACTTGGGGTTGGGGTTGAGGTCATTGATCATAGTGTTTTTTTAAAGAATATTAACAATGCTATAAACATTACCAATATACCCCTTAACCACTCGTGCTAAGCTTAAATTGCTTGTGTCACGAGTGGTTCACGCAAGTATTTGAATGGCGGATTTGAACCCATCACCTTTTTGAGTTCGCGGACCGCGCCCTGCCATTAAGCTACTGTCGCTTCATAGGTCCTCCAGCGATTCTGCCATAAGGACTATATCGTCGGCAAATCGAAGGTGAGTGATGTACTCGCCATTGATGTTAATACCGTATCTTTTCCAGTCCAGTAGCTTGAAAACGTCTTCCAATGCAGCGGTGAAGAGTTTCGGAGATATAACATCACCCTTTCTTACACCTCTCTGCAGTTGGATAGGTTTCGAACTCTGGTTCTGTACTCGGATAGCCATCGTAGCCATACTGTACAAACACTTCAGCACTTCGATATACCGACAGTCAACTTGGCACCACTGAAGGGACTGAAGCACCGCTTAAATTTCGACGGAACCAAAGGCTTTCTCATAGTTCACATACACCAGGCTAAGTGGCAGATTGTCCTCTTCGGTCTTCTGTACAATCTGCCGCAGGGTATGTATGTGGTCTATGGTACCTACTGAAGCCTTTTCAGAAACCGGTTTGTTCGGGAGGCTCGAAGTTGTCGAGTCTGCGTGCGAGACGATTCGTAATGACTCTCGAAAACAGCACGTAGACGCGGCTCAGAAGGGAAATCGGTCTGTAGTTCTTCAAGAGAGCGTTGTCGCCTTTCTTAAAGAACAAGACCACCGCACTTCTGCTCCACGCCTCCGGAGTAGTGCCACCATGAAGGACGGAATTGAAGAGCTTCTGAAGGACCTTAAGTACCGGTGTTCCACCCGCTTTCAGAAGCTCTGCTGTAATTCCATCCTCGCCTGGGACCCTGCCGTTTCTAAGGTGCTGGAGAGCCATTCTAATCTCGCTCAGACTGACGTCCGGGATATCATCGGAATAGTGTCGGATAAGACTTGCTCTTGGATCGTTACTCACACTTGCGTGTGGCTCCAACGATGATGTGTACAGCTGCCCATAGAACCTCTCAATCTCACTCAAAATCTCAGGTGACCCGGAAACGATGCCGCCACACTCAGTCTTCAGCTTTGACAATTTGCTCTTTCTGGCAGACAGATCTCGATCGCTTCTTTATACGAGTACGAGCAGTATTAAAGTTGCGTAAGTCTCACCGCATGCATTTGGAGATCTGTCTGTTCAGTTGCCTGTACGATGTTAAATCGGTTGACGATTGCAGCCTCATCTGCCGTCTAAAAGCCATGAGATTAAGAGTGTGATCAGAGAGTTTTTGTGTTCTTCTGCGGCGGGTCTTGCAGAGGTCTTAGCTTCGACCGAGTGAGCAGTTTCCGCGAGCTTGTCATTCATATCGTCCACTGCATTGCAATCTTCTAGGCACTGAAAGCGGTTACGTAACTCGAGCTGAAAAGTCTCGGGATTCTGGATCTGAGCACGAGGGGGACGGAGCGTTGACTTCATTAGACGAGACCTCTCCAATTTAACGTTATGGTTCAGTGTGCCTCTAACCATTCGGTGATCGCTGCCGGTTTTCACTTCTCTTATTTCAGTGTAGCCCTCCGTAGCCATGCCGGCAAAACGCGCGGTGACATAATGATGGCGCGGGTGACAGAGTTTGCATGATGAACGCTTTTGTTTGTCAAAGCGGGACATCATGCTATTGTATCTTCTAAGAAATTTCATTGATGGTTAAACTACCGCCATCTAGAAATTGCTTTATGAAACACTTAATACTTTTTAATTTATAGCTGCCTTAGCATCTTGCATTTTTGGCTACTTCCATACTAATATTATAAATGCGAAGGGAGAGGCCATCTTGTCCATGGCATCCTGCATATCCATATCCATACTTAATATTTTGTTTGTTTGTCCTTCTTTCACGTCGCAACGGAGCGTCGGCAGGTGGCATGGGGGATAGTTCGGTGGCTGTAGAGTGACATAGGCTACTTTTTTCCGCGGAAAAACATCTCATTTACGTGGGAAAATCGAATATGTTGCAAATTTTTCGCTTTCACCCTTAACTATTACTTGACTGTGGTGGAAACAGTTCTTAGTAAGCCTTATTAATAAGCTTTAGTAATATTTATTGAACGGAAATGAATACAGTTCTTATATGTGGTTATGAATGAATCGGTATTACAATAAGAAAAATTGTGCTGTTCTTATTAACTAACGTATACATAGTTTAAATTGATTCCGCTAGATGTCGTTACTAGGTTTTTAAAACGCGGTAACGAAATGTTTCCTGACATGTACTTAACTCCCGCCGTTGAGCCGCACGTCAACTTATAGTGCATACGGTACCTATATGCTTAAATTGTTTCTATTTCGTAGCTTATTCGACAACCTGCTTTCGATTTCAGTTGTTTGTTATTTGGTTTGTGATTTGGTTAAGGTTGAATGGATTTACATTGGCTTTCATTATCGGATTTTTGTATTTTCTTGGATCGGTTTTGTTGATTTGGTTGGTATTCCTTTATACATATTTAGACTCTGGCTTTGATTTCAGATTTTGTTTATTTAGAATCGTGAATTGGTTTTCGTTGTTTTAGGTTGTTTGACAATATTTCAAAGGAATATTAATAGTATAGATAGTGTATACGGTACCTATAAACTTACTTCTTTTTTCGTTGGTTATATTTATATTGACTACTGCTTTCGATTTCGGTATTCTGCGATTTCTTTTGTGATTTGGTTTAAGTTGATTCGATTTTTTTGGCTATCGTTTTCGGATTCCTGTTGTGTCTTGAATTGGTTTTGTTGTTTTGATTTTTAAAAATATTTAAAAGGAATATTTATTCCTTTTAGATATTTTGGATTTGCTTTTAAAAAAATATTTAAAAGGAAATTTAATTCCTTTTAGGTATTTTAACTTTTTTTTTATAAATAGGTTTTTTGTTACTTCATAATGCCTCGCAAACGTAAGTCCAGCCTTTCAAGAGTATCTTCTCAAAGACAAGCGAAAAGATTAGCTCTAACGCTAGAATCTTTAGATGATGCTGAACTGAGAAGGCAAGAACAAGCAGAGCGTCAGGCTGCTTTAGAGCATCTGAGACACCTTCTCAACGTCAGCAAAGGCGTCTTGAACACAGAGCGTCAGGCCGCTTTAAGATCTTCCGAAACACGTTCTCAAATTCAGGAAAGGCGTCTTGAACAGGCAGAGCGTCAAGCTACTTTAAGAGCTACTGAAACACCTGATCAAAGTCAGCAAAGGCGTCTTGAATAGGCAGAGCGTCAATATACTTTAAGAGCTACTGAAACACCTGCTCAAAGTCAGCAAAGGCTATTCGAACAAGCGGAACATCAGGCCACCTTAAGAGCCGCGGAAACACCTGATGAAACTCAACACAGACTCATTGAGCAAGCTGAACGTCAATCTACTATAAGGGCATCTGAAACACCAGAACAGACACAGGCGCGAAGAGATGCAAATGCACAGCTCCAAGCTGAACGTCGCACTTTCTTTTCTTTTTCGTTCACAAAATTTTCAAAGAAACAATTGGTCGGTTTTTAAAGACGCAGCATTCAATTATGATCCGTTGATTGATTATAAAAATCACAGGTTAGTTGTTATCGGACTGATGGACAAGGCGTGTCGATTTTGCAGCGCTTTAAAATGGAAAGATGAGACCGCAGGCATGTGGTGTTCCAATGGCAAAGTGTCTCTTCCGTTACTTGGGGAACCACAAGAACCTTTGAAAACTCTCTTTTTATATGATGCTAATGAGTCACGGCGCTTTTTAAACAGGATCCGGAAACTACTTTTACGGATTTTATCGCGTCTTATTTATATTAATTTTAATATCCGACGTTTTGGGCGCTTTCCAGCACCCATGGTCACGGGGGACTGCGGTGACTGACGACCCGATGTCAAAGTTAACCCAGAGTACCTTCAGCTTTTTAATTATTGTCTTTGGTCCGATCTACGCAGAATTGAACTAACTGTATTTTGAAGTCTTGCAGTGGTAGGCTTGGGTTTAGTTTTAATTTTATTAATTATAGGATCCCAAGCAGGTGGTAGTACCCAGCCTCCTTCTCTATTGAAATTAGGATGTTTTTTAATTTCAATAGCCTCACGTATCATCCTTGGTAGGAATCGATGTTCTTTCGCGAGGATTTGTGGTCTATCAAATCTGATGTAATGGTTGGGGCTATCTAGAATATGATCGCAAACTGCAGACTTCCCGGAACGTTGATGCTTCACGTCAGCTATGTGTTCTTTTACGCGGGTTCTAATTGATCTCTTTGTTTGCCATATATATATATATATATATATATATATATATATATATATATATATATATATATATATATATATACGTTCCGGGAAGTCTGCAGTTTGCGATCATATTCTAGATGGCCCCAACCATTATATCAGATTTGATAGACCACAAATCCTCGCGAAAGAACATCGATTCCTACCAAGGATGGTACGTGAGGCTATTGAAATTAAAAAATATCCTAATTTCAATAGAGAAGGAGGCTGGGTACTACCACCTGCTTGGGATCCTATAATTAATAAAATTAAAACTAAACCCAAGCATACCACTGCAAGACTTCAAAATACAGTTAGGTCATTCTGCGTAGATCGGACCAGCTATTAAAAGAAACAGTGCACAATGGCTATGGCTACCCTTTATACAGACGCAGAGCTCCTGAAGATGGTGGCAATCAAATCAAAAGTTACAATCAAATCTCGCTCTGGAGCGTTCGAAACCTTAGATAACAGCTGGATTGTCCCGTATTCGCCTATTCTGTGTAAAACGTTTAATGCCCACATTAATGTAGAAGCATGTAGCTCTGTCCGCGCAATCAAGTATATCTGTAAGTACATAAATAAAGGAAGCGACCAAGCAATATTTAATCTCAGGAGTGAAGGTGAGGCAAATTCCGTTAATGAAGTACAGACCTTTGAAGCAGGGCGTTATGTCAGCAGTAACGAGGCAGCGTGGCGTCTCCTTGGCTTCCCTTTACACGAAAGGCACCCAACAGTTACTCACCTTGCTGTGCACTTAGAAAATGAGAGCGTGTATATTTCACCGAAAGAAATTTCCAAGAAAGAATTGCATCACCGCCAAAAACTACACTAACAGCCTTCTTTCAATTTTGAAAACCGACCCCTTTGCAAAAACGTTGTTATATTCTGAAGTCCCCCGCTATTATTCTTGGAACATATCTAGGAAGGAGTGGAAACGCCGTATTCAAGGCGCGCCTGTTGCAAATTGGTCCGGTGTAAAGTCATCAGATGCCCTTGTTCGTGTGTATACCGTCCTTGTAACTAATTTTGAATGTTTCTGTTTACGATTGCTGCTGCACCATGTTCGGGGTCCTACAGGATATAAAGACCTTAAAACTGTCAACAGTCAGGAATGCGCAACTTATAGAGAAGCATGTGAAGCTCTGCATCTTTTAGAAAACGATAATCACTGGGATGAAACCATGGAGGAAGCTGTGCAGTGCCAGTCACCAGCCAAAATTGGGGATCTTTATGCAACTCTCATATAATCTTTCGGGCTATCTAATGCACATGAATTGTGGGACAAATATAAAGAGTACATGGCGGAAGATATTTTGCGAAGGTTACAGCAGGCACACGCGAACATGACATACAATGAACACATTTATAATGAAGCACTTAGAAAAATTGAAGATAAAGTAATGGCAATGGTAGGCAAAAAATTAAGCGACTTTGGAATGATAAGCCCTCAGCGAAATGAATGACCCAAAATGAACTATGGTTCATAAAAGATACCCTGATCTCTGCGACAGCTGTCAGTAAAAATCACGCCTATGAAGTCCTGAATTTCTTAGTAGTACAGACAGTACCTGTAAATGTCATACTTTATGGGCATGCCGACCTAATTAGTGCATGCCCATAAAGTATGACATTGACAGGTACTGTCTGTACTACTAAGGTATTCAGGACTTCATAGGCGTGATTTTTACTGACAGCTGTCACAGAGATCAAGCTATCCTGTATGAACTATAAGTGATGAAATTATACGTGAAACAAACTACGATATACCAGCTTTGCAGTAGCAAGTAGCCGAATTTGTACCCCGCTTGCTTCCCGAACAAAAACGAGTTTTTGACAAAGTATTAGGACAAATTGAATCTGGAAATGGTGCACTTTTCTTTTTAGATGCCCCTGGAGGAACTGGGAAGACATTCTTGTTAAATTTATTATTAGCGCAAGTACGGAAAGATAAAAACATTGCTGTAGCTTCCTCCGGTATAGCCGCCACGCTGCTAGGCGGGGGCCGCACTGCACATTCTGTTTTAAAACTCCCTCTAAATCTAGCCCAGGAAGAATCGCCGATCTGAAACTATAGCAAAAATAGTGCACGAGGTATAATGCTACGACAATGCAAACTTTTAGTGTGGGACGAAAGTACTATGTCGCATAGAAAAGCTGTAGAAGCACTAAATCTAACGCTCCAGGATTTGCGCAGCTGTACCGATGTAATGGAAGGATTGGTGGTTTTACTGGCTGGTGACTTTCGCCAAACTTTACCTGTCATTCAAAAGGGCACACCTGTAGATGAAATTAAAGCATGCCTCAAGTCGTCTATTTTATGGAACAAGGTGACAAAATTCAGTTTAACTACGAATATGAGAGTGCATTTGTATAATGATATCAATGCTGGAAACCATGCTGACACACTATTAAAAATTGGCGATGGGCGGTTGGAAACGGATGCTGAGGGCTACGTTAAATTGACGAGAGATTTTTGTAATTTAGTAAAGAGTCATTCCGAATTAATTGCGAGCTTTTACTCAGATTTAACGAACAACATGCATGAAGACAAATGGTTATGTGAAAGGGCGATTCTTGCACCAAAAAATGAGAGCGTTAACAAAATAAATTCAGATATATTAAGCGAAGTAGCAGGAGAAATAACAGAGTATTTGTCAGTAGACACAGTTATGGACACAGAACAGAGCACTTCATATCCCGTAGAGTTTCTAAATTCTCTAGAGTTGTCAGGTGTGCCTTCACATAAGCTTCAATTAAAATTAGGCGTCCTAGTCATGCTTATGCGAAATTTAGATGCTCCTCGGTTATGTAACGGGACAAGGCTGCGTGTGACACATCTTGGACGGAACATAATCGGTGCTACAATTTTTACAGGCGTAGGAAAAGGTGAAAATGTTATTATACTACGGATCCCTATAACTCCCACAGATCTTCCTTTTCAATTCAAAAGGTTGCAGTTCCCTATTAAGCTCAGTTTTGCAATGACAATTAATAAAGCGCAAGAGTAAACGTTACAGGTAGCGGGGGTCAACTTAGAAAAACCGTGCTTCTCTCATGGTCAGCTGTTCATGTTCGCGTGTTTCAAATGCCCAGAATCACCACATTCTTTCCCCGAATGGAAAAACATATAACATTGTGTACAGTAGCGTCTTAAAATAGTGTTCAGTTAGTTTTTTTTCCAAAATTCCCACAATCAATTAATCAGAATTCCCACAGATCTTCCCTTTCAATTCAAAATTTCCTATTTAGCTCAGTTTCTTTTCAATTCCAAATGCTGCACCTCTGACGGACCTAGCTCAGTTTCCTTTCAACACAAAAGGCTCAGTTTCCTTTCAATTCAAAAAACTGCATCTCTGACGAATCAATTTAGCTCAGTTTCTTTTCAAAAGTCTGCATCCCTGACGGATAACGGACGGATGACGGGCATAGGTGTGACATGGACGTTACACGTGATCTTCGTTTTGTCTATGTTCATCTTAAGACCTACCCGTTGGGAGACATTATTGAGGTTATCGAGCATAGTGCTTAGGTCCTCCAGTGATTCTGCCATAAGGACCATACTATCGTCGGCAAATCGAAGGTGAGTGATGTACTCGCCATTGATGTTAATGCCGTATCCTTTCCAGCCCAGTAGCTTGAAAACGTCTTCTAATGCAGGGGTGAAGAAAAGACATATTGGTGTTACTAAATTAATTAATTTTTTCTCCCAAAATAATAAATAATAAAAATCCCTTCACAGTTCTAAATTCAATAGTTTATATTTGCTTCATACGTGAGGTTTATATTATAAGGAGTAATAGTAGAAAATAGAAGTTTAAAATTAGGCAACACTGAATCAAATTGAAAATGAAAAGTGAAAAATTATTTAAGAAACATGTCCGCCGTATTGTGCATGTGCTTCTTTCTTGTTATTTCGTATTGTTACGAGCTTGAGGTTCGTGACAATAAAAATTGCCGATAAAATTACCTAAATTAACACTTTAATTTACTTTACACAATTAAAGTTAAAACACTAATAATTTAAACACATTAATTCACTTAATTCCACTCCGAAGCTTCGCTTGTTTCGCCCAAATCAACACTGCCCCGATCGCATCTTGCAGCGCCTATATATTTAAATTAGCAAAGAAATATCCAGAATGTTCAAGTAAACACGGGCAAGGTATCGAGCGTTCGAGTTTCGACTAGGCGCTGTCAGTTGAGCGATTTGTGATGTCATTTTCTCAATGCTCCCCTCGCTCTCGTTCCTGACACTAGATGGCGCTAGTTGACTTATTCATGCAACACTGCCCCCTCCTAAGACATGCTCGTCCCGAGCATTATCGGTCCCATAATAACGCGCCAAGCGATTCACATGGACGATCTTAGGAGTCCCTCTTGCGCCTTTCTGTAACGGCTCCGCAATGTCAAGGGCTGTCCTATCCCGTGGTGCACCAACATTGTACAATTTCGGTGCTCCTCTACTACGTGTCCGAGGTCCCCGCTCGGCCGCACAACTTGTACATGTACGACACCAATCCTCGACATCGTCACGATAATGGACCCAGTAAAACTGTTCTCGGACCTTCAGTAGAGTTCGTTTAACTCCCAGATGGACTATTGAACGACCATTATGGCACAACTGTAGAACATTCGGCACTTTAGCTTTAGGGACAACCATTTGCAAACGACAGCTGTCTCTTCGACCATTGTCCCATTTACGGCACAGGACTCCATCCTGAATCAGCAAGCTGTCCCATTGGGCCCAATAGCTTTTCGTGGTTGAACTCATCGCTGAGACGTCCCTCCACTTAGGCTTGGTAGCACGGGCCTTCATCCATCCCAGAATCGGCTTGATGTCCGGATCTTCCTGCTGTGCATGTCGTAGGTTGTCCTTCCATTCGTTGCTGAGGTGGTCCGTCCTGAGCATCCTCACGGATACCACCTCCTTACTCTCTTGCCTACTACAATGGTTGCAATCTTCAGGACAAGGTCTTCTTGACAATGCATCCGCGTTGCCGTGAGATTTCCCGCTGCAGTGTCTGATAGTAAAGTCGTATTCCTGCTGCTGCTGGGCGGTGCTGTTAGCCGCACTTCCTTTCTGAGACCGTTCACCTTCCCTTCCTAGGGTGTGCTTAGGGCAGCTGGACCGAAGATGGCCCCTTTCCCCACAGCCATAGCACCTAGGGCTGTATCTTTTATTGTGGTCGCGAACCGTAACTGCAGTAACCTCCCTAGCGTGAGGTGAACGATGATCCTGTCGCCGCCAGGCAGTGCCGTTAGCTGCACTACCCTCTCGAGATCGATCAACTCTCCTTTCCACGGTTCGTTTAGAGCAGCTGGATCGAAGATGGCCCTTTTCCCCACAGCCATAGCACCTTGGGCTGTATCCTTTGTTGCGGTCGCGAACTGTAGCTGCTGCAACCTCCCTGACGCGATGGGAACGATGATCCTGCCGCACAGCTTCCACTTCCAGTGCATGGGCCAAGGCGTCCTTAAGCGTCTCGTGGTGCCCGAGCCTCACAGCAGCTCTGACTTCCAGGTCGCGGATGCCGTTGATGAATGTCTGCACCAGGTTCCCTTCTATGAGCGCAGGTACAGACTGGTATGCTTTTCGAACCATCTTCTCCACCTCAAGGGCCCACTGCTGCAGGTTCTCGTTGCTGCGCTGCACGCCATCTTTAAGCTGCGCGCGAAAGACGTGTTCCAGATGAGCGTCGCCATATCTCGCTTCCAAGGCCTCAAGAAGCTGCTCATAGGTCACTTTCTTACCGAGAGCTTCCAACACAGTTAAGGCCTGGTCACGCAGGCCTAGGGTGAGTGCAGTCATGGCTTGGCTTTTATTCCAGCCGTTCGCCTCCATGACGGCCTCGAACTGGATTTTGTAGGCCGACCAGGAAGAGGTCCCGTCGAACGGCGGCACTTTGAATCCACGTAGCGAAGGTGCTGCAGCTACTACGGGAGCTGTAGTTCCATCCCCAAGTTTGAGGTCGTTTAGTGATTTCTTCATGTCAGCCACTACGTTGTCAACCCGATTGTTTACTTGGTCGATTCGGGTTTCAGCTTTCTCTATTCGGTTTTCAGCTTTCACGATTTGGGTTTCGGCTTCCGACAGGCGGTTGTCATGCTGAGCAACCCTATCCTTCACCTCCTTTATCTCCTTCCCGAAGGTAGCGTGAAGGTCCTTCATGAGGAGCATCTGCTCTTCCAACCGACGGGCCTGTTCCTCCTGTCCGTCCCGCAGCTGCTCTTCCAATCGGCGTGCCTGTTCCGCCTGCTGGCGAGCCTGTTCCTCCTGCTGCTCTTTCAACAGACGGGCCTGTTCCGCCTGCTGGCGAGCCTGTTCCTCCTGCTGCTCTTTCAACAGACGGGCCTGTTCCTCTCGTCCGCGCTGCAGCTGCTCCTGTAGCATGGCCATCAGAGCACCTAAGTCAGGTGCTGCAGATGTAGGAGCTACTGACGGGCCCGCAGTCTCCGTGGCTAGCTGTTGGCCCTCCGACGTCTGCGGCGTTGCACCACCAAACCTCCTCTGGTCCGTCTCCTGCTGGCGTTGACTTCGGGTACGGACACCCTCCGTTTCCTCCTTAGGTAAAATCGGCATGATTTAATCCCACTTCTGACACCAATTGTTACGAGCTTGAGGTTCGTGACAATAAAAATTGCCGATAAAATTACCTAAATTAACACTTTAATTTACTTTACACAATTAAAGTTAAAACACTAATAATTTAAACACACTAATTCACTTAATTCCACTCCGAAGCTTCGCTTGTTTCGCCCAAATCAACACTGCCCCGATCGCATCTTGCAGCGCCTATATATTTAAATTAGCAAAGAAATATCCAGAATGTTCAAGTAAACACGGGCAAGGTATCGAGCGTTCGAGTTTCGACTAGGCGCTGTCAGTTGAGCGATTTGTGATGTCATTTTCTCAATGCTCCCCTCGCTCTCGTTCCTGACACTAGATGGCGCTAGTTGACTTATTCATGCAACAGTATTTTGAGTGTTTTATCGTAATTGCTTTTGTATATCACAAAACGTAGGGCTCAAGAATGTGCTTTAAGGACGCGTTTACAAAATTGATAAGTATAGAATCGCACTACTACATTGACAAAAGTCACACACACACCAGTGTACGCACGGTTGGCTGTGGGAATCGCAGTCAAATGAAATTATTTTGATAATTTGAAAGATTGAATTTGTTTTTCATTTCTTATACCTACCTCAGAAATATACTTCGATACGAAATACGAATACCTGCTCCAGAAACTGCTTGGCACTGGAAGCCCTCTACTGGTAGTGAGATGTTAGCTCTGGACTTTGAACTGGTTTTGTCAGTTATAATAAGACCTTACCTACCTGCGAACTTGATGGAGTGACCTGAAGGTTTAATTTTGTGATTACAACAGGAACTCCTGGACTAGTGGAACTAGGTGTGCCGAGTTTGGGTTCGTTTTGTTGGTTATGATGAGACCTTACCACCGGACTTGATGGAGTGACCTGAAGGTGTAATTCGGTGATTACAAGTGGAACTCCTAGACCAGTAGAACTAGGTGTGCCGAGTTTGGGTTCGTTTCGTTAGTTATGATGAGACCTTACCACCAGACTTGATGGAGTGACCTGAAGGGGTAATTCGGTAACTACTGCTGGAATTTCTGAACGAGTAGAACTAGGTGTGCCGAATTTGGGCTCCGTTTTGTTAGTTATGACGAGTCCATACCTCCGGACTTGATGGAGTGACCTGAAGGTGTAAATCGGTGATGGCAACTGGAACTCCTAGACTGGTAGAACTAGGTGTGCCGAGTTTGGGTTCGTTTTGTAGGTTATGATGAGACCTTACCACCGGACTTGATGGAGTGACCTGAAGGTGTAGTTCGGTGATTACAAGTGGAACTCCTAGACTTGTAGGAATAGGTGTGCCGAGTTTGGGTTCGTTTTGTTAGCTATGATGAGACCTTACCAACAGACTTGATGGAGTGACCTGAAGGGGTAATTCAGTAACTACTGCTGGAATTTCTGAACGAGTGGAACTAGGTGTGCCGAATTTGGGCTTCGTTTTGTTAGTTATGACGAGTCCATACCTCCGGACTTGATGGAGTGACCTGAAGGTGTAAATCGGTGATTGCAACTGGAACTCCTAGACTGGTAGAACTAGGTGTGCCGAGTTTGGGTTCGTTTTGTAGGTTATGATGAGACCTTACCACCGAACTTGATGGAGTGACCTGAAGGTGTATTTCGGTGATTACAAGTGGAACTCTTAGACTTGTAGAACTAGGTGTGCCGAGTTTGGGTTCGTTTTGTTAGTTATGATGAGACCTTACCACCAGACTTGATGGAGTGGCCTGAAGGGGTCTACTGCTGGAATTTCTGAAAATTCAGTAGCTACTGCTGGAATTTCTGAACCAGTAGAATCAGGTGTGCCGAATTTCACTCCATCAAGTCCGGTGGTAAGGTCTTATCGTAACTAACAAAACGAAACCAAACTCGTCACACCTAGTTCTACTAGTCTAGGAGTTCCATTTGTAACCACCTGATTACACCTTCAGGTCACTCAATCAAGTCCGGTGGTAAGGTCTCATCGTAACTAACAAAACGAACCCAAACTCGGCACACCTAGTTCTACAAGTCTAGGAGTTCCACTTGTAATCACTGAACTACACCTTCAGGTCACTCCATCAAGCCCGGTGGTAAGGTCTCATCATAACCTACAGAACGAACCCAAACTCGGCACACCTAGTTCTACCAGTCTAGGAGTTCCAGTTGCAATCACCGATTTACACCTTCAGGTCACTCCATCAAGTCCGGAAGTATGGACTCGTTATAACTAACAAAACGAAGCCCAAATTCGGCACACCTAGTTCTACTCGTTCAGAAATTCCAGCAGTAGTTACTGAATTACCCCTTCAAGTCACTCCATCAAGTCTGGTGGTAAGGTCTCATCATAACTAACAAAACGAACCCAAACTCGGCACACCTAGTCCTACAAGTCTAGGAGTTCCACTTGTAATCACCGAACTACACCTTCAGGTCACTCCATCAAGTCCGGTGGTAAGGTCTCATCATAACCTACAAAACGAACCCAAACTGGGCACACCTAGTTCTACCAGTCTAGGAGTTCCAGTTGCAATCACCGATTTACACCTTCAGGTCACTCCATCAAGTCCGGAGGTATGGACTCGTCATAACTAACAAAACGGAGACCAAATTCGCCACCCCTAGTTTTACTCTGCAAGAAGTTCAAATAGCGGTCACGAAAGTACACCTTCAGGTCACGACATCAAGTCCGGAGGTAAGGTCTCATCATAACCAACAAAACGAGCCCAAACTCGGCACACCTAGTTCCGCTCGTCCAGGAGTTGCAGTAGCAGGTAAGTTTATATATCCTACTTATTTTTAGCTAAATAAAAAACTGTGAGTATAAAAATAATAATTTTATCACTTGTCAAGTACTTATGTTTCCAATTCGTTTTTTTCTAATATTTTGTGTATGTACAGCGATCTTTTCGGAATGAGCCGCTGCAAACAGGCGATACAGTATCCACTCACGACGGCGGCCGAGCGCGGACTGTGGTTTCATCGAAATCTTTGTACAATAAATCAAAGCAGGCACCAACAATAAAATAGCCCTTATTGCAATAAATTATGATTTATCCGTATTAGCAAAATATGTGAAAAAATGTGCATCAGTTTTTATTTTTTCTACGACTATTTGCAACATTTTGATAAAAAATAAACACAGGGTTTTTTAATTGAATATGTCTGTCATCCTATAGTATTTTTTAAATTTTTTAAATATGTTGATAATAGACCAAAACATGTACCGAAACACAAGCCGGTATCGTTAATTTTGTAGAAAATGGCAACGAAAGTTCGTTTTTACAATATAAAAAACTACTATTTTCAACAAAAGAGTTACAGACGTTTGCAGATGAAGAACCAATCTATACATGGTAGTTTTTACTTATATTTGATTTGGTTTAGTTTTGTCACAAAATCTCCCGAAAAACACCCTAATTTTGGTTGATTTGCAAACGCGTCCTTAAGGTAGATTTTGTAATTGGTGCAGTGACAAATATAATAAAAGACTTATAAAATAATATGTTAATTTCAACCCTATAATTTTTATGATAGTTTGTAGTAAGTTACTTTCTACATTATGTGCAGACAACATAGAATTTTATAACATCTCAGGTTTTGGTGTCATTTTATTTTCACAATATCATTTTGTTGAAAATTGTGAAATAAATATGTTAACAATACTGAAAATCTTTCTTTTTGCCTAAGTCCTTCAATTTATCGAGAGTATTTATGCCGATTTCTAAGTAACAAACAGTGTTTTTATTGTTATTTAGAAATCGAAAAAATACTTAATAAAAATAACAATATGAAAGGAGTAGTATAGAGGTATATATGACATATATATTATAATATCTATAGTTATGTATAGTTCAAGTAGTAGTTAATAAACTAGCTTCCAGGCGGCGCTGTTGTCGCGGCCAATTTTTACGGTAGAGACTCTTATCTATTTCCGTATATACACTCTTATCTATACGGGACATTTAACGTATTTTGGCGACAGCGGGATATAAACCTTTAAATCGGGACCGTCCCGCCTAAAGTGGGACGTATAGTCACATTATATATACATGAAGTTACAGATAAAGATGGAGGCCACACTTGGAACAACAACTTGAGTCAAATTCTACTTGACGAAATTGGTGTCACCGTAAGATCTTTGACTTGTGATGGTGCATCATCCAATGTAAAAGCTTATGAATTATGATTATTTAGGCTGTTCTGTCGAACAAAATAATTTAATACCGTACTTTCGACATCCAAACGGGATGAGCAATATATGCTGTCTGCTTGACGCTGCACATATGTTAAAACTTTATTTTGGTTTTTATTGAGTTTGTATCGACACGGACAGGTTAGGTTAGAAGGAGATTAAGAAGAGGAGCAACAAGTCTGCCGAGTTAACCTCGCTGCCCACACAGGCCAGTAGCTCCGCGGCCGACTCCCGGCCCAGGACCGTTGCCGAGGGAATGGAATGTCAATAATGGCAAAGTTCCATTTTCTCCAGGGCAACATCAACCACTGTGCCAGAGCTCAGGATCTCCTACTCCAGAGCATAGCAGAGTGGTCGATTCACGTGGCTATGGTCGCCGAACCGTACTTCATTCCCGCCCGTGACAACTGGCTGGGATGCGCTGACGGTTTGGTGGCCATTATTGGCGAGACTCTGATCGACCCGTCTCGGGGCCGCGGCTCGGTTGCTGCGGTCTCGGGTGGCATCGTTATTGTGGGGGCGTATTTCTCCCCCAGCAAGAGTCTCGCCGACTTTGAGGGTTTCCTTGTCGAGTTGGGCGCCGTCGTAGGCCGCTATCACCCTCGTCCCGTTCTGGTGATCTCAACGCAACGTCTTGGTGGCGGAATGGCGGCAAAGGCTTCTGCGCCCTACCGCCGGCCTCGCTATCGTCGAGGCGATCCGGCCAGTACTCGACAACTGGCTCGGGAGAAGGCACGGCTCCCTGTCATTTAGGGTGACGCAGGTGCTGTCGGAGCACGGCTGCTATGGCAAGTACCTGTGCCGCATAGACGGAGCCGGACGCTCGGTGCCACCACTGCGTCCATTGCGGAGAGAACACGGCGCAACACACGCACGCCGAGTGTGTAGCTTGGGAGGAGCAGCGCCGTGTCCTCACAAATGAAGTAGGAGGCGATCTGTCGCTGTCGGCCTTGGTGCGGAGGATGGTCGGTAGCGCAGAATCGTGGGATGCAGTGGTGTCCTTCTGTGAGGACGTGATGTCGCAGAAGGAAACTGCGGAACGTGAGAGGGAGATCTCGACTCCCTTCCCTGGCCGCAGAAGGCGCACCGGGCGCAGGAGAAGGGCGGACAACGCCCTTTTCCAGCCCCCATAAATGAGTCCAGGGGCGAGGGACGAGGGGAAGCCCCCGCCCCCCCTATTCGATGGACCCGAGGCGGAGGCACGCGTGGGTGTCGGCGCGCGCCTCTGAGGTGATACACGGGGGTAGTTGAACACCTCACTACCCCGTGCAGGAGACGAGGCCCGTACAGACCGGGCCAGCACTAGTGTGGGGCTGCGGAAGAATTTGGATTCCCGCGGCCCCTCGCGTGAACGTGCGAGGAGACACCGGGGTGGTTTTAGCCGGTAAGAGTCCGGCACACCCCTCCGCCTTTCCCCAGGCAGAGGCAGTCCATGAGGATTTCCCCCCGTAAAAAAAAAAGAAGGAGATTGCGGGATCGAATGAGCGAGCGAAGCAACCGAATAGACCCCGCCATCTCCTTCGTGGCTATTCTAAAATAAACCACTCAGAAGTAGGAGCCCCGCAAAGTGGGGCTCCGTCGGTCGGGCTTCCCTCAACTGCGCTACGGGAGAGAGTTGGGGGAGGGAAGCACCACGCCACTCAACGAGATGGATCAAAGGTGCAAGGTCTGGCTCATATAACCCGTGCCCTCTCGAGTTCCGCTACATAATTAGAAAGATGTTGTTCAGACATTCTATTCAACCATCCGTCAATGCCCTCTGCTTAGAAAATAGCTTTGAGACTACACACGTCTTCAATTTCAATACTTAGAAAAGTTAGTTCCATTCTCGCGAAGAACCTGAATATCGACAAGACGTTGAAAATATGTTTCAAAATTTAGAAAAGATTAATGCTAGTACATACCAGGAAAATATATTATATAACTGGTTACATTATAAAACAAATTCTTATCCGCATTTCTTGTGAACATTGTCATAATGCGTTAATAGCACTTAACAATGTGTCAACTGATCATTCATATCATATGATTGTAAACAAATTTAATTCATTTACGACGTTTGTGAACCGAGGCAAACTTTATTTCCCATCGGTAGCAGCTTACAAAATTGTAAAATATTGTGACCAAGTTTTCCAACGAGCTAATTTGATGGGCCAACTTAGAGCCAATAACATTGAAAACAAATTAATTAATATCGTGTGACAACATTTCATTTTCACTCCTCTGTTGCAGGAAATGTTTAACCATCCGATTATGGACTCAATTAATTGTAATGATTCGCATGGAACTATGATAGTTAAGAAAATAGCTAATTCATTTTTTATATGCGTATACGTGCTCACTTAAAGTCATACAGAAAATATACTGAGTGATTTATTTTATTTATTTATTTATTCTTTTTTGTACACCACAATACAGAAACATCAATATAGTTAAAACTAATTAAAGTATGTACAATAGGCGGTCTTATCACTGAAAGTGATTTCTTCCATACAACCTTTGCGTAGAGGAATGTTGCAAACAAAAGTTACAAATAGAGGGGGGCATACAAAATAATAATAATAAAGCATAAAAATACAGTAATACATACAAATAAAAATAAGTGAAAGTTATATATAAAATATCATATAATAGATTAAATGAAAAGAGTACGAGAAAGGTAAAGTAATTTATCTAATAGCGTTCTAAATAATACGATATAACAAGAATTTTGAAAGAGTGAAGAGATTTAGCACGACGAATATGGAGAGGTAAGGAGTTTCACAATCGCACAGCGGTTACGGTGAAGGATTTCTTGAAAAAGGAAGAAGAGTGCAAACGTGTAGAGAGAGAAAGATTGACGGAGGATCGAAGGAACCGATTATGGGTAAGAGAAAGATACTGGAAACGGTTTCTTAAATAAAGAGGAGTAGAAGGATTAAACAGCACACTATACAACGCAGAGAGAATGTGAGTATTCCTGCGAAGGCGGATCGGGAGCCATTTGAGCTGTTTGCGAAATTCAGAGATATGATCATATTTGCGAAGCCCAAATATAAATCTAATGCATAAATTTTGAATGCGCTCAAGCTTATTAAGCTGCTCCTCGGTAATGTCAAGAAAGCAAATATCAGCATAGTCAAGGATAGGCAGAAGTAGAGACTGGGCGAGCGTAACTTTAGTTGCTGTGGGAAGAAAATTACGTAATCTAAGTAAAGAGCTAAACGCAGCAAACATTTTTCTACTGACCTCATTAACCTGTGAGGTCCAAGACATACAGGAGTCAAGATACAACCCCAGGTTTTTAACCTTGTTACTGTAAGGGATTAGAGTGCAGTCAAGTATAATAGGGGGTAGGGAAGACCAGTCAATTTTACCAATTAATCTAGAACTACCGATGACAATGGCCTGAGTTTTCTTAGGATTAATCGTTAAACCATAACATTTACTCCAATTTGAAATACAATTCAGATCAGCGTTAATAGTGTCAACTGCTTTAGATAGATCTTCAAGAGAGGACTGAGTATAGATTTGGAGGTAGGAAGAGGACAAATTATGACTTATAGAGTTAAAGAAAATTGCAAAAAGGAGAGGAGACAACACGCCACCTTGTGGTACACCAGCAGCTGTAGTAGTCCAGGTGGAAAAAACCTCTTGCACCTGAATTCGCTGTCGGCGACCAAACAAGTAACTTCGAAACCAGTCAACTACAGTTGGAGATATGTTGAGAGAGCGTAGGATGCTTAACAAGATATCAAAATCTACAGTATTAAATGCGTTACTAAAATCAAGCAACGTGAGAATGGTAAGCTTTTGTTTCTCCATACCATACCGAATATCATCAGTGATTTGTAAAAGTGCAGTAGTCGTACTATGGCCAGGACGGAAACCGGATTGAAAGGGATTTAAAAGATTGTGTTTTAAAAGATTAGGTGCTTAATTGATTGTGCACAAGACGTTCTAGAACTTTGGAAAAGAAAGGCAAAATAGAGATAGGTCTATAATCAGAAAAACTAGAGGGATTTGACTTTTTCGGAAGAGGAACTACAAATGCGTCTTTCCATGCTGAAGGGAAAAAAGCAGAATTCAGTGAATTATTCAGGATAGACGTGATTATAGGTAAAAGGAGATCAATGAGAGGGATGACCATTTTCCGACTAATGCAGTCACTACCAATCGAATTTGAGTGGATGGACATTATGGCTCTCTTAACATCACAACTGTTTAATTGGCTAAAATAAAAAGCGGAGGTGTCCGGAGTGGGAGCTTTTGAAAGAGAGTCCAAAGTATTATGTTTTGCTTTATCGTTAATGCAAGACGAAGATGAGAAATGTAAATTAAGTTGATTGAGATCAAAGTTATGATGTGTGAGATTTTGTCGTAATTTCCCAACTCCTAAGGACTTAAGAAATTTCCAGACCCTAGCAGGGTCAGGATCTTGTACTGATTCATGGATATGGCGTCGTTGTGCTTTTCTACACCGATTATTGCAACGATTCCGTACTAATCTATACTTCTCTCTATTCAAATCGGTAGGAAGTGTGACTTGTATTTAGCTTTGGCACAATTTTTAATGTGGATGATTTTTTTTATATCATCGGTCAGCCAAGGAGAGGGAGGATGCTTTACACGCACGGGACGAACAGGAGCATGAACGTCGTAAAGCTGAATTAACAGAGAGTTGAACAAAGCAACCTGTTCATCAACAGTAGACGCATTGACGACTACACTCCAATCAATCTTTACAGCGTCATTTAAAAGCTGCTCCAAATCCAAGTCACAAAAGTTACGCTGAAGTAGTATCCCTGACTTCCGGGACGGATCTTGTATGACAAGTATAAAAGGTCGTGATAGGAAAAAGAATCAGCAGCATGTTGCCCAAATTTAAGAACATGGTCAGGTAAAGACACAAACATTATGTCGAGAAGAGAAGGGGCACAGTTCGGGAAAAAGTGTGTGGCAGAAGTAGGAAGAAGTTATAAATTTGGTGCTTCAATAATAGATTTAAGTTTTATTGATCTAGCGTTGTTTTTTAAAAGACAAGTATTAAAATCACCCATAATAAGTAGATAGGTGTAAGATTGTCAAGAATATTTTCTAACGTGGTGAAGTAGTCGACAGTGAGAGAGGGACTGTAAAAAACTCCGAGAAGTAATTTTATATGACCAAGAATAATAATAAATTCAGCTTCGCTTCCTGTCTGCGAACCATTTGAAACTTGAATGACTGAAAAAGCTATATGAGAGCGCAGATAAATAGCAACACCACCACCGCCCCGATCGGTACGGGCGTTACGAATCAAATGAAAACCTGGAAGCGAGTAGGAAGTTGATGGAAGACATGGTTTTAACCACGACTCCGAAACAAGGATAGCGTGTATGTTTTTGCTATTAAAACTTGACAACATGTCGGGGTAATGAGCAGGAATACTTTGAGCATTTATGTGAATAGCGTTAAAGTTTTTGTTAAATTCAGAAAAAGTTGAATCTAACATAATATTTAAGGGTGCAATACTTTCAAAGCTGTCAATACTGCTTAATTCATTAGAGGCAGAATCAAAGGCGAAGGAATTGGAACTCCGAACACTATCATCTGAAGAAATCATATTAAATTATATCTGATTATATGTAAAACTAAGTAAATATGTATTATTATAATATGTATGTATTATAATAAGTGATTTACGTGGTTAGAGAAAGAAACTACATAGATTATTTTTATTATATGTAACATGTATAATAGAATATATATATATATATATATAACATTTATAATAGAAAAATTTCAATAAATGATTTTAATATGTAAAGTGTTTTTTTTTTGAGGTTTTATATAGAATTCCTAGGAATTGTAGATAATTCTTAAAATGAACAGGATGTGTGGAATATAGTATTATACCTACACATTTCAGCTCAGAACAACCTGACTTGGATTCGTAAGGTCAGACGGCTAAGGCAAGAGTTCCGCTACGCTCCTTTAGACTTCGTGATTTTTTTTAAATAATTATCCATACGTGGATTTAGTCTGTCTGAACAATAAATCAGGTATATTTTGCCCAATTCATTGAACACCCGGGGTTTTATAATAAATTTAATTTTATATTTCGTTGGTACCGTTTAGGAATTGCATACAATAATCAGAAAATACATTATCGAAATGGTAGTTATAAAATATTCTCTGATATATTTATTTTCCATATTTTCTTAATAGGTTCGGCATTATATGAGTTGTAACAGAAATGCGTGGTTATATTTTAGATACCGCTACTGCCCATGAAAATTAAAACCTTGAAAATTGTACAAAAATATATAATCTGCTAGCTGGCTAGGCAGACGTTGTTCTGCCCTATCCGACGACCCTTTGTGACATAAAAAATCATTAAATTCGTGATAAAGTACATCGAGGGTCACTTATTGGGATAAACATTATCCTATCTCTCAAGTTTGACCTAACTGCACACAATGTGCAAAATTATATTGAAATCAGACCTTACCTACTTAGAAAGAGAAGGTCTGCCCACAGAGAGCGAGACAGTAATACATAGGTTAAGCTTCAAGTAGGTATTCGGAATGTGGTCCCCATCTTTATGTGTGTGCACCAACATTGTACAATTTCGATGCGATTCTACTACGAGTCTGAGGTCCCTTTACAGCCGCACAACTTGTACATGTGCGACACCAATCCTCGACATCGTCACGATAATTGACCCAGTAAAACTGTTCTCGGATCTTCAGTAGAGTTCGTTTAACTCCCAGATGGACTCCTGAACAACCATTACGGTGCAGCTGTAGGACATTTGGCACTTTAGCTTTAGGGACAACCATTTGCAAACGACAGCTGTCTCCTCGACCATTGTCCCATTTACGGCACAGGACTCCATCCTGAATCAGCAAGCTGTCCCATTGGGCCCAATAGCTTCTAGTGGTCGAACTCATCGCTGAGACGTCGCTCCACTTAGGCTTGGTAGCACGGGCCTTCATCCATTCCAGAATCGGCTTGATGTCCGGATCTTCTTCTTGCAACCTCCTCCAACAGTGCATGGGCCAAGCGTCTCGTGGTGCCCGAGCCTCACAGCAGCTCCGACTTCCAGGTCACGAATGCCGTCGATGAATGTCTGTACCAGGTTCCCTTCAATGAGCGCAGGTACAGACCGGTATGCTTTTCGCACCAGCTTCTCTAAAGCCCACAGCTGCAGGTTTTCGTTGATGTGCTGCACGCGATCTTTAAGCTGCGCACGAAAGACGTGTTCCAGGTGAGCGTCACCATATCTCGCCTCCAATGCCTCAAGGAGCTGCTCATAAGTCACTTCCTCACCGAGAGCTTCCAGAACTGTTAAGGCCTGGTTGCGCAGGCCTAGTGTGAGAGCAGTCATGGCCTGACTTTTATTCCAGCCGTTCGCCTTCATAACAGCTTCGAACTGGATTTTGTAGGCCGACCAGGAAGAAGTCCAGTCGAACGGTGGCACCTTGAACCCACGTAGCGAAGGTGTTGTAGCTACCTATGGGAGCTGTAATTCCATCCCCCAGTTTGAGGTCGTCCAGCGTTTTCTTCACATCAGCCATCACGTAATCAACCCAATTGTTCACTTGGTCGATTTGGGTTTTAGCTTCCTTGATTTGGGTTTCAGCTTCCGACAGGCGGTTGTCATGTTGAGCAACCCTATCCTTCACCTCCCTTATCTCTTTCCCGAAGTTAGCGTGAATGACCTTCACGAGGAGCATCTGCTCTTCCTGTCGGCGGGCCTGTTCCTCCTGCTGCTCTTTCAACTGACGGACCTGTTCCTCCTGTCGGCGAGCCTGTTTCTCCTGCTGCTTTTTCAACCAACGGGCCTGCTCCTCCTGTCAGCGAGCCTGCTCCTACAGCATCAAGACCAGAGCACCTAAGTCAGGTGCTGCAGATGTAGGAGCTACTGACGGGCCTGCAGCCGGCGGCTGGCCCTCCGACATCTGCGGCGTTGCACCACCAAATCTTCTTTGGTCCGTCTCCTGCTGGCGTTGACTTCGGGTACGGACACCCTCCGTTTCCTCCTTAGGTAAAATCGGCATGATTTAATCCCACTTCTGACACCAATTGTTACGAGCTTGAGGTTCGTGACAATAAAAACTGCCGATTGAATTACCAAAATTAACACTTTAATTCACTTCACACTAATTAAACTTAAAACAGTAATAATTAATCACTTTATTCCGCTCCGCTCCGAAGCTTCGCTTGTCTCGCCAAATTCAATACTGCTCCGATTGCGTATTGCAGCGCCTATAAATACGCCTTTTTCACCGAAACATCCAGAATATTCCCGTAGATACGGCGCCGACCGACCAGACGCAGAAAGTTCGAGTGTGGGGCTTCAGAAAGCTTAATTCTTCTTTTCTGATACTAGATGGCGCTGTTGGTTGAAAGATTAGTCATGTAATTTTCTGGAAAGCTCTTCTCGTTTTGTTAGTGCCGGGTACATGACGTCAACTTAGGCGCGAATTAAGATAATGAACCAGACTTCAATAAAAAATATATTTTATTTATTTGGACAGAGTTACAGTAAGAAGTTTTTTACTACAATATTCGATATTAACTGATTACAATTGTCTATTTATACTTAAATTATATGCAACAAAACTATTTACTAAGCTTATTTACTGCATACGCTTGACACAGATGGGATTGCTGATGATATGCGAACGAATGAGATTTGGAAGGGGTGCTCAGCCTTAACTCCTCCCCCCTCAAAAGAGAAATTATCCGAAGGTGGCTTAAGCGACTTCGGAGAATTTCGATAACATAATTTGAATTTAAAAATGGTAAATACTATACAGATTACTATAATGAGATATAAACTTGTAACTTGGTCCATACACTGATTTCCCTGGTTACTAAGAATTTTGTATTTATTTCGTTATCACTGAATTTAGCACTATTTATTAATTCTTTTATATCACTGAAGTCCATGTTTCTTAAATCTAACTGTTTTGCTTCTTTCTTGATGTCATCCTCTCGTACGGTTGGCATCTCGATTGTGGGAAGTTGAAGTTTAATAATCGCAAGGTACCTCGGAGCGTTGATGAATGTGTCTCCAACCTGTGTTCTGCATTCTTGATTAGGTATCATCATATATGTGCCTTGCACATGGTATTTTTGTACATGTTCTGGACAGTGTTCAGTTATTATCAAGTCCTTAGTGGTATATAGTAGCCAATAGTTCTTGAAGATCCTCTGAATTTTCAAATTCTCCAATCGTATATTATGTTGCTGGCAGCTACTGTGGTTGGTTTTCATCTGTATTATTTGTTCAATACATGTTTCAGCTGGATACTCTGCGAGACTTTCCTCTGGGCATAAGAACTTTTCATCGTCGATTTCTTCACAGGGACTCACCGCTGATTGGTATTTCAATCTTTTCACCAATAGGAAAGGATATGATGCGAATATGATATGGGTAATCCCTATTTGCTGGGTAAATCAATTTGGCATATTTTTCTATATTTATTAACATATTTAATAGTTCTGTTGAATTTATGATTGATTGATGTAAAGTGTGTAATTTACTAAAAGCAATAGCTGTTTCTATTTCTTGTATTACATCTAAAATTGTTCGAAAATTGTTCGAAATTTGATATAAAGTATTTAATATTGTTACAACATTTTTTAGAGACCTTTCCTTATGAAGTATAGAATCTATTTCCTGATTTTGTAAACGATTGACATTCGAATTTATGTCTTCCGACGCATTAACAAGCTTATTAAATGCTTGTTGTAGCAGAGTGACTCGGTGTTCGACCAAATGTTCTCTATTATTCACCTGACTTATTTGTGAGTCGAAGTGCCTAGCGTCTTCTTCATCCAAGTTACCTGAGATAACTTTAACTAAGGAACCTAAAGGACTAAATATGGCTCTGTTACTTATTTTAGATATAGGTAAAATCTGATGTATTTTATTATTTGTTAAATCTATGGATGTTTCTATTTGCCCCTAAATTCATCTCCAACTTCACTATTATTACTAATAATCTTACTTACGCAATTATATTGTTCAGTATTAATATCTATTTGTTCAACTACCGATTTTAAATTCTTCTTTAATTAATTTTTTTAATTTTTTAATTTAATTTAATTAATAATTCAGGTTCTGTAGATCTAGGCCGTTGGACAGTTTTGCCAATGCCAGAAGTACTAGCCACGACCTGTGGAGGACGTTTAATATTTTTTATAGCTACTCTAGTTTGTCTCTTATTAAGTTTAACGGGTATTATATTATGATCCGGTTTCCCTATGACTTTGGCTTTTTCAAAACGTGGCTTATCTTTTGCTTTTCTTGTCCTAGTAGTTTTCATAAAAATATCGTCCCCTTCTTTAATTTCTGGGACTTCCTCACCTCCTTAATCTTATCTGTCTGTAATTTATCGGCTACATATTCATAAAGAACTTTAAGACGTTTTCTATGATCTTGTAAGAGAGCTTTTACATCAAATTACGTTCTCTATCTATATCAAAGACGTTACCTGAATCGGTGGTACCGAAAACAATTTCAAATGGTGTAAAGGTTGTTGCGGAATAAATACTATTATTATAAGCCATTATCGCATATGTCATCACAGAGCAGGCATCAAGATCTGTTTTATCGTACTTAGCTAATCTATATATTTCGTTAATAGTGGAGTGGAATCTTTCAACTATTCCCATGAAACTAGGGTTATTTGGTGTTCCTATGTGGAGCTCTATTTTATAAAGATTTAAAAGTTATTTTATTAATTCGTTATTAAATTCAGTACACGAGTCGCTATTTATTTTCTGTGGTAAACCATACATACGTATTTAATTAAGGCACTTACAATTTCAGGGGTACTGCGATTTGGGTTGTTTATTGCTTGCCCTAACTTACTGAAAGCATCAACAATTGTCAAATAATATTTACTTTTTATGAATAGTAGATCTATGAAAACTTCTTGGAGCGGTGTACTTTGACTCTGTGTTAATTGAATATGAGGTTTTATAGGTTTTCTTTCATATTTCATCTTTTTGCATTGTTGGCAAGAATTTATTATAGCTGTTATTATTTCTTTCATATTTTGCCACCAATAATAAATTAAAACAATTTATTAAATGTTTCTTGGATCCCCCTATGACAAGTTTTACCCTCGTGATATTTTATCACCATCTCTCGTTGGTTCTGCTCGGAATCGGTTAAGTTAATAATTCTTTCAGTACATTCAACAAGTTTGCAAGCTCCTTTCTTATATAATTGAATTAATACGTTTGAAAATTTTTTCCTAAAAGCTGGGTCTTCGAAATAGATGAAATAATTGTTTTTAAAGTCAACATATTCTTTCAGAAAGTTTTTAACTAATGTTTTATTATTTATAAATGAACATATGAACTTCTAAAATACGCTGCTTTCTGTTAGACATGTCCTTGACCGAATATTTATCAGAGAACCACGAATGAACTAGTATTTGACGCGGTTTTGAATCTATTGCTTCGTTTAAAATCGGAATGCCTTCGTGTTCCCTATTAGATACGGAGTTCGCTGTAGCACCATCATCTGAGATTTCCATCAATTCAGGTTACTTTTCACTTTCCGTATCTGAGATTGACGTAACTGAATCCTCTTTTTGTTTTCTTTTACGTATTGTTACGAATTCAGAATTTATTTAATTAATTATATCTTGAAGTATTTCATCATTATCGTCAGTATTTACGAAGATAGAATCTAAATCGTCAACTATGGCATTGATTCTAATTCTAGAAAGGGCATCAGCGTTTGTATTCTGTTGGCCTTTCTTGTACTTAATTTCGAAGTCATATTCCTCAAGTCTTAACCTCCAGCGGATTAATTTACTGTTTGGTTCCTTAAGCGAATATAACCGGGCTAATGGCCTATGGTCCGTGAAAATGGTGAACTTTAGACCATATAAGTACGGTCTAAAATATTTGACTGCCCATACTACAGCTAGGAGTTCTTTTTCTATGGTGCTATAACGACATTCCGTATCATTTAACGTTCTGCTCGCATATGCCACAGGTTTATCGTTTCCTATTGTACCTTGTGATAATACGGCTCCTATTGCAAAATTTGGTGCATCGGTGGTTAAAATGAATGGTTTGTCAAAGTCTGGATACTGTAATAGGGGTGCATTGATTAACAGTTTTTTACATGTTTCGAAGCTTTGTATGTATTCATTATTAACTATTATTTTACGGTTCTTTTTGCAACAAGTCGTAAGTGGTTTCGTGATTTTAGCGAAATCGTTTATAAACTTCCTATAGTAGCCTACAAGACCTAAGAAACTCCTTAATTCTGTTAGAGTTTGTGGTAGGGGATATTTTAGTATTGCTTCAATTTTGTCATTGTTGGGTTTCAATACTTCACTTGTTATAGTGTGCCCTAGATATAGTACTTCTTTCCTAAGAAAATGAGACTTATCAAGTTGGATTTTAAGGTCAGTTTTTCTGAATCTTTCGAATACGGTTTTGAGTTTTTCTACATGTTCCGGTAGGCTTTTTGAGAAGATAATAACGTCATCTAAATACACTAGGCAATGTAAACCTTGTAACCCTCGTAGTACGTTATCCATTGCTCTCCGAAACGTAGCAGGAGCTGTCTTTAAACCGAAGGGCATCCTATTGAATTCAAAGTAACCAAAGGGTGTGCTGAAGGCTGTTTTTGGTTTGTCATCCTTTTCTACTTCTATCTGGTGGTAACCGGAAGCTAAATTTAAGGTAGTGAAATATAAGCTCTTTCCTAGCATGTCAAACAGATCGTTAATATTAGGGAGTGGGTATTTGTCATCTGTAGTTATGTCATTTAGTCGCCTATAATCAACTACCATTCTCCATTTTTGTATGCCCGATGCACCAAATTTTTTTGGTGCACTTTTAAAGTGCACCGGTGTACTCCACGGAGAATGAGACTCCTGGATAATATTATCTTGCAACATTGTCTCTACTTGTTGCTTTATTTCCTTAGTTTGTGCAGGTGGTGGTAATCTATGGGCTTTAATATTAATAGGGTCCTCATTCTTCGTCCTAATCTTATGTTTAACTTCGTTTGTAAAATATAGTGTTATGTTTTCACAATAGAATATATCCTTATATTCCCTACATAATTTCATGCATCACCGATTTTTCCTCTTCGTTCATGTGCTCTAGTCTTAATTTATTTAAGTTTTTCTCTAGTAATATATCTAAATTATTATTTTTACTTTCTGTAAAATTCAAGTTATTGTTATATGTGTCATGAAAAATCTCAACTTTAAATGATGATGTGACCACTAATTTTTGTTCACTGTCTTGCAGTTTTATATAACTGTGGTTGCAAAACCATCTTTGCAATTTACTATCGCGTCAGGCATTCGGATACCTTCTGTAAACTGTACGTAATTTAATATAGCTTTTTTTTAATATAAGAGGGGGCAAACGAGCATGCGGCTCACCTGATGTTAAGTGACTACCGCCGCCCATGATCAACCGCAACACCAGGAGAATTGCAGGTGCGTTGCCGGCCCTTTAGAAAGGAGTACGCTCTTTTCTTGAAGGTCCCCAGGTCGTATCGGTCCAGAAAAATCGTGGTGGTAAACTATTCCACAGAGAGGTTGTACGCGGAAGAAAACTCCTCTTGAAACGTACAGTGGTGGACCGCCAAGCATCCAGATGATGTGGATGGTATCGAGACGTTTGCCATGTAGTGCGTTCACGAAATTTGGCAGCTGGGATTAATCCGAACAATTCCTCAGAGCACTCTCCATGGTATATGCGAAAGAAAATGCAAAGAGATGCAACATCTCTTCGCAGTGCCAGTGAATCGAGCCGATCGGAAAACACTCGGTCGTCGACGATTCGAGCCGCTCTGCGCTGGATACGGTCGAGTGGAAGGAGCTGGTACTGGGGAGCCCCAGCCCAGAGATGGGAACAGTATTCCTTGTGCGGCCGAACCTGCGCCTTGTAAAGTTGCAGGTGGTGTGCCGGCATGAAAAACTGTCCCGCTCTGCTGCGCACGCCAAGCTTTTTAGAGGCCAATAGGCCAATTTGGCCTTCTCTTCCAAGTGACCACGAAACTGCACGTTACTCGATATGTCGACGCCGAGGATTCCGATACTGGCTGAGGCAACAAGGGGAGTGCCTTGAAACTGAGGAGATACGACAAAGGGGTTCTTTTTAGCGGTTAACGCGCAAACTTGTGTCTTCTGGGGGTTAAACTGGACTAGATTTAGACCCAATCCGAGACTCTGTTCACCAAAGACTCGACTTCAGACACAAGTTTGTCCCGGCACTCGGAGACGTTTTCCCGAGAAATATTGGCTCGGCCGGTGTAAAGAGCATCACCAGTGCCGTCATCTGCATAGCAATGAATGTTACGGGTTTGCAACATATCATTGATATGCAGAAGAAACAGCGTTGGCGATAGCACGCAGCCTTGTGGAACACCAGCATTAATAGGCTTGCAATCGGAGCTTGCACCGTCTATAGCGACCTTGATGCCCCGATCTGCAAGAAAGCTGGTAATCCAATCGCATAATTTCTCGGGAAGCCCATAGGAAGGAAGCTTCGAAAGAAGCGCTTTGTGCCAAACCCGATCGAAGGCCTTCGCAATGTCCAAACTAACGGCCAATGCCTCCCCCTTGGACTCTACTGCCTCCGCCCATCTGTGAGTTAGGTAGACCAGAAGATCAACAGCTGACCGACCACGGCGAAAACCGTATTGGCGGTCACGAATCAGCTGGTGATCCTCAAGGTACCTCATGAGCTGGCAGTTTACAATGGACTCCATTGTTTTGGAGAACAAGGAGGTGATGGCGATAGGCCGGTAGTTGGATGGGTCTGAGCGGTCGCCTTTTTTTAGGGATCGGGTGGACGAAAGCCGTCTTCCATGATTTTGGGACTACGCCTAGGGAGTAGAAGTACCGGAAAAGACGCGTTAAAACCGGTGCCAACTCTGGAGCACACGTCCTCAGCACAATTGGGGGGATTCCGTCAGGCCCACTCGACTTGTGAATGTCCAGGGAGAG
Source organism: Parnassius apollo (assembly GCA_907164705.1). NCBI lineage: Eukaryota > Metazoa > Arthropoda > Insecta > Lepidoptera > Papilionidae > Parnassius > Parnassius apollo. The sequence continues at coordinate 3,369,076 of CAJQZP010001060.1, read as the reverse complement.
GAGTGCTTTGCGAACCGATCGCTGTGTGAACTGCACTTCAGGCATGGAGCACTCACACCGCGGGATGGTCGGCGGCGTACTCCCCCGTCATCTAGAGTCGAGTTGGACGCAAAGAAAGAGCCTAGAAGATCGGCTTTCTCCTTTGCGGTTTGGGCCAGTGAGTTGTCCTCCCTGTGCAGAGATGGAAAAGATGGCTGACAGAAATTCCCCTGGACAGCCTTGGCGAGAGACCAGAATGCACGGGTTCCAGAAGGAAGGCGGACTAGTTTCTCGCCAATTCTGCCTATGTGCTCTGACTTTGTCTTGGCAATGACTCTTTTGAAGGACCTAGAGGCGGAATTATACTTCTTTTTTATGGCGCTGGTGTTTACGTCCTGGGACGCTGATGCGTCAGCCCAGCCTCAGTAGTACTCCTGCTTATAGCATGATGCTATTTTACAGGAGCGACCAAACCATGGCTGAGACTTGCCTCCAATGGGCACCATAGAGGAAGGAATAAAAAGTTCCATACCCGGAAGTACCACATCAGTGACAGAATCCGCAACAACGTTGGGATCGTCCTGCGAGAAGCAAACCCGCCCCCAAGGGTAGGATGCAAAGAAAGACCGCATCCCATCCCAATCGGCTGACCTATAGTGCCAAACACGGCGGCAGCCTGCAGATTGCAACTGCGATTTCAGCGTGAGTGGCACCACACTCCGAACAAGACAATGGTCCGAGGAGCCTAAAGGGGCGTCAACGGAAATCTGATATCCATCATCCGGGTGAGAATTCAGCAGAAGGTCCATCAGGGAAGGTGCATGATCCTCCACATATGGAATCCGCGTAGGCGAAGTAACCAGTTGTGTCAGACCATATGCCAAGGCAAAATCATGAACAGATCTCCCCGCATGATCGGTTAAACGTGAACTAAGCCATTCGGCGTGATGGGCGTTAAAGTAGCCTGTGATCACGATCTCTGCGAAGGGGATTTGCTGTAGCAACGAATCTGTAGCCATTTGGACGTGGTCAAAGAGTCGGTCTGTTTCGGCATTACCGCTATGGGACCTATAGAGGCACCCGTAGACGCGCGGATGGTCGTCGCTGTCTACGCGTAGCCAAAGGATGGACAGTTCCGAACCTTCAAGTCTGCCGAGGCGTCGAGAACAGATGTCATCTCTGACGTAAACGCAAACTCCAGCCCGAGGCACAAAGGAGTGTTCCAGTTTGTACCCCGTGTAGGAGAGATACGAGATATCAGCCGGAGAGGACACCTGCGTCTCGGTCAGAAAGAGCAGAGCCGGCCTCGCCGTCTCGAGATAGTAGTGGACGGCGTTTAGGTTAGAGTGAAGTCCCCTGATATTGCAGAAATTCACGGACAGCGTGGCAGGGGTCGCCTTGGTTTTGTTGCTCCGTTTGCCCCGAGCAGTTGTAGTCTTGAGCGGAATTTTGCCCCCCCCCCCCCCCCAGAATACGCGGGGCACCCTGAGCACCCACGCTCAGAAGTGGAGAAACATGATCGTGGATGCTCAGCGAGGGATTCTCCTGCAGAGCTGGTACCCTCCTGGGGTAGTCTATTATCATTTAATTCCGCTACCATCTTCACTACCATCGCAGCTTCACCATTTAATAAGTTGACTGGAAATTAAAATCTTAAATCGCAGCGAGGATGCAGATCATATTTCTCTCTCATTGGCGGCGAGTTAATAATTGGGATATTAGTATTATTTGTATATAAAGTTAGGTTTTTCATGTCAATGGTGACACGCTGGACATGCTTACAGGAGTAAAGTGGCTTAGCACGCTGGATCTAAAAAGTGGCTACTGGCAAGTTGAAATCGATCCTAAGGACAAGGAGAAAACTGCGTTCTTGACGGGAAAGGGTCTGTAGCAATTTAAAGTAATGCCGTTTGGATTGTGCAATGCTCCAGCAACGTTTGAAAGGCTGATGGAGCTTGTACTTACCGGGCTAATTGGCGATGCCTGTCTGGTCTACTTTTAAATTTTGGTAATTCAGCTTTTATTGTCACGAACCTCAAGCTCGTAACACTATTTCTCCATGGTTGTATCACTGACTTAGAAGCATATGGACTGGGCATACCTACATTATTAGCGTGACTATCTACAAAAATCTGGCGCATAAAATGGCCGCCTTTTATAGGGTTGTAATTCAGCAATATGTGCAGCTGATATCGTATTTTAACTAACATGAATATTTTCTCATTTTATATAATCAGATTTGTTTCTTAATTTACTTTATTCCGTAGGTATTTACATAGACACAGGGCTGAATTTTCAATCGTCAAATAACTTATCTGAGGATTAAATGTGACTGACAAATTTATGGCATGTGTGTAGATAGAAATTAAATTGTTCTTTTAGGTATAAAGAATTACTGGGAAGGAGATCCTTGATTCCATATTATAGTATTTTAATATGTGTAGCGGCGCTGTCGTCGCGCCACAAGCGAAATACACCGAAGCCTAAATCGCGCTATCAACATTCCGAATCATAAGCATATATAGAACTTCTCCGAACTATCACATGGAGTGTTGGCCGCTCCCCGGGCAGAACACCCTGCCCGGCGGGAGATCTCCCCTTTTCCTTCCACGGCCACAGTGGTGACCCCGACGTGATCTGAACATGCAACCAACAACCTTCGGAAACTTCAAGCTTTCATCATCGTCAAAAATACCCCACCCATTCGCTCCCGAGCAGATATCGTCTGCAGTCTTCATATCCTGCAAGCCATCTAGCTTCACAAGGTTCATCGCAGCACTGGAATAATAATGCTTCCTGTTCCTTCAAGCTACTCTCTGCGCTATACAGTGTTCGGCACGGCTCTGAGCCTTACTGCTCGCCTCTGCTTCATGGCACTCTCGCAGATTACTTGCCTTCTTCTCGACTCACCGCAGACTACAGTGCAATCTCCTGGCACTTGCACATTCGCCGACAACTCGACTGCACTATCGACCTCCGGTCGGAGCAGGGGGTGATGTAGCGGCGCTGTCGTCGCGCCACAAGCGAAATACACCGAAGCCTAAATCGCGCTATCAACATTCCGAATCATAAACAGTATATATAGAACTTCTCCGAACTATCACTCGGAGTGTCGGCCGCTCCCCGGGCACAACACCTTGCCCGGCGGGAGATCTCTAATAATTAGTTGAGTAAAAATGAAATAAACTATTTTAAAAATCAATACTTATTTATTATTAATTGTTCTGCAAATAATTTATCAAAAATAGTAAGTTTTACAAGCAAGTTATATATCATATTTTATTTAATTATTCAGATTTTAAATGAAAATTATTTTTTTTTCGCAAAATTCGAAAATCTGGTATGATCATGAAATGATTAATTAAAAAATTCATCACTACTATTATTCTTGAAATAAGTTGTAACACACATTTACTTTGATATATGCTGAAAAAGTTACAATATTATAATCACAATATCAAAATCAAATCAATTTTATGTGGTGATTAGGGTCATCTAGTAACATAGTAAAATATACATAGAAGAAAAACACCTACTATAAGAGAAGATGAGGGCACTGCACTACACAACAAAAAAACTTTTAGCACGCAACAGTTTGTCAGCAGATCTACCACAAAACTCTGTGTTTAAAATGGCGATGCAGTCACGCATGGATGAGCTAATAACGTCACACGAAAGTGTTGTCAAAATAAGCAATTGGCAAACTGTAGTTGTCTGCTTTTTCTAATGAAGCTACTGCTTTGTTAAAAAGAAACAAAACTGTTTTTGACAAGTGTGTGTCTTCATATTTGTATAACTATTATTTCTATAGTAGAATATGCCGTCTCCATACGATTATAGGTATTATATCTCTATGGGTTGTATACACTCTTATCTACGTTAGTACCATGGAGGTTAGAGTTCTCTTTGACCTCCATGGTATGGAGTGGGATGGAGTGTAAAAGTAAGGAGTACCAACTCCCATAGAATAGTTGAAAAAGTGGTCATCTGTAAGCAGTAAATAACAGTTCAAAAACTCTTCACAACAGCGCTGGAGTAGCTACTGGGATGAAATGAACTTAGCAGTTGTCGACGGTTTAAGTGTGCTGCTAAACTGCTCAGTAGCTCTAAAATCTAAAATAACTTTATTTAGTAATTATAACCTCGAAAAAGTCGTCTATCCCACTAATATTTTTCGATGCGTTCTTTAAAATTTACTCCGTAGCTATAGTGACGCCACCCTTATTTAACGGTTTTCTATGGACACTTTTTAATACACAGTCTGTACTCCTTACTTCTACACTCCATACTCCATGGTTAGTAGCATGAAGGTTAGAGTACAGGAGAACGATCACTACGTACTAAAGCATAGCCCGCCTGTCCTTGAAAATTGTAGAATGTATAGCGGCGCTGACGTCGGTGAGTAGTAACTGCGAAGTTAGCTGTTTATGAGTACAAGTAGATGAAGTTAGTTGAATAATGTACAAATTTTCATTTCATTTTTAATGAGAATATTTTCATGCTCCGTAATTTTGTAATTTTTGACGAAAGAAACATTAAAAAATGGAGAAATATTTTATTGTGCGTGGATGTGCAAGTGGTTTAGCATCTGATCGGAAAAATAGACTCAAAATTACTTTTGTTGACCGAACCTCAAACGATCGCAGCGCCTCACTTATGGAGTCCATATTTCTGGACACTATTTTCTACGGTGATCGTTCACCTGTTCTCTAACCTTCATGGTTAGTAGTTTAGTTTGTGCTATATATTGTGTATATCTATGGTGGGTTGCCAGTTTTTTTTGCAATTTTTAAATAGTGATGTGGCAGTATCCGAAATTGGTGTTAATATAATCAAGTATCATTTTTTTGCCGTGTAGTGGCGGTTGAGAGTATCCACTACCCCATATCTTCCCGTGGGTGTCGTAAGAGGCGACAGAGGGAGACAGGCAGGAGATGGGCAGCAGCATCTTTCTGATAACAACTGTGCTATAATAAAAAACTGCGGTTGCCAACCCGCTCGCCAAGCGTGGCAACTATGGCAAATATCCCCCCATGAATAACGACGCAAAAAAACGGCCCCCAGTCCCCGGCGGCCCCGCTATTCCTGGCTACGGTGGCGACCATGGTAACGGCGGGGCAGGGGGTGCTAAGAATCTCCGGTGGAGGTTCGGTTGCCACCTACGACGACTCGACCTGGCAACATATAACGCACGCACTCTGAGGACTGAGGAGAAGATACTGGAGCTGGAAGAAGAGGTAGAAAAGTTGCGCTGGCATATTATTGGATTATCCGAGGTCCGAAGAGAGGGGGAGGATACGGCAATCCTCGAGTCCGGCAACTTGTTCTACCACCGGGAGGGCGACCATCTGTCCCAAGGAGGTGTCGGATTTATCGTCCACAAGTCTCTCGTCAACAACTTTGTAAAGATTGGGAGTGTGTCGAGGAGGGTCGCGTACCTGATACTCAGAATCACCAAACGGTATTCGCTGAAGGTCATACAGGTTTACGCACCAACCTCGGCACATCCCGATGAGGAGGTGGAGGAAATGTATGAGGATATTTCTAGAGCCATGCATTCCTCCAAAACCCACTACACGGTGTTGATGGGAGACTTCAACGCAAAACTAGGCACAAGAGAAAGCGGTGAGCTGAAGGTGGGGAAATTTGGAGTAGGGCAACGGAACCGAAGGGGCCAGCAGCTGGCCGACTTTATGGAGAAAGAGGGACTCTTTATGATGAACTCTTTCTTCCAGAACCGGCCCCACAGGAAGTGGACCTGGTCGAGCCCCGACGGTTCGACAAAAATGAGATTGACTTCATTATGACGAGCGATCGAGCGGAACCAGGGCTCCAAAGTCTTTGCCAGAGATCTGTCTGCTAGAAAGAGCCAACTGTCAAGGCTGAAGACTGAGTGTGGCAACATCGTTTCCGGGACACCAGAGATTCTGAGTGAGATTGAGAGGTTCTATGGGCAGCTGTACACATCATCGTTGGAGCCACACGCAAGTGTGAGTAACGATCCAAGAGCAAGTCTTATCCGACACTATTCCGATGATATCCCGGACGTCAGTCTGAGCGAGATTAGAATGGCTCTCCACCACCTTAAAAACGGCAAGGCCCCGGGCGAGGATGGAATTACAGCGGAGCTTCTGAAAGCGGGTGGAACACCGGTACTTGAAGTCCTTCAGAAGCTCTTCAATTCCGTCCTCCATGGTGGCACTACTCCGGAGGCGTGGAGCAGAAGCGCGGTGGTCTTGTTCTTTAAGAAAGGCGATAACGCTCTCTTGAAGAACTACAGACCGATTTCCCTTCTGAGCCGCGTCTACGTGCTGTTTTCGAGAGTCTTTGCCTGGCGTATGTGGACTACGAGAAAGCCTTTGATTCCGTCGAAATTTGGGCGGTGCTACAGTCACTTCAGCGGTGCCAAGTTGACTGTCGGTATATTGAAGTGCTGAAGTGTTTGTACAGTAGGGCTACGATGGCTATCCGAGTACAGAACCAGAGTACGAAACCTATCCAACTGCAGAGAGGTGTAAGACAGGGTGATGTTATATCCCCGAAACTCTTCACCGCTGCGTTGGAAGACGTTTTCTACGGTATTAACATCAATGGCGAGTACATCACTCACCTTCGATTTGCCGACGATATAGTCCTTATGGCAGAATCGCTGGAGGACCTTAGCACTATGCTCAATGACCTCAATGGTGTCTCCCAACGGATAGGTCTTAAGATGAACATGGACAAAACAAAGATCATGTTTAATGTCCATGTCACACCTATGCCTGTAGTTGTTGGGAGCACTATGCTCGAAGTTGTTGACGTGTACGTTTACCTGGGACAAATAGTCCGACTACGTAAGTCCAACTTCGACCGAGAGGTCAATCGACGGATTCAACAACGGGCTGGGCAGCGTTCGGGAAATTACGACACATCTTCTCGTCAGGTATAGCTCAATCTCTGAAAACTAAAGTGTATAACCAGTGCGTGTTGCCAGTGATGACTTACGGATCTGAGACGTGGTCCTTCACTGCTGGACGTATGAGGACGCTCAAGGTCGCTCAGCGAGCTATGGAGAGGGCTATGCTCGGAGTTTCTCTGCGTGATAGACTCAGAAATGAGGATATCCGCAGTAAAACCAGAGTGACCGACATAGCCCAACGGATTAGTAAGCTGAAGTGGCAATGGGCCGGCCATATAGCTCGAAGAACCGATAACCGATGGGGAAGAAAGGTTCTCGAGTGGCAGCCTCGTACCGGTAGGTGTAGCGTAGGGCGATCACCCACTAGATGGAGTGACGACCTGGTAAGACATGCAGGAAGTCGATGGATGCAGGTGGCTCAGGACCGTGCTTTGTGGCATTACTTGGGGGAGGCCTATGTTCAGCAGTGGACTTGTGAAGGGCTGTAATGATGATGATGATGATGATGATGATCATTTTTTATGGTGGCCACACACGGTCAGTTAAAGATATCAGTCGAACTGATGCCAAAGAAATTTCCACACACGGTCAGTTCAACTGATCATTTCAACTGATCTGACGAAACTGGGACTGTGAAATTTTTTAAAATATCGTATTTTTGATATATCGATAATTATAAATATATCAATGTTGCAGTTTTATATATTGTAAGTTAATATACAAGTCAATATCGGAGTTTTATAAATCGAAGAAAATATCGATGTATCGGCTTTATTTAAAAAAAAAACAACCGTAAGTCGTTTTAGTTTAGTTCATTTATTATATTTATTAAGCAAATGAAATTATAAATGTATTAAAAGGAGTTTATTATTATTGTTTTTATAAGACGGTTATGTGTACCAATATTTTCCAAGAGTTTTCAAAAACACTTCTTGTTTTATATGTTCTGATGTTAAATATGTTTAGAAGCTATATAGGTGTTGCACAGATGTAGATGAGGAAATCAAATATTTAACAGCTATTTAGATAGAACGGGAGTAAACTGTCTACCCAGCAGACAGTCGATGACGACAGTAACTCAAGTTCATAAGACGCCTAACCGATCAAAATAACTTGAGGTTTATATTAACATCGAAGCACTTGTTCGTCGTTTTCTCTAATAGTTTACACGCGCAGACACTTAAATCACAAAATAGCATCACTTTTATTAATCTAAATCCACTTCAAACCATTGTTTAAGCATTAAAACAGAAGAAAAAATCCGTCGAAGGTCAAGTTCCCTCCAAAACACACAGTAAATTAGTTATAAGTTTCGTAGATTATAGTAATTTTAATACCACAGAGATATACTATATAAAATTACATTTCTTTTTAATTAATAAGTAAATAAATAAACTGGGGAAAATTAATAGAATAAAATAAAGTACAGAAGATTGGGTAGTAGTAGATTAAATGATTTACGAGACAAAATAAAAAATTAAAACTTTTTATTGATAACAATAAAGACTATCGATATTCATATTTTAACGCTTAGTCCACCGCGCGACAATCGGTGTCACCCCGCCCTTGCGTCTGGCATCGAGCGAACGCGTTAATGCTGGTGCTACACTAACGGGAAACGTCAATTCCTATAGACGCAGCAAGTATTGATTTAAATTTAACGCGAAGTTGGCTACACTTGAACGCTCCACGTCATTAAATTTCAATGCCACTGAACGGCGTTAAAGTTGGCTTTAATGTTCCTTGAAGACTTTTTATAATTTTCAAAAATGGTCCTATAAAAACGCATTAGGTTTTCCTTCGCCTTTCTAATTTTTCGATAGTTGTATTAAAAGATAATAATTGGATAATTCGCCGCAAAGCATCATTTTGCGCTGTACGATTCTTAAAACTTTTGAGTCTCGGATCCCACAAACATAGCTCTGTTTGCAGAATCTTAAGAATCGTAATAACTTTTTTATTATTTCGCTCCATCATAGCCATACGTGTGACCCTGTTGCGCTCATCGTGCACAGTCAGACAAACGTAGCGTGGCCGCTTCAACGTGTTATTTCGTGCGTTAATCTCTTTGATGTACCGCTCCTTGAGTTATCGCCAAACGGCAAACGGCATTGTTAATGTCGTTGTCAAATTAACGAGTTAAGTCGTGGCCACACTTATATTCAACGTCCATCAAGAAACCTTTGTTGACTCTAGAACAAGTACAAGAGCACGTCTCTCAGGCGCTTGGAGTGAGCAAAGGGACGATAACGAAAATTAATAAAGAAAAGTTCGGCCCAACTGGCATGGAAGAAAATGTTTTACGAACACCGAAGAAAAAACGCAGAAAAAAAACTGTGACAAATATCGATACCTTTGACGCCGATGCAATAAGGAATCATATATGTATATGACTACTATTCGAGAAATGAGTACCGGAACAGAACAGCGCTTTTGGAATCCTTTAAAGGCAGCTGGTTTGTTTATGGGAGGTAAAACAGCCTTATCTAAAGTTTTAAGACAAATTGGTTTTGAATATAAAAAAACTGACAAGAGAAAAATTCTTCTGGAGCGATATGATATTATTTTAAAGAGAGTATCTTTTTTAAGAGAAGCAAGGAAAATTGATGACTGGAACATTGTAGTTTTCATCGACGAGACATGACTAAATGCCAATCACTCGGTGTCTCGGTCTTCAACGGACGGCACAACAGCATCGACGTCGAAAGTACCGCCGATGGGTAAAGGAGCCCGGCTCATAATATGTCAAAATGATAAAATAAACAAGCTCCGTGGCGCAGTGGTGTAGCGACGAGTTGCTGCGCTGGGGGCCGTCGGTCCGAATTCCACACGGAACTAGATTTGTATCATCATCATCATCATCATCATTACAGCCCTTCACAAGTCCACTGCTGAACATAGGCCTCCCCCAAGCAATGCCACAAAGCACGGTCCTGAGCCACCTGCATCCATCGACTTCCTGCATGTCTTACCAGGTCGTCACTCCATCTAGTGGGGGGTCGCCCTACACTACGCCTACCGGTACGAGGCTGCCACTCGAGAACCTTTCTTCCCCATCGGTTATCGGTTCTTCGAGCTATATGGCCGGCTCATTGCCATTTCAGCTTACTAATCCGTTGGGCTATGTCGGTCACTCTGGTTTTACTGCGGATATCCTCATTTCTGAGTCTATCACGCAGAGAAACTCCGAGCATAGCCCTCTCCATAGCTGGCTGAGCGACCTTGAGCGTCCTCATACGGCCAGCAGTGAAGGACCACGTCTCTGATCCGTAAGTCATCACTGGCAACACGCACTGGTTGTACACTTTAGTTTTCAGAGATTGAGGTATACCTGACGAGAAGATGTGTCGTAATTTCCCGAACGCTGCCCAGCCGAGTTGAATCCGGCGATTGACCTCTCGGTCGAAGTTGGACTTACCTAGTCGGACTATTTGTCCCAGGTAAACGTACTCGTCAACAACTTCGAGCATAGTGCTCCCAACAACTACCGGCATAAGTGTGACATGGACATTAAACATGATCTTTGTTTTGTCCATGTTCATCTTAAGAGGCACTATTGAGGTCACTGAGCATAGTGCTAAGGTCCTCCAGTGATTCTGCCATAAGGACTATATCGTCGGCAAATCGAAGGTGAGTGATGTACTCGCCATTGATGTTAATACCACATCCTTTCCAGTCCAGTAGCTTGAAAACGTCTTCCAACGCAGCGGTGAAGAGTTTCGGGGATATAACGTCACCCTGTCTTACACCTCTCTGCAGTTGGATAGGATTCGAACTCTGGTTCTGTACTCGGATAGCCATCGTAGCCCTACTGGACAAACACTTCAGCACTTCGATATACCGACAGTCAACTTGACACCGCTGACGGGACCGTAGCACCGCTAAAATTTCGACGGAATCAAAGGCTTTCTCATAGTCCACATATGCCAAGCAAAGTGGCAGATTGTACTCTTCGGTCTTCTGTACAATCTGCCGCAGGGTATGTATGTGGTCTATGGTACTGAAGCCTTTTCGGAAACCGGCTTATTCTGGAGGCTGGAAGTCGTCGAGTCTGCGTGCGAGACGATTCGTAATGACTCTCGAAAACAGCACGTACACGCGGCTCAGAAGGGAAATCGGTCTGTAGTTCTTCAAGACAGCGTTGTCGCCTTTCTTAAAGAACAAGACCACCGCACTTCTGCTCCACGCCTCCGGAGTAGTGCCACCATGGAGGACGGAATTGAATAGCTTCTGTTGGACTTCAAGTACCGGTATTCCACCCGCTTTCAGAAGCTCCGCTGTAATTCCATCCTCGCCTGGGGCCCTGCCGTTTTTAAGGTGCTGGAGAGCCATTCTAATCTCGCTCAGACTGACGTCCGGGATATCATCGGAATATTGTCGGGTAAGACTTGCTCTTGGATCGTTACTCACACTTGCGTGTGGCTCCAACGATGATGTGTACAGCTGCCCATAGAACCTCTCAATCTCACTCAAAATCTCAGGTGTCCCGGAAACGATGCTGCCACACTCAGTCTTCAGCTTTGACAGTTGGCTCTTACTGGCAGACAGATCTCTGGCAAAGACTTTAGAGCCCTGGTTCCGCTCGATCGCTTCTTTAATACGAGCAGTATTAAAGTTGCGTAAGTCTCGCCGCATGCATTTGGAGATCTGTCTGTTCAGTTGCCTGTATGCTGTCAAATCTGTTGACAATTGCAGCCTCATCTCCCGTCTAACAGCCATGAGATTAAGAGTGTGATCGGAAAGTTTTTGTGTTATTCTGCGGCGGGTCTTGCAGAACTTAGCTCCAACCGCATGGACAGTTTCCACGAGCTTGTCATTCATATCGTCCACTGCATTGCAATCTTCTAGGCACTGAAAGCGGTTACGTAACTCGAGCTGAAAAGTCTCGGGATTCTGGATCAGAGCACGAGGGGGACGGAGCGTTGACTTCATTAGACGAGATCTCTCTAACTTAACGTTAAGGTTCAGTGTGCCTCTAACCATTCGGTGATCGCTGCCAATTTTCACCCTTGCGATCACTGAGACATCACTGAACAGTTGGCGTCTTGTCGTCATAATGAAGTCAACCTCATTTTTTGTCGAACCGTCGGAGCTCGACCAGGTCCACTTCCTGTGGGGCAGCTTCTGGAACAAAGAGTTCATCATAAAGAGTCCCTCTTTCTCCATAAAGTCAGCCAGCTGCTGGCCCCTACGGTTCCGTTGCCCTACTCCAAATTTCCCTAACTTCAGCTCACCGCCTTCTCTTGTGCCTAGTTTTGCGTTGAAGTCTCCCATCAGCACCGTGTAGTGGGTTTTGGAGGAATGCATGGCTCTAGAAATATCCTCATATATTTCCTCCACCTCCTCATCGGGATGTGCCGAGGTTGGTGCGTAGACCTGTATGACCTTCAGCGAATACCGTTTGGTGATTCTGAGTATCAGGTACGTGACCCTCGTCGACACACTCCCAATCTTTACAACGTTGTTGACGAGAGACTTGTGGACGATAAATCCGACACCTCCTTGGAACAGATAGTCGCCATCCCGGTGATAGAACAAGTTGCCGGACTCGAGGATTACCGTGTCCTCCCCCCTCTTTTCGGACCTCAGATAATCCAATAATATCCCAGCGCAACTTGTCTACCTCTTCTTCCAGCTCCATTATCTTCTCGTCAGTCCTCAGGGTGCGTGCGTTATACGTTGCCAGGTCGAGTCGTCGTAGGTGGCAACCGAACCTCCACCGGAGATTCTTAGCACCCCCTGCCCCGCCGTTACCATGGTCGCCACCGTAGCCAGGAATAGCGGGGCCGCCGGGGACTGGGGGCCGTTTATTTGCGTCGTTGCTCATGGGGGGGATATTTGCCATAGTTGCCACGCTTGGCGAGCTGGTTGGCAACCGCAGTTTTTTATTATGTTATTGTTGTTATTAGGAAGATGCTGCTGTCCATCTCCTTTTTGTGTCCCTCTGTCGCCTCTTACGACACCGACGGGAATATATGGGGTAGTGGATATGCTATGAGATTTGTATGGTCTACAAATAATTGTTCCCGGTTGTTTGTCCTTGAGCAAATTATGTTTGTAAACTGCCTCCACGATACAGGAGAAAATCCTGGTGTGTATTTTTTTTAAAAGATAGAAAATCTAGAATTAATAAAATAATTATTTGATTTGTTTGAGAATCAAATATGGTGAGTTTTATAAAATAATAAATTTTTCGTATTGTATTAAGTTACAAAACACTATATTCAGTTTAGTTTTATTTATTTTTCTTGTTTTCTCCCCCTTTGGGGGCATACATTTTTTAGAAGTGTCACAGATAAAATTGCGTGACTCTTATAAATTAATATTATAAATATAAAAATAGTGCTGTCACTGAGATCCTATACACACCTTTGGTTCATTGAGGTCGATATTTGACATGTGGCAACATCGATGTTTTAATTTTTAACATCGATGATCATCGAACGTCCCTAAAGTAAATATTATTTTTTTGTTTACGATTTATGTACGTAATTGAAATAATAAAAACAAAGTTGAACTAAGTTCTGATTGACTTAAAACCTCATTTTCACTAAATAATACATATCTGTGCTATAAAAAATAATGGTCGGAAGTTTAATGCTTTGGAAGCTAGTACATTGCAAACGTTTAAAAAAGAGAAAAAATTGTGATGCCATAGAAGATAAATGTAAAAATACTCTTAAATCTGCTGGAACTACTAGTAAGAAAACATTCAATGACGCCGATTCAAAACAAACCTGCAGGGTTTGCCTAAAGGAAGGCGATATTCCAATTTATGATGACACTCGGTTAGAAGATATATCTGATGCTTTAAATAACTTCGGTGGAATAGACGTGAGACCAGACGATATATTTCCAAAATATCTTTGTCAGCCATGTCATGCTCTTTTACAGGGCGCTATTTTATTTCGAAAAACTGCACAAGAATCAGACCAGTTACTTCGGTTCCCACCACAAGAAACAGTATCCGACAATGAGAACAGTATATGTGGAGAAATAAAATGTTCAGTAGATTTTGTAAAAAAGGAGGATAATTTGAATAAAACAACTTTTACAGAACTTATCGGAAAGGAAGTCAAGTCAAAAAAGTATCTTTGTAAAAAATGTAATACAGATTTTGATACGTTTATAGAGTACAGTGAGCATAGGTTATCACAGGAGCATGAGAATGTGAGACAAAAATGTCCAATATGCAACAATACTTATAGTTCATTATATTTTAAAAAACATATGGCTTTACACACCTTGGAATCATCATACATGTGTGATGTTTGTGGTAAGAAATTTGTTGTTCAAGGGCAATTTACTCGTCACAGGGCTACACATTTCAACAACCTCCCATTCAAATGTTCATTGTGTCCATATAAAGGTAGATTTAAAGAGTCCCTAAAGATGCACATGCGATCTCATACAGGAGAGAAACCTTATCAGTGTGGACACTGTCCATCTAAATTTGTGAATAAAAGTAATTTAAATAAGCATATGTTGACACATAAAAGTGGTTTTGACTTTAAATGTGAAACATGTGGTAGAGGATTCTACACAAATAGAGCTCTGGACCTACACTTTAAAGTAGATCATGCTGGTATTAAAGATCACATTTGCAACATTTGTGGCAAGGCATTTGGTTACAGAAAGCAAATGATGAAACACCAATTAAAAGTACACAAAAGAGAAAAGCTGAGAAGTGGTAGAATGCCCTTGTATCTTCAAGTGGAATCCAAAAAGCAGCAAATACAAGACTGTTAAATGACCTTTAAAAATAGAGAACTCAATAAATGGATTAAAAGTAAAATTACATTTCATATTTTAGCAAAATTTTCTTTTTCTTTTGCTGCTTTTGTACAGGGTGGTTCAGCAACAAGTTTTATAATTTATACTTGCTATTTTTGTCACTATGTAAAACTTCAGGTTAGGTTATTATTCACTATGTTAATGCTTTTGAAACTGCTCTTTTGAGCATGCTTAAAGGAAACCTAAATCCACTTTAGATATATCTGGCCATGGTGAATGTTAGACTATAGTTAAATTGATTTATAAAACACTGATATAGACCTGTTGTTGACCAGCTCTATTCACAAAAAATTAGCAACAGATTTATATGTCTCTATTAGCTGTTCCATGCAACTTCGCCCACAAGTAATTTAGAGTTTTTAATAATTATTAATTTAATCGTTTTTAATTATTAATTAATTTACAGCCCAGAACCCGATTCTTTTCTGAAATAAAAGTAGCCAAGTTACTCCTTGTAACATAAGTGCCGTCCAAAAACTATTGAGCCATTTCTGAGATTAAAATTTTATAAATTGTGTTTTTGTTATAAGATCATGTGTACGTTCATATGCATTTAGTAAAAAGCTGTTATTTTGATATTACAAACTGACACTTAACACCTAAATTGTCCCCCTACAGAATTTTTCGATAGCCCCAGATGTCCAAATCAGTTTTTCAAATATTCTGAATCAGATTGATTCAAAATGACTAATTTTGGATAGTTAGCCTACATAAATAACTAATTATTCGGTTTTCTTACCTTTTGACCGTGTGTACTGTTTGTACCGTATTCGTTATACGGATTTATTGAGTCAAGGTAGCATGTAAACTTAGTGTGTACTGTGGCCTTGTGAACATCTAGTTTTTAAAAAAACGAAATATTGAGATAAATGCCATTCGAAAGCCTGTCTACATCATTATCAAGTACACTGTTAGGATTCAATAGGAGTTCACATTTTTAGAACCCATTGGTAATGTTAGGGGGTATATCTATACAAAGATGTTTCGTTGGGTATTATAAATAACTCATTCACATTGGAAGTCTTCCAAAAACTGCAAGAACAAAAGCCAAAAAAGTGACTATGCACTGTAATAAATGTACAAAAAAAATTTGTCCTCCAATGTTTTTCTGAAATTCCATTGCACATATAAAACCATTTTCAAATTTTTTTAACTAAAAAATTAAATGTTTTATTACATTTTTTACTGGTGCTCTGTTGACAAGTCTTCAGAAATAGCAAACTAATCGATAAATCCATGAAGTTAGAGCTCAGAGACAGGGGTGCAGTACAGTTTACGGTACATGGACGTGACGAATCCATGAAGCGTGTACTGTATTCGGTGCACTGGACAGCTAATGTGTTAATTTTAATTATTTATACACATACTTGTATATATAGAGGTCAGTGATTTGTATAGATAGTGAATCATGTTTGGTTAATCATCACTATATGTGATTACTAGGTGGCAGGACTCCTCACCTATTTCGACCGTCAAATAGCAGAGCTTGCACTACTGTGTTCTAGTCTGTAGGATATAGATAGTCAGTACAGGCTGTGAGGCACTCTATACAAGTGGACTGTAAGTTGGATTGTCAATTTAGTTTATTTATAAAAAAGATGGTTTTGGTATTAGGGTGGCCGCTGCTTTTCGCTTCTTTAACTTCAACAGCAGTCTGATGCTAAAGGAAAAATGCAAAAGTTATGCAGCATTGACGCGCTTAACTTTTATTAAAATACACTTAAAGCTCAGTCAGAACTCAGAGCGATACTGTGCAGTGTTATGCTACTTACATATCATTTTACACTATTTTAAATTTATTTTTCCATTCTGTTTTTGATTTTCTGCATTCACCTCAAAACTGGATATTTTGCATCACCTTTATTTCCATAGGATCCTGTAACGTTTTTACACCATAAGAACACAATAACAAATCATTTTCACTTCGTATTTTCACGCTATCAGCACATTTTAAATCGGTGTCGATGGAGCCTACCTTTTTCGATCTTTTATTTAGTTCTCCGTAACTCTGCAATTTCGGGCTTCGTGCGCGCTGTTGCGCTACCTTTTTTCCTATATCAATAATATCTCATTTTTCACTTAAATCTTGCCGTTTCTCTATTACGAGCCTAAAACCAAAATTTGACATGTTTTGACATCGTTGTTTATCTGGTTGTCATGTCATCCAGTTTTGCAGGTGCGCAGCGCCTGATCTAGGCATACGCAGCGTCTGGAGTAGGCACACGCAGCGCTTGAAGAAGGCACACGCAGCGTCCGGAGTAGGCACACGCAGCGCCTGCAGTAGGTACACGCAGCGTCTGGAGCAGGTACACGCAGCGCTTGAAGTAGGCATACACAGCGCCCGGAGTAGGCACACACAGCGCCCGGAGTAGGCACACGCAGCGCCCGGAGTAGGCACACGCAGCGCCCGGAGTAGGCACACGCAGCGCTTGAAGCAAGCACGCACAGCGGCTAAAGATAGCGCGGGCACTAGTAGGTGGAGGCGTAGGCGTGGCTAGACGACGACTTCAGATTAAGGCAGAGGCTTGCAGGATCCCGGGGCAGTGCGGCCCCGGGATAAGGCCTTTAGGAGATGCTTTTAGTATGAAAGCTGAAGCGAGACTGACTTTATTGGCCGATTGTTCGGCTTTTATACTTTTTTAGAGAGCTCCGCGCTCGACGACGGATCTGAGATAAGAACGAGAAAATTATTTAAATTAAAAGCAAATTTTTGTAAATGGCCAAGAAGAAAAGAGTATTTTTGTGGAAGTTTTGAAGTAAAAACATCAGACCGGTAACGAATTTGAATAAAAATTGCCATGACAACCAGATAAACAACGATGTCAAAACATGTCAAATTTTGGTTTTAGGCTCGTAATAGAGAAACGGCAAGATTTAAGTGAAAATTGAGATATTATTGATATAGGAAAAAAGGTAGCGCAACAGCGCGCACAAAGCCCGAAATTGCAGAGTTACGGAGAACTAAATAAAAGATCGAAAAAAGTAGGCTCCATCGACACCGATTTAAAATGTGCTGATAGCGTGAAAATACGAAGTGAAAATGATTTGTTATTGTGTTCTTATGGTTTAAAAACGTTACAGGATCCTATGGAAATAAAGGTGATGCAAAATATCCAGTTTTGAGGTGAATGCAGAAAATCAAAAACAGAATGGAAAAATAAATTTAAAATAGTGTAAAATGATATGTAAGTAGCATAACACTACAACTGCGGTGCACGTAGTATAAAATAAATAAAGTATAAGGCCAGTATTCACAGAAATCTAAATAATAAGGCACTAGAAATGCCTTCTACCGTCTTAATATCGGGACACGTGTCGCCAGATCGTAGCTATCACACATAGACAGACAATAAATACACAATTACGCCTACAAATATCTCCAGCATTCATGTAACAAAGATTAATCTATAAACTATTGCGATAAGGAATATTTTATAACAACGTAAAATCTCAGGAGGCGTAGCCACTCGGTCCAATAATTAAAGTGTGCGAAAAACAGAGAATGACATTGCGCGCTCGCTCTCACTTGGGCATAGTGCAGCGCAACGCACGTTTCGATAACTTTCTATTAAGCGTCGTTGATCGTCCAGGAGTCTCACACCAAGATATAACTAATTAACTGAAATTGTCTCGGTAATAGACGCTTTTAGTCTTAGCTTTAGCTTTTAGACGTTTTATAATCAGAAAAAAGGGGATATAATAATATAAAATATTTTTTTTTATTTATCGGGTTCTGATTTTTAAAATAATTTATAAATAAATTAATTTTGGTTTTGTGTTTAATTAAGACTACTATCCTTACAATATAATTACTTATCCTTACGATATAACTGAATAAAAAATTATCAAGTAATTTAAAAGTACAAACAGATAATCGCCGATAAATGGTTAAGGGTATAAAATATTTAGAAAGAAAAAAAATAGAAAGGTGTAAATAAATATTTAACGAAAAATCACATTTTATTCCCGTTTCGTTAAAACTAGGTAAGCCAAACGTAACAAATTATCGATACAAAATAGTAGTAGCCAATTTACATACGTACGTATGTAACAATTTTGTTTATTGCCCATACTATAAAACTATAAATCCATCGCCGAATTTAGCTGTCGTACTCGTAGTCATGAACTAGCTTATGAATCAATTTACATTGAAATTTGAAAACAATTATAATTTCGGAGACAATCGTAGTACTGGAGGTGGATAATTTTATTTATGTATATTTCATTAAACACAACATTATTTAAAACGGTACTTATTTACGAAATGTTATCCCTTTATTTGAAAATTTTCAAGTTATGGAAGAATTTCCGCAGTTGGATATGCTTCAAAACACCATTTTTACGCCTCTGCGTCCGAAACAACATTGGTGATCGAAACAAACGCTTCTCGCGCGCTTGTGACCTACGAGCTACCACATGTGCGGCGACAAAGTCACGCGCTTTTACGACTACTATTGCCTTAATGATTTTTTATATTTACGCGAACACTATACATTGATTAAATATATCCGTAAAAGTAGTTCTATTGCCTTATTTATTTAGATTTCTGTGCCAGTATTCTATCAGAGTTTAGTCCATACTATACTCACCAAACACTAAATTAAAAACACTAAGACTATAATGAAAATTATGTTGTTTATGCTTGCGACGTGTGTTGTTGCTTGTCTATTGGTGTACCGGTGGATACTAGAAGAACCGCGTCCTGCAATTTCTTTTGTTGTATCGCAAATATCAAGCCTTGCGCCCGCCTAATTGCGATCGTCTCCCGCCAATTTATCGGCACGAATCCACACAAAACTGCGCCCCCGTGAGTTTTAAAATAAAACCGCTCAACAAAATCTCTATTGCTTCGAACGCTGATAAAAATATAACTCCTCTAGAGTTCCAAGTATTGTTACAAGTGGAATTGGCAATGATCAAAACAAAGATGTTTAAATATTTTATTTAAAGTCACAATGGTAAAATTCCAATTATTCTAGTAAGTATGCTACTTTATAGGAATGCTTAATTCCAACCACCACGCCTCCTATTTCCAAAACCTCTTCTACCGCCAAAACCACCTCTCTTGTTAAAGCCTCCTGAATACGAAGAGTAGTCACCACCATCTTCGAAGCCGTCATTACCGAATCCACTCTTATTACCAACACCACTCCCATTTCCGAAATTACTCCAATTTCCAGATCCTCCATCATTTCCAAAACCACCTCTTTTCCCAAAGCCGCTCTTATTTCCGAATCCACTTCCATTACCATAACCACTGTCATTATTGAAGCCGCTTCCGTCTTCATAATTGCCACCATTTCCAGATCCACCATCAAAATAGTCATTATTTCCGGAACCGTCTTGATAACCAAACCCGCCTTTATTTCCAAAGCCGCCTCTGTTTCCGAAACCGCCTTGGTTATTAAATCCGCCCATAGTTCCAAAGCCTCCTCTATTTCCGAAACCACCCCTGTTTCCGAAAGCTCCCCTGTTCCCCATGCCCCCTCTATTTCCGAAGCCTCCTTGATTTCCAAAGCTTCCGCTTCCAAAATTGCCTCTGGGTCCACTGGTACCCCAACCTCTTCCCGCCCCTCGTTTTGCTCCATCCACTCTGAAGGTAGGCGTGCTGACATCACGCTGAATGTTATAATCACCGGCGTCAAAGACGCAAAGCGACTTAAGGCAGTGCAGCACCTGGAAGATAAATGTCAGGATTGTTGACAACTTGTGATATCATAACAATCATGAGTTAATTTTAGCATTTTAGAACTTGATTTACCAGTTGGCTGATATTTAACAATCAGTTTTGTTTGAAGGGAATCGTGCAGCCCATTGAACTGATTTTTAGGCCGATAACTAATCATAATAATTTACGCACTTGCATACATCTGTATACTGATTAAGAAACCGACTAAACTTTAAAGAAAGTCTGCAGCGTGCGATGTCTCTAGAGTAAGAATTTCAAATATATGAAATAAATTTAAGAGGCTTTTAGTGCTTCCTTCTCTGCTATGTGCATATTTGTACAGCACGGATTAAAGGTGCGAAATTCGGTGGTGGCATAATTACAGAAATTGAAAACTGTCTATAGAGAATACTTGCCCAGGACTTATCGGGCTTTCCCATGTAATGCATGTTTACTAAATTTAGTAAAACGATGACGTCTGATCGTTTTTAATGGTGGCCATAACATGGTTACTGTCGCAAACGTTTCATCCTCCACACTTACTACTGATTTTAAAACTAATATGGTATAAAATGAAGTTGGTCAGTAACACTGATCATCACAAAACATCTAAAATGCCAAATTTATTGAGGTCAACTGGGGTTGCAATTTAAGTAGCACATCAAAAGTTAATTCATTTGTAAGTATGTACCCCATGCGCATAGTAAAGTGGTATATTATAACAAGATTTTTTATATGGTAGTCATGATGCAGCTACATTGTAGTTGTAACACGAATGAGCCGGCTCATCCGGGGCAGCACCACGCTCTCACAGAATACCAGTAAAATAGCAGCGATAGTAAAATGCTGCTGTGTTTCGTATGGTGAGTGTAGAGAACTGGAAACCCTTTTTACTGAAATCGAGGTATTCCATCTTAGTCCTCGGAGATGATAACGCATAAGATAAATGTGGATGTTTATGGGCCACAGCATCCACTTACCATCAAGTGGACTAAGAAAAGATTCAGTTTACCGACAATTTTACTCCCTAAATGTCAATTTTCAGATGATCTCTCATGATGGTGCTATATATATATATATATATATATATATATATATATATATATATATATATATTACGTGTCACGTTGTTTGTCCGCGATGGACTCCTAAACTACTTAACCGATTTGATCAAATTTGCACACCGTGTGCTAAAGTTGTTCAAAACGACTATAAATCAATAGCACGCTACAGACTATAAACTATAAATTTCTAGCACGCTATTAAATACGCTATGTTATAGCGCGCTATTTATAAGAAAGCGTGTAGGAGGACGGCAAGCGCGTTAAGTTTTGCAGCACGCTATATCTCGTAGCACGTTACATTACATGTCGTTCATTGGATATACCGCGTGCTATATAAGAACATTATTTCGTAATAAGTTGCATTTTAGACTAAAATAAAATAAAGCGATAAAGAAAAACCAATGAACGCTTTTTCATACAATTCAGACTTACGACTTTCTATAATCCTTAAAATATTTTTAAGGCATGTACTTTTTAAAGCGAAATAAAAATTTTTATTTTTTATTATAATAGGTGTAAACGTTATTTTAACCTTAATATAAATTATAAATCCAATAAAGCTGTATTTAAAAGTTTATTGATTGTATTTATAAAAATCAACTATTTATATACACTATTATACACACTTTGGTATCTATATTTCATTTACATTTAAAAACATTATAGTTCGGCCGTTCAGAGAATGCGTTCCTGACACCTATCAGTTAGTCACGACTAGTGATGAGCACAACATAACACTGAGTTCGTTACCGTTCCTCCAAAATGAACCGCCGCGTTATTTTTAAGATTATTTTCGTTTTAAATTGGCGAAATCATTTAAAATTTATATTTTAGTAATTTAAGTGGAAACCAACAAAGGTAATATTAATATAATAAAATTGTTTTATTTATTCTTTATTACAAAGTTACAATCTGTATTTCTATGCAATAAAGTACATTGAATTGAATGTGCGTACAGAATATTAATCAGACTCCGATTCGCTTGAGGTGGTGTCTTCATCATCATCTTCGCCTACATGTATAATTATATTATTATCAATAACAGAATCAATCCTGATATCTCGGTCAAAATGTTCCACAATTAGGTTTTTAGTCTTCACAACAACCTTTGCCCAGTCATCTCTTGTGACTTCCCCGCAGGCTTCTTTTAATAGGGTCATCATCTTTTTCGTGCTGAATGGCGGGGAAGTATTGTGGCGGGCGGCGTAACCTTTTGTTTGAGCCCAGATTAGCTCAATCGCGTTATATTGGCAATAATACGGTGGAATTCTTAGAACGCGATGACCGTACTCCAGAGCCAGTTCATCGATTTCGTATCGCACATTTGCCGCTTTATTTTCTTTAACTAATTTAATTAGCTCTGGTTTTAGCATCTGCATATTTGCGTCAATGCCTTTTGCTTGTAACCAAGCCACCATTTCTTCTTTTTTATTAGCTTGGGTAGGTGGTTTCTGTATTTGAACCAAGTGATAGGAGGCATTTATCCATGAATATTACAGAAGGCTCTGGTAAGTTGGGCAAAAGCACGGTCTGGAACCACTCTTTAAATGTAGTGGCATTCATTTCCTCGTGGTATTCATTTGTGGTTTTTGATCGAAATGCCAGTAACGCGTTTTCCACAAAGCCGTATTTTGCAGAACCTGCGTGGCATATTATCAGATGGGCTCCCTTACCCATTGGTACTTTCGACGTCGACGCTTGTGTATCATCCGTCCAAGAACGGGTAACAGTGTTTAGCCATGTCTCGTCAATGAACACAACATTATCCCAGTTATCAATATTTTTTGCTTCTCTCAAAAAACTTATCCGTTTTAAAATTATGTTGTATCGTTCTAATAAAATTTTTCTTTTGTCTGTTTTTTTATACGAAAAACCAATATCTTTTAAGATTTTGGTTAAAGCAGTTTTACCCCCGCTAAACAGTCCAGCTTCTCTTAACGATGCCAAAAGCTTCTTCCAGTTGAGATATTCATTTCTGGAATAGTAACCATATAATATATGATTTCCGATTGCATCGGCGTCAAAGGTGTCAATATCTGTCATGGGTTTAGTTCTACGTTTCTTCTTCGGAGTACGTAAAATATTATCTTCCGTGCCAGTGGAGCCGAACTTTTCTTTACTAATATTTGTTATCGTTCGTTTGCTAACTCCAAGTGCCTGAGAGACGCGTTCTTGTACTTTTTCGACAGGTAACAGGGATCTGCCATTTTGCCGCTCCCGCTCAAAGTAATCTTGCAGCTTGATGATTAACTCACGGGCTCCACTTTTCAATGTTTGTCCACGTTTAGGCATTATTATGCACCAAAAGTAAAAAGAACGCAATACAAAACACAATCGAAGTCCGATTTAGCGCCGATGTCAGTTTGAAAAGCAGAAACAGTCCATTAAACGAAAGCCGGGTAATCAAATAAAAACAGATTGAAAACACTGGAAGAACGTGGTCTATGCGCACGAAACGACAACAGACGACTGTTTTAGCGTCACAAAATGGCGGCCCATAACGCCATTTGGGGTTACCATTTTCAACCTAAATATAAAAATGCTACTTTCTTTCGCGCGTTCGGTTTGGTCGTAGTTTTATTTTTATATTTAATAAAAGTTATCTTATAGTCTATTATTTTCAAATTCTTAAAAAGAAAAACAAAACGTATTATTTTATAAAGTATAACTGTATAAGAACAGATTACGATACTGTTATTGCCCGTTATTGTTAGCAGAGCACTACAAATATAAAGCGCTGACATAACCTTGTAATAGCGCAGTATAGATTTAGAAAAATATTATTTACCAAGTTATTTGAAACTCAGTTTGGCACAAAATTATAACATTCATTGATTATTGATATAATAATGTTGTTTTAATGCTCATCAATTGATAAAACGGTAAACAACCAGCAAAAATATTTTTATCGTAACTGCAACGCCATTACAAAGTTATATCGTCAGTTCAATCGCGACGTGTCAGGAACGCATTCTCTGAACGGCCGAACTATAGTTAGGCTTCTTTTATAGCAGACAACTATGTCCTTCGATCACTTATAAATATACAGTATACACTAACTAAACAACGTCTAACACTAAATTAGGTCGCGCGTGATGAATAGCGTGCTACTAGATCAAATTTGAGTCGCACGTCCTCTCTCAACAGCGCTGCTGCTAGATCTACTCGTAGTTGCCGCTAAATATTAATACTTAATAGCGCAATAGCACCATGGCGACTACTTACATAGCACGCGCTACGTGTTATGGAGAGTTAGCGCGCTATAATATGGCGCTATGCGCTATATTAACCACCATTACCGTGTGCAGGTTAGCTCAACTTGAGAGATAGGATGGATAGTTTTGTTAACCATGCGTGACCCACAATTTTTTTTGTGAATTTAAGGTTTTTTAATAGGACATGACAAAGGGTCGTCAAAAAGGGCAGAACAACGTGTGCCTGGCAAGATATATATATATTTTTTATTTTTATCTCTATATGTATCTTATTATGGGCGACATTACATTTTCAAAAGTGAGGGGAGGCCTGTGCCTAGCTGTAGGAGAGAATAGGTTAAGACTTTCAATATTGATTGGTATGTGGCTCTGTGGTGAAGAAAAACATCGAGAAAAAACCTGCATGTCTAAGAAAATATATTTCAAGAACATTTGAACGACATCAACACTGGAGTAGCATGTCGGTTTGCCGCACTGTCACCCTATTGTTAATGAGAGAGAGAGATTTTATTATTTACAGTCAATATTCTACTTTTTTTCTTATAGAATAGTTATAATGAAGGTATTACCTTTTTTTCGGAAGGTGAGAAATTGAGAGCTGTGTCTGGCTCAGCAGCCACTCGTTCCACCAATTTCTCTATTGCTGGTCGCAGAGCAACTACCAAAGCTGCCGAGCGGGGAGACATCTTAAAGTTTAGCCAGTTGTCCAGACGAACTACATTGTCCACCTAAATGAAATGAATAACTTAAATCAGGTTACAAATAAATTTATCACAGAATATTAATCATTCTCTAGACAGTACTGCTCATTTCCATAAAATCAGGAGCTTCTTTTTTTACTTCATTTTATTTGACTTTAATTTATAAGGTTGGTTGTGTTTTCGATTTGCCAATTAAGGCAGGCAAAGGTTTTGTACCATACACTCTAGTCTGATTATAAACTAATATGCTGATGCGTCACATTGCGAAGTTTTTGTAAATTTTTATAAAATAACAATTAGATCACTCACCCACTCAACTTTCCTGCTGCCAAACAGCAGTATATGCAGTGGCGACACCATAGTGGTCTGCTTACAGCAAATGGCGCGCGTTCGCACCTTCTCACCAAACACAAATAATGGAGATGGGAACTTTTGTTCTTGGTTACTGCAGTTCACAGATGTCTTGTGGATTAGAGCCGGTTTTCCTTCAGTAGTAAGAACCTAAAGGATGAAAACATATTTCAATTTATCAAGATGTGGTAGAAAATATAATGTACATAGCTCAAAAGGCCGTGTAGTGGCGGTTAAGAATATCCACTACCCCATATCTTCCCGTGGGTGTCGTAAAAGGCGACGGAGGGAAACTGGCAGGAGATGGGCAGCAGCATCTTCCTGATAACAGCAACTGTACAACAAAAAAAAAACTGCGGTTGCCAACCCGCTCGCCAAGCGTGGCAACTATGGCAATATACCCCCCATGAACAATTACACAAATAGACGGCCCCCAGTCCCCGGCGGCCCCGCTATTCCTGGCTACGGTGGCGACCATGGTAACGGCGGGGCAGGGGGTGCTAAGAATCTCCGGTGGAGGTTCGGTTGCCACCGACGACGACTCGACCTGGCAACATTTAAAGCACGCACCCTGAGGACTGACGAGAAGATCCTGGAGCTGGAAGAAGAGATAGACAAGTTGCGCTGGAATATTATAGGATTATCCGAGGTCCGAAGACAGGGGGAGGACACGGTGATTCTCGAATCCGGCAACTTGTTCTATCACCGGGAGGGCGACCATCTGTCCCAAGGAGGTGTCGGATTTATCGTCCACAAGTCTCTCGTCAACAACTTTGTAAAGATTAGGAGTGTGTCGACGAGGGTACGACGTACCTGATACTCAGAATCACCAAACGGTATTCGCTGAAGGTCATACAGGTTTACGCACCAAACTCGGCACATCCCGATGAGGAGGTGGAGGAAATGTATGAGGATATTTCCAAAGCCATGCATTCCTCCAAAACCTACTACACGGTGTTGATGGGAGACTTCAACGCAAAACTAGGCACAAGAGAAAACAATGAGCTGAAGTTAGGGAAATTTGGAGTAGGGCAATGGAACCGAAGGGGCCAGCAGCTGGCCGACTTTATGGAGAAATAGGGACTCTTTATGATGAACTCTTTCTTCCAGAAGCAGCCCCACAGGAAGTGGACATGGTAGAGCCCCGACGGTTCGACAAAAAATGAGATTGACTTCATTATGACGACCAGACGCCAACTGTTTAGTGATGTCTCAGTGATCGCAAGGGTGAACACTGGCAGCGATCACCGAATGGTTAGAGGCACACTGAACCTAAACGTTAAGTTGGAGAGGTCTCGTCTAATGAAGTCAACGCTCCATCCCCCTTGTGCTCTAATCCAGAATCCCGAAAACTTTCAGCTCGAGTTACGTAACCGCTTTCAGTGCCTACAAGATTGCAATCAGTGGACGATATGAATGACAAGCTCGTCGAAACTGTCCATGCGGTCGGAGCTAAGTTCTGCAAGACCCGCTGCAGAAGAACACAAAAACTCTCTGATCACACTCTTAATCTCATGGCTGTTAGACGGGAGATGAGGCTGCAATCGTTAACAGATTTGACAGCATACAGGCAACTGAACAGACAGATCTCCAAATGCATGCGGCGAGACTTACGCAACTTTAATACTGCTCGTATTAAAGAAGCGATCGAGCGGAACCAGGGCTCTAAAGTCTTTGCCAGAGATCTGTCTGCCAGTAAGAGCCAACTGTCAAAGCTGAAGACTGAGTGTGGCAGCATCGTTTCCAGGACACCTGAGATTTTGAGTGAGATTGAGAGGTTCTATGGGCAGCTGTACACATCATCGTTGGAGCCACACGCAAGTGTGAGTAACGATCCAAGAGCAAGTCTTATCCGACACTATTCCGATGATATCCCGGACGTCAGTCTAAGCGAGATTAGAATGGCTCTCCAGCACCTTAAAAACGGCAGGG
This sequence comes from Parnassius apollo, assembly GCA_907164705.1. Taxonomy (NCBI): domain Eukaryota; kingdom Metazoa; phylum Arthropoda; class Insecta; order Lepidoptera; family Papilionidae; genus Parnassius; species Parnassius apollo. The sequence continues at coordinate 3,341,471 of CAJQZP010001060.1, read as the reverse complement.
CCCCAGGCGAGGATGGAATTACAGCGGAGCTTCTGAAAGCGGGTGGAACACTGGTACTTGAGGTCCTTCAGAAGCTCTTCAATTCCGTCCTCCATGGTGGCACTACTCCAAAGGTGTGGAGCAGAAGTGCGGTGGTCTTGTTCTTTAAGAAAGGCGACAACGCTCTCTTGAAGAACTACAGACCGATTTCCCTTCAGAGCCGCGTCTACGTGCTGTTTTCGAGAGTCATTACGAATCGTCTCGCACGCAGACTCGACGACTTCCGAACAAGCCGGTTTCTGAAAACGCTTCAGTACCATAGACCACATACATACCTTGCGGCAGATTGTACAGAAGACTGAAGAGTACAATCTGCCACTTTGCCTAGCGTATGTGAACTATGAGAAAGCCTTTGATTCCGTCGAAATTTGGGCGGTGCTACAATCCCTTCAGTGGTGCCAAGTTGACTGTCGGTATATTTAAGTGCTGAAGTGTTTGTACAGTAGGGCTACGATGGCTATCCGAGTACAGAACAAGAGCTCGAAACCTATCCAACTGCAGAGAGGTGTAAGACAGGGTGATGTTATATCCCCGAAACTCTTCACCGCTGCATTGGAAGACGTTTTCAAGCTACTGGACTGGAAAGGATGTGGTATTAACATCAATGGCGAGTACATCACTCACCTTCGATTTGCCGACGATATAGTCCTTATGGCAGAATCGCTGGAGGACTTAAGCACTATGCTCAATGACCTCAATAGTGCCTCCCAATGGATAGGTCTTAAGATGAACATGGACAAAACAAAGATTATGTTTAATGTCCATGTCACACCTATGCCGGTAGTTGTTGGGAGCACTATGCTCGAAGTTGTTGACGAGTACGTTTACCTGGGACAAATAGTCCGACTAGGTAAGTCCAACTTCGACCGAGAGGTCAATTGACGGATTCAAATCGGCTGGGCAGCGTTCGGGAAATTACGACATATCTTCTCGTCAGGTATACCTCAATCTCTAAAAACTAGATTGTACAACCAGTGCGTGTTGCCAGTGATGACTTACGGATCTGAGACGTGGTCCTTCACTGCTGGCCGTATGAGGACGCTCTAGGTCGCTTAGCGAGCTATGGAGAGGGCTATGTTCGGAGTTTCTCTGCGTGATAGACTCAGAAATGAGGATATCCGCAGTAAAACCAAAGTGACCGACATAGCCCAACGGATTAGTAAGCTGAAGTGGCAATGGGCCGGCCATATAGCTCGAAGAACCGATAACCGATGGGGAAGAAAGGTTCTGAGTGGCAGCCTCGTACCGGTAGTTGTAGTGTAGGGCGACCCCCACTAGATGGAGTGACGACCTGGTAAGATATGCAGGAAGTCAATGGATGCAGGTGGCTCAGGACCGTGCTTTGTGGCATTACTTGGGGGAGGCCTATGTTCAACAGTGGACTTGTTAAGGGCTGTGATGATGAATGATGATAGCTCAACATAGGCTTCTTCTATAGATTGCCTTATTGGGTAATACTCGCTATAGTCGCCATACTGACAGGCAGGTTGAAACTGGAGTTTTTATTTTATTTTGTGTTGTTATTAGGGAGATGCTGCTACTTATCTCCTGTTTCATATCCCTCTGTCGCCTCTTACGTCATATTTATGTAGCAATGGATTTTCTCAAACTGCCTACAAGGCGGAGCATCATTATATCAGCATATTTGTTTTAAGACATAGGTTAATCTATATGAATGTGGATTAAGACATACCTTTCTCTTCCCTTGATGTAAACACACGTTAGGATACAATCCCATACAAAGCAAAGCGATCACTTGGTCAAGAATTGGGTCTGGGCCAGTGGGGACCCATCTCTGGGGTACGCAGCACTCCTCAGGGAATCCAATGGCAGCTGTCAGTATGTCTAGAATACAGAATGTATTTATTTAAATATAAATAATGCAATTGAGGAATGGGAGCTCAAGGGTTGGCACTTGTTTTTGAATTATAGTGTCATATGCCCCACAGCTGAGTACTAAACACGCATTTCTGAAAGGGTCAGGTGAGTCAACTATGTTGTTCTAATGTGAGTTACTTTAATGTCATCAATATACAAGGTGTAAGTGTAAACACCGTTGTCAGTAAAACCATAGGTAGTTGGCTTTAATATAAAAATATTAAACCGAATTTAAAAAAAAAACTCTATTTTCTTTGATAAAATTTGAAGTCTCAATCCGACACCGTCCGTAAATTCATGGATACCCTATGCGCCCGAGTGACGTAATCACTGTACAGATCACCGCCCGTCTTAGCTACCTACACAACATTTCAATAAAAACACAATAGGTACACATAACCCGTGATGTAACTTTTCCTTCATACTTTCATCCTAGCTTAGGACAGGCAAATATGAGGAATTAAGGAAAAATTGAGATTTTACTAAAAACATGTTATTTTTCATTGAATTTACGTTCTATAAGTGAAACCAAACCACTGGTTTCAAGGATAACGGTGTTTACACTAACACCCTGTATATTATATTTTTTAGACAAACTCTCCGTCACGTTTACGTTCACAGCTAAACATGTGATAACTCGGCGGTCGGTGGGGTATGGAATTTGAATAGTCGGTAGGAAATGTAACGCGTGGCGCTAATATACCACGGTTCCTTAAGATTTTCAATTATTTTATTACATAAGTAAGTACCGATTTCCAAGTTATAGTAAACGGAGGAACAGGAATACAGTGTTAGTATTTCACACATGTGCAATAAATCTACTAAGAAACAACAAGCAATATAAACAAAAACAATGGTGTCAACGTGTCCAACAAAACCTCCCGAATAGTGTTGCCAGAGGCCCCAATTTTTAGCTTGAAACCAATACCATGCATTGTTACGCATACAGTCCTGCTTTTTGGGGATTTCTTGAACGTTGGTGGTGCGGCAGAGTCGCGTGCGACTTAATGAGGACTAATAATATTCCGCTCACCAGATGTCGACATTTGGGACTGAGGTGAAGTTTTTTGTCACGCATTGTCATTTAATTGAGAAGTTAGTTTTAAATAAATGTTTATCCGTTTTTAGAGTATTATATTAATACATAAAACAATGTCTAATTGCTTTTTATTACACACTAGCTTGCCAGGCAGACGTTGTTCTGCCCAATTCGACGACCTTTTGTCGTGTTCTATTGAAAATCCTTAAATTCGCAAAAAAATTGTGGGCCTATCTCTCAAGTTGGACCAAACTGCATCCAGTGTGCAAATTTGATTAAAATCGATTAAGTAGTTTAGGAGTCCATCGCGGACAAACAACGTGACATGTAATTTATATATATTAATATTTTTAACTTTTCATTTTCTACATTTCGGAATATCCATTAGCTGGTTTATTAGTTTTTTTTTTGCATTGGGTGACAAATGAGCACACACACAGTCCATCTGATGGTAAGTGAATGTTGTGGCCCATAGACATCCACATTTATCCTCAATTAAGAATCAAAATGCAAATGCGTTGTCACCCTTGAGGACTAAGATGGAATGACCCGATCCCAGAAAAAAGGGTCTCCAGTTCTCTACACTCACCATATGAAACATTACATTCAGTATCATTACGCTGCTATTTTACGCTGTATTCACATTATTTTACGCATTATGTGAGAGCGTGGTCCTGCCCTGGTCGAGCCGACACATTCGTGCTACAACTATAATATAGCTGCGACGTGGCTCTACCACATAAAGTTTATAATCTAATACAATAAAATATGACTAATATTAATATTACATTAACCGTTACATTTTTCGAACAAATTAACATATCCTCTATAAAACCTGTCAAATATTTCATCGTATTCGCAAGTCGCTTCAGCCTGGTGGCAAAAAATTCGTGGATCCATTGGCTCTCATTGGCCAGTCGCATATTATTCTTAATTCTTTTTCACTATGATCTCTTTAACTTTTTTTAGTTACGTTAATAAAATGGTACTTATTTATATAGTATTGCCATTTTCATTACTTCCTCTCGTAGAATAAATCCAGCTTTTTTTCTTAAAAGATTTCAAAATTTTACTTTGTCTAAAATATATGGCATTGCTGCCCAATCTTTGAAATGTATCAATTGATATGCATAAAAATGATTACTTATAAGTTGGTATTTAGCTTCGTATGTGACGCGTAGAGTAGTCTGCTGCACGCCTTTCCACTCGCACCATCTTATTTCAGCGTCTTCCCCCTTTGAATGTTCTCGCTCCCACATCTACAACAAGGATATACTTTTTAATGTTACACTCAATATCCGAATTTTTTCAGCGTGTTGGAGGCATAGAATACTATAATACACAATAGAATGGCTGTCAACTTTATTTTGTACGAGGATTGGCGTTGCCAAACCCGATTCGCTGATATTGACAGACTAAATAAATTTACACATTTTAGACTTTTGATTAATGTTCAAGATCATCATTAAAAAAATTGTTTAAATTTTAATACATATTTATTTGTAAATAGGGTGCAATTTGGCATTTTCTAAATAATTTGCATGCGAAATTTGGAAACGCATTTATACGTGTGAATTGACATGTTAGTGGCTACACGGGCTCCGCCCACTCCCCCATTCTATTATGTATGTATTATAGTATTCTATGGTTGGAGGCATTTTACATAATATACAAATTGCACATAAAAATATTTACAGTAAATATTCTATTTTTTTCTTTCTTGTAGAGTAGTTATAATGAAGGTATTACCTTTTTTTTAACAATTATTTTTTGATCGTACATTGTCCCATGCACAAACCCATATCATTGTGATGGTTGGTGATCCACCACTGTGCGTTTTCTTTGTAATTTCCAGCTATGCATGATCATACTATAGAATTAACTGACAACAGCAGTTTTTCTAGACCAATACGACAGGACCTTCATATCAGCCTACTTTTTAAAAAGCCGGCAACGCATCTGCAATTATTTCGGTATTACAGATGTCCATATGCGGTCACGTATCATTACGTGAGCCACTCATCCTTCTCCGCAGTCATTATCAATCCCTTGTAAGAAATACAATGCATCTGCATTTTGATTTTAAACGAACATAGATGTAGACGTCTACGGGCCACAACATTTACTTAGTTAGTTAGTTAGTTTACGAGGGGCTGTTTTCTGTAACTCCACGTCTAAGCGCATTTTTTGCGTGTGGGCAGGAATAATGAGATTATTCGAGCCATGAATTCTCCCCAAAGAAGTTCAACAGTCTTTTGATGTTGCAAGCAACTTCGGGGAGCGATCCCGGCGTGCCGAGATGTTTAGCCCTGTATGAAGAGACTTCTGGACATGTCAGCAACACGTGAGCCGCGTTTCTTCCTCTCCACACACCTCTCCACATAGGGGACTATCAGTGACACCTATGGTGAACAAATGTTTGTTAAAAGAGCTATATCCTGTGATAGCACACAGCGTTCACTTATCATCAGGTTAACTGTTATCTTTATTGCTATAAAAAATCAACTATTTGTGTTTTTGTACAAATATTGTCTATGGCTAGCAATCGACCCCAGGATCCGCGGCGTAGTAACCTTTAGTCTATAGTCTAACTTTAACCACATGCGGTTGTCATAATATTAATAAGTATTGTACCTGGAAAGCGTTAAGCATAGCCACATGATCCGACGCTCTGTCTCCGCCTAGCGCACGTTGGTGCATGGACAATCTTCGGCGACCCTCCACAACGAATATTTCGGGGAATGTGGTAGAGTTGGCGGCCATTGTGGTTAAAGCGTCTCCCACGCCTAGCACAAATCCCAGAACCATCATTTTACCCAGACGTGGCTCTGAAAACAATTGATTTTATTACCATTATTGTCTCGTGAAGAATGAGTTACACTGACCAAATAGACATTTATAATCATAAGCTTGTTTTTTTTTATAGAATAAAGCATGAAGGTTAGAGAACAGGAGACGATTGCTACGTACATACTATATATATACATATGTACATACTACGTACGTACGTAAAATTGTAGAATACATAGCGGCGCTGAAGTCGGTGACTAGTGACTGCGAAGTTAGCTGTTTATGAGTACAAGTAGATGAAGTTAGTTGAATAATTTAAAAATTTACATTTCATTTTTAATGAGAAAATTTTCATGCTCCGTAATTTTGTATTTTTTGACAAAAAAAAAAAACATTAAAAATTGGAGAAATATTTTATTGTTCGTGGATGTGCAAGTGGTAGCATCTATCAGAAAAATAGACTGAAAATGACTTTTATTGACCGAACGCCTCACTTATGGTGTCCATATTTCTGGGACACTATTTTCTATGGCGATCGTTCTCCTGTTCTCTAACCTTTATAGAATAAAGACACGAGTACATAGTCCACCTGATGTTTTTTTAAACTTTTTATAAGCTTGACCACAATCCCACCTGGTGGTAAGTGGTGATGCAGCTTTAGACGGTAAATAGCACTGACTTAGCGTAACAAATGCCTGTTCACTCTTGCCTTGAAGACGCCCAGATTGTATTCGGACGGAAAGATAGACGCCGGCAAATTATTCCACTTCTTTGCTGTACTGTATTAAAAAAAGTCGAAGTAAACCGTTTGGTTCTAATGCGTGGAATATAGACAACAAAGGGGTGAAGACCCTCCGACCGCCTGGTCGTCCGATGGTGGAAAGGAGAGGGAAGAGTTAAAGCGTGTAATTCCTGCGCACACTTCGAAATACATCCATCATTCATAGAATACCGAGAGGCTGGCTAGTCTGCACCTGTGTTCGAGGCTGACAAGGTTAGTTTCAACCAAATCAAGGTCACCCATGAGCTTCTTAGCATGTCTCTGCACTGAGTCCAATGCTGCCAGGTGACATTTTGCAGCACCAGCCCACATGTGACAGCAGTACTCGATGCACGACCGTACTTGCCCTTTACATAAGGTAAGAAGCTGTCCCGGCGTGAAGTACAGCCGCACCATTGCAAGAACACCAAGTTTCTTTGCGGCTGCTTTGACTCTGGACTCAATGAACTGCCCATAGAGATGAGGTTCGAAGAAAATTCAAACCCTGACAACTGAAGGCGGTCATTGTACTCCAAGGATACATTCCGGAAAGTAGATCTACATTTATTTTCAATTAAGAATCAAAATGAAGATGTGTTGTCACCCCTGAGAACTAAGATGGAATACCTCGTTTCCAGTAATAAGAGTCTCCGGTTCTCTAACCTCACCATATGACACACAGCAGCATTTTAAGCATTAATCACACACCTGCGGATCATGTTAATTTAAAGGAATGATGAATGAATAAATAAAATGTAATAGAAATAAACATTAAATATTTTTAAACAAATATACATTTAAGCCATGATAGTTCAGGGCTAAGTGCTCGTTGTAATTATAACAGAACGCGAGTAACCCGGGTTCGATCCCCGCCGGCACCAATGAAATTGTTAATTGCAACTTTAAGATCTGATTTACCACGTGCTCGGCAGGTTAAGGAAATCATCGTGAAGAAACCGGCATGTCTAAAAAATTTTCAGCGCGGCGCACATTTCCTTGCCTTTAAATCCTCAGAAATGAGAGGAGGTCGTGCCCAGCAGTGGGACGTATATAGGTTGTAACTTTAACCTTTGTTTTTAACTAAACTATTTTTCGCAAGTCGCACCGACGAAATCGACGGTTATATGAGCTCAAAGTATTAATAGGTTACTTATATCCATGTTATGAATATAATAGTTCAAACTCTAAATGTGACTTAGTAACGATTAGGCCATGCAGTGGTAGGCACAAAAGTCTTAAAGCTAAATTTACTTTAAAGTGAAAGGTTAATACCGATTGGCAACTTGGCCAATATAGTGCCAAGCGGGGTGAGGGCATCGTTGGCGTCGAGACAGCCTAGCTCGCGAAGTAAGGCCTCCGCCTCGATGACTGCGTCCAATGGTGGAGGTTCTGGTGCCTTCGACAAGAAGTGACCAATACTGCCCAGACGGAGAAGTTTAATGCTGTAAAGAGAAACATAAAATCATGTTAATTGTAGGCCGTGTTCCGATATACACAGTGAACACTGTAAGGTGTGACGTTAATTCAGTATACTGTGAAGAAACTGATTAAAACGGAACGCAGTCGAGTATACCGACTTTCCCATTTTTCGACACTGTTTTAAAATAAAAATATTTATCATGTACACATTTTCTGTTCAACAAGAAAAATATTATTTGAATATTGTTGCTTTTTAAACATAATGTCCGAGTTTATTTGACTAACAATATTAAATAATAATAATAATAACAATTATTTCTGGAAGCTGTTAAATCTCTGGGCTCTGTTATGAATTATGATTTTTGATCATGTGATCAAAGTACTGATAGTACTTTACCTCGAACGCGCCAATACTCATTGTACAAAAATGACGGCGATTTATGACGTCATTTTCCCTAGGGTACTTCAGCAGTATAGGGAGAAGGAGGTAAAACGGGGTAGCGGGTAAGACGGGGTACCCAGGTAAATTCACAGTTCAAATTGACCAATCACACTCGTTCATTTACCGTTCGACGCGCCGCCATGACACTTATTAGTCGCCCGGTGGTTAATGATTCACAAGTGCACAGTGTCGAAAAAAATTCAAAAAAGTGTTTTACTGCAAATTGTTTATCATATTTTCTTCTGGTTTGACACGTGACTGTTGTTTGTATCCCCCAGGGAAATTCACAGTTCAAATTGAACAATCACACTCGTTCATTTACGGTTCGACGCGCCGCCATGACACTTATTAGTCGCCCGGTGGTTAATGATTCACAAGTGCACAGTGTCGAAAAAAATTCAAAAAAGTGTTTTACTGCAAATTGTTTATCATATTTTCTTCTGGTTTGACACGTGACTGTTGTTTGTATCCCCCAGGGAAATTCACAGTTCAAATTGACCAATCACACTCGTTCATTTACCGTTCGACGCGCCGCCATGACACTTATTAGTCGCCCGGTGGTTAATGATTGACAAGTGCACAGTGTCGAAAAAATTTCAAAAAAAGTGTTTTACTGCAAATTGTTTATCATATTTTCTTCTGGTTTGACACGTGACTGTTGTTTGTTAAGTAACGTTCGCTGGTGAGGTGTTGCTGTGATCGACGCTTAAACTAATCTATAATAAGGTAGGCATTGTGTTTATTTAAGATTGTTGGCTGTTTCGTTTTTTTTGTTTTTCTTTTATAAAATGGCTCTGCAGGTGAGATGGGGTAACGGGGTACTCCATCTTGCCCCCAATGAGAATAATTTTGTTCTTGTTTGTTTTCCGTAAAAATGAGTTTGTTTTTTGTGAGCTTATTATAGTTTGCCTTTTTAGAATGGTTCGTGACTACAAACGCGCGACTGACAGAGGGTCGTGGTCCGAAGAATCCATGCGGGAAGCAGTCAAAGCGGTTTTGAATGGAAAAATGGGTTATTATAAAGCAGCTAAGCAATTTTATGTGCCACAGACAACATTAGAGAGAAAAGTTAAGGCTGCTGGCTCAGTATTGAACAAAACATCATACTTCTGCTGCCAGAGCATCTGGTTTTAACAAGGTTACAGTCGCAAAATTCTTTAATTTCCTCGGCAACGTGTTTGATGAGCACCAACTAACTCCTGACCGTATATATAACTGTGACGAAATGGGGGTTTTTAGTTGTTAATTAAAAAATAAATATGATTTTTCACTATGTAATTTTTCATATTATTGACCTTTAAAGCTTAAGTACCCCATCTTGCCACCCTATCCCCTACTGGCAGTCCATAACGGAACGAGTTTTTCACCAATGAGAGCCGTAGACAGAGAAACCTATAGACAAATTGACGCCTTCTTTCTCATTCGCACACGAAAAAGATAGATTTATGCATACGTCTTGTATAGAAATGAGACAGTGCGGTGTGATTGTTTGTCCCTTTCTCCGTGCCGGTTTTTTTGTTTAGCAAACCACACTTTGCTAAACAACTTTGACAGTTCGTTGCGATCTAAGGAGTTTAGAAGTTGGTTTAAGTGAGAAAGAAGTGTTTTGTGAGCTTAAGATTGGTGAATCTTGTTCAGTTCAGTTGTGAAAAGAATTAAAAATTTTATCTAAATATGTTTAAAAGTCATAAAGATTATTGTATAACCTAAAACTACGTTATCGTTCTTTCTCACTCGAGGCCACGATAATCATTAGTCTATAGGTTTCTCTGTCTACGGTGAAAGCACTGTGTAGTGCCCGCAGTGTATATCGGAACACACCCATTATTTAATTAATTATTCAGTGTTTGTATGGCTTATAAATAATCTTGTTGAAATAGTTTGCCCATGTTACAATTCGTGTATGTTAAACACCCTCACAATACGGAATAAAATTATAGTGATCTCCACTCTAGGATTTTCAAAAGATGTTTAAAACTTAGTTTTTTTAAGTTGAATAAGATTTTTATTGCATAAAATATACAATTAAGATGTTTTTTTTCATTGATTTATTCTCTCCTATTTCTAAAAATTATTTACATTAAAGTATCGTTTTAGCAGCCTTAAAAATATTTTAATTTATATAAGCATCCTATTAAATAACTTTTTAGTTACAAGTTTAAACAAATAAAAACTCATTACCTGAGCGCCAGTTCGTGAAGCGGAGTACGGAACATCTCAGCAGTTTGATGCTCATCAAGTCTGTCAAAGCGCGCTTTCGAGCATAGCGTGAAGCACACACCGGGACGGACACGACCCGCTCGACCCTTACGCTGGACAAATAAATAGTCAAATTAGATTGTAGATATCATTTTTTTTTATTTATCTAGGATAGGGTGACGTACGAGCACACAGTGCACCTTATGGTAAGTGGTTGCTGTGGCCAACAGACATCTACATCTATCCTCAGATACGAATCAAAACGCAATGCGTTGTCACCCGTGAGGATTAAGATGAAATGGCTCGTTTCCAGCATAAAGGATCTCCGATTCTCTACACTCACCATACGAAACACAGCATCATTAAGGTACTATTTTACGCTAGTATTCTGTGAGTGTTGTCCTTCCCCGGTCGAGCCGACCCATTCGTGCTACAACTATACTATTAATATAGCTGCAGCATGGCTCTACCACGTATAATTAATGTAAATAACGCTCTTAAAAAAATTGTTCTTCCTACAATGTTGAAATACGAAAGACATCTTAATGTTTTTCGAATTACAGTAAGTCAATATGAAGTTACGTAACCAATAGGTCTATATGTTACGCATAAGTGTATCTTTGAGGTTGTGGGATATAAATCCCACACCCTCGAGCAATTTTGGTATCTGACTTACAACCGTAACTTTGGACCTAAGTCTGACCAAATCGTACACTTAATTTATTTTTTTGGCCATACCATAAAGAATATAAAAAAATATTCAGCACACAAAAGAAAGATAAGATATTTTTGTATTGAGCCCTAAAAGACAAATTTTAACCATAATTTCACACGTATTTATTGCATTTCCAATAAAAAAAATTACAGTGGTACACTAAAGTTTTGAAGCTAATGTTGTCTAAATTGATCCTTTTGTGAGGGTATAGAGTACCTATAGAGTAATCTGTAGACATAAAAATATGAAGTTCCTAAAAACTAACCTGTTCGAGGTTGGTCCTGCTAGCCCACACAGTAGCATAAGATGTCATGTTGTTGTGAGACGTAAACAGTTTCATTTTCGCCTTGCATGAATCTATCACATACACCACGTCGTTGATCGTGATTGAAGTTTCTGCTATGTTGGTCGATAAGATTACCTGGTAAAATGAAGTAAATAATTAATTGACCATACAAACACAAGTGCACATACATAAACTTAGAAATACGCATATGTTTACTTCCAACCCAATCAAATTTGCAGTGGAGGAGTATGATGCACTCATCACACAAATTATGGTGTACGCACGCACATGTAGTCAAACAAATTTTCTTCGTGATAGTTAAGACTAGGCTACTAAATAATATACTAAATGGATATTGTATAGCAGAATATAATTCAATCCTTTGGATATTTTCAGAAGTGGTATTTTAATAAACTTAGATCCTTGACAGATATACATTGACTTTAATGCCAGGTTTTTTTTTATAGGATAAGGATGAAAAACGAGCAAGCAGTTCACCTGATGGTAAGTGGTTGCTGTGGCCCATAGACATCTACATCTATCCTCGAGTACGAATCAAAATTAAGATGCGTTGTTACCCGTGAGGACTAAGATGGAATGCCCTCAATTCCTGTGAAAAGAGTTTCCAGTTTTCTACAACATACAATCTTCAACATACGAAATACAAGAATGTTAAGCTGCTATTTTACGCGGGTAATCTGTGAGATCATGGTCCTTCCCCGGTCGAGCCGACCCATTTGTGCTACAACTATATTCATACAACTGTTATTGGTAACAAGTGTTCTTAATGAGTAATGAGCTGATATTGCAGTGTTGCACAAATTTTTATTGCCATTAACTAATCTGCCACTAACGAACATCTGTTAGTCAAAGGAAGCCCGCCGAAACGATTTACAAGTAGTTTTCTAATTCAATCAATGCAAAGAATACTTCAAGATCGCTATTGTCACCTATCTGAACTCTCTATTTTAATAATAGCAAATTATATTGTATTGAAAATAACGGTTAAGGAAACGATAAACTCTCCTAACTTACATAAAAATCAAATATTAATGGAAAAATCTCAGTGTTATTTCTTACAGCCTTACAGTCCATTCCCTGAAGCCATTCCATCTGTAGGTTTTTAAGTCTTCGTTACATGTTTACTTCTTACCTAATTCTACTCTCCATATGAAAAACGCAATGTCCTTTGATTAGAATATAGTATCCGGACATAAGTGAAATTAGTTTGGTGAACATCCACAGTATGGCGAAGATATTATTTTCTACTTAGAATTTAAGAGCAGTTACATATTTCTACTTTTTAAACGCTTACCTTGGTGAGGCCAGGAGGTGGCGTGATAAAAACTTTCTTCTGATCTTCCCTCGGAATTTGACTATGCAACGGCAGTATCACGTATTTGGAACTATCCCCAAACACTCGCGAATTTAGTAAATGTTTCATCAATGCGAAGATCAGATTCCAACCAGGCAGGAATACTAAGATAGCGCCTTCACTTTCCAAGTTTTTAATGTAGAGTAATAGAGTTTCTATTAATTCGAAGCTAAGCTAAAAAAATAAAAAAGGTATGTTTTAAATAAACAAAAATAAATAGAAACAGCTGTAGATATATATATATATATATATATATGAATCCTAGAGAGACATACATATACATCATGTAACATAATTAACGCACTTTGAGAAAGTAGTTTGTTCAGAATTGTTCAGTTTGTTTACTGAATCGATTCCTATCATTTTTAATATAGGTAATTTTTTATCCCAAAAATAATTAAAACTACGTAAATTACAGTCGCACTAAACCTGTACAGTCAAAACAAACTGAAATGGACCGTAACTTAAGGCAATAAGACTTAAGAGTGCAGTTTTATTTTTATTATTACTAATTCTGTCATTCAATAAAAATAAAGAAAAATGAACTTTATTTCAAGCAAAGTCTTTGCGTTCGTGGATTTGTATTGTGACCACAACATTCTTCCGGATTTAGTATAACTAATTTGATAAATAATCAGTGCATAAAAATGTTTAACTAAAAATTCAGTGTATGTATTATGATTATAACATAATATACTAATTGGGGTGTCTGAGGGTGTGCGTTAATTACGTTACATATTGTATATATATATATATATATATATATATATATATATTATAATAATTAGACTACTTACATCTTTCTCAGATAATTTGGTTATAGCCTCTTTGGTTGCCGATGAGTAATTGTCGTCAAGTTGACAGGTTTTATTTAAGTCCTCTTCTGGCTCTTCTCCTAAACCTAAAACAAACAGTTTCTATAATGATTTCTTATATTTATTCTTATATTTACGCGAACACTACTACTACTTTTACGGGTTTTATCGCGTTTAATTTTACTTTTAATTATTTTTATTTTTAATATCATGTGCGAAACCACCGAAGTTGTATGGGTTACCAAAAATACACAAACCGAACGCTCCATTACATCCAAAAAGATCAATTATAAGAAACAAAAAGATCAATTAGAACCCGCGTAAAAGAAAATATAGCTGATGTGAAGCATCAACATTCCGGGAAGTCTGCAGTTTGTGATTATATCCTAGACGGCCCCAACCATTACATCAGAATTGATAGACCGCAAATCCTGGAGAAAGAACACCGATTCCTACCAAGGATGATACGTAAGGCTATTGAAATTAAAAAACATCCTAATATCAATAGAGAAGGAGGCTTGGTACTACCACCCGCTTGGGACCCTATTATTATTAATAAAATTAAAACTAAACCCAAGCATACCACTGCAAGACCTCAGAACATAGTTCATTTTGCATAGATCGGACCATAAACAATAATTAAAAAAGCTGAAGGTACTACGGGTTTAACAATGACATTGGGATGTCAGTCACCTCAGTGCCCCGTGACCATGGGTGCTGGAAAGCACCCGTAACGTCGGGAATTAAAAATAAAAATAATTAAAAGTAAAATTAAACGCGATAAAATCCGTAAAAGTAGTTTTAGTCAAACAGTTTCTAGTTCAAATATTACAAGTAATTCTTATTGTAATTTTTAACCATTACCACTGAGTTCGGATAAAAACGTAGTTACGATTTTGGAAGTTAAAGTTCTTGATCACGTTGTGATTCAAGCTAAGCGTTTCTGCGTCATTTAAAATATTGTCCGAAAATAGAAGAGAATTTTTTTTGATTAATGATGTTAAGAGTTACTTCACAACCATCCACTCAATAAACACAACATTTATTGAGCGGATGGTTGCTAAGTAACTCTTAACATCTTTATTATAATGGATTTCCGCAAAGTAACGCTTGATTCTATTAATTATCTAATGTTTTTGGAAGTGAAAACTTCTTTAGAATAGTTGTGATTTGAAACTCGATAAAACGAAAAAGCGACACTAAAAAGAGACAAACATATACATCTATAGGGTTTAGCCTGCGAGAGAATGAAATAGAATACAGTGTGGTGAAAGTAGTGTAGTAGTGTGCGGACCGCGAACTCAAAAGGGCACAACGTTCGAATCCGCCATTCGACTACTGTTGTAAACCACTTCTAATACAATCATTTTCAGCTTACCAGTAGTGGTTAAAGGGAATATTAATAATAACATTGCTACTACTTTTTTTTAAATACAGTGTTTCTTATTATCTTGGTCTCCTCTTTGTGCGGTGCTTTAAAAATGGATAATATAAATATTAACTGTTAAAATAAACAATAAGAACAATTAACAAAGTTATTAAATAAATAAAATTAACCAATCCATTCATAACAATCAAGGATTTCATAACTTCAGGCCATCTTAGCGTCTATTTTACTTTATCTATGAAATTAAATAGAC
This sequence comes from Parnassius apollo, assembly GCA_907164705.1. Taxonomy (NCBI): domain Eukaryota; kingdom Metazoa; phylum Arthropoda; class Insecta; order Lepidoptera; family Papilionidae; genus Parnassius; species Parnassius apollo. The sequence continues at coordinate 3,326,074 of CAJQZP010001060.1, read as the reverse complement.
GGCGCTGTTACAAAACAGTTTTACTCGAAGGATATATATTACTTTGTTTTATTACACTAAAATCTAGTCTAAATATAAGGATTTTAACATTAATTTGCTATAAAATGAAACTTTTATCTTATATTTTATGACAAACTTGTGGTTGAAAATTGTCTTATTAAATAAATCATTTGCCTTGAAATATTTTAATTATATATTTTATTTCACTTGAGGGTTTCACTTCTACTGTGTGTGAACTGCACCCATGTTTTTTTTTATTTTATATACAATAACTGTAATATTACAATTTATATATTATAGGACTCACCTTCATCATCATCATCATCGTCATCCTTGTTATTAGCTTTCTTGCCTGATGATTTGCGCTTGCGGGTATCCGGAGGCGGCACGAATCCTGTAAGCTCGATGCAATCCTCAAGGAAGTATTGTTTTACTGGGTATGTTCGGCCCGGGACCTGACAATTTTAAAGTTATTACTATAAAGTATAACTTACTGTTACCAGTGAATATAAGTATTTCACATATCACACATAAAGGTAACAGTTGTCGTTGAATGCGTATATGGGCAAGTTTTTGTTCGGACCATGACCAATATGACAGGCTTTACTTTTATCAGCAGCTTGTTGATTTAAAAAAAAAGAACTTAAAAAGGCCTCCTAGACCAGCATTTCTGTAGAGTATACAAAGTAAGTGTGCCCTTGTAAATGCTTTTCACTTCGACCAATTAAATTGGAAATATAAAAAGGCGTGTTATAAGGGTTTGGACGCTGCCTAAACAATTCTGTGAAATCTACCATATGTATTGTGTAAAATAAGATTAAAATAATAACAAGATATTAAAAAATATACATATCTAGAATTCTTATTATAATGAGATATGGTAAAATTGTAAATATGATAACTACAAATGTGTACAAAAAATTGTATTTTCCAAAAAAAAAAAAATTGAAAACACATTTTTGTAATTTTTTGGAAGTGTATTTAAAAACCAATGTGTTGGTATAAGAAAAAAAGAATAAAGTCAGTGTACATGTTAAGCCCATATTTTCATTATGTATTATTAAAAATATATGATAGTCCAGTCAGTGGAATTCAACAAAGTCTCATTTTTATAAAATTGTTAAAAAAGGATATGCATTTAGGATAAGAGGAAAGGCAAGGCAACTGAATCAACTTTTATATCAGACATGATATTGTAACTCAGTTGGATCACAATCGCTCAGTTGGTTCTAATATGTGTGGATTTAAGATCATTTGCCAGTGCTTTTTTGGAAGTAATTTATGGAACAATATTTATAAGGATTTTTTAATTCAGACAATTCGTGATATTTTTATGGCATAAATGTGACGAAATGCGCCCTCAGTTCACCTGATGGTAAGTGGGTGTTGTGGCTCATAGACATATTCATCTATCCTCAGTTAAGAATCGAAGTGCAGATGTGGTTTCACTACTAAGAAATGCTTTGTTTCCAGCAAAAGTGTCTCTGATTCTCTACACTCACCATACGAAACAAAGCAGCACAAAGATTCTGTTTTATGCTGTTATTCGTTGAATGGTTCTTCACCGGCCGAGCTCGTCGTTCGTCATAAATAGCCTATATATTTTTTAAGTAGTCTTAAAAAGGTAAAAGTTTAATAACATTGAATGTAACATAGTGCGATTCTAAAAAATATGTTTAACCATATAAAGTATTTCAAGATGCAATAAATAAGTTAAAAAAATTATTTTTGATATGAAGTTGACAAAACACGCCTAAAACATTTTAAAATTCTTATTAACCTCTCAACCCCCTAGCGGTCTCATGAGACCGCGGCCATATTCCGTCAAATCCCTAACGGTGTCAAGCTTCTTCATAGAAAAGTAGTCTCTAAATATAAGTTTTAATGGTTTTAAGTGCTGTAAGTGGGTGCGGTCGCATGCGACTGTATGGGATTTTTATGGCGCTTGAAGGGTTAAATTTTAGTATCCTTGAGTTAATGGAAATTCAATTGTGGCACTATATTAAGTAATTCAGGCTTACCTCAATAACTGGGCAGTCACCAAAGTAGCTTTTAAACAGAGTGACATCCACAGTGGCAGACATAAGGATGATTCGAAGATCAGGATAGGTGTGTGCCATATCACGGAGGAGAATCAGAGCGAAGTCAGTATCGGCGTCACGTTCGTGCACCTGTCAACGATTATACATATTTTAGATAAAGAGATTATGTAATTATATTCTAGAAGCTCTTGAAATATGTTTCAACGGATATGGTTAACACAATGCCAGATCATTCTAGACATGTCCATTACAATGTACTCCCATCTGCATGCTTACTCTTGAATCCAATACCAATTTCGATCCAATCTCTATTTCAATCCAATGTCAATCCAATTTTGACAAATTACCGTACTCTTGAAACCAATTTTGACAACATTGGATTCAAATCGGAATTGCGCTCGTATTGGCCAGAAATTTTGTTGTAGCACATGAAGTTAGCTGCGTTACTCTTAACAACAGGCATGTTTTGTTTATCGTTAAACCGGTAAAGTCATAATAAACCCTTTGTAACTTTCATAAACGAGCGTTTAAGTAGTAAAAGTACTTAATAAATGGTATATTTCGTCAAACATAACATCTTTTCATACAGTTCTTATAAAAAAACGCTATATTTGCGAGTTTTAATTAGGGATGGGCCGAGTATAGATTTCACCGAATACGAATATTCGGCCGAACGTTCGGTAAAAATTTTACCGAACCGAATATTCGGCCGAACATTATTCGGCAGGATAACCTCGGTACCTAACCAATTTATGTCGAAATTTGTTACCGTAAAGCGCGCGGGATTAGCGCCAGCTCCCCTGCCACACCTGACATGTTATTGCATCATTCTAGTACTGAGAAAATTGCCGGCACATGCTTATCTTTTGACAATTTTTGTGAGAAAGAAGTGTTCTTAGTGAAAATTGATAAGTATGTGATGAAAATGAGTGGCAAGAGATCTACTATTTGGACCAATTTAAGAGAAACTGACGACTGTAATGTAATGTTTCTTTGTTTGGTTCCAAACAAAATTTTATTAAGCTTTCTGTTTGCTATAATTGGAAATAAATCTAGAGTGCCTCAAAAACATATCGTTATACAAATACATTTAATTCATAAATAAATATACTTTCAACATTAACATTATGAAAGACATGGCGTTACTCAATTCGTACATTTCCATACAGTGGATACTTTGAGTAGGTACCACTTTAACGAATATTCGGTGATTTTAAAATTGGGAAACCTGCCGAATATGCCAAATACCGAATATAAAACGAATATTCGGCCCACCTCTACTTTTAATTATAAAGCTGTATAGGAGCGTGCCTTTGCCTCATTTTTTTGTTGTCAGAAAAAAAATTGTTATCACGACGATCACGAAACAAAGTAAACAAAGGTAAACAAAGATCAAATTTCGAAGAACTCTTTTTAAGTTTAAAGGTGAAGTGCTTTTTAAGTATGTGTACTGTGAATTACTAATAGACCTTTCAATTTGGGTATAACTATAAGCAGTTTGAAATATTATTCCCGCAATTTATAGTCCACCAAATCTAAGAAATCAAAGAGCGGCTCGAATCGTCGACGACCAAGTGCTTTCCGATCGGCTCGATTCACTGGCACTGCGAAGAGATGTTGCATCTCTTTGCATTTTCTTTCGCATATACCATGGAGTGCTCTGAGGAATTGTTCGGATTAATCCTAGCCGCCAAATTTCGTGAACGCACTACGCGGCAAACGTCCTGATACCATCCACACCATCATCAGCCTTGGCGGGCGGTCCACCACTGTACGTTTCAAGAGGAGTTTTCTTCCGCGTACAACCTCTCTGTGGAATAGTTTACCATCAGTGATTTTTCCGGACCGATACGACCTGGGGACCTTCAAGAAAAGAGCGTACTCCTTTCTAAAGGGTCGGCAACGCACCTGCAATTCCCCTGGTGTTGCGGTTGATCATGGGCGGCGGTAGTCACTTAACATCAGGTGAGCCGCATGCTCGTTTGCCCCCTCTTCTATAAAAAAAATACCTTTTGACGTTTCACATTAACCATTCCGCAATAACTTTGCACCAGCGTACTCACAGAATTTAAAATAAACTTTTACGCAAATCCGAAGAATTATGAAGTTATCTTTATTTCATTACAACGTGTATAGTTTTTTATCACTAATTTAAATTTGAATTTTTCAAACAAAGTAAAATATTAAAAAATAACCAGTGTTAACTTTTTTTACTTGACGTCGTTTCATTGATATGTCGCTATGTATATTACACCGTAGTGCTTGGATAATTAAAATTCGTTGTTATGCGAATGATCGGCAAAATATTCAAATAATCGGTAAAAAATTTTCAAATAATAGAATAATTAATTTTTTAATGTATTATTTAATTTAATTTTTATTTTCAAAATTTCTCAAATTACATGAATTATGAATAAAACAAGTTTATTTTTTTTACTTTGTCAAAGTAAATTTGTGTAGGCAAAAAAATCATATACAAGGCCGTGCTAAAATAGCCACTACATAATTTCAATATCCCGCCATTTTGGTACCAGTTACTCGTCTCCACAGAGTCAGTAATTCATTCTTGGGGCGATGTATACGCTTATACAACAAAATCCCAGAAAATATACAAAATTTGGCGTAAGTACACATAGTTTAAAAACTTTATTAAACTAAGTTTGTATAAAAAGGGTTATTTTAATATTAATATTATTCGGCCTCGCTCGCTCATATCGATCGGACGTTTGGTTGCGGCAAAATAATTTTGTGTCTAACAGCATTATGTCGAAGTGTGAAATATGCAACAAAAATGTTACAAAGGCTCGTCCTGGTGTGGAGTGTCATCGTTGTGAGAAGATGGTGCATCTGAACACAATGCTCAGGGCTTACCACCAAACAGAGGAATGCGCTTCGAGCAAATGAAAACCTAGATTGGTCGTGCTCTGAATGCAAAAACACTTCATCTAGACGAACTTCGATTGTGATACCTGAAGATGATGATGATGAAGCATTTGGATCGCCTATAACCTCAGCATCTGTTCCATTAGATGGTAAAAAATTGCTGCTAAAAATTAATATCAACAAAAGTGGAGTGTGCTATTCAACGTCAATTGAGCCAGTTTGCAGAGTCTTTGGAATTCAATTCTAGAAAACTTGATGATAATACTCGAAACCGTAGACGCAATTAAAACTACAGTCAAAGAAATAAAAAATAAGAATATCGAATTATCTAACCAAAATAAAAACTTACAACATAGAATAAGTGCAGCTTATTAAAACTATTGATATTTGTAATATCCCATTCACTGACAACGAAGATCTTTTAAACGTCATGCAAAAAATACAACAAAAACTCGAATTAGAAGAAAACATTATAGAAGTAAAGCGCTTTGGTTACAATAGAAATAATTCCGGAAAACTACGTGTGGTTCTACAGTCAGAAACTGTTAAAACAAAATGGCTTACAAAAGCAAAGGATACAAAGGTCATGGTGAACGATATCTTACCTAGAGTATCACCGTTGACTGGTAAAGAAACCATCTACATAAGTGAGGCATTAACCATTTACAATAAGACCTTACTTGGAAATGCCAGAAGAGAACTTAAATACAGCGGAGTATACAAATATACATGGTGCAAGAATGGCGTTATTAGGGCAAGAAAAAGTGAAAAAGATCAATCGTTCATAATTAGAACTGATGATGACATTAATGCCGTGTAGTGGCGGTTAAGAATATCCACTACCCCATATCTTCCCGTGGGTGTCGTAAGAGGCGACAGAGGGAGACAGGCAGGAGATGGGCAGCAGCGTCTTCCTGATGACAACTGTGACGTAATAAAAAACTGCGGTTGCCAACCCGCTCGCCAAGCGTGGCAACTATGGCAAATACCCCCCAATGAATAAATACACAAACAGACGGCCCCCAGTCCCCGGCGGCCCCGCTATTCCTGGCTACGGTGGCGACCATGGTAACGGCGGGGCAGGGGGTGCTAAGAATCTCTGGTGGAGGTTCGGTTGCCACCTACGACGACTCGACCTGGCAACATATAACGCACGCACCCTGAGGACTGACGAGAAGATACTGGAGCTGGAAGAAGAGGTAGACAAGTTGCGCTGGCATATTATTGGATTATCCGAGGTCCGAAGAGAGGGGGAGGACACGGCAATCCTCGAGTCCGGCAACTTGTTCTATCACCGGGAGGGCGACCATCTGTCCCAAGGAGGTGTCGGATTTATCGTCCACAAATCTCTCGTCAACAACGTTGTAACGATTGGGAGTGTGTCGACGAGGGTCGCGTACCTGATACTCAGAATCACCAAACGGTATTCGCTGAAGGTCATTCAGGTTTACGCACCAACCTCGGCACATCCCGATGAGGAGGTGGAGGAAATGTATGAGGATATTTCCAGAGCCATACATTCCTCCAAAACCTACTACACGGTGTTGATGGGAGACTTCAACGCAAAACTGGGCACAAGAGAAAGCGGTGAGCTGAAGGTAGGGAAATTTGGAGTAGGGCAACGGAACCGAAGGGGCCAGCAGCTGGCCGACTTTATGGAGAAAGAGGGACTCTTTATGATGAACTCTTTCTTCCAGAAGCGGCCCCACAGGAAGTGGACCTGGTCGAGCCCCGACGGTTCGACAAAAAATGAGATTGACTTCATTATGACGACCAGACGCCAACTGTTCAGTGATGTCTCAGTGATCGCAAGGGTGAAAACTGGCAGCGATCACCGAATGGTTAGAGGCACACTGAACCTAAACGTTAAGTTGGAGAGGTCTCGTCTAATGAAGTCAACGCTCCGTCCCCCTCGTGCTCTAATCCAGAATCCCGAAACCTTTCAGCTCGAGTTACGTAACCGCTTCCAGTGCCTAGAAGATTGCAATGCAGTGGACGATATGAACGACAAGCTCGTGGAAACTGTCCATGCGGTCGGAGCTAAGTTCTGCAAGACCCGCCGCAGAAGAACACAAAAACTCTCCGATCACACTCTTAATCTCATGGCTGTTAGACGGGAGATGAGGCTGCAATCGTCAACAGATTTGACAGCATACAGGCAACTGAACAGACAGATCTCCAAATGCATACGGCGAGACTTACGCAACTTTAATACTTCTCGTATTAAAGAAGCGATCGAGCGGAACCAGGGCTCCAAAGTCTTTGCCAGAGATCTGTCTGCCAGAAAGAGCCAACTGTCAAGGCTGAAGACTGAGTGTGGCAACATCGTTTCCGGGACACCTGAGATTTTGAGTGAGATTGAGAGGTTCTATGGGCAGCTGTACACATCATCGTTGGAGCCACACGCAAGTGTGAGTAACGATCCAAGAGCAAATCTTATCCGACACTATTCCGATGATATCCCGGACGTCAGTCTAAGCGAGATTAGAATGGCTCTCCAGCACCTTAAAAACGGCAGGGCCCCAGGCGAGGATGGAATTACAGCGGAGCTTCTGAAAGCGGGTGGAACACCGGTACTTGAAGTCCTTCAGAAGCTCTTCAATTCCGTCCTCCATGGTGGCACTACTCCAGAGGCGTGGAGCAGAAGTGCGGTGGTCTTGTTCTTTAAGAAAGGCGACAACGCTCTCTTAAAGAACTACAGACCGATTTCCCTTCTGAGCCGCGTCTACGTGCTGTTTTCGAGAGTCATTACGAATCGTCTCGCACGCAGACTTGACGACTTCCAGCCTCCCGAACAAGCCGGTTTCCGAAAAGGCTTCAGTACCATAGACCACATACATACCCTGCGGCAGATTGTACAGAAGACTGAAGAGTACAATCTGCCACTTTGCCTGGCGTATGTGGACTATGAGAAAGCCTTTGATTCCGTCGAAATTTGGGCGGTGCTACAGTCCCTTCAGCGGTGCCAAGTTGACTGTCGGTATATCGAAGTGCTGAAGTGTTTGTACAGTAGGGCTACGATGGCTATCCGAGTACAGAACCAGAGCTCGAAACCTATCCAACTGCAGAGAGGTGTAAGACAGGGTGACGTTATATCCCCGAAACTCTTCACCGCTGCATTGGAAGACGTTTTCAAGCTACTGGACTGGAAAGGATACGGTATTGACATCAATGGCGAGTACATCACTCACCTTCGATTTGCCGACGATATAGTCCTTATGGCAGAATCGCTGGAGGACTTAAGCACTATGCTCAATGACCTCAATAGTGCCTCCCAACGGATAGGTCTTAAGATGAACATGGACAAAACAAAGATCATGTTCAATGTCCATGTCACACCTATGCCGGTAGTTGTTGGGAGCACTATGCTCGAAGTTGTTGACGAATACGTTTACCTGGGACAAATAGTCCGACTAGGTAAGTCCAACTTCGACCGAGAGGTCAATCGACGGATTCAACTCGGCTGGGCAGCGTTCGGGAAATTACGGCATATCTTTTCGTCAGGTATACCTCAATCTCTAAAAACTAGATTGTACAACCAGTGCGTGTTGCCAGTGATGACTTACGGATCTGAGACGTGGTCCTTCACTGCTGGCCGTATGAGGACGCTTAAGGTCGCTCAGCGAGCTATGGAGAGGGCTATGCTCGGAGTTTCTCTGCGTGATAGACTCGGAAATGAGGATATCCGCAGTAAAACCAGAGTGACCGACATAGCCCAACGGATTAGTAAGCTGAAGTGGCAATGGGCCGGCCATATAGCTCGAAGAACCGATAACCGATGGGGAAGAAAGGTTCTCGAGTGGCAGCCTCGTACCGGTAGGCGTAGTGTAGGGCGACCCCCACTAGATGGAGTGACGACCTGGTAAGACATGCAGGAAGTCGATGGATGCAGGTGGCTCAGGCCCGTGCTTTGTGGCATTACTTGGGGGAGGCCTATGTTCAGCAGTGGACTTGTGAAGGGCTGTAATGATGATGATGAATGATGATGACATTAATGCCTTACTACAAAAGGAAGTACATGTACTGCCGCAATAAATTATTCTATATAGGTACTTAATTTCAAAAATATATCAAAAAGGTTTTTTTTCTTCTTTATTTTTTTAATGGACTTACAGTTAGACTATATTTGTGAATTGAGTAATTGTACTAACATAAATTCATTTTTAAATCATATTCTTGTTAAAAATTGTCAAACTAACCTTTTATGCATGCACATAAATAAATATAAGGTCCTTGATTAAAAACTTTGATGCTTTAGAACAATGAGTGTACTCATCTAACGCATGTATAGATATTATATTGCTAACGGAAGCTAATATATCTGACTACCTAAGCGATATGTTTAACCTACCGGACTAAAACATGCACACAGTGCTGCGTAAAAACCGAAGGGGTGGCGGTATAATAGCATATATACTCAAGAAGAATAAATTTACAATAATTAGTAACTTATTAACAAAACATTTTGAACATATATTATTTTAAATTTGGACTCCATTTTTTACACGGCAACTGTATGTGCAATTTATCGCCCTCCTAATCTAAGCAAACACTTATTCATCGACGAACTTCACACTTTGATCGGTAGGGCACAAATTCTGAACTATTTATCCTCGGAGATATGAATATAGACTTGCAAAGAGAGATCACGCAAACAAAATGTTTACACAAGTGCTTGCCTGTGTAGAACAAACACATGCGCGTATACAGGTTGAAACTACTTATAAAAATATATATAACAAGAAAAATTAAAACTTTCATTGAATAATATTAACTGGAAAAAAGTTGATGATATGGTCTGTCCAGATACTATATTACAGTATATATATAAAAATATAAATAAATGCTACAAGGACGCGAAAATTACATCAAAAATTAAAAACAACAGTAACAAACATACCGAAAATAAATGGATAACTTCACGTATTATCAATTTGTGAGTATAGAGATAAACAATTTTACCAATGGATAAAAGATAATAATAATAACATTTTAAAAACACAATATAATAAAGCGCGAAACTATGCAAATAAATTAATTAGATCCTGCAAAAATAAATACATTTATAATAAAATACATAAATATAGCGATAATTTAAAACAACTCTGGTTTATTCTTAACAGAATAACAGGTAGGGTGCGTAAGACAGTGGAGTACAGTACAGTCTTAAATGTGTTTGTGGGCACAAACAAAAATAAAAATATAATTGCAAATAACTTCGCGAATAAATTTCATAGTGGCGTTCAAAACATAATACCTCTATGTAAAATAATATTTTAGATAAAATAGAATACAGACAACCAGTTAACGTAACAATGAATTTTCAAAAAACGACACCTAAAAAGATCCTTAAAATTATAAAAACAATAAACGTTAACAAAGCTCCGGGTCTTGATAGAATTCGGGCGATAGATTTAAAATGAATTTGCGCAGAAATTGCTCCGGCTATTGCAAAACTGGTAAATGTCTGCATAAAGACTAATAAATATCCTGACGAATTGAAAACCGGAATCGTGAGACGTATATACAAAAAAGGGAAGCAAACAGGATTACGATAATTACCGTCCTATAACTATATTACCTACGATAGATAAGATTATAGAAAAATACATAGCTAGACAAATTTACAACTTTAACGTGCTAAATAACATTCTTAATGACACACAGTTTGGGTTTCAACCTAAAAAAAGCACTACTTTCACAATTTACTAATAACGTATATGAAAATCTTGATGAGGGAAAACATGTATTGCTGTTATTTATCGACTATAGACACATTCGAGACAGGGCATTCGATACTTTACGCCATGATGTATCACTAGAGCGACTAGATGGCTGTGGAATTAGAGGGCCGATTCTTGACTGGTGTCAGGACTATCTCAAAAATTGTTGTTACTATGTCAAGGTAGGGGATGCCTTAAGTAATAAAGTTTTGGTGAGTGAAGGAACAGCACAGGGTTCTGTATTAGGACCGCTACTCTACATAACTTACGTGAATAATATCAACAATGTGGTTAACAACTCTAAAATCTTCCAATTTGCCGACGATACCTGTCTGTTAGCAGCCCACCACAATATGGATAAGGCGGTAAAACTGTTACAGGAAGATTTTTCGACGCTCATGCAGTGGTCACATGACGCAGGTCTTGTACTTAATTCGAATAAGACTAAAATAATGTACGTGAGCTCGAGTCAAAATAGATTAAAACATGACATTAATCTTATAGCTCATAATCATACATGTCTTCATAATATCCAAAGTTCAATTCATAATAATAATTGTGAATGTCCCCAGATTGAAGTGGTAGAAAAATGTAGGTATTTAGGTTTAATAATCGATGACCGTATGAAATGGTATAAAAAAATATTCGTTGAAGCATGTGCCCACGTCACAAAGGATGATTGGGCAAAAGTGGTAGAAAAAACAAAAAAAAATTATTATGGATGACTATGACTATGACTTTGAAAGAGACATTAATTTTGTCTGCATTATTGAAAATCTAATAATAATTAATATAAACAACGACATATCTACTAGTTTTACTGAAAATGATTGAATAAATTTATTTTTAATCTAGTTTCAATCTTAAATTTTTATAACTGTGCCTGTAGAAATAAGCAGTAACAACAAATACGAAGAAACTGATAAATCTTGTGTTTTAAATTATATTCTGGTATTATTCAAACCAAACTAAATGATTACCAACTGTAAATAATCGAATATTGTACGTTCCCATTTTTTGATTGGCATGCTTGGTGCAATAAATCTGACAGCTGTCAAAATGTATTTCTTAGATTTGGTTGACTATAAGCATCATATGAAGGTCAAGGATAGGAAGTAAATAAACAATGTTTTTTAAGAATTTTATAAGTAGATATGTTTTTTAATTTGGGCACAGAAAAAAATCAATTTCTGGCCTGTTAAACAACATTAACTAAAATTAAAGACTTCTGAACCAAGAGACATTAAAATTAATAATCCTTTGAAGAAGAAAATACGTTTTTTAAATAATGCTTTAACTAAATCGAAAAGAAATCAAGAAAGATTAAACTTACTAGTAGGATGTTTGAGAAAACAAATTCAAAAAAGTAAACAAAAATGAAGAATTAGAGGAAGAAAATAAGAAAATCAAAAAGGCGCTCCAAATGACTTACGAGGGTGGATTGAAAAGTACTCGGCCTAACCAAGAAAATAAACACATACTAAATCAGTTATATTTTTATTTTTCTACATAATCACCATCAAGTTCAATACACTTTTGCCACCTCCCCTTCCAAGCATTTAGACCGTTGAAATAAAATGATTCTTCCTTAGAGTCAAAATATGCGTCTACAGCTGCTTTGACCTCATCGTTTGTCGAAAATCTTTGACCTCCCAAGTGCTTTTTTAGGTTAGGGAACAGAAAGAAGTCTGATGGTGCCAGATCAGGTGAATACGGCGGATGCGGTAACAGTTCAAAGCCACAGTTGTGAATTTCAGCCATTGACTGTACTGACGTGTGAACACGGGCGTTATCTTGATGAAACAGGACTTTTCTTCTGAGCATTCCTCGACGTTTTTCTTTTATTTCCTCTCGTAAACGACGTAGTAAGGTGCACTAGTAATCAGAGTTTATAGTCTGACCCCTTTCAAGATAATCAATCATAATCACACCTTTCGAGTCCCAGAATACTGAAGCCATCACCTTATTTGCAGACAAAATCGATTTAGCCTTTTTAGGGGGTGGTGAACCAGGTCTTCTCCACTGTTTTGATTGTTGTTTTGTTTCCGGTGTACAGTAATGAACCCATGTTTCGTCCATAGTAACAAAACGATTCAAAAAATCATCTGCATCGGCTTCAAATAACTCCAAACAGTCGCGTGAAATAGTCAATCGCGTCCTTTTTTGTTCAACTGAAAGCAGTCGCGGAACCCACCTCGCAGACACCTTGTGGAAACCCAACTCGTTGACGATGATGTTTTGAGTTCGTTCATAAGAGATGCCTATAATCTCGGCTATCTCTCTAATTTTTAATCTGCGGTCTCCCATTATTAAATCAAGTACTTTTTTAGATATTTTCGTCAGTAGTTGACGTCGAAGGCCTTCCAGAGCGGGGTTCATCTTTCACACTCTCTCTACCACGCTTAAATTCTGCTATCCATTTTTTGACGGATGAATATGACAGAGCACAATCGCCTAATGTACTGACCATGTCATCATGGATGGCTTTTGATGATAGCCCCTTCTTATGGAGGTACTTAATGACGGCACGCTGCTCGATTTGCTCCATTCGCGGAAATTATGTCCGATTACTTTGTTAAGAAATTTATAAAATCACAACTAATTATCGCACACGTTTCGAACTTCACACAATGAACTAGTCTGAACTGAACTAAATAATGTGGGTAGATTTGATTTTTAGAATTGAATGGATCTGTGTTAGGCCGAGTACTTTTCAATCCACCCTCGTATAAGGACAACAAGACTCAAAAGGTAAGAGATTGTTAAAAGGAGTGATTTGCAATTTTTCAAAAATAACTGGTCGAAATGGAAATTACGGTAAAATCTTAAGGTTTGAAAAGCAGAATAAAATTTTCTTTTTAGCGGCGTTTATTAAATACAAAAGTAAAAGAAGAAATGGAAATATTTTATCTGAGAGATTATAACAAGGTATACTGCAGGAAAAAGAGTAAAAGTAAAAACAAAACTGCAAATAAGGTATTTGGTTGACACAATTTGTAATCTTTATAAAATTTACGAACAGGAATTCGGTAAGTTAGTTACAGTTACACAGTTAAGTATAAATTTTATAGATACAAATCTTTTTATGTTTTATCACTAGGTACTAAAAAGTAAGGGAAACTTGTTTATGATCCAAACATAGTCATTTTTTTTTATAGATTCTATAAAAGTTAATAAAATTTTATCTTATAAAAAGATATTGACGATATGACGATAAAAATATTTAAATTATAGTAATTAGGTATTATTTTAGTACTTATGGAAAAATGGTGTATATGTGTACACCCTAAGCAGTTCCTTTTCGTAACACACTATTCCATTATCGTAACTGTCCCACAGTTATTAGTTTAATTATTTACGTTTATCTTACAAATCTTGATGATCTGAGTGCTTTTAAAAGTTTAATAGTGTTTATTTGATTATTATTTTATTTCGTTAATAGAGTTTGATATTAAACTTGTTTCAAATATTTTGTTAAATGATATTTTTTCCCCCCGAAATATCTGAAAAGTTACGTAATGGAGCTTTACACAGTAGATTAGTGTTCCTACGAAGAATTTTATAATAAGCTTAGTTTTCATCAAAAAGATTTCTCTTTGATTTAACTCAAACAATAAAAGTTATAGGAATAATAATAGTTTTATTTTATTTAAACGGTAATCAAGAAAGTTACGAAACTGAATAAATATTGCAGTATAACGGGGTCCCTGAAAATGTTTTAATGAATATTATTAAAAAGATTCTTAATATTTTTGCATTATAGGACAATTTATTAAATTTACCATCGAAATATCCACATTTAAGCCCATTTCGATTTACGAAAAATATTGGGTTTCGCTTACGTAACGCGTCATTTTATTTGAAATCCGCTCAAATAACAATGTTGATCGTTAACTTCTCAATATTGTAGTGTGTGACTTCTAATAATAATAATAATATTTTTTACACCCTTTTAAAGACAGACATTTTAATATTATTTTATTTTTCTAGGAATATCTAATGGAGATAGGGTCACGGCACCAGATGGGCCAACAGCTGGTTGATTTCATAGAGAAGAGCGACTCTTTTATGATGAACTTTATCTTCCAGAAATGGCCACATAGAAAGTGGACTCGGTCGAGCCCCTACCTTCAGTTTGATAAAAATAAGGAACTTGCAATATGTATGCCTTACACTCAAGTAGTAAAAATGTAATCCATTGTTTTTTAATTGTAATAATTTACATATATTGGACGTCATATGTGTTATCTCTTAGTGTAGATAATATAGATGTTTTAGTAAATCTCAAACATCCTTTTAAATGGCTTCTGATGGATTAAAACTTCTAATTCAAATATTCCACCTTAATTTTGTCATTAATTTATTTAATAGTAGTAATTAATATATTACTCTACAGAGATGGGATGTTATCAAATATTTATTTCCATTTCAGAATCACAACTTAATTCCATACCACATTCCCCGAGCAACAACGCTCTACCAACAAGAAATGATCAATATATGGAGCATCTGAAAATAAAGTAATAACCAAATGCAATGTCCGAAATAGTCAGGACAATTGATTATCAGTAGTTTTAATATTATTGTTTTAAAATTTCCAAACAGAATACAATAACAATAGCATTGCTGTAATTTAAAATAAAAGAATTTCATTTAATTTTTTAAATGTTTTAATGTTATTTTAAATTTATTTGTTTTCTTTTAATTTCTTTTGTAAAAGAAACTGATTTTTGGTTCACTGTAAATATAATTTTAACTGTTTATATAATTTTAATTTCATAGTCTTATCATCTGCTATATAATCAATATGTTTTTGATTTATATGTTAAGCCATATTATCAAACTTCAAATATGAAAAATAGATATAGCATTAGATGGTGATAGTTGATAAATATATGTTATTATATTAAATAAATGGTTAAATTTGTATTAGAATTTTTTTAACAAATCCTTATTAAAAAAAACAATGAGTGAATGCAGGAAATAAAATAAATGGGGCTAAGTAAACTCTATTGTGAAAAGTCAGAATGTGTCAAAAAAGGCACATATGGCAATTCAGTGCTGTGTTAGTCCCTATTTTAACATATGGTAGTGGAAGTTGGGTGTGGCAGCAGAAGCACGAGAGTAGAATGAAAACAGTAGAAATGCGATTATTAAGGAGTAAGTTAGGGCTAAATCTGAGTATTTGAAGGTTGAGAGTGAGAAGAGTGAGAGTTTGCAAGATGATGTGACTAGGATTAAGAAAGGAATGCTTCAGTGGTATGGTCATGTACAAAAAATGATTGAGGAACAAGTGACAAAGCAAATTTATGTTGCAGAAGTGAACGGCAGAGTTGGAAAGGGATGTTCTAGGCGAAAGAATATCGACGAAAATGGCGATATATTAAAAATGGGCCGAATTAAGGGTATCCTTAACCGACGAGCATGTATGTGTAGTATAATGATGTGGAGGAGGCGAATGAGGTGAGGTGAGGAGGACGTCAAGAAGTCTGTAGTCTTTGCCCACCCCTCTGAGTGACAGGCGTGAGGTTTATGTTGTGTTAAGTTATGTTATTAAAATTACGTTAGCTATATAATTTTATTTTTAATTCTTATAAAATTATACATTTATTACATTCATATTTCCTTTATGTGTGAAACCCGCCAACAAACCTCCCAGACATGAGAAAAAAACCTATACTTGAGATATCTAAACAATCCTCTTCAAACCTTTGCGCCGCCTAACTAGTTAAAACATTTCTTCTACCAAACAACCACTTTAAAATTAAATTAAAAATAAAGACTGTAACTCTTTTTTAACAATACTTCATTTCATTCATAAGATATATTCTCCACGGAGGGTCATATTTAGGTTTTTATTCATGCACTATTTTCTCACTAAAGTCCTTAATAATACAATAATTAGCTCCATAATCATCATCACTCATAGAAAAAAACTTAAGTCCTTAAAACGCATAATTTGGAGCTCATTTTGTCATTATTTTAATTGTAATGCACAATTACGGCGTAGAATAATAGACGCAAGAGCTAAACATGTCATTATTTTATCGCAAACAATAAGATAATTGCAGAAAACAAACGATTAATATGAAAACAATTCCTAAAGCGTTACTGTTTTGCTATTGCCTTAATTCCAATTCCAACGCAATATCAAACACAATGCTAACTGTCAAAAGTGCGTCGGGAGTACCGATTTTGGGTATGTTCCACTGACCTCTATATATACAAGTACGCTGGACTGGCTATACCATACGAAATGACTGTGCCAATTTGAAGCGCCGCTAAAGGATGTCTTGAAAAATAAAATTGACATAATATGCCAAAGTCTGTTGTCTTATTTATATTGTCTTATTTCATAAGTCTGTATTTTGAACTATTAAACTAAAAAACGAAAGTATTTTGTTGTTGATTGTGTATAATATAAGTTACATAATAAGAATTATTTTTATTAATAATGAGAGTGTGCGTAATCTGTAAAACTCGTTACCATAAGGGAAGTGATATAACATTTCACAAGTAAGTGAATTTGCAGCAAATATTAAACAAATTAAAACTATTTGATAATATATGTACATACTTAGAAATTTGTTACTTATCCTAATACCATAAATATCAACATGTTTGGCTGTATATTACTGAGTTTTGATAAACAATAAAATTCATTAGGGTTGTCGAGTTCCTTTTCTGTAATACTTATCGATGTTCTTTCCTACCCATATGTGTTAACAAAAAAAGTCGCCAACAACAGATGATTATCAAATTTTTATTAATTAACAGGTTTCCAATTGAACCTAGACTAAAATTATGGCTTAAAAGCATAAATATTATGAATTCGCCTTCGAAACAAAATGATCATATTTGTCCCAAACATTTTACAGACGACTGTTTTATTAGACATGAGAACTGCAACAATTTGAAAAAGTGCAATATACCGACAATATTTTCTGGTACCAGTACTAGTAAGTATAAAAATATTAGATTATTATTTCGAATGTTTTTTTTTTATTTTTTCTTTCCTCATTTTTCACCAAACTCAAGGGCCATAGTCAAGTGTCGAAAGATCGCTTGATGATGTCGAGCCACGTTGGATGTGGCTACTACCCACTAACACGGGCTGCGGCTAGAGGAGATTCCTCTCCCTGGACCGCTGTAGTCGAGGTGGAGTCGTAAGGGAAGAGGAGTGTTGGTATGGTGATTGGACTATTTTTCGCGACTTTGGTAAGGCTGCACCATTTGATGCTTCCAAGTGCTCGTTTTTCCCTGGCTCCATTCACATATCGGGCTCGAGGAGTCCGTAATGCAGCTCGTTTCTCTATAAATGTTTCCTCGGTTTAAGAGCTTTTAGAATATTTAGAAACGATACCAGGAGACCCGACGGTTTGGGTTGCTTGTTTGAGAGAGGGAGAGAGAGAGATAAAGCTTTAGTGTGGGATACTACTTGCGAACACTTTGACAGCATCCCATCTCAGGGGTACCTCGTCTAAAGCA
Organism: Parnassius apollo; assembly: GCA_907164705.1. Lineage (NCBI taxonomy): Eukaryota > Metazoa > Arthropoda > Insecta > Lepidoptera > Papilionidae > Parnassius > Parnassius apollo. The sequence goes on along the minus strand of CAJQZP010001060.1, from coordinate 3,307,938 downwards.
GGGGTGGCATTAGAGGCAACTTAACCAAGTAAATAGCCTAGAGTATCTGGAAGATAAGTACATATTGGTGCGATTTGCTGTAGAGACTATTGGTCCGTAGGGTGCACGTGCGGTATAGTTCCTAAAAAACTGTATCTGAGACTGATCATCGCTGCTGATAATAAGAAGTTGTTTAGTTTGTTGTTTTCTCGCTTGAAGTTTAAGTATAGCCATTCAGTGAGGACACATAGCCAGCATTCTTGGGACAATACCACAGAAAGTAGGACTTTATAATAAATTCAGTTATTTTTTTTTTAATATTGTAATTTCAATTTCGAAAATGACGTTGTAAATAACTGATAACTATGTAATTCAAAGTTTATTTTTTTTATATTATCTTGCTAGCTCGTACCCGGCGCATTGCCGCCGCAGAAGAAGTAATTGTGGAAATATCGTTAAAAATATGGAACAGTTATATAGTATAATAAGAAATGATAATCATCATTCATCATCATTACAGCCCTTCACAAGTCCACTGCTAAACATAGGCCTCCCCCAAGTAATGCCACAAAGCACGGTCCTGAGCCACTGCATCCATCGACTTCCTGCATGTCTTACCAGGTCGTCACTCCATCTAGTGGGGGGTCGCCCTACACTACGCCTACCGGTACGAGGCTGCCACTCGAGAACCTGTCTTTATTATATATCATTCTAATTCAATGATAATACAATCATTGAATTAGAATGATATATAACTTTCTATAACTTTCAAATAAATAGTCGGTATAATACGCACGCCACCTAGTGTCAGTTAATTGCACCATGCGTACAACCTTCGCACAAGTGCAACCAATAAGTTGACTAAGTTTTACCGCAATCTGATGAACAAAATTACGAACAGACATAAATGTTTTATTGTAGAAAATATTCTACTATCTATAGACAGACCTGTAGTTGATTAGAATAGGTGTTATTATAGCAGCTGATTTGTATTTTATAATACCAGAACTAAATGAACGGTTGACAATAAATTATTTTAGAAATTATGTTTTTTTTTATTTTGTGTAGTTAGTTTAATCTGAATAATTTTTAGTTCGTGTCTCCCAACGGATAGGTCTTAAGATGAACATGGACAAAAGTCATGTGTAATGTCCATGTCACACCTATGCCGGTGGTTTTTGGGAGCACTTAGCTGAAGTTGTTGACGAGTATTTTTACTTGGGACAAATAACCCGACTAGGTAAGTTCAACTTCGACCGACAGGTCAATCGACGAATTCAAATCGGCTGGGCAGCGTTCAGGAGATTACAACACATCTTCTCGTCAGGAATACCTCAAAACTAGATTGTATAACCAGTGCGTGTTGTCAGTGATGACCTATGGATCTGAGACGAGGCCTTTCACTGCTGACTGTATGAGGAAGCTCGAAGTCGCTCAGCGAGCTATGAAGGGGGGCTATGCTCAGGGGTTCAAACTTAGGAATGAGGATATCTACAGCAGAACCAGAGTGACCGACATCGCCCACTGGATTAGTAAGCTGAAGTGGCAATTGACCGACCATATGTCTCAAAGAACCGAATAACGATGGGGAAAAAATGTTCTTGATTGGTAGCCTCGTACCGGCAGGTGAAGTGTAGGGCGACCCCCCACTAGATGGAGTGACGACCTGGTAAGACATGCAGGAAGTCGATGGATGCAGGTAGCTCAGGACCGTGCTTTGTGGCATTCCTTGGGGGAGGCCTATGTTCAACAGTGGACTTGTGAAGGGTTTTAATGGTGATGAATGATAATGGCATTATGTTAATATGATACATTAATAGAATGGACGTTACGGGTAGAGTCCATCTATCCATAGAGTACATTTTATTTATTTAGGTATAGGTAGGGTATAGAATTTTTGTCGATATAATTTGGTACATTGTCTTATCCCTATTATTAGTTCCGTGGACGTGCACTTCTGCTGTCAGCGCCAAAATGGCGGAAATCAAATCGCTTCAGCATGTCACGGTGTATAGCCAGTCCAGCGTACTTGTATATATAGAGGTCAGTGGTATGTTCCAAAACGTTTTCAGTATACTGCCGAATACAAATGACGTCATCAATTGACACTATATTGTACTGGCGTGCCCCCACCATATTGTGTCGGATATCCGGCCATAATAAAACAACTTTTAATTGTGCGTGCGCTGAATGAAGCATACCAGAATTTATTTTTATTTATTCAAATACAAAAAATTATAGAATAATTGCTGGTATCTCCATTAGGAAGATATAATGATTTTTGGAGACAAAATGACAAAATAATCGCAAACACTTTTCCAATTAGGTGCAAATGTATGACGTATATACTGTCCATGTTTTGGAACGAATCACCAGTATAGCGTCGATTCATGACGTCATTTGCATTGGACAGCACACTGGGTTCTATTTTGGAACATACCCTTTGCTTGGACTATTTCAATTCCAATCTCAATTAGTTCACACAATCATCACGCAATACTAAACTAATTTAGCGCTGGAGTCGCTTTCAAGAGTACCAAACGTCACAATTTCAATCCCGATCGATCGAAATTGTTTTCAAAGGTAAGCCTGCTGGTTTCCTATACTGATGTTAAACTTTTTTATTTATTAAACTTTTTAAGCTTTCTCAAGAAATGTGAAGGCAGATCTTCTTAATTCCTCCCTTTACCATTGTATTATACGAGGTTATTTTGCGATAACCGGACAAATTTGCAAAGAAAGTTTAGAATAAGTAATATAGGCAAATTGTAAAGAAAAATTAATAAAAAATCTCAAACATTTTGTTCTCTTTATCTTTTAAATTCAAAATACATGGTAATGTATTATTTTAACTGATTTTACTGCGCACTCACACACATCCGTAAGGGTCGGGCAAAAATGTTGTATCCCATAAATCACATTCAATTTGGGATAATTTCAAATAGAAGTAAAAGCCTTACTTACTCGCATTTTCAAAAACTTCATTATCATTATTTATATATTTGCACTTGAATTTAAAATTTGGCTACTCTTTGATAAATAAGCCTGTATAGAATAAAACTTATTTAGATAAAAATTGACAAATACTATAAGAAAAGAATTATTCTTATCATATTGTACGTAATTTGTATAAGCATAATCAATTGGTTATAGAATAAACCTTCGCAGTGTTTTTCGTTACGAAAAAGATGTTCAAGGTATTTGAATGAAAATTTCTTTAAAAAACACTAACCTCGTCAACCAAAACATGACTAACCCCCCTTAAACCTCCTTCGAGTTTTCGCAGCAACACACCCACAGTGCAAAACATTATAGAGCCATAGGGTCGAGGGAGTACGGATTCGAAACGAACTGAGTATCTGCAAGGAAATAAAATATAGATATTACACATTATGAACTCTCTAAGAAAATCATGTGTTCTGTTATGTTCTTGAAGCACAAAATATCGTTCGATTTTTCGTCCTGCTATTATAACAATATTTTTGCATTAACAGAAAGTGCTTACACGCCAAAATGATTTTGTAGTGCCCAATAGAAGGTGGTATGGTGGTGGGAGGCGGACCAATGATGCAGACCATAGTTTGATATTTTTAAATATGACAGACCGATGTTCAGTAGTGAACATGTAGTATTCTGTTCTGAAATCGCAAACTTCAGAAATATTGGTGTTTCAGAATAATAGCCAATTATGTTCTAATTATCTTCTTCTTTTACATAGCCTAGATTAAAAAATATAAAAAATACTTACCCAACACTGTTACCCAGTTCTTCACATCGCTCAGTGGCAACCCTCTCTGACACACTGACGGCGGAGATACGACGCGGTTGCGTAACGCAAATATTTGCCCACGCACCTTGCCCACTCGCTATGTAATCGTCCAAGATGAACTGGCACACCTACATGTGAAAGCATAATATTAATGATTAATGCTTTTAAAAGAATACTCAATCCAAGTCATGAGGAAGATCTATGTCATCCAGCAACTTATTGAAAGGCATAATCTTAACATTTTTACAGAGTCCTTTTACTGGAAACGATTTTTTTTTTATAGAAGAGGGGGCAAACGAGCATGCGGGCTCACCTGATGTTAACCGACTACCGCCGCCCATAATCAACCGCAACACTAGGGGAATTGCAGGTGCGTTGCCGGCTCTTTAGAAAGGAGTAAGCTCTTTTCTTAAAGGAGGTTGTACGTGGAAGAAAACTCCTTTTGAAACGTACAGTGGTGGACCGCCAAGCATCCAAGATGGTGTGGATGGTATCGGGACGTTTGCCGCGTAGTGCGTATATTCCATCTTAGTCCTCACGGATGACAACGGATCTGCATTTTGATTCATAATCAAGGATAGATGTAGATGTCTATGGGCCACAGTAACCACTTACCATCAGGTAGACTGTGTGCTCGTTTGTCACCCTTATCCTATATAAAAAAAAACTGCATGATATCTTAGAAAAATAAGAGTGACTAGCATGGCCCAACAAATAAGTTAAAGTTGCATAAGGTCATAAAGTTCAAAGATCCAAAAATGAATGATGAGAAATAATTTTCGAGTGTTAAATAATTCTAACACTGGCAATCATAGTATGATGGCTACCCACTTGATGGAATACAAAGAAGATGTAATAGATATGTATAGAGATATTGTAAATCTAAATTTCTTCCACAACGACATAGTGTAGTGGTGCGAAAACGCTCCCATTGGGTTTCGGGGCATACACCGGCGGCATAATAGACAAGCACTCTCTCCAATAAACTGAGGTTCTCTCTCAAAAAATTCGGAAAACATTCTTTTTTTTCCCCACTGCACTGCAGTATATAGGAATTGAAATGAATAGGTTATATTGTATGTGAAGTCATAAATATTAGTGCGAGACAAGTTATTACCTAACCATAGTATAAATAAAATATAATAGCATGTATATTACACAACAGCATTTATATATAATAAGATAGAGCCTAAAAACTAAAAGCGTGTTTTAGAGCATGAACGTTGATGATCCCAAAGACATTTAATAAGTAGTAGTAATAGACCGGACATCAGTAACAAAATTGTCGTCTGTAACTTTTGTCCTATAGGATAATATCTCCGATTTTTGTCATTTAGTCTGTGACATCATCGAACTCGAACTACCCATGATAGCTAATAATGTAGACAAATCAATGATAACAAATTTGACGTATCTTTGTTATAAAAGAGCAAAAGAGAATTATTAAAACAAAAAAAAAAGTTTTTTTAAATCACATTTTTAAAGTATTAGCTTTTTCATAAAATCTAAGCCGTCGGAAGTATTATTGGGTAAGAGTGAGACAGAATACCGCTTGTGCTCATATTAGGGCGCACTGACAGGTAGTCGTCCCTCGCCCCGCGTTGTGATTACACTCTTTTGTGCCAACAAACTGTGCATTGTTATTCCCGCAGGTTATTTGTACGTGCTTGGGCATCTGAAATGTTTTCCAAATCCTCTTCTGTATGAAAAAACTGAAGGAGACTATCAGGAATATCTGTACCTTGCAGACCAGATTTAGAATCGCAACCAAATAATGTACGATAAAGTGATCGTCCAATGATTCGTTGGTATTATGCATTTTTTGATATTGTACAAATTTGCAAGCAAAAGACCAATTTGTTGAATTATGGTCATGCTTTTAAATACGGAGCATATTTTCCACATCTTGGTTACTACGTTCCATGCTACCTTGGGTCTGTGGATGGTGAGGGCTTCCACGTATTATCTTAGATTCAGGCCACATTTTCATGACCTCTTCAATGATTTTGGCAATAAATTCTCGGCCGGTAAAACATTTGGCGCTCCAAAGGTCAAAAATATGTCTATTAATCGTACTACGGCTTCAGATGCCTGCTTGGTTCGCAACGGACGAAGTTGAAGAAATTTCGTGGCATGATATTGATAGTTTAATAACCATTAGAACTCTCGATCTGCTGCCGGCTATAAATCTATGAGATCAGCTTGGCCGTGACTATTAAAATCTTTCGAAATAATTGGTTTCGTGTTAATGTTTTTCCTTGGCAAGTTGCGCTTAGATTCTTCACATGTCATAAGGAGATAATATTTCAATGGCTCTCTTTTGAATATACAGTCTTTTTTATTGCATACAACAATAAAAAAGTTTTGCCCGCTGTAGCCAATTTGTTTGTGGATTTCCATAAGAGTATCGAATACTGCTCTACGGGTACGACTCGAACAGTGGGATCTTCTGGAGAATTTTTCTTCATGATTTATTGCATGATTATATTTTTTGCACCAATAATATTGTGTAGGATTCTGCTGAACACCAGACTCCATGGCCAAATTACTGGTTTTAATGTGCATTAGAACTTTTAAAACACGGTCTTTTGTGCACGGCTTTTTACGTTACCACACTGATTTGAGTATAAATTATTTAATTCCTCATTAAACCTTAAAATCACTTGTTTCACACATATTTCACTTATTTTATTTGAAAATGTATTCAAATTTTCACTTTTTATCCAAGTAAATTCTGCTTTTCACTCAGCTGTTGTTGTTATGGTAGATAGCCCCCTGAGCGTTAAAAATTGGTACTTAAACTGTCAAAGCGGCGGATAGTGACGCGCCTGAATAAATTACGGCTAGCCGTGTCGGAGGACGCGAAGCGCCAAATTCAAAGCGGCACGATTTCATTCAGCCGTAATACAAAACGGCTAGCCATAATGTAATAAACGGCGAATCATAATTAGGCTGCGACATATATAAAGATATTTTCATTATGATCATAAATTCAATTTATTCTATAATCAATATATTTAATTGAAAATTATGATCATAATAAAAATATATTTATATATTTCAGTAAAAAAATAGTATCTTATAAACAAACTGTCTCCCTAAACAGTCTAGGAGCGAATATGTAGTGGCACATCTCTATTGAATTACTTCAGCCCAGCTCCGCGTAGTATTTATTTTCTTTGGCTCGCCCAAGAAAGAACTAGCGGACCGTAACACAAATTACAAATACTGGTAAATAGATAACACTGTCAACAACAGCCGATTTAAAACCAATAATTTTTATAGAGGAACTATTCCATAGATCAAAAATGTAAAAAATAAATAAATATTCAAGTTTACAAAATATTTCAACTACAAACCTGCGTTGTTTTACCGCAACCAGTATTTCCTCTGATTATAACCACAGAGTTGTCATTAATGGCTTCCATTATTTCAGATCGCATCGCGTGTACCGGCAACTGCTCCCTTTCTCGCATGCTTTCCTATAAAAAAGTATAAATAGCGAAATATTCAAATTTAACATACAAAGGAATCTTCAATATCCAATTTTATACCTGGTAAAGTTGACTGTTTTGGCTAGCATCTCTGTGATGTTTTTCTAAGTCAACACTTATGTCATCCAAGCTAGAAGTTGCAAGTGGACCTTCATCTATAACAAAATATAATTAATTGTTAATGTCGGTTTAAATTATTTATTTTTTCAATTAAACACCTTGTAGAACAGAGCTGCATAAATAATTTTTAAGTAAGCTATTATTTAAATTATTGCCATCTCTTACTACATAACATGCAAGTACCCTTCAAATAAACTATACCGCGTGCGCCATTTGGAGCCCTTGTATATCAGGTTACGGATTACCATTTCGTCCACCGCCTAGGCTGCAATTAATTGTAGTGACCATGAATGCTCATCATATGCATGCAACAAATTATGTTAACAACTTTATGTGGTGCTGTAGACAGGCGAATTCTGATGCGGGCCACGTCGTGGTGCGCGAGCCAAGTCTTGTCGTAAAATTGGGTATTACTTTAGAGAAAATCATTACACTTTGAAGAATTTTTTTTGCCTATCAAAAAGTTATCTAAACTTTGATAAAAGTCTATTCAGGCAAGTTCTAGAGAATATGGTGGACGGAGGGATTTTTTTTAATAAAAGAGAGAAATGAGCATGCGGCTCACCTGATGGTAAGTGACTATCGCCGTCCATGAACAACTGCAACACCAGGGCTATTACAGGTGCGTTGCCGGCATTTTAGAGAGGAGTAAGCTCTTTTCTTGAAGGCTTTTAAGTCGTATCGGACCGGAAAAATCGGCGGTGGTAAACGATTCCACAGAGGGGTCGTAAGAGGAAGAAAACTCCTATAGTACGTTTCTAGGGCAGGCGGAAAAAAGTACATTGACCTTTGATGATATCATCGGGGTAGGCAATCTTTTTTGTTTAAGTTCATTTTTTATCCTTTTATCATTACATTAATCATCAGAGTGAAAGATAAGGGTGCAGAGTGCAAAGTTCTTTACAGGCCCTATGTCCATTATTATATAATAAAGAAAGATGATTATCCTGGACCTAAATGAATTAAAAAGCAAATTAATATTAATTTAAGTTTATTATTTATAAATCATGAGTTATTATAATTTTCATTATTACGTTAATAGTAAGTAAGTACTTTAATAAGTAGGTAGGTAGGTAGGTAGTTGTATAAAACATAACCACTTCTTCTTCTTGGCATAAGCACTTCTTCTTAAGTAGCCAACCTTGAAGCGTGCATATAACTTATCATAATAGATTGTCAGAGACACTTGACAGACTATTCATCTGTATCTATTTCAGAGTCTTTGATAACGTTTTTTCATCCACATTGATTATAACCTAAAATATCGGCAGTCTTCTTTTTCATATCCGTTTTGGATTGATATATGTCACTAGACCACGTTTCTTTTATATTTTATTTTTCCTCCCACAATTTCTGCTTCTTTCGTGGTGACGTAAAGTCTTTAGGAGATTTTAATGTCGATGGACTCTATTCCATACTAGTGATAATATACAAAACGTCACAAAACAATAACAAAAACATTAATACAAAACATAATAATACAACTAACAAAACAAACTTAATAAAAATTAAAACAATTACTATAACCGAAAATTTAAAATCTCAAACTATCTACACGCAAGCGCATATAAAAGCAGAATGAGGAAAAAGTTCCGCTCCATCCGCTTTCTCAAATACGCACGGCGTGAGACCTATCGCAAATCGCGTCGAAACAGGTTTATTATCTCTGAATGACCGCTTCCTTCACCCTACCCCGCACCATGAGACACGCTTAGCGCGTAACGATACGTAATCTATAAAGAAATGTATGGAAGCAATAACTGTCGTTTTGATTCGATGCTAACATAATACTTATACTTAAGCTCAATGTACTTTTTTCCGCCTGCCCTAGAAACGTACTGTTGCGCGCTAAGTTGATGTCTGGTACCTGGCACTAGCGCCATCTAGTGTCGGGGAACAGAGCGAGGAGGGCTTCCTATACTCTATTCCAATTACGAAGTCCCATTTGACAGATGTCAATAATCAAGTACTAGTAAAGTACCGCTATAGTCGATGCTTGACGATATTGATCTTCGATTACTATAACGAACAAATTAAAATCGTATTGACAGAAAAAGGATTAGCATCAAATTAAAATTATAAAACTGTTTTTTAATTTTATTTAGATAATATTACAGGTATTTCTATCAAGATGGAAAATATTCATCATCACCAGCCGAAATCGATATTTCATGGTCGGCATCGTCGTCATCACCCTCATCATCGTCTGTAGAATCCCCTGTATTTATCTTTTGGGATTTGGTTATCTATGACGGCATCGATATGTATGTCTCTGTCCCAATCAGCGAAAATCAAATTTTTTGTTCGTAAAACCACACTTCCCCAATTCGCGGCAGTAACACTATCACAAGCTTCTTGCAAAAATAACAGCATTTTGTTTGCAGTAAACGGTGGGCTGGTGTTTTTACGAGCCGCATAACCTAAAATAAAGGTTTGCGTGTTAATGTAGCAACAGATAAAATGTTAAGATAGGTAAAAATAAATTATAAAAAAGATTTGTTTAAATTCTTGCCTTTAATTTGCGCCCAAATCAATTCTATGGCATTGTATTGACAATGGTAGTGTGGAAGGCGCATTACATTGTGTCTGGCTTCCTTAGCCATTTCGTCCAATACGTATTTTGGTCTAGCTGTGCTTATTTATAGCAACCAAATGCAGCAGCTCAACTTTTAACATGGACATGTCAGCAACAATATTATTGTCATTCAGCCATTTCACAATATCGGCTTTTTTGCTGCTATATGTTGGAGGCTTACTTATTTATACAGAATGATACGGTGCATTATCCATAATGATCGTCGATGGCTCATTCAAGTTGTTCAATAAGGTACAAAACCATTCCTTAAATTTAACAAAATTCATCTCTTCGTGGTATTCCACAGTTTTCTTAGATTTAAACGCCAAGCGGCAGTTCGGAACAAATCCTTTCATGGAACCCGCATGACAAATAATAAAGCGTTCGCCTTTGCCACTAGGTACTTTTGTGGAGGAGTGAGGAGTGTCGTCTGTCCATATCTTGCCAACTGTATGATTAGCGTTTAGCCACGTCTCATCTAGAAATATAACATTATTCCAAACGGCAATGGACTTTGCTGATCTTAGAAAATTAAATCTGGCTATAGCTATGTCCTTTACGTTCCATCAAAATCCGCCTTTTATCACATTTTTATAAGAAAAGCCAACATTTTTCTAAAACCCTCCAGAAAGAAGTTCTACTGCCGTGAAACAGTCTAGATTCTCGTAAAGTATTCGACAATTTATCGAGAGTCGGCAATTCGTTCCTACTATAGTAACCATAGATATGGTTTCTAATGACGTTATCAAAATTGTCGATATGCGTAACTATTGATCTTCTAACTTTTTTCTTAAGTGGCGATTTTAATTTGTTATCTTCCATTAAAACTTTACCATGTTTTTCCTTACTTATTCGGGAAACAGGTTTTCGACTAATACCAAGAGCTGCACTTACTCGGTTAGTCACTTGTGAAAGTGGCAACAATGGACCACCATTCTGATACTCTCTTTCAAAGTAATTTTGTAGGCGTACTACAAACTCTCGCACTTGACTGCGCATCACTGTTCTTTTAGTTGTCTCAGTTTCGGCCATAGTGTTTATAAATACAAAAAAAAAAAAAAATCAAATAACAGTCGGAACTTAATAACAACGAAAGAATTATCAAACAGTTATAACTACAATAACAAGAACGAAATAAAAACACAACACAAAATCAACTAAACTGAACACGTGTATCATATACAAGGCTTCTGCACTCGTACTGAAGAGACGAACAAAATAGCGGTCGTGATCACGAGGTGGACACAGTGTTGACAGATTTTCACTCGCGAAAAGAATCTGTCTATAATCGATTTTATACGATTCTTTTAGTCACGTCACTATGTAAAAAAGTAAAAATAAAACTATAGAACGTAAACGCAAAACGGCAGTAAAATATTATTATCTTTTAAAGTTTTAATTATTTTGAGCACGATGTCTAAAAACAATATGTTGATTGTGTGTGTGAATTAATTGTATAATGATTTAGATTGATTGTGTATTTTTAAATGATGATTTACGACCATGAACAAAAAATGATTATTATGTCAAATTATGCGAAAAGTGAAGAGTTACGTTCTAAGAAGTGTCAAAAGGGACTTAGTAATTGGAATAGAGTATAGAAAATGCCAATCTTGAACTTTACACCAACAACGCCATCTAGTATCAAACAGAAGAATTAAGCTTTCTAGAAGGATCCACTATCGAACTTTCTGAACTTAATCGATCGGGGGCCCGTATTTCCTGGAATATTCTGGATGTTTCGGTGGAAAAGGTGTATTTAAAGCCGCCATCGGGGCAGTATTGTATTTGGCGATACAAGTGAAGCTTCGGAGCGAAATAAAGTGAATCAGTGTGATTAATTATTAGTCTTTTAAGTTTTAATTGGTGTAAAGTGAATTAAAGTGTTAATTTTGATAATTTAATCGGCAGTTTTTATTGTCACGAACATCAAGCTCGTAACAGTACAGTGGTGCACCGCCAAGCATTCAGATGGTGTGGACAGTATCGTGAGTTTTGTCGCGACGTGCGTTCGTGAAATTTGGCGTCTGGAATTAATTCGAACAATTGAAGATGCAAAGACATGCAACATGTCTTCACAGCGACAGAGAATCGAACCGATCGGAAAGGACTCGGTCGTCGACGATTCGAGCCGCTCTGCCTTGAATGTGGTCAAGTGGATGCAGCTGGCACTGGGGTGCCCCGGTTCAGAGATGGGAACAGTATTCCATGTGAGACCGAACTTGCGCCTTGTGAAGTTGCAGGCGCTGTGCCGGCATGAAATACTGTCCCGCTCTGTTGAGCGTTTTAAAGGCCAATTTGGCCTTCTTTTTTAAGTTACCACGAAACTGCACATCATTCAATATGTCGACGCCGAGGATCCCGATACTGGCCGAGGTAACAAGTGGAATGCTTTGTAAACTGAGGATATACGACAAAGGTTTTTTTCAGCGGTAAACGCGCAAACCTGCAAGGATGTCTAGCTCTGCTAATTTTGTCAAATCTGTAATGCAGTGTATGGTGTTGTCATGAAGAAGCAATGGCAAAGAGCAGTACACCAATCTGGGTTTTTTGCGTGCCAGTTTCTCCTCAATCAATTTCAATTCTTGACATAATGGCCAGCAGTAACTGTGGAACCAGAATGGCAAGAAGTTACAGTGAATAACACAGACAGTAGACCACAAAAGTCACCATATACTTTTAGCTAATCATTCCAAGTCGAATATACATATTCAAATTTAACATACATTTTCTTAAAGACCATGGTAGTAAATATAGGCATCAATTCTTTTTTTTAAGGAACGATTCCTCCCTCTGCCCGGGTGAGGGCGACCTCTTTTTTTTTTTGAGGAGAGTAGTGTGGTCGGCGCGCCCCCTCCTTGGGGGATTTTGGGTGTTTCCTCTTAAAAAAAAAAAAAAAAAAATTCAATTCAAAGTAGCCAGTTAAACAAAATAAAAATTTCATAAAGACTTAATACATTGAAAAAATACAGTGTGGTATCTTTGTCAGATTTTATTTTCAATACCTTTAATACTTTCATCATTGAGTAGAGGCCTATATCTTAACTGAGATATTAATAACTTGTTGAGACAGTAAAAAAACTTACCAATATTACAACCAGTCCATGCATTCCAATTTTGCTGTGGCGGCGACCAAGATACAACTCCACCAGGGGTGGGTCTGGCTTCTCTCATAGCTTTCACTCGGTCCACCTGCAGTAAAGTTACAGCAACAGGTCCTTCCTGGCCTTCTTCAGTAGGTTGACTTGCCGCTGTTTCTACATTGACTGGTTCGATACCCAGATCTGAAAATAAATTATACTTACTTAAGCTTTCCTCTCACTTTGTTGTAGTGGCATTTTTTCGTAGTAGGGTGCATAAACTATATCATTATATGATAAATACTAACCAACGGCAAAGAGGGGCTTATTTAACAGCGAACCAGTAAATACACACACATAAACGCGCGCTCACACGCATTCTCGCTCGCACGCGCACACACACACTGCTGAGGGATTAGATGGTAGACTAGATACTTCACAGTCGAGTCTAACAATTCGTGTTGCAACCATAATACAGATATATATATATATATATATATATATATATATATATATATATATATATATATATATATATATATATATTAACACTAATACAAGAACAATATTCCTTGATTTATAGATTTGCTTAATAGAAACTTAAACTAAGCTTATTACTACTTATAAAGATATTTGTAAATTAAGAACACATCATCATACCTTCCAAAGTTTCCTCAATTTGTTCCTCCAGTTGTGGACTTATTGCAACTGGATATGGTTTCATGAGACCTTCAGAAGACCTGAAATAATATCTCTGTTTAACTACTAAATGTGTATTAACATTAGTAAAATACTAAAAGATTGTTGAAATATTATGTTACATTTGGTAGACTTTTTAGCATGATATTGAACAAAATTATAATATAATAATTATTACAGAAGTACCAAAGCCAAAGCAACTTGTACCCATATAAAATCTTAACGCTTACTATTAAATTGTATCTACAACCAATAAGAACAGTTAACTTCAACAGTGAGGAGTAAGCAATTGCAGTACTTTTACCATATAACATTTTAACAAAAAGACGAAATTGAAATAAAAAGCTAGCAAAAATTCTTATGACTTAATATTATTACGGTTATGTTTTGTAAATACCTGTCTTTCTTCAAAGTGCCGCTAAATGCATCAATAACTCCAAGATGGTACAACTGTCGCACAATAGACAGAGCACAAGACTTGCTTGCAGTCTGTTTGTTAGAAGCAGTCTCCCGTCCAGTCACATTACGTCCCAATTCTCTCACGAAAATTGTCATTTCACAGCAGAAACTCCTATAAATTTTATATTGTTATAATAAACCTAAATAATTGTTACATTCAATTTTAAGATTATAGAAATTTTGATACAATTTTTCAAAAAAAAAAAAATGGTAACTCAAAAACATAGTTTTTATCGGTCGTTAGGACAATAAACAATAATCTTTTTTCATCTTACCAATTTTTTATTCAAACAAAAAACTATCAAAGATAAACTTAAAAATTATGGTTTCAATGTCCGTCATGTACAGAATCATATTAGAAACAAAGATTAATATTAAAATTAGAATAGTATAAGTTATGAATTATGAATGGATAAAGGAAAAAAGGTGTATTGGGTGTAGCATATTAAAAAAATTAGTACACAAATCACATATGTAAGCTTTAAGAATAAATTTTGATTAAAAAAGCTTGTATGAGTTAGTACATCTGACAAGAAATTCATGCAGTAAATCAAAGTAGGATACTATTAACACAAAATAATGTAAAGGGATTGCAATAATAAATAAAAACATGCAGCACTAAATATTATACTTACATTGAAGTTTATAGTAGTGCAACGAACATCCTGGATCTGTGGCCAAATATACGGTCAATTTAGAGAGATCTTTCGCAACCTGTATCCAAAACAAAATCAATTAATTTGATCTTGTTTTAGTATTTTTAAACATTGAATTATTCATCAAAGTTCAATTATGCAATTGAATTTATGTTTAATGTGATATTAAAATAATTATTAATTTGATTTAAATTATATTCACATAAATATATTTTAAAGAAGTATTTTTATATATTATATTATAAGAATATTACATACATACACACATATATTATATTATATTTATGTATATTTTTACGAAACAATAAAAACATAGCTTTAGATCCTTTAGATTTCATTATCTCTCTCTAAATTGACTTATTAATTGTAGAAGCTAAGTTTGCTGGGTTTTGCAAAGTTTGCTTCTTTTAGAACATAGCTGGTACTGATATTTGAAATTGTTATTATTTATTACCCACATACTAATATAACTTTTAGTATGTAAGTAACAAAATCAAAGCACAAAATGCACATTTTATATCAGTGTCAGCTTTGCACAATACATGGCCACAAGTCCAGCGTCTACAAGAACTGTCAGCCATTGATTTTTCAACAATTATGAATAATCAGTGGCTTATTAAAAGCTATAAAAATGAAAGTAATGGGATGTGGTGGTAAAAAATTGAGGGAAGAACACAGAAATAAATTAACAGCCTCAGTATGAACAATTCACCGCTAACACTGCAAAGGGGCGAATTTTAAAGAAATTAAAGGAGAGCAAGAAAACACTTATTTTCCCCCGATTACTAGTTTATTTCATTAGAAAATTAATAGTTTTTGTAGTTTTCCATTAAATCTAATATTTTTTAATTTTCTAATGAAAAAAAGCTAGTTATCAGTGAAAAATAAACATTCTCTTTCTCTCCTGTAATTTATTAAAAATTGCGTTTCTCCATTCTGCAGCGTTAGCAACGAATTGGTCTTTTCACACTTTTTAGTAACTTGTGACAGAAAGGAAGACGCGTCAAAACGGTCCAACGTACCAACAGAAATGGGCTTTCTATATTCTTAAAGGGCATGCTGTGTGCTTCATTTATTACTATAGATACCAAAGTCTACCTCATTGCAGAAGTGCGTTATGCGTATATTTTAATACAAATTATTTTAATATTGTTGTAACAAAAATAATATTAAATTATTGAATTATTAGTGAATAAAAAGGTTTATAAATAATAGTCATTTAATAATAATAAAAACTGAACTAAAAACAATCAGTAACTTAGTTATATCATAAAAATATTAATAAATACGGTTGAAATAATTATGCAGCTATGAAGGAAGGGGCTTCTTAAAATTGAATTCTTTGTATTTTATAAAGACTTAATAACTCATGATCATGACTCATGACTCATAACGTAGCGATAACGGGAACTCGCTCGCCTACTTTTTGGTTGTGTGGTGCATGGGATTTGGAAGGCATAATCCTTTTAATCCACCAGCACTTCATCTTGATGAAATTATTATTGATGATGAATTATAGATCCAGTCTACTGTAAGTTTGCTTCACCATAATCATACCACACAGTTGAAATAATCTGACTATTATGCTGTATAATTAGGAATAGTGAGTATATGCCATCTCAGGAGTAAAAATAATAATTATAATTATTGATAGGAGTGTTTATTGTAAAATGAGCTGTTCTATAATATAATAATCATTATAAAACTTTTATTTTTAATAATTAAAAAAACTCAATTCCTATTTTTATAAAAAAGTGTATAACCTTATTTCTAGGAGACAATGATTATGTTTATACTAATTTAAACTTTGTTGGTAAGTTGGACCACCTCTCATACAAAAATGCCTGTCCTCCTTTCTTCGTTTCTATATTGTTGATGTGCAAAAGATGAAATTAACTATACATATTATAAGCATTAGGATTATAAAGAGGAACCTACAACTTGAAGAAAAAATTGCCATGTAGTATTTTATTCATCATATGAAATACAGCAGTATTAAGTTGCTGTAATATGCTAATATTCAGTCCTTTTTTATAGAAGTGACAAACGAGTTCACAGTCCACTTGATGGTAAATGGCTACTGTGCCCAAGGGTTTTCTGTAATTCCCCATAGTCGCCGCTTACGGCACCCACAAGTCTTAGTCTTACACTGCCGCCACATGATTATCATGGGTGATAAAGAAGAAAAAGAGCATAAAAGAATGCATTATTTATACAAATAGTTTAATTATTAACTAATTGAACGAACTTAAAAAAAATTATAACTCTATCGTTGCCATACTAACAGTGGTAACCTGAAAGTCATCAAATTTTTAACAAATAAAGACACATACAGATGTGTCGACACTCAAAGTCAAGGTACCGGGCGATAATTTAAGTTTTACCAGTTCGGGAAAATCAGGGAATCTATGTCACTTGTTTAAGCGACACTAAAAATATTTTTGAAAATATGAAAATCAGTACCCTAGTGTGACGAGAAAATTCCCTAATATTGCAGTGTTTTTTTTTACATATTCCTAAATAACTATGCTATTAGGCTACTAGCCAATCATCGATGCGAGTATGACAGGTGTCCGTTGATGAACAAGTGGAGACTTGAGAACCTTTCGCAATACAATCTGGCTGCAACAGAGACATTACAATGGAATCCTTAGTAAAATAATATGCACTTTCTTATATTTTTCGCATGTCGTGAAACGTTAAAGTATTACCAAATACTAAATAACGCAGTCTGCACAACACTTGATTGTTATTTTGTATAACAAGCCAAAGACGTCCGTTGGAAAGTTACATGTTGTTACAACTAATCATCACCAGCGTCAGCTAGTTGAGAATCATCGTCATTAGCCGTCTTGCTACCTCTAAAATAATAACTTTTAATAATTTATTCAAAATTGACTTCAAAAATCTAAAACTTGCTAAAACAGTGTATAGAGGAACTAAAGCCCTGACTTTAGAATGAGAAATGATTTTATTCTTTTTAGTTTTTTAAAGTGGCCTTTTAATTTTTATTTTTGAGCACACAACAGTATCAGTTGAAAGGTTTTTTTTAAATGATATTATTTTGAAATAATATTTTTTGTGTAATAATACACAAGTCTAATTACCATTATAAAATTTTGATTAAATGGGCCTTTTTAAATCACTATCCCAGGGTTACAGGGCGGGAAGGGAGCTCGAATGACTCGTTACATTACATTGTTTAATTTATTTAAATAAAAAAAAAACAAGGGAATTAAAATGTTCCGTGTTAGCCACCCTTTTAGTTTATGTTTTACGGCGGACCCCTTGTGTGTATTGTATGTCATTTTTATTTTGTTCTCCTGAGTTGGCTACCCTTTTAGTTTCTGGCTGTGTTCCAAAATACACTGCGAGCACTGCTGAGTGCTCTCACTGGTAGAAAATTCGTTCCGTTATGGACTGCCAGTAACTATACTGCCAGTAACTATACTACTGGTCATAACCCTTATTAAAAATAAAACAGGATCTTGACGGTACAAGAATATCTTTACGTGGTAGAGCGATATTGCAGCTATATTAGTAGTATAGTTGTAGCATGAATGGCAGAGGCTCCACTGGGGAAGGACCTCACTCTCACAAAGTACCAGGGTGAAATAGCAGCTCAATACGGCTGGGTTTCGTATGTTGAGTGTAGAGATCCTGAGACCCTTTTTACTGGAAACGAGGCATTCCATTTTAGTCCTCAGGGGTGATAATGCATCTGCATTTTGATTCTTAATCGAGGATAAATGTAGATGTCTATATGCCACAGCATCTACTTACCATCAGGTGGACTGCGTGCTCATTTGTCGCACTCATTTTATTTAAAAAAAAATTGTCAAATTTTTGCCATTAAAATTATAATTAAAATAATATATTAAAAGACAAACCGTGTATGATCGGGACCTACAGCCTTGTACATATAATCAGCATTAATTTTATTCATCTGCATAAATTGATGAAGTTTTGACTTTGCATTTTCCATTGTCCAATTCCCATGAAGGCTAGCATTCACATCAAGATCCTCAGCATCTTCTACATTCTTCTGTTGTTGGAGGCGATCCATGTAAGTGAAGTGTTGGCTCTGGCCACCAATGGCATGGTATGCTTGACCCATACTTTGTGGGCCCATTCCTTCCTGTAATATAATCAGTATCTTAGTTTAGTTAATGTAAAATTTTACAAAATAAGTTAAAAAATATATAACTATAAAATTAAAATTAGTCAAGTTTTCAACCATAGTCTTGAACAGGATGGCGCGAACCTTTTGTGCTCAACTGCGCGGGAATATACAAAAATGTAGAGGTGTGATTATTCGCATGTGGTATCGAATCACCAATGGGTTTTTCAAAATTGCTTAAATTTTGATGTAAGCAGATTGAATATGGCATATGTAATTTTATTTAGCTGTCTGACATAACTTTATTAACTATATATATATATATGTATGTATAGTATATGTATAATTTTCAACGTTATATACTTTCTTTTTAACTTAATTTTTTTATGATACTATTTGGTAAACTTGTCCCTGTTCAAAGTAGCTCAATTGTTAAAGTTAAAATTTGCCATTGATGGAAGTGAAAATTATTTATAAAATATTCCTGAAAATTCTTGGTTCTAAAATTTAAAAATATCTTTATTAAGCTAATAATTGAGAATTTAGTGAACTTGTCTTTTTTACCAAGTCGGTTAATTTACTCAGTTCCTACTTAAGGGTCCTTCTGTTTTAAGTTATTACGTAATTAGCTAACCTAACAACATTTTATAGTGACCATATCAATTTTAAAAGTCTTTTATATTTTAAATATATAGATTGACTTGGCCATCGCACTAAGCAATCTAATGTAATATAATATGTATTACTTCCACATATTACCCCATAAACTTGCACAAATTATTGTGAGATACATTGTGTTTTCATGCGATGGCCTAGTCAATCTATATATTTAAAACATAAAAGATTTTTAACATTGATATGGTCACTATAAAATGTTCTTAGGTTAGCTAATTACGTAATAATTTAATACAGAAGGATCCTTTTTTTTTTTTTTTTTTTTTTTTTTATAGAAGAGGGGGGCAAACGAGCATGTGGCTCACCTGATGTTAAGTGACTACCGCCGCCCATGATCAACTGCAACACCAGGGGAATTGCAGACGCGTTGCCGGCCCTTTAGAAAGGAGTAAGCTCTTTTCTTGAAGGTCCCCAGGTCGTATCGGTCCGGAAAAATCGCTGGTGGTAAATTATTCCACAGAGAGGTTGTACGCGGAAGAAAACTCCTTTTGAAACGTACAGTGGTGGACCGCCAAGCATCCAGATGGTGTGGATGGTATCGGGACGTTTGCCGCGTAGTGCGTTCACGAAATTTGGCGGCTGGGATTAATCCGAACAATTCCTCAGAGCACTCTCCATGGTGTATGCGAAAGAAAATCCTTAAGTAGGGACTGAATAAATTAACCGACTTGGTATTACATGGATCTTACAACTTTTTACGGTAGAAGAACTGAGTTGCGAGACTTGGTTTTTTTTACAAGTTATGTTTTGATGGCATAAAATTATCTTAATTAATCCATTCATATCAATCCACGATTTTATAACTTACAGATTTATATTAAATTAGTATTATTATTAGTATTTATACTAAAGGTTTCATTTCTATCGCGTGTGAACTGCACACATGTTTTTTTATTGTTCATTGGTGTGTAAATTCAATATATTGTTATAAATACAGTCATTAATTTATTAAATTTTTTATTACATTCCATTAGAAAAAAGGATACAATGGGTGAACTTAGTGCCACACAAATAAGTAAATACAAAATTAATACATTCGTATAAATACGACTATTTAAGAATATTGTAATTATATTATTTTGGAGCTGCTGAAAGAATTTTTGTCCCTGCTAATATCGCGTATTTATTATATATTCAAAATATTTATTGTAATTCTTTAATAGATTTAGGTATACTTTTGTTTTAATGAAATACATAAATTTAATATTTTTATTATAATAATTATTTCAGATAATTCATATAATCAATATAAACCAAGAAAATGCTTCCAATGTTAGCAGCGAATATGAAGTGGCACACATCTCTATCGACTAGCATCTTTACATGCACAAAAGCCAACTTCAGCCCGGCCAAGATAGAGTGTGCGGACGAGGCAGGTGGGGCGTCATCGGAAAGCAGTAACTCCGACTGAGAGAAATCAGATTCTGATTTTTGAATTTTAATTTTTTATTTCTGCCAAATTAGTAATTGTAACTCTATATTTATATAATACCACTAATTTATTTACTTAAATACGTAGTAAATTTTTTTTCTCATTCAAATATTTCATATAAACCACACTTAACACAACAATGTTTGTGACCACTGTCAGTAGACAAAGAGGTCATTGTACGAAATTCTTCTTGCTCCGAGACTGGACTTTAGTGTATTACTAGTCATTAATATATTCATATTATATATAATTATTAATATATTTTTTTTTAATAATATAATAATGTCCTCCAGACCGAATTTCGGTCACGGCAGCCTGCCTCAACGGAGGCTAGCCATCGGTGCAGGACAGGATTATAGTGCCCAAGTGTATGAGCAAGCACAAGTGCACTCACTATTCCCTCACTCTCATAATCCTAAGGGACGGTAAACCGACACGAGCGGAGAGAAATCAGATGCAGGACCAACGGCTTAACGTGCTTTCCGAGGCACGGGGGTTAGACACCGCCAACTTCCTGACTCCGGGCAGCTACTGAGAATTTCTAGTCTGATTTTTTTTGACCCGATCTGGGATTCGAACCCAGGACCTCAGATCAGCAGTCGCATTACCTATAACCACTAGACCAACGAGGCAGTCTACTACTCATTATACTAGTCATTATCACTACATTATATAATTACTTATTAATAACTGCATTTTAATTATCATCATCATCATCATCACTGTCACAATAAATAATTTAGTAATAATGTCAGGTAAAAAAAATCATATTTCTAGAGATGCTTATTTAGCACAACATACAGTGAATGTGACATCATCGAGCGAGGTGCAGAGATAATGTGACTGAGTTGTACAAGTACTCATCCTAACGCACTCCTCTTATATCAGTTTCCACATTCCTGATGCCACAAATTCCTTCCATCGAGATGAGATGAAGGCAAAAGTAAACATATATATGAAGTTACTTTGTTGATATGGCTTACCTGAAACACGGGTCTAGGCTGTTGTGATTGTACGGAAGCTTGGTTTCCAGCATCTTCTTGTTCGGCCTTAACATTGACATCTTCAGGTACTTCACTAGCACTCAGCTCACCAGACCGTACTAAGTAGTTAATAAAGTCTCTGGAGGCATTTTTTTGTGCCTCCTTCTTAGTAACAGAGTTGCCAGCACCCACATAAGAGTAGCCTTCAACACGAACTTCACACAGAAATCTTTGTCGGTGTTTGGGTCCTTGAAAAAAATATTTAAGTTTAAATATTTATATACTCATGGTTTTCATTTTCATCTGCCCCTAAATAGTTAGCATTAGATTTGAGGGAGGAATTACAAATTAGGTTTCTTAAAAATTAGCAAACAGTCACTGTTTTGTTTGAAGCATTATCCTTAGATCTATTAAGAAAGCTTTTGAGTTGTTTTCCTTACATTATGTTAGTAATAACAATATTGTATGCATAAAAAATTTTGGGCATTAAAATAACAGAGCAAGTGCAAGTATGAAGGAAAAATATGCCTATTACCAGTTAGCATGAAAATGTAAATATAAAATAGAATTTGAAATTATATGCAGTACAATTATTATTTATAAAATATAATTAATTTCTTATTTATTTAGTTACATACTCTTTATTGTTATTCATTATCACCTTAATTAAAAGAGAGATGAAATCGACTTAATGCCAATTGGCATTCTTTTCAAATCTAACCTGGGTGTAGTGTAATATAGCAGATGCAAAAAGGATCAATGTAAATAATAATAATAAATAAGGTATGTTAAATTTAATTCCTGTATTATATTTATATCTAATAATAATAACTGCCTCATTGGTCTAGTGGTTGTAGTAGTGCAACTGCTGATCATGAGATCCTGGGTTCGAATCCCGGGTCATGCCAAAAAAATCAATTATTGAGTTTTTCTGTCAAGAAATTCTCAGTAGCTGCTTGGAGTCAGGAAGTTGGCGGTGTCTCACCCCTGTGCCTCGAAAAGCATGTAAAGCCGTTGGTCCTGCGCCTGATCTCTCTCCCGGTCGTGTCGGTTTACCGTCCCATCGGATTACGAGAGTGAGGTAATAGAAAGTGCACCTGTGCATGCGCATACACTTGGGCACTATAATCCTGTCCTGCGCCGATGGCTAGCCTTTGTTGAGGCAGGGCGCCGTGGCCGAAATTCGGTCTGGAGGACATTATTATTTCAATATAATTGATAATTAATCTTAGGGTGTTTACTTTCTAGGTATCTCAACTTCTTGGGTTATAACACAAATAGTCTCTGAAACTAGCAGTCAAAATACACTTTAATGGTCCTCTTTCTTTTTGTAATATCCTCTTGTATTTATCTACTTTGATATTGGCACAGAATCTTCAGTTTAACAATGGAGCCATTATCTTTTAAATTAAGAAAAAATAAATGATACGGTATGGTCCTTTGTCCGCTCAATATAATTTCTTAAATTTCCATTTAATGGTTTAAGAATTTTCACTATTCCTTATTATATGGGATAATAAGGAATGGTGAAAATTCTTAAATGGGTGTGATTCAAAATTAATTATGACCGACAAAAACAATCAAAAGTATTTAGGCAAGAATTAGAAGTTCAATCAAAGTAGTTTTGACAAAAAATATGGGTAAAGAAATTTTGCCTGAAATATATTTTTTGGTTAAAAGTATTTATGACCAAGACTAGTAGTTAAAATCATTTTGACCAGGAATATTTATTAAAAATAAGTGTTTGATAGTATACAGTTACAGTGTGATTAGCCATCTAGGGATTCATCACCATTTACTACTACTATTAATTATTCAAAATCATGTTTGGCCGGTAACTAAGTACTTTTTGACAGGATTTCCGAAGTAAAATGAATTTTTTGTAAACTACCTACAACTACCTCTCAATTATATGATTTAAAAAATGTATAAAAACAATACATAAAAGTATTTCCAAAAGGGTTGGTTTGGGGGAATGCAGAAGAGGGGGTTCTCCTCCCATTTCAACAGGTCATGTCATTCATTCATTTCTAATGACTGAATAATTCCAGTACTTTTCGTCACATATACCAGTACATCTCTATTGATCATTCGAATGGATCATTTCAGGCTCCAGTACTCTGCGAGTCTGTGATCTGTGAGACCCTTTTTAAGACCTTCAACTTTTATTGTGTCAAACTTTTGGCAACTTGGATTCAGCTAGACTAGGTGTAACTACACTAGTAATGGTTCTAAGACAAATGAAGGTGTAGGATCTGGAATGTTCTCTGAAGGCCTTTATATCCACATATGCACACAGCTGGGTACCCACAACACAGACTTCCAGACAGAATGTATGTGTATCATCTAAGCAACCATAGCAATAGATGCTAGGAAGGTAAAAGAATTCTCCATAGAATACTGACCGACAGTATGACGGTACTACAAGCTCTGAGTTGTAATGTGGCAAACTGGGGACTACTACTAGAAGGGGATTGGCTCTGGCCACTATAGGGCCCGAACCAATAATACCAATAATCTTTGGCTACGTTCGTTCACTGGTACATAGAAACTTCAATAATTTACATGCTCAACTTTGGAAACATTTAGAAGACTTTGTAGCATTCCTTATGTTCAGCAGTGAACTTGTGAAGGGCTGTAACGGTGATGATGATGAATTGGTTGTACCAGAACATTCAAAAACAGAAGAATGAATCATCGATACTTTAAGTGTACTAGCTCAAAACGAACGAATCATTCATGAATGACATGTCTAATTTCAACAATATGGAGTAGTTAGTTAATCTAGTCCTTCTGGAATGTAATAACTTTAATAAATCGTGTAAAGTAATAATATTACATGCCTTTGCAGCAATAAATAGTTTCAATATTACTATAATTTACGCACGAATAATTACTATGCATGAAATAAAATCAATAGTTGCTTACCTGTCCCACGGATATCGAATAATGGCGTTATGCTTTTTTTTGAACACCAAGAGAAAAGAAATGATTTTACATCCATTTCTACAGGCTACTATTCAATTAAATAAATTCTAAAGCCAATGATCATTAAATATACTAAGCACGCGGAACCGGAAAAATACCAGGGCGGTGACAGCTTTATACAAAGGTACTCTGTGGTGACAGCTTATAGTTTGTGATCAGTGTTGCCAGATGCCTTGAACCTTTTATCTGTATTAGAAACTGCTAAAATCTGTATTAAATCTGTATGCTATTTACACTTAAAATCTGTACAATCTAATAAACCAAAATAGAATGATTGATCATCATTATCATCATTGCTTCTTTTGAAAGACAAGGAATAACTACTAACGTGATAAGCTGATAAGGTTTGATTTTCGTTATGAAATGATTTTTTTTATAGAAAAAAGGTGACAAAGGAGCACATAGTCCACCGATGGTAAGCGGATACTGTGGACCATAGACATCTACATTTATCCTCGCATAAGAATAAAAACGCAGATACGTTGTCACGCCAGAGGACTCACGATGGAATGCATCATTTCCAGTAAAAAATGGTCTCCAGATTCCTACACTCACCAAACGAAACACAGCAGTATTAAGCTGGTATTTTACGCTGGTATTCTGTGAGAGCGTGGTTCTTTCCCGGTCGAGCTGACTCATTCGTTCTGCAACCATAGTATAGCTGCAGCGTGGCTCTACCACGTATAAAATATACACTATGCACTTAATTTTTTATATAGCAAAATTGAAAACATTAATTTAAGCAAACGACATATTAAAACTCAAACATTTACAACAAATGAACATATATAACTTTATTATTTTCAGTCATATATATTTTATATATACATATTTTATAATACACTTTTAATGCTGCCTTACTAACTAATTACGTTGTGAAAAAATAAAATTAACCATAAAGAATAGAATCATGCAATGATGTGTGTAACGCGGTATCTATAATATCTATCTATCATATCTATCTAAAATATCTTATAGTCACTTATTTTGCTTCATTCCTTTTTAAGTTGAATATTACGGTAATCCAATCAATGTAGTCAGAAAACTCTGTATAAAAACCTGTATCCAGTGCTAATCTGTATCACACACCGAAAATCTGTATAAATACGGGGAAATCTGTATATATGGCAACACTGTTTGTGATAGCCATGAAGGTTAGAGAACAGCAGAACGATCACTACGTACTAAAGCATAGCCCGCCCGTCCTTGAAAATTGAAGAATATATAGCGGCGCTGACGTCGATGAGTAGTGACTGCGAAGTTAGCTGTTTATGAGTACAAGTACCTAGATGAAGTTAGTTGAATAATGTACAAAAATTTTCATTTGATTTTATGAGAAAATTTTCAAAAAAAAACATTAAAAATGGAGAAATATTTTATTGTGCGTGGATGTGCAAGTGGTTTAGCATCTGATTAGAAAAATAGACTGAAAATGACTTTTATTGACCGAACTTAGTGATCGCAGCGCCTCACTTATGTTCATATTTCTGGGACACTATTTTCTACGGCGATCGTTCTCCTGTTCTCTAACCTTCATGGTGATAGCGATGAGCGTTGAATCAACGAACTATATAGTTGAATCAACCGTTGATCTACTGTCAACGTATTACCGTTAACTGTTTATTAATCAACTAGTGGAATTTGTCAACGGCACTTATGAATTTAACTCGTGCGTCTCGTTCAATAACCGAAAACGAAAACGCAACGAACTGAGCAAATTAAAAACTTACGTTAAAAATAACGTCATAGGTTGCGAGAAACGGTAATGTAATACAATTTGAAGACTTAATAATGTATAAAAGAATTGATTTCAGAAATATTTATTTTAAGAATATTTCTTATGATTACTTTGTGGAATGGCGCACCCCGCTCTTTCTACCCGAGGGAAACAGATTAATACTAGTTTGCTTGCTTACTTTTACGAGCGGTATGAAGTTCGCTTTATTTAATTTTTGAGTAATAGTTTGTGACCAGTTGCGCGGAAGGTCAGAAGTTATTTTGTGGTCTATAGTAAGTGTTTAGACTTTTTAGTGAATATTTATAGTAACAGTGTTACAGTAGCCGGCGATAAATATTGCACACTGACCTTTGAAAAGAGACAATCGGCTATTTTCTGCTTCGTAGAGCGTTATCTCTGTCGCTCACTGACTGACGGACTGTTTGTATTTCGTGCGACAGAGATAACGCTCTACGAAACCTAAATTAGCTGATTGTCTCTTTTCAAAGGTCGATGTGCAATATTTATAGCTGGGTATTGTAATTTGTTTGCGTTAATATAATTGTACATATTTATATAAAATAGGACTACTTAAGGTACAAAATTGAAAATGTCGGGACGTACTAGGGGTAACAGCGAATTGTAGCCGCATTTCGAAAAAGATGATTCTGGCAGGAAAACTGTCTGCAACGTTTGCAAGGAGAAAATATCGTACAAATCAACCATGGCAAATTTAAAAAACCAGAACTAACTGAATATCAATAATCATATCAATAAATCATCAATATCAACATAAAAAACGAAACTATAAACAAGCATATTGTAAATAATAATTGGTTTGTGTACACATAGAATCAAATGATCAATAAAATACACCTAAGTAGAATATGGTTTATAGCCAATTGTATTCAATCACTCCTTAGCCTGAAGCAAAAGTATGAGGGGAAGGTCATCTAGGTAGAACCATCAATCAAACCTTTTTGCGATACATACATTGAATCAAATTATTTCTAAAATTAAATTTTGTAGCGTTGAATAAAAATCGTTGAATGAATGAACGGTTTACGTTGCAAGTTGACATTAGTAGTACGTTAACTCTTTGACGAATTTAGCTATAGCCCGTTCACTGTAAGATGTCCCCTGCTGTGATGTTGGCACTATTGCTTGTCAATCTGTTGTAGTGATGGACATTTTAAAAAAAACATCGATATTTTTTTCGATTGAATGCATTGGATTGTTGCATCGATGTAATATCGATGTATCACAAAATACATCGATGTTTTCTGTACATCGATTCTTTTCCAATAAGTTAAATATTGTTGCGTGAATAAGTCAACTAGCGCCATCTAGTGTCTATATGTGTGTGGTTTAGAAATAAAAAGCAAGCATCTATTAAAATAACTTTATTACCTTCACATTTATTTTTAATATATATATCCCTTTTTATCTATACTTTGTTAAATCAAAATTTTACGCAATCTTTTACCCTTTACTCTATTCCTTTGTTGAGTCATTACCTGCGCCGCTTGCGAAAACAGTCTCTCTGATGGCACTGATGTGCCCACCATTGTTAGATATTTAAAGGCAATTTTATGCAATATTGGACACCGTATTTTGTAATTTTTCCAAATTTCTAGAGGATTGTCGTTAAGTCTTCCAACAGGACTTGTCAGATAAACTGAAAGTTCATCCGACAAGCTATCTTCAGATTTATCACTCTTCCAATTGCCATGTACCAGTTTATAATGATCACACCATAATGAAAATGTCTCTTTACTTTTATCAGACTTATCCGAGTCTGACTCGATTTCTTCAGCTTGACGCAAATGAATTTTCATTAAATCTTTGATTTTCGATACAGCATTGCTACAAGCTATTGCATCGTTAAAATGAATTTTTTTAAAACGTGGGTCTTAAATGTTTGCTATAGCAAGAAAATTTACATGTTCAATGGAACCCATTCTTTTCATAATTTTTTGCAGAGCCAGTTTTTTCCCTTCTCGTGTCACAGGTTCTCCTGCGACACCTGCTGAAGTAATTTTGAAAAATATGCAGCGGACTAAAGGTATAATTTTGCTGGTTGTGCAATATTTATCTGCAGTTAGACAGCTAGTGATCCAATCTAGTGCGATCGTATGGACTCTGCCGCGCTAGCTCATCTCGTACACTAGCTAGTGCACTAAATTGCATGGTGTAAAGCGTTCTAGCGTGCTAAACACTAGCTATGCTAGGTGAGTTAGTCAGCCGGCTTGCGCTCGAACAGGACGTATTTTTGTTATAAGATCAAAATGACGTGACACAACCATCGACTAAGGAAAAGGAAGTGCTCTTAAATATGAAATAATAAATTATACAAAAACTTGCTATTTCTTTGGGATAAAAAACAGACATATGAAATGATGGAAACAAAGTTCTTCTCGAAGTTTACAAGGAATTCACATTGTTCATATTTGACAGTTTTTATCTCAGCAATAAAATATTCTTTGACCCAACGTTTTTTTGCGTTTTTTTTTAAATTAATTATCATTAAACTTGACACCATAGCTAAAACAATGCCAACTTTCTGATGTTTTGACCAGCATATTCGTTTAGCGCTTTTTGAAAGATGCGATTTGGACGACGATCACTACCGAAATGAAAGGAAGTTAAACTAACTAGCTTCGCTAGTTAGTCTAGTGTAATGAGTGAGCTCTTTTTATACCGCGCTGTAGCACTATATCTAGCGCTCTGCAAATTGGATAATGTAATGGGCGCTTAAGAGAGAGCTAGAGAGACGGCGGGTCAATCACAGAGTACCTTTGTATAAACTGAAAGGGTCAATTCAGTCGGCCATTTGCATTTATATTTTTTATAGGTTGGTTACACTGACCTCTATTATATTGGCTGCCTTTTCAACCAGTGATACCACTTTTTGACGAAACACCTTGCGAGTGCTAAATAACGTAATTGAAAAAGAGAAAAAAATAGTTATTAACCGTAGAGAGAGGCAAACAATCAAACCAGAGGGTTTGATTGTTTGCCTTTTTCGATACATCGAAAAAAACATCGATGTACACTCAGTGTTTAAAACTTAACAATACATCGGTTTGATTCGATACATTGTTACTATACATCGAGCATTTTTAAAACATCGATGTATATCGTCCACTCCTAATCTGTTGTCAGTTTGTGATTATAACGCTCGTTTTTTGTGTTATTTTTTAAAATATTCCGAATTAATTATACCGAAACCATTTAGAAGCAGTGCAAGAGAGGTTGTGTTGAAGGTGCGTGCCTTTTGTGAGAGAGAAAGGGCAAACCAAGCCCCGTTAATTCAACTCAATCAAGTGCGAACTCGCGTCGCCGCCATGACAGGTTAGTAAAATAGGGATGCCAGCTTCATGCAAAATGCCTTTAGTATGGGTAATAATAAGAAATTACTAACATTACGAATTAAAATAAAAAAGTACGTATCTCAGTTAATTTAATTTATTTTTTTATGATAATGTCTGTATTTGTATTTTATAAATATTTAATTTTATAAAATGATACAAATTTGGTGTCTATTTCAGGCATGTCGGAGAAAACCGTGAGTAGAATATCTAAAGAAGGTGAAGCTGCTGCCTCTACATCTCAAAAACTCAAGTCTCCTGGAAAACACCGTCAAAGACGTAAAACGGTGGATCTTGATGATTTCGATTTATGCGCAATAAGAAACAAAATCCATGAAATGTATACTGTAAGAAAAGTTGTTCCTACTTTAAATAAATTACTTGTAGAATTAAAGAATGACATAAACTTTGGTGGAGGTCGAACGACTTTGTGGAAAATTTTAAAACAAATTGGATTTCAGTATAAAAGTGTGGTTCGAAACGGAAAATTTTAATGGAAAGGCACGACATAGTTGCATAGAGACGCAAGTATATCGTTACTATGAGGCAAAATCGAGCAGATGGTCGGCCAATAGTTTTCTTAGATGAAACATACATTCACGCATCGTATGCAGTGAAAAAATGTTGGCAAAAAGATGACGAGGACGGAGTACTAATAAGTGATTCTGTTGGAACGCGGTGGATAATTATTAATGCAGGTGGAGAAATAGGGTTTATTCCTAATGCTCAATTGATTTTTAAATCACAGAGTAAATCAGGGGACTACCATGACGACATGAACAGAACCAATTTTATAAAATGGCTTTCAGAGAAACTTATACCCAATTTGCCTCCGAACTCCTTAGTCGTGACGGATGGATAGACGCTCCCTATCATACCGTACAAGTAAATAAAGCACCTACTATGAGTTCCTCCAAACTTCAAATGCAAATTTGGATAACAAATAAAGGATTGTCTTATATACCAACAATGCTGAAAGCAGAACTTTATGAAATTATAAAAGAGCACAAAGAAGCGCCGATTTATGAGACTGACCAATTATTGCTTTCTCATGGCCATAAAGTGGTTAGGTTGCCCCCTTACCACTGTGATTTAAATGCGATTGAGTTTATGTGGAGTCTTTTAAAGAGACGAGTAGCCAGCAATAATGTCGACCAAGAAGCTGGGAATATCGTGAAGTTAACTGAAGAAGCTTTTTCATCTATAACCCCTCAGGATTGGCAAAAGCAGTGTGAACACTTTAGAACCTTAGAAGACAAGTTTTATGTACTTGATGGCTGTATGGATGATATTAGTGATAAATTCATAATTGAATTTAGTGAAATGACAGCAGCACAGATTCGGGTACGACAGATGATGAGCGACGTTTATGAAAGTGACAGTGATACGAGTATGTCTGGAATTGTTCCTTTCGACCATAATTATTGTCGGAAAAAATTAATCAATAAATAATTTAAAAATTAAATTGTGTTATCATTCACAACCTTACTAGTCTTATAACTAACTGTATATTATTTAAATAAGCAAGTAAAACGTATTATTCAGGGGTTTTCAAGTTTAGATAATTTTGCCAGCAACCACCAAGTGGGGTAAATGCTCCATATATTGTTGGCAGCACCGTAGATAATGCTGCCATTTCCCAAGGCAGGGGACATCTTACGGTGAACGGGCTATAGTTGATTAACAAGTTGACCAACGTAAATCAACCACCGACCTCTATATATACACTTGTATATATGGGTCGTGACGTAAACCTTTCGTTGACGGCAAAACCGTCAACGACCCATCGCTATAAGTTATAGTTTGTGACTTTACGTTTAGCGCACCCCTCAGCGTCATGCATACTGATATGGCAGGCAAAAGTTTTAAGCCATACATCCTCGTCTGACATTTATTTTACTCACTATAATATTATAAATTATTATAAATTATTTATCACAATTTGAAGTTTTTTTGGAAAAGATGACAGCTTGACTCAGCGGCCAGTTGATAAACTCAAGGTTCATAAGTAGATAATGAAACTTGACATTTTTTCTTAAGACGTAAAAAAAACTCCACTTTTACGTATTCAAATCCGCTCCAAACATTGGCATATACTTCAAACTATTATTTTAATTATAAAATACAAAAACAGCAGTCCCTCAAGGGTCAAGCCTTCGATAAAATAACACATCTAAGAGTACTATTAATATACGAGGAACTTCGCAGCAAAGAGTAAGTATAGTAATTTTAGCCTCTCGTTCACTGACTAACTAGAGAACTAATGAGTAGAGGTTCTACCGACTCACTTTTCCCGTATAATAATTATCCACTAGTCTCTTCACCTTGTCAGAATCACAGTATAGTTATTTAAAGAAAAGAATATGTTATACTATAGTCTGTGAGTGTCTCTAAAGTTGGTTGAATCAACCAACTTTAGAGACACTTTAGAGAACTTTCCTAAACAAAAAGTCTGTCAATATCAGGGGGGCGCAAGAAAAACACACTAAAATAAAGATATTAATTGATTTGCAACCTTTCGCTAACTAAATACAATGATGTGTCTTACCTGGATTAAAGAGCATCTCCCGCCCTTCCTCAATTGCGTTGGGAGGTACTCTTCAATCCAGGTAAGACACATCATTGTATTTAGTTAGCGGAAGGTTGCAAATGAATCAATATCTTTATTATAATGGATTTCCGCAAAGTAACGCCTGATCCTATCAAAACACACTACTGTATACTTCCCTACGAATGCAAAATTGAATCGCGTCACTATACACGCACACTACAGCATTTGTGTTTGTGTTCATTGAATTTAGGCATCCCATCAAATTGTACACGTGTTGATACACTGGTGCCGCTGTCTACATGCGTAAGCAAAGTAAAGCGAGGACTATGTCGATATTTTTATCCATAAACAAATCATCATAGTCCGAATAGGTTCAGCGTTGGTAAAAGTGATTTTTAGTATTTTTTTATTCATTACCTACAGCCCTTCACAAGTCCGCTGCTGAACATAGGCCTCCCCCAAGGGGTGCCACAAAGCACGGTTCTGATCCACCTGCATCCATCGACTTCCTGCATGTCTTACCAGGTCGTCACTCCATCCATTGGGGGGTCACCCTGCACTTCACCCACCGGTAGGTATCCAAGATTCATGATTTCTACAAGCTGCAATCCAAGTCTGTCGTTTAAGAGGATCTTTTGGAAATATGTAAAATCAATCCTTGTGCACAGGCCTGAGGATATAGGTATACGGAGAACTCAGATTTATTTAAATATTATTTTAACGATCACAAGCAGAAAGTAAAGATAGGTGAATACTTAAGCGATGAATCTGATATAACATTCGGAGTTCCACAGGGCAGTGTCCTGGGTCCTATTTTGTTTTTAATCTACATAAATAATCTAACCAACATGGACATTAACGAGGACAACATAATTTATCATATATTATATATATATATATGATATGCTGATATATATATATATATATATGTTTTAGAAATTATGTTCGAACTCAGCCTAATATTAATATCCAATCTACAAAAAAAATCTACAAAAACCAAATTTTAACCGTTGTATTGTAGCTAAAAGAAGGAAAAACGTTGTGGCTACAACTGTCGCTGTTTTAGCAAACTGTTTTAGCTAGGAGGCAATATGTAAAACAGTCAGCTACTCTATACAACGCCATTAATAAAAAATGCATCACATTAACTACCGTAATTGCAAATATGTTCTAACGAAATGGCTATTTCATAAAAGCTATGAAGATACTGAGGCTCTTTTAAGCAATATGAAATAATGTAATTTATTTACAACACACACAAACACACGCACGCATGCGCGCGCCTTATATCTTTTGCATGAATATTATTAGTTTTTTTTTTAAATTTTTTAAGTAATTATTACGTAAAGATCATGCAAATAGTAATGTAAGTGCTATGGAAGAGTGGAGTCTCCTAACACAAATTTTTATATTTAAAAGGAGACTTCATCCATCGGTATAATTTATGTATGATCAATTACTGAATAAACTATTTTTATTTTTTATTTATTTTGGGTTATTGATAGAGTAATCACATCTGGTTGGGCTGGATAAATATATAAAAGGAAAAATAAATATACTTAAATATATATTTAATATACTAACATAAATAAATAAATAATACATAAATAAATAAAAGCCCAACCAGATGGAAGCCCTCGGCAGGGGAGACTAAACGGCCGAGGGTTAGGGGGAAAGGGAAAGAAACAGGCGGACGATGCGGGCGGTATCGAGGAGCACCGCCTTCTGCATTTGAGCCCGGAGCGGTCCGTCACTGACTCCCAGTCGCTTCAAATGGCCCGAGAGGCTGGCTGGGATTAACCCGTTTGCAGACACGACTACAGAAATAATTTCGGTCGGCAGACCACCCCACATGTCGGTCACCTCGTGAGCCAGGTCCAGATATTTTTATTGCTTATCTGTTTCGGCTTTCACGAGGTTCTCGTCATACGGATACGGTAATGTCGAGCAAAAATATCCTTGACTGTGCACGATCCATCAGCACAATATCAGGCTTATTCGCAAGAATAGTAGATGAGGAGAAGGCTTCCGGCAAGTACTTGTAATACGGCACTTTCCGATCCACGAGATCGTATTTCAGAGCGAGCTCCTGGTGTAGATTTCTGGGTACTAGGTTGTGCCTGTGCAAGTACTCAGAGTTAGAAAGCGCCGAACAACCGGAGATGACATGCCTAAGTGACTCACCGGGATGGCGACAAGCTCGACAAATGTCGATGGTGCCATCCTTTAGGATGTATTTCCGATAGTTGTTGGTCTTAATAACCTGTAATACAGGACGTATTGCACAGACAAAACCCTCGGTTTCCCCGAAGAGGTCACCGAAACGTAGCCAGTTGAGGGAGGCGACTGTATATACGAAGGGCTCATGTAGAGCCCTGTAGTACCTCCCGTGGAGCTCCTTCTCCTTCCATCTCCTTCCGTCTCCCGGTCGGAAATGCTAAGCACTGCTGGGTCCTGCCATTGCTCGTTGGCTAAGGATAGAGGGGTAAGCCCTTTATCACTAGAAATGACGT
This sequence comes from Parnassius apollo, assembly GCA_907164705.1. Lineage (NCBI taxonomy): Eukaryota > Metazoa > Arthropoda > Insecta > Lepidoptera > Papilionidae > Parnassius > Parnassius apollo. The sequence goes on along the minus strand of CAJQZP010001060.1, from coordinate 3,272,757 downwards.
CATTATAGTATGGATCATCCGATCTCGCCAGGAAGTAATCACGGAGGCTGCACACTTCGCGATTATGCATGGTGAACGCGCTCAGAAAGCCACGCCCACCATGCTTTCGCGCAAGTATAGCTTCATTACCGACTATCTCGGATAATGCATCCTATGGGACGTCATGGTAGTGCGGACTTTTCTATCCAGGGCGTTAAGTTCAGTCTGAGTCCACCCGAGTATGCCAGAGGCCATGAGGACAGGCATGACCCAACCGTTATATGCGTGTGTCTTATTCACACCGGACAAAAGGCTGTTAAGCACTTTGGTCAAGCGTGAATAAAACACGTCGCAAACTGACTGTTTCTTACCAGCCTCATCGATACCGATATTCTGTGACATACCCAGGTATCGGTATGTTTCAGCCTCGGAAAGGGTCCTTAAGTTGACGGGCATAGATAAGTCTATGCCCTTCGAGTTAGCAACCCTTCCCCTTTCAACATGGAGGACCGCACACTCCCCAGCTCCATTCCAATAGAATTGCTAAATTCACAAGTAATGTTTAGCAACTCCATAATATGGGAGTGACTGGAGGCGAATAACTTGAGGTCATCCCTGTAGAAAAGGTGGGTCACTTTTGTACCTCCTTTCCGAAGCTGAAATCCCCTCCCGAAGCCCTCTAGTAAAGTACTGAGAGGGTTCAGAGAGAGGCAAAACCAGATTGGACTCAGACAATCGCCCTGGAAGATACCCCTTCTTATCCTTATGTGGTTCTCCGCAGCCATCATCCGCTCACCCAGATAGCAAAGGATCGTACTCCCCTGCCCCATACACTGCTCGAGGAAGTCTCCAACTGTACAGTCAATCTTGTACAGCTGGAGGATTCTCTTTAGCCATGTATGGGGCACCGAGTTGAATGTCTTTCTGTAGTCTATCCAGGCGGCGGAGAAGTTCCGACGGTTGCGTTTCACCACTTTGCCAATGACCGCGTCAATGAGGAGTGGTTCCTTGGTTCCACGACCACCGCCCCGACATCCATTTTGAGTGCGTGACATCACCTGATTTAGCTCCAGGTGATGAGTGATTCTCGGTGATGGGGCGGTATTTGCTCGGGTCTGTGGTATCCTGATCTTTAGGAATCAAATGAGTGATCCCAGTAGTGAAGAGGCTCGGGAGCGACTTCTGATCGAGAGCCTCCTGAAACTGTCGTGCGAGCACAACGTGACATACTACGAACCCCTTCAGCCAGTAATGATGCAGCCTGTCGAGCCCCGGACTTTTCCAGTTCGGGGCCCTACGGACCGCCTCAGCCACGTCTTCAGGCATTATGGTGACGGGGTTCATAGGCGTAACACTTGCACTCTGGCTCGGCACAACTGCCATCCAAGGGCCCTCGCTGAGGTTTACGGGCTCTGACCACAGGCCACGTCAAAATGCGACAGTGTCAGCCTGATCTGGTCCTGGGCCCGCTCCACATACCTCTGGTCGCTCCAATGATTTATAGAGCCTCTTCTGATCACTCTGGAAGAGACGATTCTGGTTGAACCGCCTTGACCTCTCGCTAAATCGTCGAATCCGCTTCCCCCAAGCAGCAATTTTTTGCTACAGGTCATCTATGCGCTCCGTTAGTTTCTGCGTGATATGCGGCTGGGACAAACTAATATTTGTCCCAGCAAACGCCATTATAACGGTGCGCACAACTCTCGGTCTATTATTACTATTATTACCCGACCTGAAGCGTGTCAGTCTGCCGATAAGGGCCCTTGCATTTGCGATACGGACTTCCATTCTTTTTCTCCGGGCTGGGATGGGGTTACTTTGTTGAGTAGCACGTCCAGCCATGGGAATTTTGGCGCCAATAATACGGCATACTGCCAGTGCGGCGCCAAAAAGAATTGAGTCCGTCTCGCAAAGGTTCCGGCTGGCTTCCAAATAGGTCACCAGCATTGGGTTAAGAGCCCGCACGACAGCCCGATTTCGCTTGCTAAGTGGTATGCGGGGAAGTCGCGGTCGATTTTCGAGAGGCATGCTGCGCGTTTCCAGTATCGAATATTCCAATATGTTCCACATTTTCTCTAGTTCGTGGGAGACTATTTCATCATCGTCTGAATTAACCACAAATGGAATATTGATGACAGCATCCACATATGCAGTTTGCTGCGTATCTAGTTTGCTGCGTATCTAGTGGCGCCGCATTCCCAGCCGTAGCATTTCCATTCGATGAGGGAACAGCCTCACGTCGTAGTCGTTCAAGTTCGGTATGTTGGAGCGCAGGATGTACCGAACTCGATCTGCCAGGTTTTGCTCAGTGACGGATAGAGATGGCTCCAGCTCTGCAAAAAAGCGATACATCCGAGCCCGATACGCCAAACATCCAGTTTCTTCCACTTTTGCCCTAAAATACGCCCGCAGTGTGTTTGCGTTCATTAATTGTGACCAACGCATGCGACGTGCTCCACCAGCGGCGGGTGCCGCTTGCTGAGTCCGAGAAGACTCAGCCGACACCAAGCCTTCTGGTGTGGATGATAGATGCGGGGGGCTGTTAGGTGGTCTTGCAGCACCCCGCGCTCGGCTGGCGGTCCACATGCTGTCGCGTTCAGAGCCAGCTCCAGACGCGCCCTGACGACCTCCAGGCAGCGGCCCTTTGCTCACTATCTTTTTTCCATCATCCATGATTTGGGCGTCCATTAACAGGAGACGCCCAGGCCCGGCACCGTATAGTTTACGGCCATAAGCACAAACGGGACTTTGCACCCTAAATTCCGCCGAGGCATGGCGCTCACACCTCTCATAAGGCGCTGACTGACTGCGTGGACGTAGCAGTTTTGTCACTAAACTGTTACGTCAGCGGGCGATGGGGTCGTCAATTCCCTACGCCATTTTATTATTGTTCCAGTAATAAGTTTATTATTTATTATTATTATTAAACCAATAATAGAAAAATTTATTACTTTTGTAATATTTTATTATAAAATGTAAACAAAAAATAAAAACTTGTTCGGCAAACAAACCCGAATGGGTTAATTAACTTATCGATAGCTAAAGTTGTGGCATACATCACCACATTGCAGTACTTTCGGTTGCAGTGATACCAGTTAATTTTACAAAAAAATGCATACATTTGCTACGAAGTGGCAAGTTTCAAATTTGACTTATTTAGCCTTTATTTTGATAAAGACTAGTTATCGATTATAATAAATTATAATATATTCAGAGTCGTGTTGGGATTGAGCTGAATATTTAAATCATTGATAAAATCCACTACACATCTTCATGTAATGATTATTATTCATCACAAACTGATTTAGTTGATATGAAATAAATTTTTGTTAATATATTTATGTTGTGTAGTAAAGTGTATTTATTTTAAAATAGCTTATTTTTCACTTCATGAACTATGCTGGCAACACTTGATATTTTATGAAAATATTCAGAAAATACGAGTTTTAACGATAATATTATGAAGTATTCACAGATGAAAAGTCACGTTGTCCTTTTGTAGATTTGACAGTTTTGATTGTTTTTTGTATGAAAGTACATTGCAATTCGAAATATATGTCGGAGCTCAATTGACTGGCACGATCACTTGCGTAATGGCGCACGACGCGGAGCAACTTGTTTTATTAACGGCTATAAGTCAGACTCTCGTACCTTTTACAGAGGGGTATGCCTTGCGGTGGCGTCTCCTTTGGGTTAATACTCAAAGACTATAGTATATTTCTTGATTTCTTCCATGTAGTTAATAGTTATATATAGCTCTGCCGTTATTTGGCATTGGTAACTCTAATAGTCAATTGTTGTGGTGTTGACTTATCACTAATGCTGCTGGCGCCAGTTGTTGCGTGAATTCGGCCGAAAGACCTTATACACGCCAACCTCATCTTCTATACATCGAGTTCTGGTGGTTTCATTGGAAGTCTTGCGACTCGTATTGAGCGGGCATGAAGATCCTTACATGGAGCATTTTGGTTTCTTATTATAAAATATACAATTCTACGGAAAAGAGAATATTTATTTCTTCTATTAAATATCGTATTCATTTATTTACTACGTAAATGAACCAGGTTTTATCGCAAGCCAAAGAGTATATATAATAATCTATTCGTTTTATCCTCAGCTTTGATGTCAACAATTACAGGCAAAAGTAATTCAAATTTAGAAATTTTATGTCAAATGTTAAAATATTGCGTGATTTTTTAAATCATTAGCATATTAAGCATATTTCATACTCTATAATTTGAGAACTAAATCTGAAACACAATTAAGAGTAATAATTGTGCTCTGTAGTCGGTAACAGTATAGTGTAATGGCTAACGAAGCAGAAGAAACGGTGCGTAAGCTCGCAATGCACAAAGGTGTTGCCGGTGTCATAGTCGTTAATGGCGAAGGTATACCTATCAAAACAACTTTGGATAACCATGTGTCGGTGCAGTACGCAGGACTTATGAGTGCATTAGTGGACAAGGCAAAAGCTGTTGTAAGAGATCTTGATCCATCCAACGATTTAACATTCTTACGTATAAGAAGTAAAAAGAGCGAAGTTTTGGTCGCTCCCGACAAAGACTTTATTTTGATAGTCGTTCAAAATCCTACCGAATGACGATTGTGTTCTCTATCTTTACTATTTAGCATACTCTACTTTTATTAAATTACTGGTTGTTCTTTTTTCTATTTGTGGGAGAAAAAAATCTTGTGTGAGCTTAAAATCTTTTATTTATATGAAGTTCGTTTAACGAAATTAATTCACTTAATATCGTTTATAATCCTGAATATTTGCTTCAGAATGATCAAACACGATGATACTCCCTTGTCAACTTGAATCTGATATTGTACATATCCAACTTGAATACAACAGTATAAAGCGAGGTTTAGATTAGCAACAAAACTTGCAGAAGTTGACTTCTGCAAGCTATTCCTACCGTGTAAATAATCACGTCGAGCTCACTTCCGCAGGTTTTGTAACTTGCAGTACTTGCCGCTAGTGTAAACACTATTTTGAAACTTCTGGCAGTAACTTGCAGTTTAATTTGCTTGCAAATAAAAGTTCAAAGTTGCTGAGTAAGATTTCAGTTAAATGTTTGGATGTTACTGTGCGGGTAATAGAGAAATATGAACAACACAGAGAATTATGGGATACGAAATCTTTATGCAGTTTAAAAATTTCATCAGAATGAAATTTTTAAACCGCATAGGTTCTTCCCTTCTGAGTTCTTTTAATAGATGATTGAGGATACTAACAGTATCTCTTCTTAATATCCAATTCTTAACCCACTTTCTATTTTTCCGTTTTTTTATATGATGGGGTGACAAACGAGCACACAGTCCACCTGATAGTAAGTGGTTGCTGTGGCCCATATACATTTATATCTATCTTCTATAAATGCATATGCGTCGTTGCCCGGGAGGACTAAGATGGAATGCCTCGTTTCCATTAAAAAGGGTCTCCGGTTCTCTTCACTCACCATACGAAACACAGCAGCATTAAGCTACTGTTTTACGCTGGTATTCTGTGAGAGCGTGGTCCTTCCCCGGTTGAGCCAACCCATTCGTGCCATAACTACTACTAATATAACTGCAGCATGGCTGTACCACGTATAAACGTTTCTTTTTAATACTACTAAATAAGACTACTATAGCAGCAGCACGTGTTTTTCTACAGCTTGGCATGATGATTGATTTCAACTCTCTGAATTTCTATCCTCTGACTTGCACGCAAAAAATATTGCTTTACTAGTGTAAACTCTTTTCCAAGTACTTCCACAAGTTATTTTGCAGGCCGCTTGCAGAAGCAAATTGCGATAGTAATGTTACGAGCTTGAGGTTCGTGACAATAAAAATTGCCGATTGAATTACCAAAATTTACACTTTTATTACCGAACACCAATTAAAACTTAAAACACTAATAATTAACCACACTGATTCACTTTATTTCGCTCCGAAGCTTCGCTTGTCTCGCCAAATTCAATACTGCCCCGATCGTGGTATGCAGCGGGATTAAATACACTTTTACACCGAAACATCTACAATATTCCCGTAGATACGGTTGCCGACCGACTAGACGCAGAAAGTTCGAGTGTGTGGCTTCTAGAAAGCGTAATTTTTCTGTTCGATACTAGATGGCGCTGTTGGTCGAAAGTCATGATTGACATTTTCTAGGAAGCCCTCCTCGCTCTTTTCCCCGACACTAGTGCCAAGTACTTGACGTCAACTTAGGCGCGCAACAGTAATATTGCTGCTAATGTAAACGGTTCTACAAGTACTTGCGCGATAGCTTGGCATAAGTTCTAGCAAATCTAAACCCCGCTTTAGGCCGCGTTTTCACCTGCAAGAAAACTTCTGCAAGAAGTATCCGATAGTCTGATAGACAATAGCTAATATAAAAGGCGAACTAGTTTCTCGCCAATTTTGCCTATGTGCTCTGACTTTGCCGTGGAAATGACTCTTTTGAAGGACTTGGAGGCGGAATTATAGTTTTTAGGGTGCTGGAGTTTAAATCTCGGAACATTGATGCGTTAGCCCAGGCCCGGTAGCATTCCTGCCTATAGCATGATGCTATATATTAATTAAGGAGCGACTAAGCCATGGCTAAGATCTGTCTCCAATGGGCACCACAGAAGAAGGAATAAAGGGTTCCATACCCTGAAGTACCACATCAGTAACAGAATCAGCAACAACGTTGGGATCGTTCGGTGAGAAGCAAACCCGTCATCAAGAGTAGGTTGCAAAGAAAGACCGCATCCTATCCCAATCGGCCCACCTATAATAACAAACACGGCGGTAGCTTGCAGATAGCAACCGCGATTTTAGCGTGAGTATCTACGTGAGCGTGATCGGGAGGCACTACGCTCCGGACTAGACAGTGGTCCATTGAGCCAAGAGGGGCGTCGATGGAGTCCTGATATCTGTCCGGATGAGAGGTCAGCGAAGGTCCGACAGGGAGGGTGCGTGACCCTCTACATTTGAAATCTGCGTAGGCGAAGTAACCAGTTGTGTCAGACCATATGCCAAGGCAAAATCATGAACAGATCTCCCCGCACGCATCGGTTAAACGTGAACCAAGCCATTCAGCGTGGTCTGTGTTAAAATAGCCGAGGATCATGATCCCTGCGGACGGGATCTGCTGTAGCAAGGATTCTGTAGCCATTTGGACGTGTTCGATGAGTCGGTCTGTTTCGGCATTACCACTCGTCGCTGCCTACGCGTACCCAAAGGATGGACAGGTCCGAACCTTCAAGACTGCCGAGGCGTCGAGAACAGATGTCCTCTCTGACATATACGCAAACTCCAGTCCGAAGCACAAAGGAGTATTTCAGTTTGTACTCCTGGTAGGAGAGATACGAAGTATCAGCCGGAGAGGACACCTGCGTCTCGGTCAGAAAGAGCAGAGCCAGCTTGCCCTCTCGAGATGGTAGTTGACGGCGCTTAGGTACCAGGTTAGGGCCCCTGATATTGCAGCCGCCGATTGACGGTTCGGCTTGGTTTTGTTACTCGCCTTGCCCAAAGCAGTTATTGTCTTGAGCGGAATTTTGCCCCCGAGAATACGCGGGGCAGGCTGAGCACCCACGCTAGTGAGTAGCACGCTAGAGTACTAGGGAGTAGTTTGGTCGTAGATGCTCAGCCAGGAATTATCCAGGGGTGCTGGTACCCTCCTGGGGTAGTCTTACATTTAATTCCGCTTAGGGGGGTGGGGAAATTGGACCTCCGACCACCTGCACTCACCAGATGAAACGCAGAAACAGAGCTTCCACTTCTCGTCAGTATTCTGTGAGGTCGTGGTACCACCCTGGCTCGAGCCGGCCCATGCATGCAACAGCAATAGCTGACGCGTGGCTTTACATCATGAACATAATGAAGTCATGTCCTTCCCGGACATGACATATATAACCAAGGGCATAACTATTAAACGGATTTTCGGTCATAGACTGTCAAGAGCCAGAGAGTCAGGTGGACTTCAATCACATCATGATTTTCATCATCGCGGCTATATGTAGCTTCCTCGATGGTTCGATTTTACGCTGAACAAGTGGTAAATAAGCATATAAAATTAAGATTAAAAATGATATCCAACTAGTTTACTATTGTATTTGAACCTTGTGCTTGGTGTTTGTAAGATACTAGCGAACCCCCCGGCTTGCCACGGGCAAGGAAGGATTTCTGGATCCCAACAACAGCGCCACCTACCGGGTCCAAAAGTGAATCTGAACTTTGGGGACCCATTCAAATACACAAAAAAGTCATCAAAATCGGTCAAGCTGTTTTTGAGTTTTAGCGAGACTAATGGACAGCAATTGTTTTTATACATAGAGATTATATAGTAAAAATTAAAAAAAAATCAGTATCGAGAGTCTGTCAAGACTTATAATTATAACTTGACTTATAGTATTTATCCTCACTCTAGGTATTAGTTTGATCTTTCTGTTTTCTAAACCAACACTGCGCATTGTAATGTCCGACTTTTCCATAATAGTAACAATTATTTTATTATTTACATTTTGTTCACTGATATTTTTATTACTTTTATACTCACCTTGATAATGTCCAAATTTGCCACACGTATTACATTTTTATTACTTTTATTCTTCACGACGAACCCGGGTGATTATGAAGTTTGCTGGGATTCCTCATTCTTTCCTTTCACCCTCTTCTCTTCAGTTATTAACCTGGATACCAATTTCTCAATCGTTTGCTTATCGTCAGGTGCCGATTCCTATGCCGATACAAAATATTTATATACATCCGGCAATGAGATTAACACTTTGAAAAAATAACCTCACTTTTCCTTCTCGCCGATGAATAACCAATAACGTCAAGGCTTTTTTAATTCACAAAATCAAATGTGTCCGGGCCCATAACCTGATGTGATTATTAATTAAAAGTAAAATATTTACGAACACATAAAAGACTGTATTTATTAACTTCAGGTTATTGAGTTAAAGATTAGATACAGCGGACTTTACCAATAAAAAGGAAGGAATAATCTACTACTTCATCTTTGGGAAATAAATATGGATCGGTATACCTAATATGGTCGAATACCTAATAATTCTCGTCCTGGTATATTTTTATTTCTAGCTCATATTTGGCATAGTGTAAATAGAACAAAGATTCCACTTGTCATTCCAAGCGACACGCATTCACACTTCGATGAATCATTACAGAGTATGCTACTTTATCCAAGCATTAACAGCGACAGCAGCACCACCTTTAAGATTTTTTAACTGCTTAATTTTTACAATCACTGGTTAAGCACGCAGCTGTCTATCTAGGAGGAATCTCTCAAAGAGAAGGAAAGCATGAAATTGGCAGAGATAAAAAGCTCAGCTTCAGTGCTGCTCCTGACTCCACGCGTGTAGGCATTCGCAATTCGAATCCTAAAGCCTCATTTCGCGCTGCCGGCAATACTTCGCTAAATACTGCCGTAGCAGGATCGAGAGAAGTGTGTATTTACACTCCTACCACTCACATCACTTTCGGCTTTCGACTATGGCAGACGTCGAAATAATTACGAGTACAGCGTCCGCGCTGTGTCTTCTTGCAATACAAAATTATGTTAATAATTTAAAAAGATATCAAGTTCAAAAGAAGATAGATAGATAGATAGAAAATTTATTTGCTTAAAACATGGTACATAAGATGATCAATGACGTGGAACTGACATGTTTTGCCATAATTGGCATGCAACAATGATATGAAATACAGCTAATTACACAAACCCAATGTTACATTTTAAAATTATTGCATTGCTTAAAAATGAGGTACAACCATTCTTTTTGAATTCAAATATTATGTACAATTATATACTTATACAGATCCACTCTATTTGAATTCTTATACAGTAAATTGTTCATAAATTATTAATTGAATTATTACATTATTGTTACATAAATAATATTAAATATTATATGAGATTGGTTAAGCTATTATTATTTTAATAATTACACTACAGTATAAATTAAATCATAATTAAAATTACAATAAAATTATAATTTAAAAATCTCAGGCTATTATGCAAATATTACTGTTACGAGCTTGAGGTTCGTGACAATAAAGAATTACCAAAATTAACTCTTTAATTCACTTTACACTAATTAAACTTAAAACACTAATAATTAATCACACTGATTCACTTTATTCCGCTCCGAAGCTTTGCTTGTCTCGCCAAATTCAATACTTCCCCGATCGCACCTTGCAGCGCCTATAAATACACATTAGTACCGAAACATCCAGAACATTCAAGTAAATACGCGCAAGGCGTCGAAAGTTCGAGTGTCGGCTTCTAGAAGCTTAGTTCTTCGTTTCGACACTAGATGGCGCTGTCGGTTGAAAGATTAGTGATGTCATTTTATGGAAAGTTCCCCCCGCTCTCGTCCCTGACACAACATGACGTCAACTTAGGCCATACCATTTAACTTATTTTACATTTTAATAAATAAATAATCAATATGAGTTACTAGTCGTTTTTAGAAATAAAATGCCAATGGTCATTAATTCCTTAAACTAAATTTTATATTAATATAATAAATTTGTCGAATTTATAATTAATTATGTACATTCGTATTCGTAGAAGATGATTAATTGTGGTTTTTATCGTTGAAATCCCATATAGTTTTTTCTGATTCCAGCAGTTCTAAAAACTTTATTGTATTTTCATTATTCCACTCGAAAGGCATTTTGGTAGATCGTACTTATTTAATAACAAGACGGCACGCATGTCCGTTCATCCAGGCGCTTGGCGCGAAGTGAGCGATGGAGCTGAATGTGAACACTCACTGCCGCTCGCGCTGCCCGTCCTTTGACTTCCGCACGAAAAACCGACATTTGAGGGATCGTCGGTCAGTGGCAGCGGCAGCGGCAGTGTCAGCGCAAGTAGACTGTTTACATACTGCCCTGCTCACTGCCCTGCTCACTTCCCTGCCCAACAGGGCTGAATGTAAATGGGGCATATGAGCGTAGAGCAGATTCTGCTGGTCCATTGCGCACTAACACAGGCTATCGTTAAGGCCTTTGCTGGTGTCGGCCACGGTCGAGGGATAGTGGGAGCAGCGGCGGAAAAGGTGTGGTGGGGGTCGAGAATATCAGCAAAGAACATCTTCGTTCTCAGCAGGTGAAAACGACCCTCCCTCCAAGCCCATAAATGACTAACCTAAAGAGTAGGATTAGCAGAGCACAACATTGACCTCGACCTCATTCATATAAAAGCTTTGGGTGGCCAATGATCGTGTTCTGAGGTTGTCGCTGCTAGTAAGATTTCGTCAATACTAAGGGGAGCAGGTCCAGAACTTGTATAATTTACAATAAAAACATTTAAATATTGCAGTACTCTGCAAGTTCAATGTCGATGACAACCCTTCAGCCAGCCTTCATAATCTTCAAGGGATGGAAAGGGGTCAGAGAGTAATTATTTGCTCAGCCTATCTTCCCTGAGAACTCAGATCCTGCCATCTAGTTACAGCGATTCGTGGAGTACGCCCGAAAACACAACGCCGAACTCGTGGTGGGTTGTGATGCTAATGTTCATTACAAAGCCTGAGGAAGCATTAACATCAATCAAAGAGGTCTCATCGTCTGGTAAGCCTAAACCAACTTTTGTAATGCGAGCTAGGCAAGAAGTGTTAGATATAACCTTTGCTACTAATATCATATCCAGGCGGATAACTGATGACATGTTAGTAGTGAAAAGTGAAAACTCAATATCTGATCACCTACAGATTGAGTTGTTTGTGATTAGAGCCACCACCAACTAATGAAACTGTTTCTTCTAGGGATGCAAAAGCGACCTCTTAGGATGTCTACAGAGACAGGCTTAGGAGGAATTTGGAAACGTTTCCTAAAAATATCAAAACGATTCAAGGTCTAGAGTTAGCGAGGGAGGCTGTAACCGTAGGAATTCGTGAAGCCTTCGAGAACAGTTGTTTCATCAAAACCAAGATTTCAATACGAAAAGTTCCTTAGTGAAACACTAAGCTGTAAGAACTCTTTAATTGGGCCAAGAAAACTAAAGAGTGAGGTATTTATAGTGCAGCCCTATATATAACAAAGATATTGGATTAACCAAGAATATCGTGAAGGAAACTATCCGAGGAAGTTGAGTCTTTGTCTCGCACTGCAAGACTGCACAAGATGCTATCGAAAGCTAAGCCTAGTCAGATTGGGCTTCGTAAAAAGCCTGATGGTATCTCCACCACCAGTGAAATATTAGAGTTACTAGCGTCAACTCATTTCCCAGGGTCACAAAAGACTTCCACCTTGAAGACTTTAAAAAGCCCTACGAAGACGTATAGGGCTGCAAATATAAGGCCAAACCTTGTGCAGTGGGCTGTTGACTCTTTTAATCATTGTAAAACAAGCGGTGAGGATGAGATAATTTCCGTCCAACTACAGCGGGGTATCGATATTTTTCTTTTCTGGTGAAAATGCCTTTTTCACCAGATACTGATACAATTCTATAGATCCTTTTGCGTAGATATATTACAGAATAATGGACAATTGTCAAAGTTCTACTTAAACCTAAAGCCGGTAGAAAGGACTACGTCCTACCAAAGTTCTTTAGACCTATAAGCTAGTCTTTCTTTCTTTTCAAGACATTGGAAAAGGTTATAGATAGATATATTAGAGATGTAGCTCTAGCTATGAGACCTATATATTACAACTAGCATACTTACCACAAAGGTAAGTCCAAGGAAACTGCCCTAATCAATGTTATTGACAGAGTCGAAAAAGTGCTGGAGGATAGTGAAAAAGCTCTATGTGCTTTTCTAGATATTGAGGGCGACTTCGACAGTAGCCCCAAAGCACTGCGGCTTGTGGGGCTTGTTATCTAAAAATGATGACCATACGATCACCAGGCGGGTGCAATCGATGCTCTCAAACACAATGACAAAAACAGGGCTGTTTCAAACTTCGATTGAGGTTGCAGGAATAAGTAAGCACAGCATAGTGAGGCTGATTATAACCTCCGTCTCCATTGTTTGGTGTAATAAGCTCAACGAAAGACGACTGCTAAATAGTCTAAAGGCTGTGGCAACTGGAGCGTCTCTTTATGCACTTCTATGCCTATCGCCCCTTGATCTTTATGTAGATAAGGAGGCGAGGGCTAGTTTGTATAGGATTAACGTCCAAGGCGGCCTGAGCTTGCTTTCCTAGAGATTGAAATCCCTGCTCGACTCAATAAAAGAAACACCGAATTTATGCATGATCTCAGATATCATGCGTCCATATACACTTTTATAAAAGATAGGGCCAAAATGGGCCTCGACGTAGGCTTTGGAATTTGTGGGGAACGCCCCAAATTCGAGCTTAGTATGAGTTTTGGGAAATTCACCACTATCTACCAGGCAGAAATTTTGGCCATACTTCGTTGTGCGGAAAATCAACCTGCAAAAACACTATACGTCAACCATGTTATTTATATAAACTCGCTGCTAGCGATCAAACTTTGTGACATCAAAGCTAGTTGGAGACTGTGTGAACCGTAGAAACACCCTGAGGTGTAATAACAGGGTCGTTTTTAAGATGGATTCCGGGTCATGTAGGTAATGAACTTGTCAACAAGCTGGTACGAGAGGGTTTAAAGAGTAAACAATTTGGACCCCATTTTGTGAAATCTCAAAAAGCCTGGCCCGAGTGACCCTTGAAACTTTTTATCACAATAAATTATTTAAGATCTAATTTGACACACACGGCTTAACACATTCTAAAGCCTTAATTCGGGCTTATGATCGTAAATTCGCATCAGAAGCCCCTATATTTAAGTAAGAATAAACTGGTATTTCTGGCAAGAGGCCTGACTTGATGCTGTTGTATAAAAAAGCACATAACCATTCTGTGACTAAGTAAATGAAGAATGTGCTGATTCTGATCCTTAAAGAAAGAAACACCTCTGCACATCATAACCGACTGTGGACCTTTAATCCGCAAAAGTAACACTCATCTGGGAAACTATGGGTGCGTTTGGCAGAAAAAAGCGCTAGCAAGCGCTTACTAGCGCTAAAATAGTTTTCGGCCAGGACACGATTGCTACTTCAGTAGCGCTGACACAATCCGCCATTTTGCTTATTTAATTTGTTTTTTTTGAAGTAGAGTTTATAAGTTTTTTTTGTGCAATATTAGTTTTAAGTAATATAATGACATGAATAGACATATACATGTTATTAAAAATTCATGATTGGTAAGTTTTTAATATGAATACTTCACAAATATATATTTAAATTAGGTTAGGTTCCCCGGTTAAAACTAACATCGTGTCCTAGAGGAAAATAGCTATTTACGATTTGACAGCGCTTACCGCTTACGATCGCCATTTTGCTTACAAGCGCTTGTTAGCGCTTTTTTCTGCCAAACGCACCCTATGTATATATATTTTTATTATGTATCACAGCAGAAGAAGCAACTTCTTTAATTCATTGAAGACATAGATAGAGCTTAGCAGTGAACTGTAGCTACAGCTGCGATCACAATAGATCTTACGGGTCGTAGTGTTACCGGTCTTTCTAGACCTGCGTAGTTGCTTGCACAATTAAAAAAAATAGGCTACAGATGTGTTGTCACACGTCTAAAAGGCATGACAGCTTCTATTTAAGCTTGCTTTCTTAACCTCCTGTGATCCACACAGGATCACAGACGTAGCATTGTTTATTCGCGGGAGAAACAGGTAAGGTGTTGGTACCGAAATCGACGGACTTCTCAGCAGTAAAGAAGCACTTACCTCTGTTAATGTAAACATTCGTAGAATGAATCATTTAAGGAATTTTACCGTGATAATTATAACTTATTGGCAATTCCCGACATTTCGAATTGTTTGCTGTACCCTGCGCAGTCATGGGTGTGTCGTTTTGTTGTTTGACCAAAAAAAAATACGGAACCCTTTGAAAAACCGAACTCTGAGCTGAAATGTCGAACATTTCAGTTATAAACTGTACACCTGGCAAGCCTTACTCAGACTAGTTTGGTTAATTATCGTCTACAGTAATTTATCTCCATTGTGATGTGATACCAAACGATCTTTCCGGAATATTTAGCATGAATATTTCGTGGTTTTTGTTAGGAAGCTGAGAGGAGATAGTTGGTTTTTTTTATGTCTAAACATTGTTTATATTTCTATCATTAATAGAAAAATATGAACAGTATTACAATAAATCTGTAACCAGTTATTCGCAAACCGTACACGAAGTACATCGTTGCAGTTTAATCGAAGGAACCTGTTGCTGCATAGCACTATATAGTATTGTGTATACGTAGTGGGAACTAGAACCGAACCGAAAGCGGATTAACAGGTAGAAAACGCGGAAGCAACCGACAAGTATACAGGGAGATTATATATACAAAATTATTAATATTAATTAATAATTAACAAAACATTTAATATTATCGTTTTTGCAATGACCATAATATGTTTAGTCATGTTTTTTTGACAGAATAAGGCTGATATCTTTGTCATTACCTTTAAAACAAAGCGCGTACCCACTGACCTACTATGCTCGTACGCAGGTGTGTAAACGTTATATTTTTTATCTAGTTAACAACACGATTGATGTCAAATTCAAATTCAAAGTGACAATGCAATAAACACGAATTTGAATTTGAATTTGACGATTGATGTCCAAATTAATAAACCAATTGTAATGAAACGAACGAACTCCACGAATCACGAAGCCAAGGAGTGACGCTAGTTTTTAATGATGCGTTCGTTTAATGCCTTGTCATAATACATTGTCATAATATGCATATTATGTAAAACGTTACGAAATAATTTTAATACGTACGTGATAGACAATATTTCATAAGCTTTTGTTAACCTAAGCCTGTGCCCTTTACTATTTTTGACTACCTTATCATTTACTATTAGGTGAATCTGTATTCAAACACTAGCTTGTAATAACTCAATATGTTGTATGTTAAGTACATAATTTCAGTTCAAACATCAAAATCCGAGCTATCACCTATATACGCCAGGAAATTCTTCTGTACGGTCGAGGCATTTTACGTAAATAAATAAAGCATCAGCACTCAAATAGTAATTTATAAACCATAAAAATATTTCTTCTGTGTGAGAGTCGAACCTTCAACGCAGCTCCCAAACCTTTACCCATAGTAAGCCAACAAATTAAATATTAAGTATAAAACAAAACCAATTAGTAGTAGAAAATAGAAAAACGTAATTTATAATGAAAATTCCCGTTTCTTTTAGCGTTTTAAAAAAATGAAAGTGAACACTCCTAATAGAGAGAGTTGAGGGAAATGCACGATGCACTAGCGTTGCACGCGATCATAACACTATCGTAGAAGCTGTTGCTAGACGCGTCCCTTGCAATATACATTGCAAGTAAAAGAAAACGAATGTGAAATTTTAAAACAGTTTTAAATTACAAAATATTCATTAAAATCTTAAAAATGAGGACCAAACCTATGTTGACGTTTTCAAAGCTGGATGAAGAGACTGGGGAGATGCTAGACAGGATGTTTGAAAAGAAAGATTGCATGGTTGAAATTAATCCCGGAAGGGTTATACTTCCAGCTGATTATATGACCATAGGCCAGGATATTTTGGACATGGAGGTTCTAGAGGATGATGTTTGGATGTGTTCTTATCCCCGGACAGGTAAATAGTAATATTTTAATCGTTATTATTGTAGTAGATGTTTTGTGTTGATAACCATTTTAAATTTTGTCCAGGATCCACTTGGGCACAGGAAATGGTTTGGCTAATTGGTCATGATTTGGATTATGAAGGCGCTAAATCACTTCAACAAGTACGTATATTTTTTAAATCTTATTTAATACTTTATTCCATTCATTTATCATTGTGTGAAAAGTATGATCCTAACGAATTAGAGTTTTTACTTGAATTTTCTCTCTAAATGTGATTTCGAAAGCCCCTAATATTTTAATTGATGGTATATCAAAAATGTAGGTGTTTTATAGTCTGATATTTATGAATTTAAGATGTTAGAGGTTAGTAAAATCTTGTTTTAAGTTCTTGTTAGAAGAGGAAAAAACAAACAAAGAATAAGTAGTTAGGAACTTTTTTTCAATATAAGATTTACCATTTACTTTAAGTACATTTTTTATATTAATTTTACATGGATCGAACTTATAATCCACGGATAATGTATTGAAGATATACTTAATATAACTATTTAAAATAACTGACAGCCCAGTCTTGCAGTTAGCCAGTCATAGTCATAGCTTTTGTCTGCATCCTGTAAAGGGACGTATGCCTCTCGCAAAGTCTACTAAGTAAAGATAGAGGTACGAATTTAAGCTACCTGCATCGGCCAATGCCTTGTCTGTTTTATTTTCCCTCTCAACTCACATGAAAGGATGCCTGTACCCAGCAGTGAGACGTATATAGACTATAATTTTATGCCCTATTTACATTTATATATTATCATATGTGGTTTCATGTAAGAAAATATAGGTAATCAAAGGTATCATTCCTTTAAAGTTACATTTTTCGTTCTGTTTAGATTAGATGTCCTTTGGTAGAACTGTCATGCATCATGGTAGATGGCCATGCAGAGTGGCACGATGAGTCAGTGAAGGGAACGTCTGTGGATCTGGTGAAGTATCGCCTTCCTCATCCCCGGTACATTCGCAGTCATTTACCTTGGGACTTGCTACCTCTTGACATACAGAAAGAGGACGGCACTGCTAAGCCTAAGGTTCGTTCTTAATTAATGAGTATTAAGTAACAAGTAAATATATTCATACTGCAATCAATAAAATCAGTGCTATGTGATGCTGGTGAAAATGAAAGTGTCTAAGATTTCCAAGGAAAGATCTTGTTTGGTCTGACAGATAGCAGGTTAATATTCTCGAAAATTTCCTGACTAGCTGATTTTATATACCAAAAGAGTACACTGTCTACCTGAAGGTAAGTGGATACTTTGAATCAAAATGCAGATGTGTTGTTTCGATACACTTGAGGACTAAGATGGCTCTCCGGTTCACTACACTCACCAGAAGAAACAGCAGCTGCTATTTTACTCTGGTATTTAGTGAGACCGTGATATTTCCTTGTTTGAGTCAACTTATACGTTCTACAACCATATTATAGCTGCAATATGTCTATACTACGTAAAAAATAACCAATCAAAATATAATGATACTATACATATTATGTACAAGTTAGTACGTGTAAATGTTTTAATAATTTTATCAGTATTTATTTCAATGCCGTCTTCAGGCTTTGTGTAAAAAAATCTATGGTGTTCAGGTGATTTACACATCGCGCAACCCCAAAGACATGGTAGTATCATATTACCACTACTGCAAGCTGGTGCATGAACTCAAGGGTACATTCGAGGAGTTTTGCGACCTGTTCATGAGAGATCGTGCCCCTTTCGGTCCCGTGTGGAACCATATATTAGGTAAGGTATACTACGATATAAAAGCTATTAATTAACCGCTGGTCACTTGAACATGGGCTAATTCTAATGATAACGAACGAACGAACGAACGAACTTTCTTACATTTACGTAAACACTACACATTAAAAAAAAACAATTTTTTACGGATTTTATCGCATTTAATTTACTTATTTTTATTTATTATATTGTTATATTATATGTCTGAGGTTTCGGATGCTTTTTTTTAAAGGATAGGGTGACAAAGAGTACACAGTCCATCTTATGGTAAGTGGTTGCTGTGGCCTATAGATATCTACAGTTATCCTGAATTACGAATCAAAATGCAGATGCGTTGTCACCCGTGAGGACTAAGATGGAATGCCTCGTTTACAGTAAAAGGGGTCTCCGCTTCTCTACACTCACCATACGAAACACAGCAGCATTAAGCTACTATTTTACGCTGGTATTCTGTGAGAGCGTGGTCCTTCCCCGGCCGAGCCGACCCATTCGTGCTACAACTATACTACTAATACAATGGCAGCATGGCTCTACCACGAATAAAAATTTTACAGCACCTATAGTCACGGGAGAACTGAAGTGATTGACGTCCCGATGTCAAAGTTAACCCAGAGAACTTTCAGCATTTTAAAGCTGAATATGAACCACCCGAAACGTCAAGAATCAAAAAAATAAGTAAATTAATTTTTAGTTCTAAACTTCGTTAAATAAATATCATACACAAGCAAAATTGCGTCGAAATGCGGTGCGTTGGTCTTAAGCTGTAGTTTGATGCAATGTTAGAGACCTCAGGAACAATGGGTGCGTTTGGCAGAAAAAAGCGCTAGCAAGCGCTTACTAGCGCTAAAATAGTTTTCGGCCAGGACACGATTGCTACTTCAGTAGCGCTGACACAATCCGCCATTTTGCTTATTTAATTTGTTTTTGAACTAGAAATTATAAGTTGTTTTGTGCAATATTAGTTTTAAGTAATATAATGACATGAATAGACATATACATGTTATTAACAATTCATGATTGGTAAGTTTTTAATATGAATACTTCACAAAAATATATTTAAATTAGGTTAGATTCCCCGGTTAAAACTAACATCGTGTCCTAGAGGAAAATAGCTACTTAAGATTTGACAGCGCTTACCGCTTACGATCGCCATTTTGCTTACAAGCGCTTGCTAGCGCTTTTTTCTGCCAAACGCACCCAATCACAACGTATTCAATTCGGTCTCTAATAACACTACCTATGTTAGTATTTCTTACATCAGCTCCAGCTGGGATGGAACCTTAGTATTTTTTTTAAACGTTACCCCTACTCTAGGATTTTCTCCTGTATCGTGGGGGCAGTTTACAAACATAAATTGCACAAGGACAAACATCCAGACCCGGAACAATTATTGGTAGGCCATTCAAATACTTGTTCCGTGCGGGATTTGAACCCGCGACCCCCAAAGCGCAGCCACTCATTGCTAAGCCACTGCGCCACGGAGTCGTCAAATAGTCGTAGTTCGACAATGTTACCAAAAATAGTATGACGCTATTAAGAAGTGGAATAATTTCCCAACATCTGTCTTTTCATCCTGTAATAGTGGAGACGAACTGTCCACTATTAACAGACTCCGAGTGGTTTTCTTTAAGGTGGAGAAATGAAACTACTGTTTATAAGCAAAGCGGAGTATGAATTTAGAATGTACTGTCGAATGGGATTCGGAATGGAATATCTTTTGCATCAACCTTGCCTATATTTATATGGCTGGCTCACTATTGATTTGCCAATGGTAACAATTAATATTTTGCCTAGCCAATTATATTGCTTATTTTATGACCAATGAAAACTATTTAAAATATACAATTATCTACGTTTCGTTTCCCGGCGTGAGACTTGTTTGTTGTTCACGAAGCTACGCCGCTGGACCGGGCTATATAAGACATGCAGATCGGTGCGCACGCGTAGTCGGCGGGCGGCGGCGGTGTGGAATACAGCTCCGGAACAGCAAGAGGAAACGAACTGCGGCGTTGAAGAAACGGCTCACCATTGGTCGACGGATACGTGACGATAGCGGCGTGTGAAGTCGGTGTGGCGCTGAATGATATTTGCGGCTGCTTCTTGTTTCTTTATAAGAACGTCAAATTATCTATATACAGTCCGCAGTATCTCAGTAGCCAAGAATAATTAGGAAATAAAATGTTTTTTTTTTTTATTTATTCTCGCCTTCCGCGTTATGGTAGCAGCGGAGTATATCTTATTTATTCCCGTTTAGGTTTGATTAATCTGGCTGCTACATCACTCTCCCCCCAGCGAAAGCGTACCGGAGGCTTGACGACTCGCCCGTATTTCGTAGTTTTTAAAATAGGTTTCAACTGGGTTGATGTAGATGATGAAGTTTCAAGCTTCCTCGCTGGTGGTTTTGATGATGATGATGAATCCTCTGCAGTATCCTCGTTAATAATATAGGCAGGCTTTAGTCGGTCGATCGATATAATCGTAGATTTCCTTCCGGGTATTTGTAGTTTAAAAGTCTTGCTATTTCTCTCTAATACTTTATACGGTCCATCGTAGGTAGGTTGAAATCGTTTTTTCATTGCGTCGTTTCTTACAAAAACTTGTTTGCATGTTTTCAAATCTTGGTGAATGAATACTGATTTATTATTTCTGTGTGATTGCATTTCGGTGCATTTCAACGATAAGGCTTTGTTAATTGATTCTCGAAGTTTAGTTACGAAATCGTAATCCATTTCTTGTTTGTTTGACGCTGCTGAACTGAAGAAGTCACACGGCAGCCTTATGCTGCAGCCGTAGGTTAGCTGAGCGGCGCTAAGACTAGTGTCTGCACGCGGTGTTGCTCGTAGTCCGAGTAGCACTGTAGGTAGCTCATCAATCCACTTTGTATGTTGAGATAAACGAGTTTTGAGTGCAGTCTTTAATGTACGATGCCATCGTTCGATTATTCCGTTTGACTGAGGATGGTATGCTGTTGTACGCGTCTTCTGTATTCCCATAGTTTGAAGAAGTTTGAGGAATAGGTTGCTTTCGAAATTCCTTCCTTGATCCGTTGTGATGGTTTTAGGTGATCCGAAACGAGTAATCCAATTTTCATAAATTATCTTCGCGACGGATTCGGCTGAAGTATCATCGGTAGGTATTGCTTCTGGCCATCTTGTTGTTCTGTCGATCATTGTTACGAGATAACGATGTCCTTGCGGTGAAGTAGGTAATGGTCCAACGATGTCAACGTGCAAGTGTTCGAATCTCTCCGTGGGTGGAAATGTAGCTAGACTACTTGATGTATGCCTTTGTACTTTGCATTTTTGGCATTGAATGCATTGCTTCGCCCAGTTGCCAACATCCGCTTGCATTGCAGGCCAAAAGAATTTTTCAGTGATGAGTTTTCTTGTTGTTCTAACACCTGGATGACTAATGTTGTGCAGTGTATTGAAGACTTCGCGACGACATTCTTCTGGTATGTATGGTCGCATGGTTGTCGTTGAGGCTTCACAGTATATAGGTAGATGCGTCATTGGCATTGTAACTTGCTTGATGGACAAGTTACCTTGCTTCGATAGATGTTTTATATTGTCACTATCTCTGTCTTGTGCTGCGGCGATCTTATGATAGTCGATTGATGTAGGGCACGTTACACTGTCGATTGGTACGCGACTGAGTGCGTCGGCAACTATGTTGTCCTTTCCACTGATGTGACGTATGTCGGTCGTGAATTCACTTATGAAAATAAGTTGTCTTGCTCTTCGTGGTGTTTCCGATAGTGATGGTTTCTTTGGAAGTACATATGTTAATGGCTTGTGGTCGGTAAAAACGATCAGGTTTCGACCCTCGAACGTTTTTCTGAAGTGCTTGATAGCCATGTAAATAGCGAGTAGCTCTCGGTCGAATGTACTGTAGTTACGTTGAGTATCGGAGAACTTCTTCGAAAAATATCCAAGTGGTTGCCATTTCCCATTGCTGTATTGTTGGAGAACTGCTCCTGCTGAGAGATCGGATGCGTCGCTGAAGATAGCAAGGGTTGCTTCGTGTGATGGGTGAGCGAGTAAAGCTGCATTTTGGATCGCAATTTTACAAGCTTCAAATGCCTTCGTGGCTTCATCGTTCCATTCGATTGACGTTTTATCTTTTTTCTTCGTGTTGTGAAGGTAGGCGTGAAGTGGTGCTTGGATTTCAGCGGCTTTAGGTATGTGTTCTCTGTAAAAATTTATCATCCCAAGAAAACGCCTTAGCTCTTCGATAGTTTTAGGTTTTGCATAATCGATGATTGCTCTGACTTTTTCGGCAGGCGGTTTTATTCCTTCCTTGCTGACGGTGAAACCAAGAAATTGAACTTCTTGCTGTCCAAATATGCATTTCGAAGGGTTGATTGTGATTCCGTTGTCTTCTAATCGCTGTAGCACGGTGCGTAGATGGGTTTCGTGCGTTTCTTTATCAGGGCTTGCAACAAGGAGATCATCAATAAATGCGAAAACGAAATCCAGTCCATGAAGTACTTCGTGTATGAATCTTTGGAAAGTTTGACCTCCGTTCTTTAATCCTGGGATCATTCTTGGGAATTCGAATAATCCCATTGGGGTAATTATTGCTGTCTTCTCTATGTCTTCATCGCGGACTCTTATTTGTTGGTAAGCTCGGTTGAGATCGATGGTGGAGAATATAGTCTTGTCTGATAGTTGATGAGTGAAATCCCTGACTCGCGGTATTGGGTAGCGGTCAGGAGTGGTAATAGAATTCAGTCTTCTGTAATCTCCACAAACTCGTAATTCTCCGTTCTTCTTCGGTACAATGTGAAGTGGTGATGACCAAGGGCTTTTGCTTGGACGGCATATTCCTTGCTCAATCATGTTTTCGAATTCCTTTCGAACTTGCTCGTATAGGTGTGGTGCGATTGGACGTGCACGACAATGAAGTGGTGGTCCATTGGTGTCGATGAAATGCTCAACGTCGTTCTTCGGTGTTAATTTCATTGAAGTTATTCTTGTGATACCAGGGTATTCTTCGAGGATCTTGTGATACGGTTGTTGCACATCTATGCTTCTTATTGTGGGCAGATTGGTTGCTTGTACAAAAGACTGAGATGCAAGATTGGTTTTCCCGTCGATGATTCTTCTATTTTTGATGTCGACGACCAACTGGTGATGTTGAAGAAAATCAGCACCGATGATTGGTTTGCTGACTTTAGCGACGATAAATCTCCATTTGAATGGTCGGCGTAGATTAAAATCAAGTTCCATTGTTTTTTCTCCATATGTAGGAATAACCGTATTGTTTGCTGCATAGAGTTGAAAATCTAGTGGCTTCAACTTCTGTCCTTGCTTCGGCGGTAACACTGAGATATTTGCTCCGGTGTCGATAAGGAAAGTAAGCTTGCTTTTTTTATCGGTGACGAAAAGACGGTAGGACTTTGCTGTTACGCTGGATCCCGTCGCATCGAGCGTACTAGTTAGTTTTCCGTATTCGTATTTTCATTTTTGAATGTACACGGTGCTGTGCATTTTCTTGCCTCGACCCCGAAACGTCGATGATAGTAGCAGTAAGGGGGATCTTGATGTTGAGCTTATTCGACTTCTACTTGCAGAGCGGTTGCGACGAAAAGGTGATCTTCGGTGTTGCTGATTGCGCTGGTTGTACTGTTGCTGGTAATTTGTGTGATGCTGGAAAGCCTTGAGTGCAGCGACTTCGTGTGATAACTTTCGAATTTCCTCGACAATTGATGTATATGTGTTCGCCTTTTGCTCCATAATGACGGCTTGATTACAATGATTTTATATATACTGAAGTCTTCCTTCTCAGTGTTCGTACGGGTTTCCTTCGCGGTGTTCGTGCAATAGTAGTGGTACGTCGCAGGGTGTTCCTTCTTGGTGTTCGTACCGGATCTTCCCCCTCGGTGTTCGTACGGGGTCACCACTGTAATAGTGGAGACGAACTGTCCACTATTAACAGACTCCGAGTGGTTTTCTTTAAGGTGGAGAAATGAAACTACTGTTTATAAGCAAAGCGGAGTATGAATTTAGAATGTACTGTCGAATGGGATTCGGAATGGAATATCTTTTGCATCAACCTTGCCTATATTTATATGGCTGGCTCACTATTGATTTGCCAATGGTAACAATTAATATTTTGCCTAGCCAATTATATTGCTTATTTTATGACCAATGAAAACTATTTAAAATATACAATTATCTACGTTTCGTTTCCCGGCGTGAGACTTGTTTGTTGTTCACGAAGCTACGCCGCTGGACCGGGCTATATAAGACATGCAGATCGGTGCGCACGCGTAGTCGGCGGGCGGCGGCGGTGTGGAATACAGCTCCGGAACAGCAAGAGGAAACGAACTGCGGCGTTGAAGAAACGGCTCACCATTGGTCGACGGATACGTGACGATAGCGGCGTGTGAAGTCGGTGTGGCGCTGAATGATATTTGCGGCTGCTTCTTGTTTCTTTATAAGAACGTCAAATTATCTATATACAGTCCGCAGTATCTCAGTAGCCAAGAATACTTAGGAAATAAAATGTTTTTTTTTTTATTTATTCTCGCCTTCCGCGTTATGGTAGCAGCGGAGTATATCTTATTTATTCCCGTTTAGGTTTGATTAATCTGGCTGCTACAATCCGATTAAAGTGTGGGTGTCTTCAACAACAACAACAACAAGCAAGCAAGGGCAACAGTGAATAGGCTTTTGTTAAGCTAAGTCAGTGTGCATTACAGTCTTCGGCTACATAATCATTTACCACTAAGCGAAATAATGGTTCCGTGTTCATACCATATCATCTCGTGGGTGTCGTAAGAGATGACAGAGGGAAACGACTAAAGAAAACTGCGGTTTGCAACGCGTCTCCCGAGCGTGGCATCTATCCCATGAGGCAATCTATGGCGGAGGTCTATGTTCAACAGTGGACTTTAATAGGCTGTAATGCGGCTCTACACAGTGGCCATCGCGTAGAGCGGGTGTTTGTGCTTACCTTGGTATATATTGGAATGATGGCCCACAAGTTGGCGCGAGATACGTGTGGTGTCGGTTTTTTACAAAAGATCAGAAAGAAAAGTTGTTAGCGCCTCAATATCCATTTTAATATTTTTTATTTATTTATTATCAAATCAAAATTTATAAAAATTTGCTATGCGGCACAGCGAAAAACCACGCAGGTTTGTGTTGTGTGCCATTCCGTCTACATTTATATAATACTATTTATTACAAAAATGGGGATAACAGCTAATATTTGTTAAGGTAAAAACATTTTAACTTATACTTTATGTTATCTTTAGTAAGTTCACTTCTAAATTGCATCGAATGCAGACCATTTATTAGGCGAGGTATTATGTATGCGCTGATGCGCTCACCATATTTATTTTTGGATGGTATTGTTATTAATTTTTTTTTGAGTTACTTTGCGGGTCTGAATTTTGTTTGAAACTGTATGCTGTATACCCAAATTAAAAAAATTGTTCCTTTAACAATTGATACTGGACTTTATCATGGATATTGAGTACCTTACAGAATTTAAATATAAAATTTTCATTTGTTTTTGCCTGAAGTTTAATCATTAAAACTACTTTTACGGATTTTATCGCGTTTATTTTTACTTTTTATTTACTTTTATTTTTAAATCCCGACGTTTCGGGCGCTTTCCAGCACCCATGGTCACGGGGGACCCATGGGTGCTGGAAAGCGCCCGAAACGTCGGGAATTAAAAATAAAAGTAAATAAAAAGTAAAAATAAACGCGATAAAATCCGTAAAAGTAGTTTTAATCATGTATAGTGTTCGCGTAAATATAAGAAATCATTCTGAAGTTTAATTTTTATAGGTGCAATCGCATTTAAAATCCTAAGTTGTAGTTTATTAATGCACTGTAGGTGTGATTTTTCCGTAGCTGCTTAGCCCATAAGTTATGACTGAATCAGCGAGGGCGTTATAAAGCATCATTTTGACTCGAAAGTTTATTTGCTTTCTAATTATAAATATGTCATAATTAGAAAGCAAATATAAATATGCCAAAAATGCTCTAAGCTTATCACATACATGATTTATATGTACGTTCCAATTAAACTTATGATCTATTATTAAACCTAAATATTTATGCGAAGTAATTAATTCATTTATCATTATCATTAACTAATTCGTGCGCACGTTGGCCTGAACCGAAGCAAACTGCACGACCTTCCAACGCGTGGACGCCATCACAAACTCTTGGCCAATATCTTTGCCACTACATTCGTCACTATGTTGACCAACGTAATAACCGCCATAACAATAAACGTAACGGAATAGTAGTCAAGTAGTGCAGCAACAGTTAAAAAATATTAGCAACGAACACCTATTATAAACAGATTCAGGCCATTCTAGTGATAATTACTTTAGACTCTAGGTCTAGGCGATACTGATTTTGTCATTTTCCTTATTGTCCGATTTAAATATTAAAATTTGTGGACATGTAATTCGGTCTGCTCTCACCTCTATTATCAACGTTATGCTAAGTCTGTTCTAAGCTAAGCCATCAGCCTAAGCCTGGAAAAGTACGAAGGGAAGTTCGTTTCATAGTTAAGTAAAGTCGATTAATAAAGCGAAATATTTAGTAAACAATTTCACACATTTTAAATCGTTGAAAGTTGTAAGAAACTGCAACCGACTTCACTCGACGAAAATGCAATTCTATTCCATGTTGGATAAGTTTCGTCCTTTAAGCCGTCTTCAAACCAGTTGTACCGACGACCGATTTTCTTCAACCGCTTTTTTTGTTGTCAGGAAAACGGTTACGTTTCGTCCGGCATAAATTCGACAATGACCCACCACCAGCAACTAAGCGTCGATTAGAATGAGACGATATCTATATTTCTTCCGTGCTTCCAAAGTTCACTTACGACTAACGTCGGATCGAGCTCTTTGGGACTCAAAGAGTGGAGATATGTTGAAATTGAAAACTTTGTTTTTTGTTAAATTGAAAAAAAAAACTGTGAATTAATCGCAATCTTTTTTGGATACCTATAACTTAGCTAGACATTTTTGTAAACCAAAATATTGGTACTGCTCGCATAGGTAATGATTGAATAAATGTTGCCGATACAAGCTATGTTGTTATAAATGTTATATTGAAATCTATATATAATTTATAAAATTAAATAGAATTTTCTGATTTGAGGTTAGTCTGGGTTGATATCATCATCTGATCTATTTCCGTAGCCTACCAGCAGTACACGCACTACTTTGTAATGCTAAAAGATTCAGTCCCTTTACCTACAGGTTACGAACATCCCCGGTTCTCTACACTTACTGTACGAAACGCAGCAGCATTATGCTGCTACTTTACGCTGGTATTCTGTGAGAGCGTCGTCCTACCTCGGTCGAGCCGACACACTCGTGCTAGAACTATAATATAGCTGCAGTATGTCTCTACGGCATAAAAGTTTGTTGCAGTTATCTTGGACCTGCAGTCGCTTCTTAGAAAATTATAAATAAAAAAAACAAGCCAAGATTGGCATTGTGACTGTTGCTATTGTGGGGTATAATTTTACCTGCATCTAATTACATTCCACATTCCACAATTTTTTTTCCAAATTTGTGATTACAGGTTTCTGGAACCGACGCCATGAACCGAATCTTCTCTTCATCAAATTTGAGGAAATGAAACGTGATTTGCCTTCGGTCGTCAGAAAAACAGCCAAGTTCCTCGGTAAGACGCTAAGCGATGATGAGGTCTTTAAGCTTTGCGATCATCTTTCATTCGAAAACATGAAGACTAATAGAGCTGTTAATTTGGAAGCCATCTTGGAGAAATCCTTTGGAAAAAGTTACTTGGAACAAACTAAACTTAGATTCATCCGGAAGGGCGAAATTGGCGATTGGAAGAACTATATGTCGGAAGATCTATCGCGAAGATTCGATGATTGGGCTGAACAGCATTTGAAAGGAACTGAGTTAAGCTTTGAATAAAAATTTCTTATAACTATACATATAAGTAGGGTGGATTGTGAGCGTTGCCTCATTACTGCGTTTCATTTCTTATTTGTTTCACCTGTTATTTTGATTCGATTATGATTAAACATATAGAACTAATTTCTTAATTTTTGTATGTAATTTATTTTCCTTATGAAATGTTTTGGATTGCATATTCAGAATGGGCGTGAGCATTGAGGATCACACTTGACACTTGCGATATAAATTACCAATGTTAAGTAGTATACTGAAAACAGTTCTAGAATGAATACTTGTTTTTGTGTAAAAGATAGTCCTTTTTTTTTTTTTTTTTTTATATTTTTTGTTTTTTTTTTTTTTTTTTGTTGTTAATTATGGGGGTGTGTGGTTGTTTTTGTCTTAAACTTTTTTTTTTTTTTTTATTTTTTTTTTTTATTTTTTGTTTTTTTTTGGGGGGTTTGTTTTTTTTTGTTTTGGGGGTCGGGTTTTTTTTTCTTTTGTTTGGTAACTAATTGTCGGGTTTAAAGTGGGGTCCCTCTTCCCTCGTTACTCTGTTTATATTGATAAAATATGACATAATATGTTATATTTTAATCAATACATATTATTAATAATTTTATCTGAAAATTGACCGTGTAATAGCGGTGTATATCCACTACCCCATATCGTCCCGTGGGTGTCGTAATAGGCGACAGAGGTAAACAAATCAGGAGATGGGCAACAGCGTCTTACTAATAATGAAAAATAAAAAACTTTGGTTGCCAGCCCGCATGCCAAGCTTGGCAAATATGAGGCATAACCTATGTTCAGAAGTGAACTTTAAAGGCTGTAACGGGGGATTGAATTAACAAAACCGTACTCTTTTACAGGTAAGGCTTTAGTAAAAGTTTAAAAAAAATTGTAAAAATTTTGTAAGTATTATAATTATTTACTTTCCATTCACCGTCCCCGTACTGTTACGCCATTTGCAGCTATCCCCTCCAGGTATTGTTCAGCGCTAGAGCTACGTGCCGCGAGTTGTATTGTTAATAATCCAAGTTGAATACTTTTCTACTATTTCTTAATGTAAAAATACAACATAAATACTACATATTTACCCTCCGGTAAATTGTGCAGAAGAAAGAGAAAGAGAAGTATCATCAATCTGCCACTTTGTTTTGTGTATGTAGACTATGAGAAAGCTTTTGATACAAATCCCTCTGTAGTACTAAGTTGACTGTTGGTACCTATATCGAAATACTCATCTATCGTATAGTAAGGCTACAATACCTATCTGCTATCGGGTGTAAGACAGGGTCGCGTTGCATTCTCGAAACCCCTCACTGTTGCACTGGGAGACGTGTTTAAGCTACCTGAAAAAGATCAACATCTATGCGAACTCATCAATCAGCTTTGATTTGAAATGGTGTCTCCCATCGGATAGCTCTTAAGATAATGGACAAGACAAAATTTCTGTGTATCGTCTATTTCACACCTATAGGCCCGGTACTAGTTAATGATGACCTGCTGAACATGCAGGTAGTCTATGGATGCAGATGGCCGTGCCTCTCTTCGGGTCGTCATCGATGGCTACTCATCCGATCCTGTGGCGACTAATGCCGGTGTACCTCAGGGATCCACTTTCTCCGTAACTCTCTTCACATAACGAATTCACAGTTCGGGAGATATACTAACCAAGCCCTTGGGCCAGTTTGGATCAAATCCAGTCTGAAAAAGAAAGCTGTGGTAGAGCATGTCAATCTCAGGTGTAGTGACAGGCAGTCTCTGAAAGGGGCGATGCCAATCTTGTACAATTCAACGCCTCCAAAATACAAGCATGTCTCTTCACTGCAAAAAGTAGCCAGCTCATCTTGGATTATTCTTTCCGAAATGTGTCATTGGAATACACCGACCGCCTTCAGTTGTTGGGGAATGAGATATCCTCAAATCTGGACTTCGGGCGGTTCATTGAGTCCAAGGCCAAGGCAGCTGTAAGGAAGGTAGGAGTCCTTGCAAAAGTGCGGCGATACTTTACGCCGCGACAGCTGCTTACTTTATAAATAGCGCAAGTTCGGTCGTCCATGGAGTATTGCTGCCATATGGCTGACTGCCTGATGATGGCTGGTGCTGCAAAATGCCATCTCGCAGCTTTGGACTCAATGGAAAGGCGTGGAAGAGGCTCATCAGTGACCCGAATTTGGTTAAAACCAATGTTACCAGTCTCGAACACAGGCGCAAAGTAGCTATAGCCTTCCGATTTTCTACGGGATGCATTGCAGAGAGTGTGCGCAGGAATGGCATAATTTGATTCCTCCCTCTCCCTTCCACTATCAAACAACCAGGCGTTCTGCCAGTCTCCCTCCAGGCTCAGTCACACTTTCGTTGTTGACTTACCACGCATTCGAACGAAACGGTTTGTTACGTCGTTCATCATGAGTGCAAGAAGTGGAATAAGTTGTCAGCATCTGTGTTTCCATCCGATTACAATGTGAGTGTCTTCAAGGCAAGAGCGAAGTTTTGTACTTGGTAGAGTCACGCTGCAGCTATATTATGGTTGTAGCATGAATCGGTCGGCTCGACCGGGGAAGGACCACGCTCTCACCGAATACCAGCGTAAAATAGCAGCTTAATACTGCTGGGTTTCGTATGGTGAGTGTAGAGATCCGGAGACCCTTTTTTATTGGAAGCGAGGAATTTCATCTTAGTCTCATGGGTGACAACGTATCTGTGTTTTGATTCTTAATCGAGGATAAATGTAGATGTCTATGAACCACAGCATTAACTTACCATTAGGTGAAATCTGTGCTCATTTGTCACCCCCATCCAAAAAAAACTTGGTTTATGTCTATGAACAGCAGGGGACTCGTGAACGTCTGTAACGATATTGGTGTCGTAAATATAATGGCCTCTAAACGATCGTATCACCGTCTGGTTAAAATGCCCAGACTGGTGACGAAAAGCAGCTTCAAGGTGTAAGATGTCTCATGTGTCTGCGGTTGTCAATACAGCTGGCTCGCGCGATGATTACGCGTTATAATCCTTAGGAAATGCGAAAATCCCATAATCAGATCCATTTTTGACGTGATAACGTCTAATAAATCGATGAACGCCGGTTTCACGCACGAAAAAGGATGATAATTGTAACGTTACGCTCATTGTAACGTTACAATCGGAGCGAGATCGTTACACGAGCGAGCGAAAGGCACGATCGGCTTGAGTGTTCGGCTTGCGCCGCATCTATCTCTCTACCACAAAGTATGAAATCATTTCATCGATGCTTTGTTATGACGTTGTCACGTTAACCTATCGTCCGTAAACCGACTTTTAGATAACCAATTCTTTTGAAATTTTTAAAGTTCACAGGGGTCAATGAACAAAAAAGCAGATTCATTTCAATGCATTTTTATTTTCACAATAGTGAGATTCACAATACCGGAAATGAAACAATGAAAGTCACATATTGAATGCATTACCAGTGATAATGAAATAAACATAAATTGTATAAGATATTGGTGGTCTTAATTAACTTTGGTTCCGTATAACGAATTATATCTAAAGTGGTACATCTAATACATTCAATAATTTAAATAGTATACAAACGACATTAGAAAACATGTCATTGACTATTAAATTTAATTTTTAAATAAACGAAATAAGGTACAATATTTAATCTCAAATCGACTAGATAAAGTTCTTAATTGACTTACAACATTTAAGTACGCACTGATATTATTATTCAAATTTATAAAAAAATATTTTATTCATAATATTGCAGAACATTAAAAATGGATAAATTGTTAAAAAACTTCGTGCAATTACGTGAAAAGCATAACTTTGCTGTGTTGGTCACGCGTTTTATCCGTTCTTTTTCTACACATTAGCACCCATCTCATATTTACTCATAGATAATCATGTTAAGAAAGGTATTCTATGAGGAAAAAATACACCGCAGTCATATATTATAAAGTAAATAAGCATTTAATTAGAGGAATTCACAACATTAATTGGGTAGTTGACTGTTGATTTATAATATTTGGTATATTACTACATCACATAATTTAGAAGATTTTACTTAGTCGGTTTTTACATTTAAATTTAAATTGCATTTTACTAAATAGTAAAAAAATGTTTATTTGATTAAAATTAACTCTCACTGGTTTTGACAGAATTCTATCAAGAGAAATAAGAGAAGCCATAAGTTAAAAGAAGAAGAGGACTTCATAATTGACACGGGTGTCAACTACTCTATATGACTCTATAGGTATTGTTCGTTAATTTTCGTTTTTATAAATAACATGAGCATCAATTATGAATTAATTTCTGGCAGCATAGTTGAATTTTGCGAGAGAAGAAATGATACAAAGTACGTAACTGAATTAAATAAAATTGATTAATTACCTTAAATTAACTTGATAACTTCTTGGTAACTTCTTTAATATAATATTACCAAAAGAAAATAAAGCAATGAAATTAAACGTTAAATTATTGCTCTGGGCACATAAATAACATACAAGAAATTTCATATACATATTCCACTGTGACTTTTTTGAACATTGTACAATCAAAGTGAAATGTAATTTTTAGTATAGCGTAATTTTCATCATCTTTGAGCTGAAAAGGTGATGTTGATTTGATACACACGATATTAGGTCTTTTGTTTGACCATTCCTTAACAATTAAAAAGTTCTTTAAGTAAGTTGAATTGAAATTTAACCGCTCATTATAGTATGAATCATATCGCTCTGGACCTATAATGCGAAACAACTATAGGACTTTAGCTGTGTATATTAAACATTATTTTTCATATTTTTCGTGTTATCTTTTATACAATAGTGTCTTAGACTATCTATTAAATAACTCCATTACTAAGTAATGGGTTAAAATTTCAAAAACTGCTGATATATAAAACCTAATTTCACTATATAACCTAATTTAAAAAATATTTTGACATTGGTATAAATTTTAAATTACTACTTTGACTAAAACACATCACTGTCAAACAGTGCTAAAACATAACCTCATTAAAGTTGATTTTAAGTTTAAAAATGTTGTTTCTATTGTCAACGAGTAAAGCTCATCTTAAATTGGGATTTTATCTTCTCCATTACAGTACTCTTTGGAATCTCTTTTTGGGATGGCGTGAACTTATCTGAGATCTGAAATAAATAATAACTTAAATATGTACAATATTTAAAATTTAAAATAATAAGTAAATATATGAATACTTTGTTACGTCGCAATTTCAAAAGATAAGTACTCAAATGTCATCGACACTAGTCACTGCATTGGATAAAACAATTTTAATAACAATTAACTTTAAAAAAGTCATTCTCGTATTTTACATATGTCTAAAATCAATACTTTATTTCGTAATACAAAAATATTTTTAATCACTACAATTATTTGTATTTATAACAAAAAAGTAACCATTTATTTAATATCTAATTTAGGTAGAAGGATACAACCTGATAGGCCGTGACTGTAAATTTACGATTAATTTCATCAAGTATCTTTGCGAATAGACAGTGATTTTTCACTTTAAGTATAGGCAAAAGTGGCGAAAAGAAATTATGAATGTATAAGTATTTAACTTTACAACCGTTTTCGAACTTCGTATATAATTTTAAAAAGCCCGAAGATATAATTAAGCAAAGACAATATTAAGCGTTAGTGACACTAGTGTTATAATATTGTTAAGTAAGAAGAAAATTTATTGAACCGATTTTTAAAGCAAAGTACTGAAACAAAGCTAAGTGGTTATATACTGTTTGGTAGTCTGCAAAGGACATTAGAGTGTGTAACAGACGTATACTGTCTGAAAAATAAAATTTAAGTTAACTGTGGCACGTTGTACATGATGTTGAATGTACACACTGATTTAGCAAAAATATTAAGGAGTCCATTTTTGTTTTGTAAATTGAAATATAATAAAACAGCACTTAAATTAAGTGACAACTAGAGTTACTAGTCTTATGTCTCACATGAGGATTTCCGAAAGCTCCGCAACACTGGTGATGATTCACGTTCTTGGTGTGGTGGTGTCCATGAGGAAGAACACTGCCTGATTGGATCGGCGGGTTCTTCTCTTTTATGGAGTCTTGTTTGATTTGCTTCTGGGTACAGTTTTTGTGGTGGCCCGGCGCTATTCTTGCCTTAAAACGCCCAACTTTGCCTTGTTTTGGGTTGTTCGATTCGATGTTTTCGGATATTGTGCAGACGTGTCCGCTTGGACTTATTTCTGTGTGAGCGTCTTGGTACTCTGTGTCGGTTTCTATGTAGAGAATATATAAATTAGATACAAAGGCTATCTTATCATCATCATCATCATCGTGTTTGCACGTGATAATAAAGATGATGATTTACTGATAGCTACGAAAGCTATTTTTATACACGGATGATTAACGAACACACAGTGTTCCTTAAGTTAAGTGCTGTGGCCTACGCATACTTTAGATTAAAAAGTAAAATATGCAAAGATATCTGACCTTGTTCTTTAGCAATCGCTGTGTTAATCCTATGTTCAGTAGTAGACTTACGCCGAGCTACGTGAGAGTTCGACAGGTTGGACACCACTTACGTGCTTATTACTGCTGTTAAATATCACATTATCATCACACATCATCCAAAGAGGCGGTATAATTATGGACCATGCATCTTAGGTTGGTATTCGGAGACAATCTCGAGCTTAAACTCAAACTTCACAATGTCAATATTTGCGTAAAGCAATATAGACTTGACGAATAATAAGGAATCTGCGGACTTCTTTGATTGAAACTGGCTATGCTGCAGTGTGCTTCACTACTGTTACTACTTTTCTTGGCCTCGTCAGCTTACGCCACTGTTTTTCCCATAGTTGGAAAGATTTGACATACTCATTATCATATGTGGCGTGGCCATTGAAGTTCCCGTTATCGGTCTGTGTGTTTTACATCTAGAATATATTCGAAATTGCGACACCCACGGGATGATATGGGGCAGTAGATATTTTAACGCAGCTATACGGTAAATATACTACCATTTTATACGTGGTAGAGCCATGCTGCAGTTATATTAGAAGTTTAGTTGTAGCACGAATGGGTCGGCTCGACCGGGGATGAACTACGCTCTCACAGAATACCAGCGTGAAATAGTAGCTTAATGCTGCTGTGTTTCGTATGGTGAGTGTAGAGAACCGGAGACCCTTTTTACTGGAAACGAGGCATTTCATCTTAGTCCTCACGGGCGACAACGCATCTGCGTTTTGATTCGTAATCGAGGATAGATGTATATGGGCCGCAGCCAACCACTTACCATCAGGTGGACTCGTTTGTCACCCTATCCTATAAAAAAATTCCCTATATCAACCCGTAGACGTCACAGCCATATTGTATGAGGCAACACAGAAAAACTGAAACAGGAGATGCATAGTAGTATCTACCTGCTCATCATCATCATAATAACTTATCAAAGGTCACTGCTGAACAATCAGGTCTCTCCCATGGATCGCCTCATTCCCACAATTACTACTTTGGCAGGAAGGTACCACCGTATATTTTTATTTACTATGTCGCGTCATACGACAACTCTAAAAAAAAACTACGGTTGGTAACTCACCTGCCAAGCCTGGCAACTATGGCAAATATCCTCTAGGGCAGCAATCTAACAGCTTAAGTATTATGTGGAGTTTCTATTGGTAATGAATGAATATATACGAAATGATATAGAACGAATTATTATAATGTCATCTATTTAAGATCACGAGGATTTCGGGACATACTCTTAAGTCACTGTTATGACACCCACGGGGTAAGACTGGATAGAAACATAAAAAAATACAATACTTTATCCAGATTGTAGATAGTATCGAGTTATTACGTGATAGAGTCATACTGCAGCTATATTGTGGTTGCAGCACGAATAGGTCGGCTCGACCGGGGAGGGGCCACACTCTCGCAGAATACCAGCGTGAAATAGAAGCTTAACGCTGCTGTGTTTCGTATGGTAAGTGTAGTAAACCGGAGAACCGTTTTACTGGAAACGAGGCATTCCATCTTAGTCCTCAGGACTAGGAACGCATCTGCATTTTGATTCTTAATTGAAGATAAATGTAGATGTCTATGGACCACAGCACCCATTTACCATCAGGTGGACTTTGTGCTCGTTTGTCACCCTTATTCTATTGAAAAATGCCTAGAATTCGTTATGGGATTGTTCGAAAGACGTCTCCTCATGTGATGTATTTAATTTTTAAGTCTAGTGCATCCTACCAAGATCATAAATTTTATCAAGGAATAGTTTACCTATTTCCTCAGTGCTATTTTTGGGCGCCGATGTCAGAGCAGGATCCGTGCGAAGCGAAGGGCAGGAGCCCGCCATTACCAAGGACATGCTGCCTGGATACTGTTATTTAAAAGTACACATTTAGTAAAAAGTTAAGTGGCTGCCTTTTATGACGTGGTCATCCATTAAGAAAGGATTTTTGAAAATCAACCCATAAGAGCGTGAAATAGGGTGTTACAGTTTGTATTAAACTTTTTATTTTACGGGGCGATTAACTATATACCTAGTAAGGATCACATAACTGTAAATGCCTTCATTCTTCCGAAGATCAATGCATTGACACAAACATCCGACTTTGTAAACACTGTACTCGACTCGCAAGATGTTCTTCATTTCCCAACAGAATTTCTCAATTACTTGCAGCTCTCTGGATTACCCCTACATACATTGGTTTTAAATGGCAGGGTGTTGGTTTATATTATAACGGAACCTTAACCCACGCAAAATTTTCCAATGGTGCAATGTTGCAAGTAAATTCTTTAAAACAGTGGAACTGTAGAAATCGTTTAAATTCCCAGGATTTCATTAATACAAACGAATCTACCTTTCCAATTTACGACTGTAATTTACCATAAAAATACCTAGGTGGATTGAAAAGTACTCGGCCTAACACAGATCCATTCAATTCTAAAAATCAAATCTACCCACATTATTTAGTTCAGTTCAGACTAGTTCATTGTGTGAAGTTCGAAACGTTTGCGATAATTAGTTGTGATTTTATAAATTTATTAACAAAGTAATCGGACATAATTTCCGCGAATGGAGCAAATCGAGCAGCGTGCCGTCATTAAGTACCTCCATAAGAAGGGGCTATCATCAAAAGCCATCCATGATGACATGGTCAGTACATTAGGCGATTGTGCTCTGTCATATTCATCCGTCAAAAAATGGATAGCAGAATTTAAGCGTGGTAGAGAGAGTGTGAAAGATGAACCCCGCTCTGGAAGGCCTTCGACGTCAACTACTGACGAAAATATTAAAAAAGTACTTGATTTAATAATGGGAGACCGCAGATTAAAAATTAGAGAGATAGCCGAGATTATAGGCATCTCTTATGAACGAACTCAAAACATCATTGTCAACGAGTTGGGT
Organism: Parnassius apollo; assembly: GCA_907164705.1. Lineage (NCBI taxonomy): Eukaryota > Metazoa > Arthropoda > Insecta > Lepidoptera > Papilionidae > Parnassius > Parnassius apollo. The sequence goes on along the minus strand of CAJQZP010001060.1, from coordinate 3,235,113 downwards.
TTCCACAAGGTGTCTGCGAGGTGGGTTCCGCGACTGCTTTCAGTTGAACAAAAAAGGACGCGATTGACTATTTCACGCGACTGTTTGGAGTTATTTGAAGCCGATGCAGATGATTTTTTGAATCGTTTTGTTACTATGGACGAAACATGGGTTCATTACTGTACACCGGAAACAAAACAACAATCAAAACAGTGGAGAAGACCTGGTTCACCACCCCCTAAAAAGGCTAAGTCGATTTTGTCGGCAAATAAGGTGATGGCTTCAGTATTCTGGGACTCGAAAGGTGTGATTATGATTGATTATCTTGAAAGGGGTCAGACTATAAACTCTGATTACTACTGCACCTTACTACGTCGTTTACGAGAGGAAATAAAAGAAAAACGTCGAGGAATGCTCAGAAGAAAAGTCCTGTTTCATCAAGATAACGCCCGTGTTCACACGTCAGTACAGTCAATGGCTGAAATTCACAACTGTGGCTTTGAACTGTTACCGCATCCGCCGTATTCACCTGATCTGGCACCATCAGACTTCTTTCTGTTCCCTAACCTAAAAAAGCACTTGGGAGGTCAAAGATTTTCGACAAACGACGAGGTCAAAGCAGCTGTAGACGCATATTTTGACTCTAAGGAAGAATCATTTTTTTTCAACGGTCTAAATGCTTGGAAGGGGAGGTGGCAAAAGTGTATTGAACTTGATGGTGATTATGTAGAAAAATAAAAATATAACTGATTTAGTATGTGTTTATTTTCTTGGTTAGGCCGAGTACTTTTCAATCCACCCTCGTATCATTTTCATTGATGAGCAACAAATCATAAGGTCCGGAGTTAACGTTGCGAAGTTAGACCAGGAGTTTAGTGTTTTTCTCATGGATAGAGTCCTTTTGCGCGTTACTTCCAGACAAAATCTGTTCGTATTGCCACAGAATAAATAATAGTATTACGTAGTATTGCGTAATAAAAAGTCATCTGTAATCATTGTATACACTTGTGTTTATTTTATTTGCTTGATACATGGATATATAAGTTTAGATATTGGTTCAAAGATATCAGTGACTAATATTCAAATATTTTGTTTCTATGCTAGGTGCTTTATAAATACTTCGGCATCTTATTTCTTTTAGAACAGATTTGGTTGGGGCTTGTTAAATCTCAGAGATAGGTTAACAGCATAGGTATATTCATTTATATATAACATAGTAATTTGTTTGATTTTTCAAACATATTTCTTGTTATTCTCAATTTTATAACAATTAAAGTTCATAGTATAAGTACCTAGTAAAAAAAGTAGTTACAGCCTATATACGTCCCACTGGTGGGCACAGGCCTCCCCTCATTTCTGAGAGGGTTTTAGGGCAAGGAAGTGTCCGCCGCGCTGTCCCAATGCGTGTTTGCGAACTTCACATGTCTTCGAAATAATTTTTTTTTCTTATTCCTCAGACATGCAGGTTTCCTCACGATGTTTTCCTTCACCGCCGAGCAAGTAGTATATCAGCACTTAAAATTGCAATTAACAATTTCATAGGTGCCGGCGGGGATCGAACCTGGGTTACTCGCGTTCAATACCAAATTAAGTACCTAATTAAGTTGAAACATACTTACTCTGGGCTCAAACAAGAAACTGTCTTGTTCGCGATCCTTGCCATCGGGCGCAGTGCCGGCTCTGCAAGGTGACGTCGAACTGTAACTTAAGATTTATGCGATCCCTGTAGAATTTCTAGAAAAATATTCAATGTTTTCCAAGCCAGTAACATCCATATCAATGGAAATTATAAATAATATTAGTAAAAAATACGTATTCGTATCTTTTTCCACATTCGATGTTAGTTTTCGTACAATAAATGAAATTATTTCAAAGATAAATTTTTATGTTATTTTAAATGGTATTTAAAACAAAAAAATATTTAATGTGTCTTGAAAACAATTTGGAATTTTAATAAACTGGATTCATAAAAAAACTCGTTACATGTCAGAGACATAAAAATACTTTTTATAATATAATATGTATCACATAATATAATATTGATCTTGATTTCTAGACTATTTCAGGAATAAATTTTGTGGCCTCGATATACGGATTGTTTACGTAGGTCACTCAATAAGTTTTGAGATGCTCGAAATTTAAAAATGGAACGCACCCGTGTTATATGTTTCTAAAAAGCAAAAGAGACTGTCCAAATTTGTATGAAGTGTATGCTTGGTTTTGTACAAGTATGGAAATAAATAAAAATAATATATCATACCACAATTGGTCATTCAAATCCATGAATTCGCCTTTATTTCAGAGGTATAAATATTTTATTCTTACCAAAAACTGCAACACTAATGGCGAATTGATGTCGTTTTGACATTAGCTGTCAACTGTCATGAGGTTATCAATGCCTAGTGATTCATAATGGGTGCGTTTGGCAGAAAAAAGCGCTAGCAAACGCTTGTAAGCAAAATGGCGATCGTAAGCGATAAGCGCTGTCAAATCGTAAGTAGCTATTTTCCTCCAGTACACGATGTTAGTTTTAACCGGGGAACCTAACCTAATTTAAATATATGTTTGTAAAGTATTCATATTAAAAACTTACCAATGATGAATTTTTCATAACATGTATATGTCTATTCATGTCATTATATTACTTAAAACTAATATTGCACAAAACAACTTATAATTTCTACTTCAAAACAAACAAATTAAATAAGCAAAATGGCGGATTGTGTCAGCGCTATTGAAGTAGCAATCGTGTCCTGGCCGAAAACTATTTTAGCGCTTGTAAGCGCTTGCTAGCGCTTTTTTCTGCCAAACGCACCCAATGTGTTTCTACAGATGTCAAAATCTCACGTAAATTATGAATTCCATAAAACAAAAGCCGAGTCAAAAAACTAATAACAGATACAATGTCCAAATAAAAAAAAATCGCCAAACAAATCTAAAAGAAACACAATAATTCAGGAATTTACAACTGCGCGAATAAGCTCGGAATAAAAAATATCACACTACCTACATTATTTCATTAGAAGTCACTTTTCAGACATGACATTTGACATCTAATTTCATGACTGGAAGGGCACTATCTTGTAAAAACATCAAAAAGATTGCATTTTTATTTTTAGCAAGTCATTTAGTTTGATTTATTCTCTTATTTTATTTTTAATAAAATCTTTGAATTTTTCGCTTTTTTACGGTATAGTGCACATAGACTGGGCCTGAAATGGACCGTCTCCTTATTTAAAAATAGATCTCCATAAGCCAATTGCTCAATATTAAAAAAAAACAAAGTTCTATTAATTTTTCCGCTTCCCGCACTTTTCATTTAAAACGATGGACCTTAACCAAGAACATTTGCGCGCTATGATCTATTATGATCTTAAATTTGATTTTACCGAACAATTAAGTTTACAGCGGTTACAATCAGTATTAGGGGACTCAGCTCCATTTGTCGACGTCAATGCTGGAAAATTGTAGGTCAGTCAACTCTGAAAGGTATACTATAGTTGCATTACCCAAAGCTTTTCAAGTTGTGCGGGAGAGAAGACCAAAGACCGTGCTTCGGGGAATCATGCTGCATCACGATAACGCCTCTTCACATACATCCCTTAGAACAAAAGCATTTATTGAGGAATCTGATGCTGAAACTGTAAGTCACCCACCCTACAGCCCTGACTTAGCTCCTTGTGATTTCTCTTTGTTCCCAAGAGTCAAAGAAAAGATAAAAGGCAAGTTTTTTTTCAACTGCTGAAGAAGCCGTGGCTGCCTACGAAGAAGCGATTTCCGACCTGTCAGATCAAGACTGGCAAAAGTGTTTTCAGAGTTGGTTTAGGCGAATGGAACTTTGTATAGAGCATGATGGAGAATATTTTGAAAAGCTGTTAAATGAGTATTAATAGTATCTAGAATACTTTTTATATATCTCAAAACTTATTGAGTGTCCTACGTATTAGTTCGAAGTTTAAAAATAGTTTTCGAATAAGTGAAAAAAAAAATTAAAACAAAATTCAGATTTTTCAGACGATTATACTGGATAGTTTCTTAAATGCCGGAGACTCAAATTAAAATAATAAGACCAAGTACACAAAACTGCTTCCTTAGTGCCTGATTTATTTAGAGTTATTATTTCACCGATTACGACGATCTTGCTTGTTCACTGCTGCTAACACTTCGATCTTTTCGTTATGATATTGAATTTTATCGCTAATAAATACAATAAAAAGTGAGTTCTTTTGTATTTACGACATTATAATATTAAAAGGCATCATATTAATGATTATTGTCATTTATATTACAATATAGTTTACCAGAAAGACGAGTTCAAGCTATCCAATGTTCTCTGTGGATCTAGCGACTCGGCGTCAGTCCACACACCTCCACCACTAGTTGAAGTGGTCCTCGAGTCTGAAACCATACGCGATTATAAGGAAACATGTACAAATTTATCAGTAAATGCTTAGTCGTATGTGACAAAACATCCCACCCCCATTAACAACGATAAAAAAACGGCATCCAGTGCTCGGCATCCCCACTATTCCTGGCTTCGGTGGTGACCATGGGAAAGGTTAGGGGCATTGTCAAGAATTTTTGGCTGAAGTTCGAGAGTTTTGCAAGTCAGAGAAGAACCCACAAACTCTTCAATAGTACTCGCTGTAAGAACAGAAATGAAACTACAATCTTCAATAGATGACACACAGTACAGGCATCTGAATAGACAGATCTCCAAATTATATGGGATTACTTACACAACTTCAGTACGGATCGCATTGAAGAAGTGTTGGAGCGGAACCAGGGCTCCAAGGTCTTCGTCAAGTACCTATCTAGCGAAAATAGACAAGTGAGTTAGAGACCGATGGTGGGAGCGTTGGGACTTGAGATTTTAAGTGGGACTGAGATTGTCTACAAACAGCTGAATACATTGTCGTTATACAGCAACAAGTGTCACCTGACACTTCTACGGTGATATCTCGGATGTCAGTCTGAGCGAGATTAGAATGACTCCTTAATATTTTAAAAATATTAAAAATGGCAAGACTCCGGTAGAGGATAAAATTACAGTTGAGCTTATGAAAGTTGGTGGAGAAAATCGGTACCTAAAGTTTACGTGTATGAACGTTTTCAAGCTACTGCAGTAGATAACGTGTAAGGTATCAATATCAATGACGAAAACATCACCTAGCTACGAATTTGCCGACGATATAGATATTATTGCAAAAGCACTGGAGGTCAATAACATTGTGTGCTAGTATTTCCCAAAGATAATGTGTTAAAATGAACATAGACAAGACAAAGATCACGTGTAACGTCGAAGTTGTTGACGAGTATGTTTGTCTAGGACAAATTGTTCGACTAGATAAGTCAAATTTCGACCAAGAGTTCAATCGACGGATCCAACTGGGCTGGAGTGCGTTTAGGAAATTAACACACATCTCGTCACGCATTCCTTATACAACCTGTGAGGATTGCTGTGATGAGAATATAAAATAATTACAAACGTATTGATGATACGTGATGAATGAATTTTACGCAAATTGTACTATTATTTAAAAAAGAGAGAATAAAATTATCTGCTGGATTCTTGGTCGCAGTTCCTCTCAGTTCGTTCTACTTACTTCTCATTAGGAAGTGACAAAAAATAGGAAACCTGGAATGTAAAATAGGTAAATAGGAACGTTTACGTATTAAAAAATTGCTCTGAACAAGGTAACACGCATTATAATTTATTCTGTGGTAACACTCCGATTTTGTCTAGGATTCCGGTTGGGTAGGTACTACCCTCTTATCTTTTTCTGCCACCAAACGGCAGTGCATACATACACTGCTGTGTTGCGATCTGAAGGGTATAGAAAGCCAGCATAGTAAAGGATGAGAGGCATTTCATCTTATTTCTAAAATAAATGGTGACAACACAACCAACTTTAAACAAAGAGGGCAACAGATTGAATTCTTTGTTTATAGTTGGTTTCAGGTGACCATGGATTGCAGAAGCCACATTCCATTAGGTGGACTGGTATGTATTTTATCACTTTAATCTTATAATTTGCATGAGTAAATAGTTTAAATGATCAGTTGTAATATATACATATATATATATATATATATATATATATATATATATATATATATATATATATATATATATATATATATCATTAAGACTTTGTTTAAGTATTCATTTTTAATATAGGTAATTTTTTATCCCAAAACTAATTAAAACTACGTAAATTACGGTCATACTAAATCTGTACAGTCAAAACAAACTGAGATGGACCTTAACTTAAGGCAATAAGACTTTTAAGAGTGCAGTTTTATTTGTATTATTATTAATTCTGTCATTCAATAAAAATAAAGAAAACTGAACTTTATTTCAAGCACATTAAAAGTCTTTGCGTTCGTGGATTTGTACAGTGACCACAACATTCTTCCGGAATTAGTATAACTAATTTGATAAATAATCAGTGCATAAAAATGTTTAACTAAAAGGACGTGCGTTAATTACGTTACATATTGTATATATATATATATATATATATATATATATATATATATCTATATATATATAATCGTTAATTACGTTACATATTGTATATATATATATATATATATATATATATATATATATATATATATACAATATGTAACGTAATTAACGCACACCCTCAGACACCACAATTAGTATATTATGTTATAGTCATAATACATACACTGAATTTTTAGTTAAACATTTTTATGCACTGATTATTTATCAAATTAGTTATACTAATTCCGGAAGAATGTTGTGGTCACTGTACAAATCCACGAACGCAAAGACTTTTAATGTGCTTGAAATAAAGTTCAGTTTCCTTTATTTTTATTGAATGACAGTATTAGTAATAGTACAAATAAAACTGCATTCTTAAAAGTCTTATTACCTTAAGTTACGGTCCATTTCAGTTTGTTTTGACTGTACAGATTTAGTGTGACTGTAATTTACGTAGTTTTAATTATTTTTGGGATAAAAAATTACCTATATTAAAAATGATAGGAATCGATTCAGTAAACGATTCTGAACAAACTACTTTCTCAAAGTGCGTTAATTATGTTACGTGTTGTATATTACAGGATGCATTTCGGAGAGTGTGCGCAGGAATTGCATAAATTGATTCCCCCCTCTCCCTTCCACCATCGGACGACCAGACGTTCGGCCAGTCTCCACCCTTTTATTGTTGACTTACCACGGATTCGAATCAAACGGTTTGCTACATCGTTCATCATGCGTACAACAAAGGAGTAGAATAAGTTGCCACTATCTGTGTCTCCATGCAATTACAATGTGGGTGTCTTCAAGGCAAGAGTGAATAGGCTTTTTTTAATTCAGTGCGCTTCTCCATCTTAGGCTATATGACCACTTACCATCAGGTGGGATTGTAGTTAAACGCTGGCTTAGAATAATATAAAAAAGATGTACCCTTGGCTTTAAGATCTTACATTTATGTTAAAGAGACGTACCTTTGTTAGTTTGAATGTATGAATGCTTTCGGATGCTGATCGTGCTATTTTGGTATTGCTCCAAATATTCACTTCTCTCCCTTTCCACTCTGTTCGGCGAATTGGCTACACTTCTTCTAGCGACGTCTTGGAAAGTCACCGGAGAATACATCCGTCTTTCTTCCACCGGTGACGTTACCGTAGGCGCTTGATTCCTTGGGTTTGACGATATCAGATTACCAGCACTATGAATTGAGGAATTAAGCGCAGAATTGACCGCGTTCGGTAGATGTTGATAATTCAACAGATGCTCCTTGTTGTGCATTTGCTGGGCGGAATGTTCAGCGATGCTGTCTCTGACGTCTACCGCTCGTTCCCATTCCAACTCGTTCCCCGGTTGTAGTTGCGAGGATATCATTTTACTTAAAGATGGCCGAGATTCTCTACCTTCGAGCCAGTAGGTTTTCATAGCTCCTGCAATAAAACCATACCGTTTTATGTAAGATGCAAACCTAATTAATAATCTAAGCAATTCCTGTTATAAGTATCTGAATTTTTATAAAGTAACACCTGATTCACTTTACATCGAATTCTTTTTTTTTTTTTTTTTTAAAAAAAAAAAATATATAAAAAACAAAAAATAATAAAAATATAAAATTTTTTAAAAAAAAAAAAAAATGAAAGGTACACACAGGGTTTTTTTTTTTTTTTTTTTTTTTTTTTTTTTTTTTTTTATTTCTCATAACCAAACCTGGGTTTTTATTTTTTTTTTTTTTTTTTTTTTTTTTTTTTTCTAAATAAAAAAATATAAAAATATAATTTATTATTTTTTTTAAATTTTTTTTTATTAAAATGGGGTTTTCACACATACGTTACATAAATAGCAATAAACTTTCACTCACGTATCATGCAGTATTTATAAGTAGACTACGTTCCCATCGTTTGATTGTCCTAATTTTAGAATATAAGTAATATATAGATAATTTTAATATATGATATAGAATATGTTTACCAATACTGCCATGTAACATGAATGTAGTAATGGAAGGGCGGACCCTCCAAACACAGGCATTTTTTTTGCTTAAATGGAGGTTCCGATCCACAGTTCTTAAGGCATGTACTTCTTAAAACGAAACAAATTTATTTATTTATATTTATTATTTTCTTCTTTTATCACACATTTTCCCACCCTGTCACTCAGATTCAGCCCTAACATACTCCTTAGCGACCGTATTTCTACTGCATTTATTCTAGTCTCGTGCGTCTTCTGCCACACCCAACTTTCCATACCATACGTTAAAGTAGGAACTAATACAGCATTGTGAATTGCCATAGGTGCCTTTTTTGACACATTCTGACTTCTCACAATAGAGTTTAGAGCTTCATTTACTTCTTATTTTATTCTTATATTATTATATTTAACATGATACATCCTTAAATTACTTTTTACTGGGTCCGGGTGGGAGTCCATCTGGATGACACTCTCTAACCTATTCCTGTCGCTAAGGAGTGCCAGCATCCCTGTGTTCCAATCTGAAGGGTATGGAAAGCGAGAGACATTCCATCTTAGTCCTCAGAGGTGACAACGCAAATGAAAACTTCTTTGTTTGAAATTAGTTGCAGTCTTGCAGGTGTTCACGGACTGCATTATCCACATACCACCACGTGGACTGTAAGTTTGTTTGTCACTTCACACATACATAAACACTCACGCCTGTCACCCAGAGATGGTAGGCAGAAACTTAAGACTTCCATTTGGCACGATCCTGAACCTCTCTCGCCTCCTTCACCCATATACCTACTCATATATGCTCGTCGGTTCATGGTACTCCTAATTTGGACCGTTTTCAATATATCGCCAATTTGGTCGATAAGCTTTCGCCTAGGACGTCCTTTTCCGACTCTGCCCTTCACTTCTGCAACATAAATTTGCTTTCTAACTCTTTCCTCAATTATTCTTTCCACACGTGGTAGAGCTATGCTGCATTTATATTAGTAGTATAGCTGTAGCACGAATAGGTCGGTTCGACCGGGGAAGGAACACGCTCTTGCAGAATACCAGCGTGAAATAATAGCTTAATGCTGCTGTGTTTCGTATGGTAAGTGTAAATAACCGCAGACCCGTTTTACTGGAAACGAGGCATTCCATCTTAGTCCTCATGTGTGACAACGCATTTGCATTTTGATTCGTACTCGAGGATAGATGTAGATGTTTATGGGCCTCAGCAACCACTTACCGTCAGGTAAACTGTGTGCTCGTTTGTCACCCCATCCTATTAAAAAATGGACTGCATTGTCCACATACCACCATGTAGACTGTAAGATAGTTTGTCACTTCAATTTAATAAAAAAATTGAAGTAGAGGAGGATTTTAATCATACATATACATAAGCACTCACGCCTGTCACCCAGAGGGTTAGGCAGAGACTACCGCTATCACGCAATTTCAATCAGTCTGTACTAAATAAGTATAAGAACGAAAAACGACTATTTAATTTGAAAAATGTCTATGGTTGTCTAAGAAGCCTAATTTTTAGAATAATTTTTAGAATTTGTAGAAACCTGTTCATGTTTTTACCATCGCACATCGCGACAAAACTCGCGATACCAACCATACCATCGGATGATTGGCAGCCCACCACTGTGCGATTTACAAAAAGTTTTCATCTTCTTCTTTCGACACCACCAGAGATTTTTCCAGACTTATACGACTTAAGGATTTTCAAGAGAGGATCCTACTCTTATTTAAAGGCCGGCCGGCAGCGCACCTGCAATTCCCCTGGTGTTGCAGTTGTTCACGGACGGCGATATTCACTTATCATCAGGTGAGCCGCATTCTCGTTTGCCCCCTCTCCAATAAAAAGAAATGTTGCACAAAGTGTTCATCATGAAAAGTCTCCATCCACATGAAAAGATGCTGCTGCTCATCTTTTGGTTCTGTTTCCCTCTGTCACCTCCTAAGATATTCACAGGATGAAATGGGAAGAAGTGACAGATTGCGAAGTATTTCATCTTAATTCTCAAGGGTGATGAAGTATCTGTGTCAGGCTGCAGTAATCTCATACCACCATGTATCGTCACGTATGTTAGTTTGTTTGTCATACTCATATCCCCTCGTCTGTCCAAACGCCATATTCTGGCGTCTCAAATAATATGCGCATCTGTCAAAACATACATATATATTTATACATATATATAACATATATATCTGTTATGCATAATCTGATAGCTTATTTAATAACGTTTCCATTGATATATAATTTTAATATACTTACTTAGTATATATATGTATATATACTTAGTACTTCGGAAAGTGCTCGACAGATGCGCCATATTGGCCGAAATGACCCCGACATTCGAGTGGATATATAAAAAAAAATTATTACTTAACTCACCCTTTCCCTTGACCTGTATTTCTCCTCTTTCCACGACTTGGTATGATGGCGAGAGTAACTCCTGCGTGGTCTGCGATATGTGGATCCTCATTGCTTCTGAAGTGGACTCCATACGGGACGCCGTGTTGACGGAATCTCCAAACAGGCAATAGCGCGGCATCTTAAGGCCTACAATCCCGGCGACTACAGCACCGGAATGCACGCCAACCCTTATCGATAAATGTGAACCTAAGGAATTGTCACAGAGTTACATATAAAATTATTTTCTTTAATTATTTCTAATATTTACTCTATTGGTCATATAATAAAATATAGTTCTTTTTTTTTCATAAAATGCAGAGTCACTTCTAATTTCTTTTAAAAACGTAATCCCACGCTAAGATTGTTTCTTGTATCGTGGAGGCAGTTTAGAAATATAAATTGCACAAGGACAAACATCCAGACCCGGAACAATTACTGTAAGCCAATAACAATGCTAGTTCCGTGCGGGACCGTGCGGGGCGTGCGGGATTCGAAACGGCGGCCCACAGCGCTGGAATTCAATTCTAGGCCGCGGAGTCTTCTATGCCTACAAGGCAAGAGTAAATAGGGTTTATCAAGCTAAATGAGTAAGTTTTACCGTCTTCGGCAACATCACCACTTACCATCAAGTGGGCCATAGGGTAGTAGTAAAACACTAGTTTTGATTCTTAATCGAGGATAATTGTAGATGTCTATGGCCATAGCATCCACTTACCATCAGGTGAACTGTGTGCTCGTTTGTCACCCTTATTCTATAAAAGAACTTTAAAGGTAACGACTAATGGCACTACTAGAAGGTAGGACTCCTTTCCAAATTCATAAAATCTTGTTTGGTAAAAGTTTATACATTTATCTTAGTCGACACACTTCATATTTTGACATAGGGGAAGTATTTCAGTGTAGATAAGAGCGTTTTAGTGACAATTTTTTGATCCGTATCGATCCAGTCAGAATCAAAAACCACAAACTAAACGATCCAACCTTTTTTCATTTCAAATAGTGGCTTATTTAATAGATTAATTTGATACCGGTGCTGGGGTCCTTAAGATCCGTGATCGCCTCAACCATATCGAGAGCCATGTCGCACACTTTCTCTGCATGATTATCTTCTTTTTCTGGCGCTCCTGATACCACCATGTACGCGTCTCCTATCGTCTCCACCTGAAATAATATTTGAAGTTTTGCAGAAAAATTATTAAGTTGCCAGCCAGTGTCTGTTGTGGAACTGGGTGTTATTCTGATTGATTTCAGGTTACGGCAACCAGTTCGTTCGTTGTTGTTGTCGTCGTTTACATATACGTTTACATATGGCGCGGCATATATTACATATTTACCAGATACTTGCGCCCTATGTAACGCTTACATGTACGATACGATCAGCGATAACTATACTTGAATGTTTAAGATGTAACAGATTTACAGCAACTATATTTCGACACACAAAAACAAAAGTTAGTTACTTAGTTTAAAAGTTTAACAAGTACCTGTTACGAGGGTAAATATTTTTTTATGTACACAATAATTCATTTGTTGTTTTGCTTTAACATGAATGATATTGATTTAACATATGTATTTAGGTTTTTTAAATTGTGGCTCAACTTTGTTTACCTGTTAGTAATTGTGAAAATAGAATAAGGCTTTAATATAATATTACAGATATTGTTCAAGAAATTGTAACAATAGTAGGTAGCGTTTTTTTTAAATAAAAATAAGTTACACTTATATAATTATGTATCTAAGCAGTGTACTATTAACTATTCAGTTTTTAGTCTAGGCGATTTCTTATTACAGATGAAAGAGTGAGAACTACATATGTCCCATAGCAGTTCCAAATACGAACATTTCTATAGACGTTGTGATTTATGTAACTGCTATGTGTTTCCAATTGTTTTTGAGTTATAGCGGCTTCGAAAGTAGCTCGAAATAGTACGTGTAAATACTAATATCCACACTACCTGTGCGTCGCCTTTTCTTTGGCTGATACACTGCCGTATGTCTAGATAGTGTCGGTAACCGAGTAGATGATGCGATAAGAAGTTACTTTACAAACACAAATGCGTAGTCTGTAATTTGTCAATCAATTTGGTCAGCTATCCGATGTTACTATAATTAAAATTTGTGCTAAACTTAATAGCGTAATTGCTATGTACGGCGCCCTCGGGATATGGTGCGAATTGATATCGATTTAAACACTAACTCGTCACCTTGATCTACACGAGCACTACGCAATAGGCAATACGCTTTTACTAGTACTTTTACATAATAGGCGTTCAACATATAATGTATAATGTAGCAATATCAAGAAATCGTAATAGATGTCATTCATTGCAGATTTAAAAATATTATGAAATGTATGTTAATTATACGTATCTACAGATAATCGATTATTACCTAGAGATGGGCCGAATATTCGTTTTATATTCGGTATTCGGCATATTCGGCAGCTTTACCGATATATTCATATTCGGCCGAATATTTGGCTAAATCACCGAACATTCGTTTTCATAGTGTCCAATATATTGCAATATACGAATTGAGTAATACGATGTCTTTTACTGTTGAAAATATATTTTATTTATGGGTTAAATCTACTTACTCTAGAGTGCCTCAAATTCATAAATCTATACATTTATGTTTTTGAGGAACTCTACATTTAGTTACGATTATGGCAAATAGAAACTTGATAAAATGTTTTTGGAATCAAACAAAGAAACATTACATTACATTAGTACATTTCACTTTACTTTGGTCGTCAGTTTCTCCAAAATAAGTCCAAATAGTAAATCTTCTGCAGTTCATTACTTATTACCCACGTTATTAAGAACTTTAACCGTTATTTTCTCTTCACAGTGGACCCCCGGTAATCCGGCCCCTGGCTAATCCGTCCCCCCTTGTAATCCGACTCGTCCTTAGCTAGATTCGAGTCGCACTATAAATCCGCCACGGGGGCAGGTGTCCTACGCGAATACATACGCGTGGACATAGAAGTTGTAATTAGTCCGCGCCACCACGAATCTAACTCGACGCGTATTGTCTCGGTTCAAATGTGATTATGGTAGCGGCCTAGCGGGCATTCATTATTTACTGTTTAGGTAATCAATGTGCATCACATGACATTTTTATTTTTTATTATTTTATATTTGATATGATATCCGTCATATTACAAGATACTGTGTTCAACACTATTTGTCTCTTTAACTCCTCTCTCTTCCTCCTCTTAGTTATGGTCACTAATATACCTTAAGTATGTTGTCATTGTATAGTATATAAGTTGTATTTTTTATCTAATTTAGTGCACCCTACCCATTAATCTTATTTTATTTTTATTAATTTCCTCTTCTGGGTTGTCTGGAAGAGATTGCTATGTAGCAATAAGACCGCCTTTTGTTTATCCCTCATTATTTGTTCATTATTTGTTATATTTATGTTTTGTTGGTATACTATAAAGAGTATTGTATTGTATTATATTGTACTCTTTTTCAAAAAGTTCCGGACTACCAGGGGGCTGTGGCAGTACTCTATAGTCCGACAAATTCGATAATCAACACCGTTTGTCGGATTACCGCGGCTCAACTGCACTATCGATTTTTTTATTTAATATTGTTTTTTCTTATCAATGTTTATAAGAGAAAAATATAACAAACATGTCTTAAACCGTGTAGTGGCAGTATAATCTATGAGGGATGCCTGTGTTCAGAAGTGGAATTTTATAGGTTGTAAACTGTAATGGATGGAAGGATTAATAATTTGTAAAATAACACACACATGCACTATTGTAGATGTGTGTGTGTGTGTGTGTGTGTGTGTGTGTGTGTGTGTGTGTGTGTGTGTGTGTGTGTGTGTGTGTGTGTGAGTGTGTGTGTGTGTGTGTGTGTGCGTGCGTACGTGCGTGCGTGCGTCGTGTGGTGTGTGCGTGCGTGCGTGCTTGCGTGCGTGCGTGCGTGCGTTACATGCGTGTGTGCGGGCGTGCGGGCGTGGATCTGTACGTGCGTGCGTGCGTGCGTGCGCGTGTGTGTGTGTGTGTGTGTGTGTCAGTAAATAAAATAAATGAGTATTTATGATTCATTTTTTTGTAACTTGTAGTGTAGTGGCACAGTCTATACAAAAATGAAAACCTCATTCTGTAGTATAAAATAAATGACGTCTCGACGACGGTAACAATCTAAAGCTCTCATCAACTGCTCTGGATAATTTATAGCGACGTTAACAAGCGACACTTAATTGAGATACGTAATTGTTTTTAACATTCCTGTATTCTAAATGAAGTTTTTGCGATAGAGGTATGAGCGTTCTCGGACAAATGTCGACACAATGAAAATATATCTAATTTGTAAAACGATATCATATCATCATATACTAACCCACATATGGATTTTATTTATCTGAAATAAAGAATTTATTATTATTATTATTATATATAATATATGCATGAATGTATTATGTAATTTTTTGTGTATACAAAAACTTCAGGATTTGAATTTAATCTTAGCTCAGTAGAGCTGGACTGTATTTCATACAAAGATTTAAATCTTTGATTTCATGTCGGCACACCTCCTGCAACTTTACAAGATGCAAGTTCGGCCTCACATGGAATATTGTTCCCATCTCTAGGTCGGGGCTCCCCAGTGCCAGCTCCTTCCACTTGACCGCATCCAGAGCAGAGCGTCTCGAATAATCAACGACCAAGTCCTCTCCGATCGGCTTGATTCACTGGATGGCACTGCGAAGAGATGTTGCATCCCTTTTCATCTTCTATCGCATATACCACGGGAAGTGCTCTTTGGATTAATCCCAACTACCAAATTCCACGAACGCACGTCGCAACAATATTTGCGATACCATCCACAGTTTTTCGCCTCATGCGACCCTTCTGTGGAATTGTTTACCACCGGCAATTTTCCCGGACTGATACGGCTTTGAAAGTTTTACGCAAGAATAGTAATAAAACTTTATAAAGTATATATAGTTCTGATGAAAAACATTTTATTGAGTCTTAGATTAAACCTTTACGAAAGAAAATCAACGAATAAAAGTCTTTATTGTTGTTTTCCGAATCAAAGTAAAGTTACTCTAAGCCCTTAAAGTGGATTACCTACTTCTATTCATATACAAAGCTTCTTTACTGTAGTCGAGGCTTCAAACTTAAGTAAAAAATAGGTCTTTTTGGTATAAAAGTTTTATAGAATTAATGATACAATAATTATTACAAAATAGCGAACCTATTTTTTTCGTTTTGAGCTAAATTCAATTTAATAGAGTGTACAATTAAGTAATGTTATTTATTCTGTCTATTACGTGTCGGTGGATTTCTCGTGTCAATAATAATGTAAATAACAATTTCATTGGTGCTAGCGGGGATGGAACTTGGGTTACTCGCTTATTATGGAATTTACGGCAAGCGCTAAGTCCCAGAGTTGCCATTGCTCTCTTCTCTACTATACTATCTGTAGATACCAAAAATATTTGTTGCTATAGAGTGATGGTGCCATACGAGTACACAGTCAACCTAAAATAGATACTGTGACCCATAGACATCTACATGAATCCTCGATTAAGAATCAAAATGCAGATCCGTTGTCACGATCAGCGATGTAAAAACAAGATGAAGTGCTTCATTTCCAGTAAAAAGGATCTTCGGTTCTCTACAGTCACCATACGAAACACAACAGTATTGAGCTGTTATTTTACGGTGGTATTCTGTGAGAGCGTGGTCGTTTGCCAGTCGAGCCGACCCATTCGTGCTACAACCTTAAAGTGGATACAGCATGGCTCTACCGCGTACAAAAATCCACGCCCACGAGTGGTCACCTCGACGAGCAACCAAGGGCGGAGCCCTAGTGGCCTGTGGATAATTAAATTATAACAGCTAGATACGCAAACACAAAACTTACCTGCCAAGCCCGTAATATATAATACGTAAAAAGATGTTGAAAACATTTGGATTTTCATAACGGACACTTTCTTAATTAAAGTGTTATACTGGCCTTGTAAACGCGGTTCCTCTCAGTTAGGGTGTCGAAGATAGAGTACATGGCGTTAAGCATAGACACCACCTCCATAGGCGTGATGCGGGAACAGATCTCTGTGAAGGTCACGACGTCAGAGAATAGTATGGAGACGCTGTCGAACATCTGTAATAAATGCAATACGTTAGTATAATAGTTACAAGGTTATATAATTATTTTAATCAATAGGTTTTTAATATTCTACTGTTGTCTTATGTCCGATTTCACCAATGAAAAATTCTGCGAATCTTCCCCGGTTTCCTTCTCCAAAACTGGACTGTTTTTTTAATTGCTTAAATATTTGATTGTCCTTCAGACCGAATTTTGGTCACGAAGGCCAGTCTCAGCGAAGACTAGCCATCAGCGCAGGACAGGATTATAGTGCACGAGTGTCTGCGCAAGCACAGGTGCACTCTCTATTCCCTCACTCTCATATTACGAACGGACTGTAATCAGACAGCACCGGAGAGAGATCAGGTGCAGGTCCAATGGCTTTACGTGCTTTCCGAAGCACGTCGGTGTAACACCGTCAACTTCCTGATTCCGGCCTAATATTGAGAATTTATTGTTAGAAAAGTTCAATTATTGATTTTGAGCTAGTCCGGGATTCGAACCTGTTTACTACCACTAGACCAAAGAAGCATTAAAAATATTATCAAGCCCTTATAAAGTGGTAATTAATTTTTATTTTTTGAATTTGTCATAATAATCTCTCCTTCTGACGTTTATTAATATTTAGAAGTAAATCTCTGGTAAACGCTCACTGGCACGATTTGTTAACTTTAGTATCTTGTTTAAAATGATAGGAATATAATACGTATATAACGAGTACCAAGATTTAAGTTTAAATAGGTTATTTGATGTTTAAAAATTTATATAAAATACTGGATGACTTTTGCGAATGTGTTTATTGTAATTATTCTCATGTATTCATTTTGCACTGTTGAGGACTTTATGTTGAAGTTTTCGAAGTACTCATAATTACCTTTATGTAGTATTATATATAGGATTATACAATATGTAACGTAATTAACGCACACCCTCAGACACCCCAATTAGTATATATATATATATATATATATATATATATATATATATATATATATAATGTTAGTTTCTTAAATATGAGTAGTCACTTTTCAACAAATCGTTCTAATAATCTAGCATATGCCCGTCACATCTTTCGGCGAACATGTTCATTATACTGTTGCGGCTGCCGTATTCTGCTCAACAGCGAGTACACTCTTACGCATTATTGCGAAAAAGTCATCTGTTCGTGTTTCTGCAAACATCCCTGATGCGCTACAAAATCGAGGCAGCCCCAATAGGGCCCTGAAAATGTTATTATATAAAACACGAAGGTCACTGTAAGCGCGCTTTGTATACGTTGTCCATAAGCTGCATGCGTAAAAAGATTGACAATAGGTTTTGAAGAGTGTAATCTTAACTTCCTTGCTGCACCGCGCAAACCTACGAGTCAACATATTTCCACAGATCAACAGTGCCCTTCGCTCCCTCTTGATGTCCATATCATCTTTACAATTTTCAGTTATGTAGTGGCCTAGATATTTAAACTCTTTTACTCTTCCTAGGGCAGTGCCATTAAGCAAAATAGGAGGCACATTCTTTGGACACTTTTTTCCAGCTCTAAATACCATAAACTGACTTTTCTTAACATTGTATACTAAACCATGTCTAACAGCATAATCCTCACAAACGCGTAACAATTTTCTAAGAGCACTAACAGACGGGGCCAGCAGCACCATATCATCGGCGTAACTTAAATTGTTTAAACAAACTCCATCTACATAGCATCCGATATACATGCTGCTCAATTCACCGATTAGGTCATTAATGTACAGGCTGAATAGGTTCGGTGAGCTTAAACCCCCTTGTCTCACCCCATATTCTAGCCTATACGGATCGGAAAACGTATCTGCCCATTTGACATTATTTATTTGATTGTTGTACCAATACTCGAACATGGCAACAAGTTCAGCAGGTATTCCGGTTTTCCTCAACTTACTCTACAATATTTCATAGGAAACCATATCGAAGGCTTTTGACAAGTCTAGAAAACAGGCATACACTTTTTCTGTCCGTGTAGTACTCAACGGTTCGCTTAAGGGCCAAGATGGCACTCTCTGTTGAAAGCCCAGTCCGGAAACCTAATTGAGCATCGTGTAGCTGCAAATATTTTCTTAAATACGTATCAAGTAGACCATCCAGTACCTTTGCTAATATTGTAGCCAACGATATAGGTCTATAGTTGGTTATGTCCGAGATGTCCCCAGTTTTATTTTTTAGAATTGGCACCACAACAGTCCTCATTATATTCTTAGGTAGATATCTATGTCGTAGGCACAGTGAAAAGAACAAACCCAAAACCCTAGGAAGATGGCCACCAGCATGTTGCAAATGCTCAATGCTAAGATCATCATACCCAGGAGACCTCCCCCTTTTCATGTTCATAATCACTGCACCCACCTGTTTAGCTGTGAAGCGAACCGGGTTTGTGTCGAAGGGGACTTCCGTGTAGGTTTTACCATTTATGGGTCCTAAAGGAGAGTCAACATTAAAATATTGCCCAAAATTTTCAACAATCTCTTTTTATCATTAGTGTTCCCAATGCTCACAGGAAGACCAGGCCGCACATTTAATTTATTTGTGGATTTTCAAAAATTTTGGAAGTCCTTATTACAATGGTGAGTAGCTATTATGTCCATTTTAATTTGTTCTTCCCAATTCTGGCACCATTTTAACTTAGATTTAAATTGACGTCTGCTCTCACACATACGATCATACACAATGCCCCTTTAGGTTTGCCACATTGTAACCAATTATCAAATTGAATCCTGGACTCCCTATGAGCATCTTTTACATATTTATTCCATCCGACTACAGTTTTCTTTTTGGCAGTAATGGCGCCACCTTCATATGTCATAATTGCGGCGTCGCTTAAGGTATTTACTATAGCCTCATACATCTTATCTAAAGTCTCTTTGTGATTTATATATAAAACAATGCAAAACTCTACCGGTAAATGCATATCTCTAAATTTCGAATTGCAATATTCTTTATATTTGAGTATTTGATGTGGTTTTCTGTTGCCCCATATTATTTTACTATTCTTAACAATATTTTGAGGTATTTTAGACCTCACAATTGCTTGGTCACAAGTAATACTTAAAGGGAAATGATCCGACCAATAAATACTGTGTAAAATTTCAACACTGCGCACAGTTTGGTAAGCGGCAGTAATAGTCACACAGTGATCGAGCCATCTTCTACTACCGTGTGCATCAGTCAGAGTACATACCGAGTTTGTCCATATCAGCGCACTGCCAACACTGATCCGTACAAAACTTTAATAATTCATCACCAAATAGCTCACCTAGGTGAACATTGAAATCACCAACAATGTAAACTGTTTCTATCGCACAACTTTCAATGATAGCACTAATTCTACCTAAACACTCCGTGAACTCAATTAGGTTTTCATTTTTATCCATTGGCATATAAATACTGAATACCAAAATGGATCGGTCACCACTAACGGCCTTTATTGCACATACCCTAGGATTTTTACAGTCGATCACTGTCACTGAAGTAAACGCCACCTTACGCCACAAGATCGCAACACCGGCCTGCCGCGAAGCAAGCCAGCAGATGTATTAACTGCCGACGTGCCGGTGCCCGCGAACTCATCGCTAATAGTATTCAAAAAAGGAAGATCATCGCACAGCAAACACGTCTCTTCCAGCGCTACAATGTCAGCTGACTGACACAGTGACCTCACACATGCCTCAGAACGCTTAATATTCTTGCAGTTATAAGTTATTAATTTGAAATTATTATCCATTATATTCTTTAAACGGTATTAACATAAAAACCTATTTCTTTTTCTTATTCCTTAAATGAACGAATCTTCTGAAAGAGATTCCATCAGGCCACAAATTATCATCCAAAAAAGTGTTGACTCTATGTTTAGACACCAATAATTTGTAACTATTGTACCCTTTATCCCGTTTCATATCAATCTTTTGTAAGCTTACAATTTCATTAGTTTTTTCTCGTATATAATTAATAATGTCCGTTTCGGCGGAGTCTTTATGGACATTAGAGATAAAAAAGGAACTTTTATATCCACAGCTTTAAACTTTTCAGTAGACTGAACACTTGCTTTCCCTTTCTGCCCTATAAAACGATTTCTATATCTTTTCCTCTGTACCATAATCCACTCGTCCGCTGGTCGATCTATTTTCCATTCCATTACGAACCATTTCTGCCATACTTGGTTTGTTTACATTCGGTAATGTGCATTCATTTGCATTAGCCCCTACTACCGTATTCACTGGTGGCGATCACAGCGGCGGCGGTGGCGAAACTCGTGTAGGTTTAGCGCCTCGAGACGCTATATTAGACAGCACCGGCACCGTCGTCGCAGCCTCAGTGTTCGAGTGAGTTTGTATCGTAGGGGCGCTGGGTTCGTTGTTACTGCATTCATATTGTTCATTATACGATAGCGCATTCGGTCCGCTATCCAACAGGTACCCTCCAATTTTTTTGCTAACGCTTACATCCAAAAAATTTGTCGGATCACAAATTTGTTTCTTTAATTCTTGTACACGATTATTAACTTCTACTGCGGTAACATAGGATTCTTTTTAGAAATTTCCGCTTTTAATATTTATATAACCTTGACCAATTTTGTCACATCTATATGATCGTAGCTAACAGGGGGTAATTTATTCAAGTCCCTAGCAACAAATATAGGAAATAATTCTGGATCATTGCCCTTAAAAATGCAATCATATCTTCTATATCTCGAACATGTTTTCCAGAGCCCTTTCTCACACGTCGACTCGTTGATGACGATGTCACCGAAGAAAATAATAAAATTTTCGCCTTCTCAATATCTTCCGCAGAAAAACCAGTTGAACATATTCTCACAATTTGATTTATTTATTTATTTATTTATTGAAACTAACAACTATCATGACAGGAATAACCTAATGCGACAGTGTAGTTCTTTTTAAGCATAACAAAAAATGTAGAAATTAACTGTAACAAATTGTAAACAATCCCACCCTAGTAAATTCACTCAAGGAGCAATAGAATAGATCAATGTCTTCAGCCATTCTATTAAGAATGCGTAACGTTCGCGTTAAAGGTGCTTTATCTAGTAAATTGGTTCGGGCGCGCGGAACGAAGAGCAGCCGCGGCCGCCGCTGTTTCCACACGTACCCGTCTGGAACACACAACGCAATCCGCCCCAATATGTCACTATTATATATTTTTCCCCTAAGCACTTTAAAAATATATAGGGCTAAGGCGAGGTCTCGTCTTACCCTCAACTCGTTGTAGCCAACCATACCCAGAATAAATAAGGTTGGGTACATTAATGGGTACATAGGGTATACCCCATAATGGCGCATATATAGGTATCTAATAAATTTATTTTGCACTCGTTCTAGCATTGTGCTATACCTTTTTTCATGTGGTGACCATATTACGGCGTTACACTACAGATTACTTCTTACCAGTGTATTATACATAGTAACGATTAAATTAATGTTAGTAAAACCGTGAACTGTGCGAAGAATGAAGCCCAAGTTTCTATACGCTTTTTTGCAGCAATTGAGAATGTGTTCCCTAAATGATAATTCACTATTTAGCCGAACGCCCAGATCTTTAACTTCGTTAACTCTTACCATTGGCGAACCATCGACTTCATAGTTATATTCAATGGGCGTGCGCTTTCTAGTAAACGAAATGGTAACACACTTGGAGGTGTTAAATTGTAAACGGTTATTATTGCTCCATTCCACTACTCTGTTTACGTCCTGTTGTAGCTTTTCACAGTCTGACAATGTTTCTACGACATGATACAACTTGAGGTCGTCAGCAAAAAGAAGGCACCTAGATTGCTTAACTACCACCGGCAAATCGTTAACCAGTAATAAAAACTGGAGTGGCCCTAAATTACTGCCCTGGCTTACTCCAAATTTTGTAATATATGGGTCCGACGTATAGCCGGCATATTCCACATACTGCTTTCTACCTGTCATATAGCCGGCAAATAATTTTAATAAATGTGGAGTGAAGCGAACTGCCGCTAACTTTTTTAGTAAGACGTCGTTATCCACTAAGTCAAACGCTTTTTTAAAGTCAAAGTAGGCGGCATCGACCTGCACCCTCCTATCCACTGCGGGCGCAACTTCAGCCATGTAGCTAAGAAGGTTGCTAGTAGTACTTTTCATTGGGCGAAACCCATGCTGTGCTTCCGAGAGCTGCTGATTCACCTGCACGAATATTTTGTCATACATGACCGACTCTAACACTTTAGCTGCTGATGAAAGCACGGCCACAGGTCGATATTCGTGTACCTGCGATCCTACTTTTCCTTTAGAAACCGGAACGACCCGTGTGGTTTTCCATCTATCGGGAAAAACAGCATTGTCCAGGCATTTGGAATATATGTACATTAACTTAGTTAACACGAAACGGCAGTCCCTGAGAATATATGGTGGAATACCATCCGGTCCTGCGGACCTTTTTTGGTTTCAACTTTTTTAAGGTACGTTGCACATCCTGAATACTCAGACTTTCTATATGCACCCGCGCAGCTGCGTTAACACCACCAGCCGCTATTATTGCCTCGGTGACGCTTAGGTTGGGTTGTTCCGTCCTATACACTGAATGGAAGTACTGAGCAAAATCTTCTACACATTGCTTACCACTCAATACTTGTCATTTTTCAAAATTTGTTTTTTGTTTAGGCAGCCTCTTTTGGACCGTATGTAATTCCAAAAAGCTTTTGGATCTTCTACGAGATGGCTTTGAACGCGACGCTGATGTTGCTCCTGCGCGAGTTTTATCATTTTTTTAACTTTCGCTCGACACTTAGAAAACAATTCATAATGGTTTTGTGATTTACTCATCTTATACCTCTTATGGCGATCTGCTTTTAATTTTAACTCGCGTATTATCTCAGTTGTATACCACTCAGGATAAATATACTTTGACCTTACCTTACTTACTTTTTTCCTAGGTACACAATTATCTAATATATTATTTATAGTACAATAAAAAAAATCAAGGCTTGCTTCTAAATCTAGACCATATATTGGAGACCAGTCTATTTCCTCTATAGTTTTATACAAGAGAGGAAAGTTAGCTTTGCTAAACTTCCAAGCGGGTCTCTCGTAGCATTCGCTGTCAATGGGGCCCTGCGCAGAAGAGGTTTCGTCTGCGGCGGATTGCAACCACACTATTACCTCAAGCGGGGGATGGTGCGCATCCACTGGCACAAGCTCCAAATCAGCCGCATACACCCTCACCGACTCCTCACCATCAAATGTACTTAACACTAAATCCAATTGTCGTTCATTACAATTTCCTATTCTATTGCTCTGAGAAAACTGACAGTATGTTACAAAATGTTCACAGTAATTACGTATAGTAGTGGAGCACGAATACAAATTAAAATCTCCTAGTACTATGACTTTACTGTATTTACTACAACATTGCTCGATTATTTTAAATAATAACATATATTAGTTATCACAACTTCCTGGTGGAATGTAAACAACGCATATGAAAAATATAAATCTTTCTCTTAAACATACCCTAGCACAGACCAGTTCAAACACGCGACAATCTATGTTGATGTCACTCCATATAGGTACAAACTGCAGTTCGAAGCGCGGTGTGGCCACTAGACAAGCGCCGCCTTGTTTCCGCCCGTCTACGCGATCGCATCTTAACATTTTGTATCCAGGTGGAATAATTTCAGAGTCTTGAATAGATCCACTAAAGCCGGTTTCCGTAATAGCAAACAAATCGGAACTCGAGCTAGCAACGGCCACCCAGAATTCATCTAATTTCGTTCTCAGTCCTCTTACGTTCTGGTAAAAAATTTCAATAGTTCTCTTAAAGCTTTTTTGGTTTTTCGGTGTATCGACGAAACCACACCCATTCACAAAATTCAATATTTAATGCCCAATTCTCTGGTAAACATATCTTTTTATAGTGACTTTCCGGAACCCCTATTATAAACGAAGCATAATCCCGTTCAGTCTTATATTTAATTTGTTCAACCTGAACTTGAACTTCAGCCCCACATATGTTTTTAACATGTGTTTCTATGCTTTCTCTCGTAGTGACCTTCTTCAGTCGCCAGACATGTAAATATTTTTTAACGTTCAGTACCTTGTATACCCGATAGACTCGTGTTACTTCCTCTTTTTACCTCACTATTAGGATACCTATTGCTTTTTCTTTGTAGGTATCTTGAAAATAAATTATAATATTTTGCATGCAGGTATATAATAAAGACAGTCTTGTCTCAACTCCCGTGTTTGATTGCCGCATCCTAACAATACAAAATTAACATGGCGCAGTCGGTACACAAATTTTACAAATAATATAATATATAAGTACTTTCCATTGAATTGGATGAACTGTAAAAGTGAGAGTGAATTTTAGTAAGAAGTTGAAGATTCTAACGTAACTGCAATTGAATCAATCGTCCGGACAATGGAATCTGTATTACAACCACCGCCGCCTTTTATTTTCGAAAATAATTTAGTAAATGTGACTTCGGGAAATTTATGCAAAGAATGGGAAAAATGGAAAAAAGCATTCTTGATATATTACGAGGCATGTGAACTAAAAAAAAAAGGATGAAAAAGTACAAATTAACATTTTATTACATATTATCGGAAACAAATGTCAGGAAGTGTACGAACAACTATTATTGGAAAATGATAAAAAAGGAATTTAAATCGATTAATGAAGTATTTTTGAAATTTGATACATTTTTTCTTCCACAAAAGAATGTGACGATGACACGACACATATTTTTCACTCGTGATCAACGGGAGATGGAGACAACCGAGCAATATGTTTTCGAATTAAACAAGATGGCGGCAAGATGCGAATTTAAAGATTTATGTCAAGATTTGGTACGAGATAGACTCATATGTGGTATACGAGATGGATGTATGAGAGAAAGGCTGTTAAGGGAGCCTGACTTATCGTTAAAGAAAGCAGTGGAAATTTGCAATGTAGCCGAAATGTCGCGAGCCCAGGCCAGCAATATAAAGTCAGAGAAGTCGGTCCACCACGTGCATGAAATAAAACTTAATTCCGAGCAAGATGAACGTGACGCAGAAATTAATTGGGTGAACCGTCAACGTGTCACGCCCCCGCACCACCAGCGCCAGCAGCGAGTGCGTGGCGCCGGCAGCGGAGGTGTGCGGATGCCGCGATCCTCTAAGTCCTCAACCCACCCTCGGGATGAAGGTGGGCACGCGCAAGTGCATCGTCACGTCCGGTCCAGGTACGATCGCAGTTGTTGGAACTGCGGTTTGTCACACGAGAAATACAGTTGTCCCGCCTATGGTCAGCAGTGCCGTAAATGTCATCGGATGAATCATTATTCGCGGATGTGCAGAGTTTATGAAGTAAAGGAGGACTCCACCGATCAGCTAAATATTAATTACGGTAAGGACTGGTTGGTGAAGTTAAAGATAAATAATAATTTTCTAATGTTCAAGCTGGATACTGGGGCCGATGTGAACGTTTTGCCCAAGAAGTATATTCAAAAAATTAATATTACTGAATCAGAGTTAGCACGTACCGCAATAAAATTACAAGGTTATTCAGGCAATAATATTGAAGTTATTGGTAAATGTCACTTAAAAGTGAATTATAAAAATGATGTTTATATTTTAAAATTCATTGTTGTTGATGTAGATTCACCTCCTATTTTAGGCAGAACCTCGTGTGAGGAATTAAAGTTACTAAAGAGAGTTTTTTCTATTATGGAGAAAAAAGAAAATGAAATAATAAATGAATTTTCCGACGTATTCGTAGGTATGGGATGTTTGCCAGGAAATTACAAAATTCAGGTGAGACATGATATTAAACCCGTAATACATGCTCCGAGAAAATTACCGCTAGCCCTTAAAGACAAAATTAAAAATAAATTAATGGAAATGCAAAAAGAGGGCATCATTGCAAAAGTAGAGGGACCCACCGACTGGGTAAATAGTATGACTGTTGTTAAGAAGCCTAATGGGGACCTTCGAATCTGTCTTGATCCTAGGGACCTTAATAAGGCAATTAGGCGCGAACATTTTAAGCTTCCTACTCTGCAAGAAATAACTGCCAATTTATCGGGGGCAAAATATTTTAGTACTCTCGATGCCAAGCAAGGATTTTGGCAATTAAAGCTTCATGAGTCTAGTACAGACCTTTGTACATTCAGTACTGTATTTGGTCGATTCAAGTTTTTGCGCATGCCATACGGTATATCGTCGGCATCAGAAATTTTCCACAAAAAATTGTATGAGCATTTTGATGATATAGAAGGAGTTATTTTATTTGTAGACGATTTGTTAATCTATGCAAATTCTAAAAAAAACGCATGATGAGAGACTTCGGTCGGTTTTACAAAGGTGTCGGGAAATTAATATTAAATTAAATTTAAAAAAATGTAAAATTGGGTTAACGGAACTCACATATTTGGGTCATAAAATAACAAAGGATGGAACGTATCCGGATGATTCGCACATACTAGCTATAAGAAATATGCCCAAACCAACCACGGTAAAAGACGTCGAACGGTTCTTAGGTTTAGTTACGTATGTGAGTAAATTCATACCGAATTTTTCGGAAAAAACATCTGTGTTGCGTGAACTGTTAAAGAAAGATGTAGCATGGCATTGGGATAGTAATCACGATCAATGTTTTAAAGAAATAAAAGAAAGTCTAAGTAAACCTCCGCTTTTAAAATATTATAGCTTACAGAAACCAGTAAAAATTTCAGTGGATGCAAGTAAAAATGGATTGGGAGCCTGTTTGATGCAAGACGAGTTACCGGTGTGTTATGCTTCTAAATCACTAACTAAAACGGAGCAGTCATACGCGCAAATTGAAAAAGAGCTGTACGCATGTGTTTTTGCTTGTGAAAAGTTTTACACGTATATTTACGGCCGCACGGACGTTACTATAGAAACAGACCATAAACCGTTAGTCAGTATTATTAATAAACCGTTAGCAAGCGCTCCTGCAAGGTTGCAACGAATGCTTTTACGCCTCCAGCCGTATGAATTCAAGTTGGTTTATAAGCCGGGTCGCTATCTTTACGTCGCAGACGCACTATCGAGGGCAGTCGCACCGGACAAGCATGAGTCGACACTGCCGCGCGATCATCTCGACGCGCAAGCGCAGGTGTGCGCGCTCACCGCTAGCAATCCGTTGACGGACTCGCACTTCTTATCTATACAGAAATGTACCCAGGAAGATATAGAAATGCAAGAACTTATTAAAATAATAAAACGAGGTTGGCCCTGTCATAAAAGTAAAATAAAAGACATAATAAAGCCTTTTTGGGATAGTAGGGATGAATTATCAGTTAACTTTGGTATAGTATGGAGGGGTAGCAGGGTAATAATACCTAAATGCATGAGATACGAAATGATTAAAAAGATTCATTTGGGCCATCTAGGGATTGAAAAATGTAAACTCAGAGCTCGAGAAATTATGTACTGGCCTAATATGAATACTCAACTTGAAGATTATCTGTCACATTGTCAAGCTTGTCTAACTTATAAAAAACAAAATTGTAAGGAACCGTTAATGCAACACGAAGTACCAAATAGGGCATGGTCTAAAGTAGGAATAGACGTTTTTCACTTCGGAACAAAATCGTTTGTCCTCATAATAGACTACTATAGTAAATTTGTAGAATTAATAAAAATTCATTGCTTAAAGTCAGAATTAATTGTTAAAAAAATTAAACAAGTTTTTAGTAGACACGGTATACCCGAAATAGTTATGACCGATAATGGCCCTGAGTTTGCATCTAACACTTTTCGCGAATTCTCACATGATTGGAAATTCCAGCATGTGACGTCATCGCCGAGATATCCTCAATCTAACGGCCAGGTCGAGCGTGCCATACAAACAATTAAAAATATGATGAGAAAAACGGCTTATGATCAGGCGGAGTTCCCATTAGCGCTCCTTGAATATCTAAATACACCAATCAGTAAGGAACTCGCTAGTCCAGCGGAGTTGTTATATAATAGAAAACTCCGCAGTATACTTCCGTGTTCTCCAAATTTATTGTTACCAAAAATTAATACGGACGTAATAAATAAATTAAAACACCGTCAACAAAAGCAAAAAATGTATTACGATAAAGGTGCTAGAAAATTAAAAACACTAATAATTGGACAAAAAGTTAAAGTTCGAATTAACAAAACATGGGTATCAGGTTTTATTAAAAGTATTGTAGGTCCTAGGTCATATTTAATAAGCATGGCAACGGGTGGTGTATTAAGACGAAATAGGAAGCATATCATAGTTGATTCGAACCAGAGAATCGATGAATCATCTAATCTACGCACTCAGTACGATGATATCGCTGTAAACAATAACAAAACCTCCGCGCACGCGCCCCTCCCCGCACGGCTCCAGTACTCAGCTGCGAGCGCCTCACTTGCAACAATCTGATGGATCAACTGTTTTCACTAACTGTTTTTATCGTACACGTTCCGGCAGGGAAGTGAGACCTCCTGATCGATGGGGCTTCTCCGCACCACAGAAATGACAGCTATGAATAATGTGAGGCAAAAAACTTTATTTTATTTTATTTAATTATAGGATTGATTTTTTATTATTAATTATATATATAAATTATTTTTATCAATAACAATAAGTCGAAAGCAACAAGTTAATTGGATTTTGTTTTTAATAAATATTATATAAATTACGCATTAATAAATTATATTAATATGATTAAGTTACACGTTATAATTATATGAATAAATTCATGTATTATTATAAATCAAATTGTTAATTTTCATGCTTTTATTTAAGAAATGTTTTTATTATATTAAGATTATTACTTGTGGTTTTAAAAAAAGATTAGTGTTAAACCTCGACCCTTCATAATTTCTTAAGAAGGGGATTGTAGGTATCTTGAAAATAAATTATAATATTTTGCATGCAGGTATATAATAAAGACAGTCTTGTCTCAACTCCCGTGTTTGATTGCCGCATCCTAACAATACAAAATTAACATTCTTTTTACTACTGTCCAGTTTTCTTCTTTTTCCAATGTGTCCTTCGCGTTCTTAGTTGAATTTACTGACACTGAATTAACTTGGTTTTCATTAATTGAAACTGAGCATTTATGAACACTAGATAATTCTGCCGATTTCGTGGCCACACCATCTTTCTTGGATTCATTATTAAAATTATTTGAGCTCGAGTTCGGCGTTTTTTCACTTATTGATACCGTACTATTATTACAATGAGATGGTGATTTTGCGAACACCCCCTTCTTATTTGGGCCGTTATTTATAACTATCGTATTTTTATTCTGCTTCGTTATATTAGCAAATGACACTAATTGCTCCACATTTGTTTGTAATATTTCCTTCGTAGTATTTTTTACTGTTAAAGTAGTTTCCAAACGTTCATTTATTTCTGTAAGTACTTTAATACGCTCCTCCAACTCATCCACCTTATTTGCTTTTTGCTGCACTACATTCATAATATTTTTTAATTCCCGCAGCTCAGTTTCGGTATTAATAAATCTTTTTTCTAGCCGTTTATATTCCTTCATTTGATCGTCGAGCCGAGAAATCATTTCCATGCGGAACTCTCGGATCTCCTCTATAATCCTACTATCGTTACATACTTCGCGGTAATTGTGACGATCTCTTCGTTCTTTGTTCACATAAAAAGACGGTGAAAACGATTTGTCCATTACGCAAACTCCCCGAATCGGTGTATTGGTGTTGTCTACTTTCGGAATATTACACCGGCATTCTGGACAAACCCATTTACCTTTCTCTTCTTCAGTAAAATTTTGGTACTGCTCAGCCGTTATTGATACACACATAATATGATGATACACTTTTCTACATGTTTTTTGAGAACACTCTATGCATAAAATATCAAAAATCAACTCATTGCACCCACTACATTTTGTTTCCATTTGATTATCCATATTATTATAAAAAAAAAAAATAACTTATACGTAATAATTAGTCGGCACTACTCGCATAAGCGTCCGTTCGCTTTGCGTCTCGCGAGAACAATTTATTGATCTTCAGTTAACACCTCTAAATTATTCTGCAAGTATGCTAGCACTTCGTTTATAATAATATTACACTCCTTACATTTCACGGCATCCATTTTTGATTTCGTGCGCAACCTGTCGATCGCGCGTTCGCGACGCAACTGATTAACTGTTATAATCATAGTACATACACTGAATTTTTAGTTAAACATTTTTATGTACTGATTATTTATCAAATTAGTTATACTAATTCCGGAAGAATGTTGTGGTCACAGTACAAATCCACACACGCAAAGACTTTAACGTCTTGAAATAAAGTTCATTTTTCTTTATTTTTAGGAATCGATTCAGTAAACGATTCTGAACAATGAAATAATACTAGTTTTTTATTTATTGTTAGGGGGTACGTTTTATTTCAATGTTAGTGTTCGCGTAAATATAAGAATCATTTGATTCTGAACAAACTACTTTCTCAAAGTGCGTTAATTACGTTACACATTGTATATAGGATTATATAATATTATGTCGTCATAAAATTTCTGTTTTATAAAGTTTACAGTTATTTTAATTATCTACCAGTTTGTGTGAAGTAATTCTGTTAATATATACGTTTATACAAAGTAAAACGCCGCCAGTTTTGCTACAGTACGATTTTTTTTTAAATTAACCGTTACTCTGTTACACATAGTTTATTTGTATATGTTTATCATCAAATCATAATAAAACAGTGAAAACCAATGTTTATATTTAGTTAATGTAAATACTAATTTAAAGTGTAAGTATATACTTATTTATTTATTTAATATTCTTTATTGCACACCATACAAAAATTAGAGATTATTTATACACTAGAAGTATGCAATGGGCGGTCTTATTGCTGATAGCAATTTCTTCCAGACAACCAATGAATGGACAGGTTTACACAAAGATGACAGGGGTAGGGCAAATTAGTGTGATAAAAAAGAATACACATTTTATATGTGTACTTACTTAAACAAATCGTAAATATATTATAATCTTTGAGGTGTTATTACCTTTTCTGTGCTTGGTTTAAAAAAAAGAATATTAACAATTCTAAAACATTACTAATATTCCCCTTAACCACTCGTGGTAGGCTTAAATCGCTTGTGTTACGAGTGGGTCACGCCAGTAGTCGAATGGCGGATTCGAACTCACGGGGACTACTTGAAAAGTTTCAGCTTTCAAATAAAAAAAGAATCATCAAAATCGGTTTACCTAAAAAAAAAGTTCTGTGGTAACACACAAAAAAACATACAGCCGAATTGAGAATCTCCTCCTTTTTTGAAGTCGGTTAACAATCATTCTTGGACGGTGTTAGATTAGTAAGACGCTGTTGCCCATCTCCTGATTTGTTTCCCTCTGTCGCCTGTTACGACACCCACGTGATATGGGGTAGTGGATATTTTTAGACTGCTAATACACACGGTTATAGATGATTTGTGGCTTATTAATGCAGAACAGAGTTCCAAATACCAACATTTACGTTATATATTAGCAGCCTGTTTGTTGTTTTATTAATTTACAACATAGAGTGCACGAAAAGTAAATTGTATATATATATATATATATATATATATATATATATATATATATATATACAATTTACTATAACTTTAACAAGGCAACAACTGGAATGTCGTCTAAAAATACTTAACGCAATCTTTCCTTAACTTTCCTCGGAATTTTTATGTTAAATTTTCCTGAAAGTAAATAAAATCGTTAAAATCGAAAACGCATTCGTTTACTTTAAAAAAATATTCATTACACAATACTAACGTCGACTGTCAGCACTCGTTGAAGCACAACATTTGTAGACAAGCGTAAATTGAATCTGAATAAAATTTCGCTTGCCTTTCCAATTTCCCTCTTCTTATCAATTCGTAACATTCCCCACATTGTAAGAGAGATTTGCCGCAATCCTCATGATTGGCAAGTGAATTAGCAGTGCATGTGCGTTTTGAATCGAATTGAAATCTGATGAATCAATTCACAAAAAAATCGAGGTCTAAAAGATCGATTTCTCAAAAATCGATCTTTTTCGATTCGCTTTCAGATTCGTACAAAATACAGATAACAAACGTAACTTATTTTTTATTTCTTTAATCCATTAAGAAGAGGCGAAAGAAACAGCACAGTAGTTTTACTAGTTTTTGAATGGAAAAACTGTCGTTTTTTACGAGTTTGGGTACATTCAACTAATTGTATATAATTTTATAGTTATGAAAACAGAAAAAATTCAATCTCGATTTTCTAGGGTGAAATATCGATTCACTGGATCAATTCAGTACTAGATATCGATAAAAAAAGATCTTTTTTTCACAATAAATCGATTCTTCGATTATTCGACCCCAGATCGACATGCCTACCTATAGCTCCTGCGTGTCCGGGTATAATATACAAGATAATAAATATATCGCCATGTCTACATATTAATAATATGTGGTTAGTAGATACATTACATCAATTCTAGTTGAAAGGAGGGGAGTAGAGTGCACTAGTGCCATATGTTGTAGCTATATTACAACTGCAGGACGGCACTAGTAACTATGCAAACATAAATCCAAATAAATAGGCTAATATCATGTTCATTCAATCAATATCTTACCTCACATGTATCAATCGGATTTTCTCCATTCCGAAGTCTATCAGCCACCTGTTTTGGTATCATCTGGTAGAGAAGCTCGTCGGTCCTCTTCATTTCTTCGTCCAGTTTCCTCATAGACTCTTCTAACTTTTTACTTTTTTGTTGTTCTTGATCTAATGCTAGTTTTAGCTCTACGGATTGTTGAGTACCGGCCAGCATTAAATCTCTGTTAAAAAAAAATCTTGATATACCTCAACAAATGAATAAGTAGTGAGCATAATCTTTCAAGGTGTTTTTGGTACTATACCGCGGGGTGTAACGCTATATGATAATTTTAGTATAGTTTTTTATTGTCATAATGGAAGTATAAATAACGTTATCCAAATAATTAAATGATTGTTAATAAATAAATAAATAAAAAGTTTGTGTCGTGTTTTAGTTTTGGTGATTATCTTATTATCTACCATCTTGCCATAAATAGTTTTTTGAAAATATTTTTTATACCGCGTAGTAAGTAAACTCTGTCCGACGCGCCGTTCTATCGACTATATGCCATAAGAAGTCTAAGTAAGTTAATAACAATGCGGAAAAATGCTCCGAAAATCCTTTGAAAAATGTTTGAGACAGAAATATACTTCGTCTTGTCTCTACCTCAAACAACTATGCTACTAATTATATTATTCATAATTCATACCTGCTAAAGTCATGCATTGACAAGTCGTTGATGTAAAGCCCAGTGGAGACAAGAGCCGCTAGATCTGGCATAACAGGAGTACCCAAGTACATCATCATGCGCCAGTTGTCCATGTAGATCATCTGACCTGATCAAAAAGAAGCTGTTATGTTTTAAATATTGCCAAATAATTTACATTTGCTAAGTGATTCTGAGTACTACAGCAAATATACAGTGCAATAAATATAAAAACCTAATTTCTATTTACGACTATGTTCATTTTGTCCAAGCATATGTGATTAAAACTTAGTTATTATATCATTTATTATTTCGTTTAAGAAAGTTAAAGTATGATTAGCGATTACATGTTTATAAACAATTTTACTTATAAAATTGTAAAAATTTAGTTATGAAACAAAAATATCGGGTACGGCAAATCATTTCTCATTTTCTAAAATTTCTAAAAGAAAAAAAAGAAAATAATTAATATTAAAAATATGTACTAAATTCTATGTTGCCCGTGTCACTTTTTGTTTTTTAAGTACATACATATAATATGTTTTCAATTTTTTAATAAATGCCGTATGCCTTAAATATACGAATAGGTACATGTAAAAATTATACTTATTTGTAATTTGTTTTACAAACATAAAACAATAATTTAAAAAAAATACATTATATATTAATACAATTGGTATTATACCATTAAGTTACTACACTTAGTTCTTTTATAATAATATTTAGGCTATTTAGGGTGGTGCAATTATTTACGTTCTACAATACATAACCTTTAAAAGCTGGTTGGAAAAAAATTACCGGTGCATAATAATTAAAAAAAAATATAAAGTAGTTCTCTAAATCTTTGGTAATTACTATAGATATTAAGAAGTACCTGCTACGTATCTATAAGGTATCTATATATCTAAACATAAAACGTATGGTGCTCTATAATTTGCAAATTGCCAGGCCAGTGCTTTAAATATATTTAATAACGGTTTTGGAAACAAACAATCCTCTTCATAAGACTACCTTTGAGATGTAAGTTAATTACATCAGGTAAGCGTCTTCCGTCATAGGCGTATCGAGCTTTTGGAGGAACGCCTGAAAGTGCACCCATTTTATATTGACTTAGTACATTATTTTCAATAACTTACTATAAAATTAAAATACCTTGCGTGCAACTTTCAATAAAAATACCAATATAATATACTATGCATAATCGTTACCAAAACGAACGAATTTAGTCTCCTCAGATTCCTAGGCAAGTTTTAGGGCAAGGAAGAGTATGCGCTGCCCCAATGCGTGTTGGCAGACTTCATTCACATAATTAGTTCGTTCTTTTTTTTAATTTGTCAGGCTGACAGATTTTGGTACAATCAGTACTTAAAATTGCAACTAACAATTTTATCGGTGCTGGTGCCATCTAACTCGGTCTGATTGCGTTCTTTTTAATTATATGGCTCAAGATTACAAAGAGCTACCACGATTTAATTAGACCATGAATTTAGAAGAAAATATAATCTTCTGTTATTCTAAACAAAGTTGTTTCTATCGGAAGATCAATGGCAACTCAACTTTTTCTTTTTTATGATGATAATCCCGGCCGATTTGCGACCAAGACGAATATAATTTTTGGAGATTTAATTATTAAATTATCAGAAATTATCAGGATTACAGAGTTAGATATTGTAGCACAACAAGGTGTACGCGTAGGTTTCCGGGTATATCATATTACTAAATATATTATATCGCCAAAGAGTTGTATATTACATAACTTAATGTTCTAAATCAGAGATTTCATTTTTTATTACTGTCGCAAAAACAAGCTTAAACTTTAGCACTGCCTTTTCATTTTTTTTGTTACGTCTGTTTACGTGGTGCGTACATTTTAAAAGGGTTGCCAGTTTTTAATTTTCTCCTACATAGCTCGATGTCCTCTTGTAGCATTTAAAAATAACACAAGTGGTCATTCTCTAACCTCCATGGGTCAAATAATAATGCATTTGCATTTTATCTGTTCTTCTATGTCGTATAAGTTTTTTATGTACATATATAAATTGCACATGGACTAAACTTCTGATGAGAACACGAAAAATTTAATTTTCACAATTCACAAACACGCAGACTCCATCTATGTCCAGTAATCGATATTACGGCGATTATATCTACAAAAGATTTAGATGTTGTGCCATGATGAATTTGAGGATAAGAACATCAAATTAATTCTCTTCATCTGATGATGACTATGGTGTAGTTAGGTAGGTTCGAATTAACATTTGTGCAAAACCACAAATTATCGGATTTCTGGTATGGTTGTTTTGTCTCTGAAATTGAAGCTTAGTATACCACCGATCTTGTAGAAGCTTAACTTTGGTCGCTTCTTAACTTAAACGTCGATGCAGCAAAATCAACACGGATTTACGTCCTTGGTATATACGACATATTATACCGGTATTGATTTAAGACTGAGAAGAAGTGATTGAGAGATAATCAGTTCGACACATTGACTACATAATTAATTATGGGGATGAAAGCACTCAGCCTACGAGATCCATGTTACGTGGTTGAGCCACTGCACACAGGCTGCTGTACGAATGGGTCGGACCGGGAAAGAATCCTTCGCGCATAGAACACAAGCGTGAAATGGCAGCATAAAGCTGTAGTGATTTGTATGACGAGTGAAATAGAGATTAATTTTACTGTTAACGAGGCATTTCATCTTAGTCCTTAAGGGTGAAAACTGCTTTTTTCATTTTGATACTTAATTAAGGATAGTTGTATATGTAAGTGTCTATGGACCATAGCATCCGCTCATGATCAGGACTCACATGTGTGCTCTTTTGTCACCCTTACTGCAAAAAAAAACCTTTTCGAAGAGCATTACGTCGTAAATAGCGGCAACTGTCATGAAACTGTTTATTCGCAATAGAGTAATGCTGCAGCTATATTATCGTAGTATGAATACGTCAGCTCGACCGAGGAAGGACCACGTTCTCACTCACGGGTGACAACGCATCTACATTTCGATTGTTTTCAAAGATAGATGTCGATGTGTATGGGCTACAAAATCCACTTACCGTCAGGTGGACTGTGTGCTCGTTTATCAATTTTATTTTATATAACAAAAAAACAATTCCAACACTAAAGAGTAAATACTTTAATGCGAATAAAACTCTTATTAGAAGGTTTTTAAACCTTAATAAATTTTGAAATATTTGGTTAGCCTTACCTTTAAGCCTTAGATTTTTCTCGGTGGTACCATCAGATTCGTCCGAAAGACGCATGAGCTCGTTCTTCCTGTCCGGTGCCTTTTCATGCATCACGGCCTCTACTGTCACCAGTTCGAAGATGTTGTTTGTGCGGTTTAAGATCTTTAGAGAAATATGTAACAGTTTATAATTACAAGTAATTATTATCTTTATATATAGATTTGTTATTATTTTCTCAACAAAGGCTCAGTTCTTACCATTTGTGTGAAATTTAAAGCTTAATGTTTTTTTCAAAACTTTGATTTTGAT
This sequence comes from Parnassius apollo, assembly GCA_907164705.1. Taxonomy (NCBI): domain Eukaryota; kingdom Metazoa; phylum Arthropoda; class Insecta; order Lepidoptera; family Papilionidae; genus Parnassius; species Parnassius apollo. The sequence goes on along the minus strand of CAJQZP010001060.1, from coordinate 3,197,352 downwards.
GATTTAATGGAAGATGGTAAAGCACAAAGGCGTAGGTTAACAAAAGCATCTTGTCATCATGTTTTTTCGTTACCGGATTATATATGAAAAGATCTGTTTGGAAAGATATCACTAGGAGTACCTACTCTAATTTTTGTATAAAATCGCAATTTTTTTTGTTAAGGATATAATTTAAATACTACAAATAACATTTTTAAGCTAAATTTTAGGAAAATAAAAAAGAAAAGAGCAAATATAACTATTAAAGTTTTGAAAATTCAAAAGTACACGCCTCATAATCTTGTTTTATTATATAAAAAGAAAAATATCTCTTTTTCTATATCTGATACGAAAGAAGAGATCCATGAGAAATATTCTCTTTGTAGAAAAGTACCAGTTGTTTTTTACATTTTCATTAATTACAATTAAACGAGACCAAATTACTCAGTGATTTTCAAAAGTAACCTATTGAGATTCTAAACCTAATAAAATATAATTATTTTGATATATTAATTCTAACGACCGTAATCGTGCGCCATCCACACAAAACATAAAGACATCCGGACACCCTCCAAAATCAAAACACAGTTTTTTTAACACTAAATACAGTAAATTATTTTAAAAAATAATAGAAACATGAAAATGAGTGATTTTTCTCGATATATGTGTATTTTTATTATTCTAAAAGTGCAATAGTAAAAAAATAAAGACATTTTTAGCTCAGAAAAAATTAGTGGATTTCCATTAGGTGAGAGTAGAGCACAACCTCAACGCTTCGCTTATGAGGCGTGCAAAACGTTTTTATCGTGATAATGCTCATGGGTACCCATAACGGTTTCAGTGTTGTCATCTGCGAGGGACTACTATTGTTTATCCCTGCAGGTTTCGGGCCTCGGGGTGTTCCCCATTACCCGGGTAATCTTCGCAGCCCATTTCTATGGGCCGGTCTTGGAAGCCGTACAAGGACCGCATTGTAGGTACTCTTTTTTGGCATATTGCGCGCCGCCAGGTAGGTGCTTACGGAGGGTCAGCAGTCTCGAAGCCCCGCGGAGTCCCGCGGACAGGGAGTCGACGCAGGGCCAATCCTGCCGACAGGTGGGCGCTCCTAACAGCAGCACTCCCGGCCTCCAGTGCTCCTCCCTGGCTCTAGGTTAAGGCCTGGTGAATTCCTAGGCAGAAATTGGCGTATCTCGCGCCTCTAGGGAGGGATCTGCCGAAGGGTCAGCAACTTCCAGGTCCCGCGGAGACGCATCTCGACGCGGAGCCGAAGTCACCAACGGGCGCACGCTCTCCTAGCAGCACGCCGGAACTTCAGGTATGTAACGTCCGGGGCGGGGTCAGGGGCGTCCTCGAGGCTCGACGCAAGCCGAGTTGGCCCCACAGCACGTGCACCCACTGCGAAGCGACGTGCTGTACTTCTCCCACCCGGGCGGAAGCCGACGACCGACGGACGTGACCGGCTGCTAGCGCGGTTCGGACGCAACTCAATAACGTTGTTGTTGTCTTCTTCATGTGTCTTTTATGCACATGGAGGTTTCGGGCCTCGGGGTAAGCCCCCTTTACCCGTGCTGTCCTCGCGGTCCACTACTATGGACCGGTCCTGGGAGCCTTCATGTTAATGGCGTTGCTTATAACGGATTGTCGTAGTCGGTAATTTTTTCGTAAAAAGTGGTTATGACTACGAAAAAATGAGGTTATCTAATGACATTGGTCGGAGTTGGCCTTTCAGCGGCGTTGAGGGTTGTTACTCGGACTCTCTAATCGATATAGAGAGGAGTTCTCTTGGATAAGGTCGCCCGTCCGGCGGGCGAGTGTGCAGCGGCGCGAAGTCGTTGAGGTGTACATGCGGCCCGTTGTCAGCGCGGTCGAACAGTCCGCGCGCCAGCCGGGCCACGAATTCCTGTATGGTGTCCATCTTCAGGTTGGCCGCTATGACGTCATTACGTACGTAGCGACCCGCACCGACGATGGTTCTTAACGACATATTTTGCTGGGCTGAAGTCGCCGCCTCTGATGATCGCTCAGGAGTGCATACCAGGCCGGAGCAGCGTATGTGATAGCATGGCTCTGATGTAGGTTTTATAGATGGTTACTCGCACTTTGGATTGGTAGCTTGGATGCCAGGACCGGACGTAGCATCGCCCGCGCACATCGAGCTTTACGTACGAGAGGTCGACGTGCGCAGTCATGCGCAGCGCCCTGTCAATCCGGCACCCAAGGTAGGTCACGGCCTTCTCGTACGCGATCTGCTGGCCTTGAGGGTTAGTTGAGGTGGTAGGTTCCTGAGGCGGCGAGTGAGTAGAGCGGTCGTCTTGCCAACGTTGACGGCCATCCTCCACTCATCTAGCCATGGTGGCAGCAGGTCCAACAGGCGTTGCATCCTGGCAGCGGCTATGTGGGCTCTTCTGGACGACGTGAAGTAAGCGCTATCATCCGCAAACAGTGCCAGTTCCACGTCGTCCTCCCATTCTTGCAAGCCTGTCCTGCCAGGGTAGGTATGTCATTTGTGTACGCCGCGTACAGGGCTGGAGACAGACAGCTGCCCTGTGGCACGCCGGCTCTGATATGGTCCTGGTTGCGGACTCGGCGCCCTCTACGCAGACGTAGAACTTCCTGGCTTCCAGGAAAGACGCCACTAGCCGCAACATAGCAGGAGGGACACTTGTCTGTTCTTCTAATTTATAGAGTAATCCAGTGTGCCACACCCGGTCGAACGCCTTCTCGATATCGAGAAAGACGCCCAACGTAGTGGGCCACGGTTGTAATCGGCCGCAAGCAGGTGCAGCACTCTGGTCAGCTGTGTTGATGTAGAGTGACCCCTCCTGAATCCGTGCTGCTCCGCCCGAAGTTGGATGCACGGGCGGAGGCGTCTTAGCAACAATCTTTCAAGCAGTTTAGCTATGTGTGGTAGCAGCGTGATCGGCCTGTAGCTGGCAGCTCTACGCCTGTCCTTCCCGGGTTTCGGCAAGACGATTACTTTGCCTTTCTTCCAGTCCTCCGGGAAGTGGGATGTCCGCAGTATCCCATTGTAGAGTCGACCAAGCTCTACTAGGACTCTATGGGGCAGCTGTCGTAGTGCAGCGTTGGTAATCCCCTCAATAAGGGTTGACGGACCAAGCCAAGGTTATTTTAGCGGCTAAACCGCACGGTGATCACCCTTAGCGTAAATTTAATATATTTTCTTGTCACTATGATGCGACAAGTGTTATCTTTTAATGATAATAACTGTTTTTGGAGATAAAGTTGGTCACTTGTGAATAATAATGACAATAATAAAACATATACATGCTTTCAAATTTATACTTACAGTCTCAAATTTAAACGCAATAAGAGGTCGTACTAAGTCGAACCAGTTGGTGACCTTTTTTCCCACTAAATCCGGAAGTATCACCAATAGAGAGTTGCCGATGCTGCGGACTACCATGTCTGATCTGTTAGAAAAAATAATCACTAGATTGTTTTAGTGATAAACAGATAAGAAATAAACAAGCATAGAAAGTAAGATTACAATTAATATAGGCCCCACAATGACACTATTGTGCATTGGCCTCTTATTTCTGAGAGATCGGACACGGATAGGTTGTAAAGGGAGAGTGCTTATAGTCAAAAATTTTGTTACGCGTTCCACCAAAATATATTATATAATGATTTAGGGAGATAGTAAATATGCTTTAAAAAGCGCCACACGTATAATTCACAAATCAGCAAAAAGTAATGGCGTCTATAATGTAATGTTTTTTTGACGTGACAACGTCTAATGAAACATCGAACGCCGGCTGTACGCACGAAAATGGATGACTGGTTGTAACGTTACGATCGGAGCGAGAGCGCTGCACGAGCGAGCGAAAGGCACGATCGGCTAGTGCGTTTAGTTTGCGCCGCATTAAAAGCAAATTTATCAATTAAATTGTAGATTTCATTTCACTCCTTCTTTTTTTCCACACAAAATAGTGATAATTCAATAAAAGTATGCAATCATTTCATCAATGTTTTGTTATGACGTTATCACGTTAAACTGTCGTCCGTGAACCGACCTTATAGACAACCAATTTTTTTTTAAATGCAAACCAATTTACAGTCAACTTGCTTTATATGTCCTGAACTTACCACATGATAAGTGATTGCTACATTCCATGGATACCTGCAGCGACTTCAAACAAAGAAGGCTAAAAAAGCGTTGTTACTTCTGAGGACTAAGTTGTAATGCCTCACAGCCCGTAGTTACAGTGGCCCTCTAAACTCTTCAAACCAGAACACTGCAGTGTACACACTACAATTTGGTGGCAGTAGTAGTTGAGAGGGTGGAATTCCCAGACGAACTCCTAGAAATGCTCCTAATGCCTTTTGCGGGGCAGGGCGAACTGTTGAATTTGTCGGATTATAGAGTAATGCCTAAGAAACCCTATTGTACGGATTTTGGACAATGATAAGATTTATATGTTATATAATATGTACTCTGAAGTACAAATCATACTTCATTATGTCAAATTCAAACTAAGCAATCAGAATCAAAACAATACTCTACGCGTCAAGCACAATAGTGGTGGTGCGTACAAGTTATAACTTTTTCAATCATGCGTTAACCGAGATTGTCAAAAATGTTCAATAATAAGTAATAGACCATGTCGGGTATTACAGGGGTTGCCAGATAAAACAGAGGCCAGATTACCGGGGGTCCACTGTGTAAGCATAGCGTGATCGCTAGCAAAGTTCCTCCAAGTCCTACACTTAGCAGTGGATTGCTTAAAGGCTTCTGCGAAAGTTAGAAATAATAATAATATATTTGACTCTCAATTTAACACATTACATTTATGTATTATATCTATTTTAAATTACAAAATTACATTTCAAAGTAGTTAGTGTTAACGGCCATACTAGTATAGACTGTGTTACAGCCTTGTGTCTTCCACCCGAGTAGTACAATACAAATACAACAAAAAATGAAAGATCATTTCGCTATAAAATACACAAACATGTTAAGATAAAATACACAAACATGTTAAGATATATATATAAAAGTTAAGGAAAATGAAGAGAAAATTAAAATTTGAAATGACGATGAAGAAAGACGTTCAATGTGTACCAATCATGTAAGAGAGACACCGCTTGTAAGCAACACATTCGTAATTTTCGCAATACCTATTGTGTGTGGTCTTGTGCTCTTGTGTGTTGGATGTTGCAAAATTCTGCACAAACATTAAGTACGCTATTTTAACTATGATTCCTTTAATGTATGGCCTCACTTTCAACTGTGTCTACAAGAACTTTGATATTAATTTCACGTCTTGTTTATGTTGTTTAAGTTAATAGTTGTGGTTCTACCAAAACTTCCTTGACTCAAATGTACACATATTATATAATGTAGCTCTATTACTACTGTAATATATTAGCTTTAAATTACCTACTGTCTACAAACAATAGAACAACACAACAGTGTGCTATACGGGGATGTTATTTTATAACATGGGGTCTTATAATGCCCATCGAAAACGTATAATATATGATCGGTTTTGTACTTCAATATCAATATTCCAGTAGTTATCGAAATATTTAAGATATACATTATATGAAATTGTTACTTATTTGAAAAATTATTACGATGATGCATTAATAAAACAAACAAAATTATTTTTCTAATTTATTGCATCCTATCCGTTAATCTTTTTCTTATTTTTATTAATTTTGTTATTCTGGCTTGTCTGTAAGATAGACAGGAATTGTATTATATGTAACCATTGAGTTATAATATGTACTACGTCCATCAAACACACAAAATTGTTCTATATAATAATTTGTTACAAAACTTGTTCACAATAGTAATGTGCGTAGTACATATATATCGATGATTGTGACAAATCATTAGACATGTTTTGATTTCGAAGTTTCAATTCAATACCTTTATTAAAACATAATAACGTTTTATGTACCTATATTATAAATATGTACGGCTTTTACAAATTATCCCTTATTATGTCGACTTTTTCTCTTTTTTTTAGAATTTCTCCCCGCAACATTAATTTCTCTTTAAATCACAAAAAACACCAAGACACAAAGTTGCAACTTTATTTCTTTTTAAATCTTTTTTTTTTTTTGTTTTACTTTATAACATTTTCTAGGCAGCTTTAAACCAAAGGATCGCGTGGTGGCTACTTTTTAGATTAGGAAAATACTATGGCGGTATTTTCCTAATCTAAATCTATGGTGTATTTATTTACCGAGGGAATAACTAAAACTTAACCCAGTTTTTTAAGTAAATAAAATATAAACTTCCAAGGTTATTTAAGGTAAGGTACTATTCTTACATGATAAGTCAGTTATCTTACCAGCCGGGCTAGCATGGGCAGGAGACAATATATCCACGGGGAGGGGATAAAATTTTTATCCCTTGCTCAATTTTATCCACCCTGCGAGCATGGGCAGGAGACAAAAATTATATCCCCCGATTATATCCACCGACAAGAGATAAAATTATCTTATCCCTATACCAGAGTACGACAACAGGGGAAAGGAGAAGTATATTCCTGTTTGACATAACGATTAGACATATTATACCCCCCCCCCGTCCGTATTAGCATGGGTCCAATGGAAAGAGAAAAAATTAGCCCTTTTTGACATTTGAAAGGGATAATTTTATCCTTTTTCGTGGATGTGGGTTTAAGTTTATCTTCAAACCATTTTAATACAAAAAGATGTGTTGAGCCTATTGCAACTACGTTTCTGATGGGGTTATTTGAAGATATTCTGAATCTATAGATACAAATAAATAAAAATGAAGCGTGTTTGTAATGAGAAAATAACAGCTTTTACTAAATGTTTCATCATCATCATCACCATTATCATTACAGCCCTTCACAAGTCCACTGCTGAACATAGGCCTCCTCCAAGTAATGCCACAAATCACGGTCCTGAGCCACCTGCATCCATCGACTTCCTGCATGTCTTACCAGGTCGTCACTCCATCTAGTGGCGGGTCACCATACACTACGCCTACCGGTACGAGGCTGCCACTCGAGAACCTTTCTTCCCCATCGGTTATCGATTCTTCGTCCTATATGGCCGGTCTATTGTCACTTCAGCTTACTAATCCGTTGGGCTATGTCGGTCACTCTGGTTTTACTGCGGATATCCTCATTTCTGAGTCTATCACGCAGAGAAACTCCGAGCATAGCCCTCTCCATAGCTCGCTGAGCGACCTTGAGCGTCCTCATACGGCCAGCAGTGAAGGACCACGTCTCAGATCCGACTAAATGTTTATGAAAATATATATGGGTACTTATGACAAAAAGTATTTAAAATTTTTGTCTGTCTGTCTGCCTGTTTGTTCCGGCTAATCTCCGAAACTGCCGGACCGATTTCTGCAGGACTTTCACTCGCAGATAGCTGATGTTATGAGGAGTTACTTTTATTTTAGAAAAAAAAAATAGGGTAAAATTTACATAGGAGCAAATTTTTACGGCTGAAGTATAATTAATTATACCTCAAAACAAACAATCAAGCATGTTTTCAAAGAGGTTTGAACGAAAAAACCTAGCCTAGTTTTTTTTTAAATGAAAGCTAAACAGAGTATTCAAAAAAAACCCATGAAACCAATCGTAATGAATTCTCGCGGGCGAAGTCGGAACAGCTAGAGCTAGATCTAGAGGTAAAATAAATAATGATCTTTTTGATTTTTATAACACTACACATTTGAATGAAAAATAAAGATAAATTATAAGCATTCTTTGTGTATACACGTTTAGAGTCAAAGTTGTTTTGTTTTTAATTACCTAAAAATTTATCAATGACAAATCGAATAAATGCCGCAACATAGAATGTCGCAGTTCATTATCAATGATCAATGAGGCCATACATAAAGTATAAAATGCAGAGAAAATGCTTCATTTCAGAATTTCAAATTTTATGTATTTACATATTTTTACTATTGGAAACGTTTTAAATGTACATGGACAAACTTCAAGATCCGTTACAGTTATTTATATTTTTATTTTATTTTAATCCGGTTACACACTAAGATGTATATTAAGTAAGTAACGTATGGTATAATATACCTATGGTATCAATTATGTGGTATTAATTATGGTATTTATATAAGTAGCACTATGTAATTTCAGAATTTTGCTTGTTTAAAAATAAATATACCTATATTGTTAACATCAATGGCGAGTACATCACTCACCTTCGATTTGCCGACGATATAGTCCTTATGGCAGAATCGCTGGAGGACCTTAGCACTATGCTCAATGACCTCAATGGTGTCTCCCAACGGATAGGTGTTAAGATGAACATGGACAAAACAAAGATCATGTTTAATGTCCATGTCACACCTATGCCGATAGTTGTTGGGAGCACTATGCTCGAAGTTGTTGACGAGTACGTTTACCTGGGACAAATAGTCCGACTAGGTAAGTCCAACTTCGACCGAGAGGTCAATCGACGGATTCAACTCGGCTGGGCAGCGTTCGGGAAATTACGACACATCTTCTCGTCAGGTATACCTCAATCTCTGAAAACTAAAGTTTACAACCAGTGCGTGTTGCCAGTGATGACTTACGGATCAGAGACGTGGTCCTTCACTGCTGGCCGTATGAGGACGCTCAAGGTCGCTCAGCGAGCTATGGAGAGGGCTATGCTCGGAGTTTCTCCGCGTGATAGACTCAGAAATGAGGATATCCGCAGTAAAACCAGAGTGACCGATATAGCCCAACGGATTAGTAAGCTGAAGTGGCAATGGGCCGGCCATATAGCTCGAAGAACCGATAACCGATGGGGAAGAAAGGTTCTCGAGTGGCAGCCTCGTACCGGTAGGCGCTGTGTAGGGCGACCCCCCACTAGATGGAGTGACGACCTGGTAAGACATGCAGGAAGTCGATGGATGCAGGTGGCTCAGGACCGTGATTTGTGGCATTACTTGGGGGAGGCCTATGATGATGATGATGAAAAATAAGTACCTGGATAATCGAGCTTTGCTCGTTTTTTTTTTGAAATGGTGTGTTATGGAAATTATATTTAGATACACTGATGAAATATGAATAATTTGATCTTACCGACAGAATAGAAAAAACTGAACTGGTTATTTGAATAAAAAATCATGAGTGCAATTAGTTTAATTTAAATTTTCGTGTTTTTTAAAAAATACTAAAAAAAGGGCTCGAAATAATAGATTTTCTCAAAAAAGAAGGGAACTTGAAAATAAAGGAAAAAAACTCGCTCCGAAGACAGGGACTCGTACCAGGGCACCACGATTTCGATATCGCCCGATATCCTATGAGCTATTATAACCGTTAACGCACTATCAAAATTTACCTTCTCATTCTAACAATATTGTAGCAGTTTTTTATTGCCTGAAAACACGGATGAAACGACGTTTTCTAAAAATAAACCCTAGTTAGATCGATTTATTGCCCCCGAAACCCCCTGGACACTAAATTTTATGAAAATCGTTTGAGCCATTTCCGAGATTCCGATTATATATATATATATATATATATATATATATATATATATATATATATATATATATATATATATATATATCATCAAGAATTGCTCGTTTAAAGGTATTAGATAGATGTATTAGGTGTCGGCTAAAGGCGTTGATAAATAACATTTTTTTTCTTATAGCTATTACGTTGAGAGTTTCTGCTGCCTCTGTAGCGATTCTATTCAACAGATGTAGAGAGCAGGGCTGTGGGGCATTCTATCTAAGTACTCAGAGTTGACAACGCATCTTTAGAGTTTGTTTGAAGTGTTTGCAAGTGTTCAAAGGCAAATAATAGGTCCGTGCCACCAGCTCGGTTGTAACTTGAATGTTCAATAAAATATTTTTATACCTATACTTACCCAAAGACGATACAAAATGGAAATATCTCGAAAAGCACAGAAGCGCTTATAGGTAGGTGTTTTTCTTCCCTCGTCATTGCTAGTGATGCTAACGTGAACGCCCTGTTGTCGAAGGTCAGCTGAAAGGTGACGTGAACTGTGTCGAAGAGCAACTCCTCTCTAACCAACTCTATTCGCATCTCCTTGTGGTAAAAGTGACGAGCTACCTAGAAGAAAACAATTTTTAGAACCAACTATGTTTCACAATGATTTCTTATATTTACGTGAATACTACAAATTCAATGAAACGAATTATAATTTAATCTAGTTTAATTTTTAATTTCCGACGTTTCGAGCAAGAATGCAACGCCTGACAAAACTAGTATTTTAGAAGAGTCCAGACTCTTGGTTGTTGTAGATTTGGAATCTTACGTTAGTTGTAAGACAACCTTTCCACTTTAGCCCACGACTGTAAAGCCTTAGTACATGCATTAATCTCATCACGTCGTGCATTCGTCCCACACGATCAAAGCACTGCTTCTATAGAGCACAACGATCACTATCCGCGCTAATGTTGTATTTAGGCGTTTCCTCACTCGGAATGTTCAGCGGAAGTTTGAACATTGAATCAACATTCCACGTGGTAGAGCCATGGTGTAACTATATTACTGGTATAATTGTAGTACGAATGGATCGGCTGGACCGGGGAAGGACCACGCTCTCACAGACTACCAGCGTAAAATAGCAGCTTAACGCTGCTGTGTTTAGTTTGGTGAGTGTAGAGAACCGAGGACCCTTTTTACTGGAAACGAGGCATTCCATCTTAGTCCTCACGGATGACAGCGCATCTGCATTTTGATTCGCAATCGAGGCTACATGTAGATTCCCATGGGCTACAGCAACTTCTTACTATCAAGAGGACTCCTATAAAAAAATAACAGTCCTTTCACCGCTGCAAAAGTAACGACTAATGCGATATTTCTGTTTTTGCACAAATATGCCAGCAGCTATTTTATCAGATATACTACTATACTATATACTACGTGTCTTAAAATGTTGTTCAATGTTTGTATTTGATCTGGTAATCGCTAAGGTTTTGTTTGGGCAACATAAACCGCCAAGCTACTCTCAGAGAGTACCAGGAGAAAATCAGTGGTTAACTCTCCTGTTCGGAGCGATGCGGGCATGACATAATTAGATAGCTATTAGAGAAAACTTTAGCCGTGGTAGCTCAGATGGTTAGCGCTCGCTGTAAATATGAAATTGTTAATTGCAATTTTAAGTGTTGATTTACCATGTGCTCGGCGGTGAAGGAAAACATCGTGAGGAAACCTGCATGTCTGACAAATAAGGAAAAAAATACTTCGAAGACATGTGAAGTTCGCCAACACGCATTGGGGCCAGCGCGGCAGACACTTCCTTGTCCTGAAACCCTCTCAGAAATGAGGGGAGGCCTCTGCCCAGCAGTGGGACGTATACAGACTGTAACTTTACTTTTTAGAGAAAACTTTGAGAAAGCTTTCTCAATAAGTTTAGCGCTTCGTTAAATCATATAATCGTTGGCCTGTGTTTTCTCCTGACACCTTTGAGCAATATCTTCTGATGAAGCAATTGTGTGCTAATCATGGTGATAACGAGCCTTCTTAACTTAGCGAATGAGTTGCATAATAAACATGTCCCATTGTAGCCTCCCAGTGGCCATCCGTGCAATGTCGGCGACTAATCAAATCATCCCTACGGGTGCCGTAAAGGCGACAAACGAAAACTGAAACAGGAAAAAACTTTGGCTGCCACGCGAATTCGCCTGACATACACACGTGGCAAATATAAGGCAATCTTGTTTATGGCAATCACTTTTATACGTGGTAGAGCCATGTTGCAGTTATATTAGTAGTATAGTTGTAGCACGAATGGGTCGGCTCGACCGGAGAAGGACCACGCTCTTACAGAATTCCAGCCTAAAACAGTTGCTTAATGCTGCTGTGTTTCATATAGTGAGTGTAGAAAACGGGAGACCCTTTTTATTGGAAACGAGGTATTTTGATTCGTAACCGAGGATAGATGTACCTAGATGTCTATGGGCCACAGCAACCACTTACCATCAAATGGACTGAGAGCTCGTTTGTCACCCTATTGTATAAAAAACAACCTCCCATAGTTTGTTTTTTATAGAATAGGATATAGAATAGGAGGCCTATGTTCAGTATTGGATTTTTGACAAGCTACAACGATGAGTGAATATTTTACGAGTTGATTATACCGCCATCTTTTGGAGGCCATGAGATCTTCCTCATGTTTTTAAATTCAAATGATAATTGTTTTTATATTATTGGTATTACTCAATTATTATATGATATCTTTGTCATTTTCTACTTTAAGTACCTATAGTTTCTTAACTTAGTCGGTTTGTCATTTATATACTTATATACTGTCACGCTTGTTACTCAGAGAGGTAAGCAGAGACTACGAACTTCCATTTTTAAAGGTTAACATTTAATATGTTATGTAAGCTTCGCTTGGGTGATATCTGGATTTTACAACAGCGCCATCTACCGTAACTGTAACTATGCCGTATCTACGCCTGTAACTTTCGCGGAAGTGCAAGCAATAAGTTGACAAAGTTTTACCGCAATCTGATCAACGGTATGGCAGCGCATAAAATACGAACAAATAAAAAATAATTTTTATATAATAAGATATATTTACATGTATAATTTTATATTTATATGCAATAGTTTTTATTTCGTAGTATAGCTTACACAATTTCAACACTGGTGTTCATCGGGGGCGTAGCTCAGATGGTAGAGCGCTCGCTTAGCATGCGAGAGGTACCGGGATCGATACCCGGCGCCTCCAGGGATTCTCTTTTTTATATTTTAGACACTGCGGTTGACCGGTTGTTGCGGTTTAATTCGTTTCACACATTTTTATTAATGGACAAAAAGTCCATAGCTGGCCCGACACCTATTTCCACTACACTATATTTGTCAACGCTGGGCAGCTGGATCTGCGGTTGCCAGCATTTTTTTGACTTCCCGCTATGAAAATCAATGACCTTTTTTTAAAATCGGGAAGTTATTTTTTTCACCCAAGTTTTAGAAAATCGACTTTTCATCAGATCACGACGTTTCGGGGCCCTAGGAAACTATTGTGGCTATTTTTACCTCAAAATTTTGAGTATTTTTAATTTTCAAAAAGTGGTTTTCTTAGAATTACTTCGACTCTTTTTTTCGTGAATTCTATAATCTAATCAGCTTTTCTACTCAAGAAACAACGTCGATTGCTGTGAACGGCATCAAAATCGGTTGATTCGTTCGAGAGATATCGTGATCGGATTAAATCTAGAAAAAGTGTTTTTCAAACTATATAACTTGAAAAACTTTCGTCAAATCATTTTTTTTTTTGTTATAAATGTTTTCGTTAAACTCAAAAAACTGTGTCAGTTGTCGCAAACTGCATCAAAATTAAAAAGCTCGAAGGGCTCAAAAAAGATGAAATTTGAAGCGCTTTTGAAATTAGGGGAAAGTTGCAGGGATGGCCTATATGGTGAACCGAATTTTTTTATAGTTGTACCTACTTGAACTTAATTCCTCGGTCGCCTCTTACTACGAAGAAATCGGAAAGTTGTTGTTTTCGCCCAGGTTTTTGAAATATCTCATCAGATCTCAACGATTCGACGCGCGTCACAGAACGATGTAGGGTAGGGGATATTTTTACATAGCGTAACGCGCTGCTGTGTGCTACTCTATTGATTTCCATATATTTTTACTTCGCTCGAACCTAAGATGTTTTTCAAAGTCCTTTATACGTCTTTGGCTCGAACCAAATATTATAGTAGTTATTTTAAACCGCGTAGTGGCGGTGAAGAATGTCCAATAGCCTATATCGTCCCGAGGGTAAGAGGCGATAGAGGGAAAATGATACAGGAGATGGGTAGCAGCACCTTCTTAATAACAACTCAAAGTAATAAAAAACTGCGGTTGTCAACCGCTTGCCAAGCGTGGCAACTATGGCAAAATCCTGCCATGAGGCAATCTATGAGGGAGGCCTATGTTCAGCTGTGGACTTTTATAGGCTTTAATTGATAATGTATGGATGGACTTTGGTCTGAAGGTATCACAGTCAAAATGACTGATTTGTATGTTTCAAATGTTTCTTTCTATTATTTAAATTGCTGACCACGAAATAAATATTTGTTTTTCAGAAATGTAAAATAATCCTTAGGGCTCAGATCAGGACCGTTCGGAAGCTGATCCATCAACTCGAGCTCGCATTATTGTGATCGAGGATTATGCGACGTTTCGGGCTACCTCTACAAAGTTCAGTTATTATTTCCGGTAAACAAACCGTTGTGTACTTATCACGTTATCAGCAGTAACCATTATTTGTTCCTGTAATAAAATTGTAGCAAACATATTCCGTTTTCGAGAGAAAGGAAACGACCATGAATGAACAACTTTCGTTGGCTTGATTGACGGTCTGCGAAAATCAAAATAGCTAATTGATCTTTCTTTCTGGTTTATATGAATAAATCCATTCCTCGTCATCTGAAACGATGTTGATGAATAGTTTTAGTTGCAGAGTAGACCGGTAACCCAAATGGAAACCAGCATTCCGACCATAGATAATAACAATATATTTCTGACAATCAAAACATCATGTAAAATAGTTTGAATTTCAGACAAAACAATACTTATAGATGTCGGTTTTCCTTATAATTTAGCGCACAGGCGTTTTTGGCAGACTTGTGGAAGGTAAGGTGAGAAAGGCATGCCCACATTGAAATTCGGAATACCATCAACGATATAATATATATTGTAGTTTTGCTAGGTACTTCACTACTTTAAATGGAAACATGATTAACAAGATATTGTTTTTGAGACACCCTCGATGAACTCTCATGAAAAAAAAACTAGCTGACTAAAAAGTAGGTATTTTTGAGCCGATCATTTTGGTTAGACCCTCAGTAAAAAAAAACTATTAACAATTTTTAAACAATCCATTCGCACAAGATAATTACGTGCATAGTTAATTATATATTTCAATATAATGGCTCTACCACGTAAAAAAATTGATTTAATTTTAACCTGTGAATTTGTAGAAATCTTTTTGAAAAATTTCATAGTAATATTTAAGGTTAATTTTACAAGCTTTTTAATTTAATGTTCACGTTTAACAATGTATTTAAAATATCAAAGTAAAATAAATTAAGACTATTATACGAATGATAAATTGCAATCGAATGCTTCTGTGATTTCAAGTTTTAACCATCCAAAGTTATAGATAAGGGTGTCACCTTTATCTATTTATTTATTTATTTTATTTTATTGAGAAAACCAACAGCTTTACAAATTATATATCTTATAACTATGTGTAATGTAGCAATGCCAATCTATTTTCGAGATGTTTTCGCTGTTAGTCTATGTGACAGCTTCATCTGACTCATACATCTGGCCTTACAGGCCGCGAGCTAATTAAGTAATGCCAATAACAGGTTTCCCTTAAATTAACAAATGGCACTGAAACAATCAAACTTTGTTAGTGCTAAAGTTAACTCTATAAATATCTATAACTTTGGATAGTTAAAACGAGCACAAAGTCTAACTGATGGTAAGTAGATGCTGTAGCCCATATGCATCTATATCTTGAACTATTAATTAAGAATCGAGATGATATAATAGAGAATAGAAGTTCAGTGTGGCGGCGCTGTCGTCGCGCCACAAGCGAAATACACCGAAGCCTAAATCACGCTATCAACATTCCGAATCATAAACAGTATATATAGGATATCTCCGAACTATCACACATTGCGCCCTCCTTTCTGCCAAGGAGGGTCGCGTTCGTATACGGCTTAGAGATCTCCAGTCAGATCGTTAAGCCATTTCCTAAAAGGTGGTGTTTAGTGGGTAAAAGTCGCCACATAACCACGCAGCCGGCTGCGTGGTATGCTATGAGCATTCACCACCTCCCTCCCCCGCTTTCCGGAGGGTTGCCCATATTTGCTTCGGGCGCAAAAAAAAAAAAAAAAAAAACTATCACACGGAGTGTTGGCCGCTCCCCGGGCAGAACACCTTGCCCGGCGGGAGATCTCCCCTTTTCCTACTTCGGCCACAGTGGTGACTAACCGACGTGATCTGAACACGGCAACCAAACAGAGCAGGGGGGTGATGTGGCGGCGCTGTCGTCGCGCCACAAGCGAAATACACCGAAGCCTAAATCACGCTATCAACATTCCGAATCATAAACAGTATATATAGAATATCTCCGAACTATCACACGGAGTGTTGGCCGCTCCCCCGGGCAGAACACCTTGCCCGGCGGGAGATCTCCCCTTTTCCTACTTCGGCCACATTCAGAATCTACTGAATTACGAATCAAAATGCAGATGCGTTGTCACCACTGAGGACTATGATGGAATGTCTCGTTTTCAGTAAAACGATCTCCGGTCCTCTACACTCACCATACGGTACACAGCATCCGCTTTTATTCTGTGAGAGCGTGGTGGTCCTTTCCCGGTCGAGCCGACCCCTTCTTTCTACAACTATGGTATAGCTGCAGCATGGCTTTACCACGCAAAGTAAGTATAACTTCGTTAAATATATGTAAATATATATATATATATATATATATATATATATATATATATATATATATATATATATATAAAATTAATGTATATGTATAAAATTATTGTGAAAGTATTAAATACAGACGCATACAAATTAGTTATTTAGATTGCTGACACGTTATAACGACCGATGGATGCCGTAAAAACAATTTAAACGTCCTGAATTTTTTGAAACTTGTACACATCGACTCGCGCACTTAGTGTTTGGAGTATGGGCAAGCTTCGAAGTATTGCTTGACTTTCTTAGATGTATATAAATTTTAAATTCTACTACTTAAGACTAGTGATGACGATGTATGGAAACAATCACCTTACCTCCCTTATTTGACCCATCGCATAATATACAAATCCTCTTCGCTTTGATCTATAATGTAGGGTCAGTCCATGTCTCGTTTCATTTTCACATATAAAACTCGGTGCTCTCATCCTTGGGTAACTGAACTTGAGATATTCGTGTAGATTGTCCAAGCCGTTTAGAAAGTCTCTCATATGTCTGCCCAAAACCGAAAGTACTCTATCGTAACCGTATTGGGACACAAAACCGACGAAGTAGACTCCCATTTGATCCATGAACTCTCGTTCGGTAATGCCCAATACCTGAAAGTAAATAATAAAAGTTAAACGCCTGGTATTTTAATATTTGCAATCATGCGAGTTATTAATATTGCAACTTTAAAAAATGTTTTAAAAAGTGTTTGTAAAATAAAATTAAATAAAAAACAACCTTAGTTGTTTTAAATTGGAAAATTGAAATAATAACTTTTTATATTTTAATTACCAAACTGCGGATCTGCAGATTAAAAATATAATGGATAAAAATATGCTTTCCCTTTTTAGTGTGAAACATTTTGATTTTGAGATTTTCAGATAGAGATTTGTTGAAAAGTCAATAGTCCCGCTGGGTTTCTTGCTGGTTCTTCCCAGGGCAGAGGTGTTTTTTGCGAACCAGTGGTAAATGAGAAAAGTGACTTTCAATAACTATTGTTTACAATCTATATTGAATAAAAAAGTCTCTGTCTCTGTTTAATGATTTAAATAATTGACTTTTAAAACAAATACATTAGTTGATAATTTTTATAAAATTACATCTCTCATATTATAATGATATATAATATTTTATCTTAATAAAAACCAAAAATTGAAATTATCGATAAGTTCTATTCTCAGCAGTATATTTAAGGTTAAGAACGCTGGCTGGCTATCTATAGATGACAAAAGAATCTGATTTCGGTTTTGTATAATAATGTATTTCATATAATTTATACCATATTAAATGTATAACTGTTAAAATTATATATCTTAGTATTTCATCACTTTCAGCGCAGGGGGTGTAACTCAGTGGTAGAGTGTCTGCTTCGCATGCTGAAAGTCCTGGGTTCAAATCCCAGCACCTCCAAAGTTCATTTTTACAAATTTTTAGTGATGTTTTTTTTATCTTTCTATCAATACAGCTTAACGAAAGCCTATTTCAAAGTCAACTCTTACAACAACCACGGGTTTCGGTACGAAATATGAATCAGTGATTCTAACACCGTCATTGAATAAAAAAATAAAAATGTAATAATTGATACGAAATAAAAATATTATTATAAAAATATATATAATACAACTTATTTGTAAGTAATTCTTCGTTATTATTTGTAAGATTTAAATTTTTTTTTAAATGATTCGTACATAATATTATATTTGTAATACTGTTTAATAATTTAAGTAGTACACGAATTTTATCCCAAAATGGGAGTTTTCATCAAAGATTTCATTCTTAAATTTATATTATATTAAGTACAAAATTAAATTTATATTATATTATACAACCAGTATTTGAACGTATAGAAATACACTTTATTCCAGAAAATTAGACCGTAAGAAAATTTTTAACGAATAATATTAGTATAATAATACCGTGTATTATATTTTTTTACAAAAAAGTTCGTGGCCCATGAGGGGATCGAACCCGCGACCTTCGCGTTATTAGCACGACGCTCTAACCAACTGAGCTAATGGGCCGTCGACGTAGAGTTTAAAATTTTATATCAAATATGCACTTAAGTATATTATGATAAGTTAATTAACAGTTAAACTATTAATGGAACTACATAGTACGTTCAAGTTTATTATCAACATGTTAGATGAAAATTGCCAGAGCTAAAACGACTCCTTATAAATGTTTCTTCATGTACTCTGATATGTATCCTTACACGCGACAATGTCTAGACACAATTACACTATGAATGTTTAATGTTTAGTATTATTTCTGGAAATGAATTATAATAAAAAAATATAATATCGCAAAAATAATGTATTGCTATTATTTAGGTCTATTAATTTTTCTGTGTTTTAATGTATTCAAATAACACATTTAGCAAAAGCGCCATCTAGTATCAAAAGAAACAATTTTGAATTTAAAAAAAAAAGCTACTAAGGGAATCTATCATTTTGTTCGTCACAACATTGCGCGTTAAACAGAAGAAACAGGCAGAAAAAACTTATGCCTTCATACGTATATGACAGTATAATAACCATGTCGTTTACGTCAGTCGGGAATTACTAAGAGCGGCGGTGAGGAGTGTTACGTGCAGTCAATACTACCACAAAAGGTGGACGAGTATGGCAAATCCTACCATGGGACGGACAAGGTTCACTTGGATTGATAACAAAGAACTTTTTTTCATGTCATCAACGTTTAATTCCTTCAATTGAAATCTTTTAATATATTATCATTTAAGTTATTAATTTTAAAGATAATCTTTCAGCGTATTTTACCCGAAAAATTATCTTCTAGGTCTCACCTTTGGAGGGTATGTGGTGGTATATTTTTAGAATCTTACAATTTCTCTCTCTCTAAATTCTATATTATTAGGTATAGTTATATAGTTAGGCTATATACTAAATAGGTACTGTAAACCCTACTTGTTTGTTTATCTCGGTAGTTTGGGCATACGACCGTAAAAAACCAATTCTTCATTTTCTCGCATCCCGAATAATATCTTTAAAATGACTACGAAATTTCATTTTTTATTGGAGTGAAAACTTCTTTAGAATCGTGATTTGAAACTCGGTGAAACGAAAAAGCGTTACTAAAAAGAGACAAACATATATTTAAAAAAGATTTCCACGTAGCTATTTACTCATCAAGATATCTATGGAACCATAAGGCCTACTAGAGACTTGAAATTTGGTAGGAATATTCCTTTCGCCGAGTAGAGGTCAGCTCAGAACGAATTTTACGAATAACCCAACCGCAATAGTGGTTGCAGGTTCGTTAATTAAAAAAATAACATTTTCAAACTATAGCTCTTCTAGGTATAAAATTTGGCCAGAATATTCTTTTTGTATATGTTTAAATGGGTCCCTAAATGGTTTGGGTTCACGATTGAAGCTGGTAGGTGGCGCTGTTGTCGATATCCAGAAATCACCGAATCGCTAGTATTACATGTAGTTCGTGTACCCCTACGTGCAACTTTCAAGTCCAAATACTCAATACTTCTACTGAGTAGGTACACGTGCAAACTATAAACATCTATATTGATGTTTTACTCCTTGTTATTTCTTTATTACTTTCAAGGTATTCTATAAATATGTGTTCATAAATATTTAGTTAATAAATTTCTTTCCGACATAATACATTGAGTATTTCTTATTATGTTTTACAACAGGTTTTCACAGGTAACATAATCACTTTATTTTACTTACTAGTGCTTCTCATTTCCCTTAGAATTTTTTTCATTGTACTTATTTTACCGTGTATAATTTGGATATATGGAATAATTTTTACAAATATTTGATAATCAAAAGTTTAAGATAGTTACTGTTCTTGCAATTCTTCTTCTTCATATACGTAGTTCTTCATAATATAGAGATGAAATGCCACATCTTGCGTTCACCAAATGTCACTAGTTGACACCATAGAGTAGAGTAAAACGAGTAAAATACACAGAAAGTTGACATTGTGGTAAAGATTTTTCTTACATAATGCTGTTTCATTGAGAACTTTTAAATAAGTCTTTCAGTTTCTAGAGTATTATATTAATACCATCGATATATATGTACTACGCACTAGATTTGGCATTCCGAACACTCACTATGTTCAACTGAACTGTACTGCAATCCGTACACCTGTTAATGTGGCTTCGATTTTGATATTCCTGCGGTGCTAATAATAATTTTATATTAAATTAGCACATATGCAAAATAAACGAATATCAAAAAAATGTACTTGATTAACAATACAATCTAAATTTACTTATGACAATTTTCGCGCGTTTATATCAACTGCCCATGCGCGACTCTAATGTGCGGATACAGAGCAGTGCACACTTTTTGTTTGGAATAGCTTCTCTTATCTCAGTACATATAACTCAATGATTAATACACAATAACAATGCTTTACTCTTTAAATTTTTTGCATAATTTTTTACACTAGGTATAACCGCTGACTTTTTTAAAACTCTACTTTTATTGATATCTATGGTTTGGTTGATTTGTTTTTAACCTATTTTAAATATAACTACGTAGTAGTACAGAAAGAAACATGAACCTTAACATTTTTCAAACAAATTAACTTCCTCCCAATGAAATTTGTCAAATATTACACCTCATTTGTAAGTAGCGCCGCCCTGGTAGCGGAAAAAGATAGCATTAGCAGGTGGATTATCGATTTCTACTACTAACGCCATCTAACAAAGCCATGACATGACATTATTTTTGGTGTTTCCTTATAAACTTATAATGGCCCCTTCCGCGTACTTGTGGGTCCTACGTAGAAACCATTGATCTTACTTTTTCACTTGCTTTTGATTTTATCAATAAATCATTTCAACTTATATGTACATTAAAGTACAGACAAGTGATTCCATGTTATCTTGTGTTTATGACCGTACTTGTAATATTGTAATCAATCGTGTAATATTGTAATATAACATACGAAGATTTACAATTTATGTTTGATAAGGTTGGACTTCGAAAAAAAAAGATTGATGTTGTAAAGCGGTTCAATATCGATTCTTGATATTTCACTGACCAACGAAGATCTGGGTGAGATACTTCGATTAAGTATAATCATTGATCGAAGGTGAGATATAAAGATATTTATTTTACGTAGACACAATCCGGAGCAAACTTTTTCACTACGTATTCTTATATATTTTTTATAGAATAAGGGTGACAAACGAGCAAACAGTCCACTCGATGATAAGTGGATGCTGTGGTCCATAGATAGGTATCTACGTTTATCCTCGATTAAGAATCAAAACGCAGATACGTCACACGATGTCACCCCTGAGGACAAAAATGGATTACCTCGTTTCCAGTGAAAAAGGGTATCCGTATCTCCACACTCACCATACGAAACACAGCATTAAGCTGCTATTTTACATAGTAGAATTTTATTATAGTGAATTTACCGCGTAACAAAGTAAGGTAACGGGCTGGTTGATATAAGAGTTAATAAAAGTACGCACTAAGGCATGCTTCTACAGCTTCATCGAACTGGGCGCACGCGATCTAAAGAAAGGTGTACTGGTGATGATAATGATGATGGCTGTAGTATGATTATGATGACTCAGTTTATGACTGAACGTCAGGTCTCGGAAACGGTGTTTTCTACTTATAAGTGAGTGTAAAGACGAGTTATCTTCGGCGCTCAGTTACTGCAACAAAAGAAGCTGTATATATAATGGTAGTTATATATTTACGGTAAGACGAATACTATTAAACTGTAAAGCTTACATAAATTAAAACATAATTTTAAGAGCTAACGTACACACCTATTTTATAATCCCTTTAATCCGAATTAAGGTCGAGTTTGTCAGTCTGAGCAACTTTGCTTTAAAATCCACTGTATAAATTTTTAAGAATCTAACTTTTACTAAATATTATCTACCTCAAACGGTAATTCTAAATTTATTTCCTCTGACGAAAAGGTCAAAGTACTCTCCAGTGAATTGCAGGTTTTGATTCAGGCTTTTACTGATAATTTAGAATAATATTTTGTACCTGATCGTTAAAATAAATGAACGATTTTAATACGGAGGTTAAGATTATAAGCGATAATAACTTGTTAGTTAAGGGTGCAAAATTAAAATTCATGGTGAAAAGCTAAGTCCTTAGCGGTCAGCCGCCGTAGAGTCTACATTACCTGAAGATGCCTCGTGTAGAGGCGAAACACGTGTCGTATTATAGTCGATGGTGTGTCTTGCCTGGAATAGTGGTGCTGGGACTAGTGGTGACGGAGTTAGTGCATGCAATTGAGGGAGGGCGGGAGGTGCTCTTCAATCCAGGTAAGACACATCATTGTATTTGTTTAGAGGAAGGTTGCGAAGAAATTTATTTTTTTATTTTTTATTATAATGGATTTCCACAAAGTAACGCCTGATTCTATCAATTATCTTAAAATTCATGGGTTTCAAATTATTTTTATTTATTTATTTCTGAAACTTACAACTATCATTACAGGATTACCTAATGCGACAGTGTAGCTGTCTAACTGATTTGTGTTGATTATTTAATTTTTGTAACAAATTACAAACAATGGTGTCTTGATGCATTCACTCAGAGTACAACAAAATAGGTCAGTCTCTCAAGCTATCAAGTTGAGCGTGCGGAGTGCGCGCGTTAGAGGTGCCTCACTCAGAAGGTTGGTGCGACCTCGCGGCTCCACCAACAGTCGCGGCTGCCGTCGGCGCCACACATACCTTTCATGAATACATAGATTAAACTGCCCTAATATTTCAGCAAATCATACAATTACTATCGTGGAAAA